>OY282514.1:2400000-3600000 GCA_958296145.1 Hydrotaea cyrtoneurina | reverse complement strand
GTATTACTTGAGAAAGTACATGTACGGGTATGTTTAAATACAGCTAACGAATTAGTTTATTTTCATTGAAATCAACTTGAAATGAAGTAAGATGATATATGAAAACTTGCAAAGCTGCTAAGTGCTTTTTAACCGATTTCTCCGTCAGCTATAAAATTGTTCCTTTATCACAGTGTGTGTGTGTCTGAACGGAAAACTCACATTTCCAATCACTGGCTATTTTCAAAATTTACTACTTTTAATAACAAAATGGAAATGACTAAAATTTACTGTTACAATCACTTTATTAAAAACTCTGATGCTGTGTGAAAGTATCAGTTGGAGCAGACCAAAAACAAAAAAAAGTGATGAAAAATCGACGAAGAAATGCTAGAAAAAGCTGTCGATTTCCAGTGCAGTAGTGATGTGTGTATGGGAGAGTGTGTTCATAATGACAGATGTTGTTGATGTTGTATCATTAGCACTTGGATGGTGAAGTATGCCGCATGCAACATGAACTGATGCTGCTGACACAGATGGAACACTGCCAGATGGACGGACAGACAGAGTCAATGGTAATCAGCAACAAATTTTTGCCATTGTTGATGACTTTGATGTTGTAGATGGTGAGAAAAGCCAGGGCTGCTGATACGGATTTTGTCGACGACAGTCATGTTGCTGCTGATGGTGATTTCGCCTGAATTGAACCCGAAAAAGACATAAGCGTTTGTTGGTATCCAAATGGTATCATACCGTCACATATGATGACGATGAGGACGACTATGAATAAATGTGGATTCCTATGTGAACATTCCAACCAATTGTTGTTTTTTTTTTTTGTGTGTTTGCGATATGGAAACTACTTCTTCCAATAACATCCTTTTTAAATGATATTTTGCAGTCGAGCAAAAAACAAATCGGAGATAAATGTGCAGAAAAACTATGATCGCATATGAAATGTACAAAACATAACATGCAATTGCCGTAGAGATGGCACAGTGGAAATACAATCATAGAAAAGTTGAGGCAGCAGCAGCAGCGGGAAAAAAAATGACATTTTGATGGGAAATTGATGATGATTGAGTGAATGTAGTTGAGCAATGTTGTAAGCACACAAATTCACCATCGTCCTCCCTCCCCCCCCCCCCCACTTCCTCCGTTTGAAACACTTTAAACGACTTCCAGTTCAAAATCGAACAACATACGATGCAGACGACATTGTAACCAAGTGACTCTGACGATGTTGCTGCCATCTGACACTGACTGCTGTTCAGTTTTATCTCCGTTGCAGCAGCAACATTTTCCTGAACACCAACAACACCATCAGTCAGTTGTGCAAACGACGACGACGACGGCGACGACGACAAAGTAGTGAAAATGCTCAGAAAATCATGTTATTGTATATTTTGCAATTTGATTATGACTGGAAATTCGTACAAATTGCATTTGCGATTATGTGAGTGAGTTTTTACCGCTTCTTTGCAACCAGCAAAGAGACAAAAACACAGCAACTTTAAGTGATAATAATGTGTTCAAAATTACACAGATGCGAACGTGCTCACGAATGGAAAAAAAGTTGAAAATTTATGTTATCACTTCATAATTCACGGGGAAATTGTAAGCGTCCGACCGAAGCCAAAGAAACATGTTCGGTTACAGCCGATTTTTTTTTTCGATGACTTTTTGCTTGATTTTAAAATCATGATTTTGAAGTTTGTAGACAAAAGGTGTTGAGAAGATTGCGGGGTAGGAAAAAAGTCAAACATTTTAGGGGTTCTTTTTGACTTCTCTATTCCTGTCATGTTTGATATAAGTTTTAGACATTTCTATTCGATAATATCTCCCATAATTTATTCTTTTTCATATTCACCCATTTGCCTGTTTGACATTGTTAGTCCACATTCACACTAGGTAATTTTACTTGCGGCAATTTTTAGGATTCCCTGTTGAACTTTCGAACTTGTCTCTTGTGTTCACACAAGGCAATTCAGTTTCGGCAATTTTTATTTAATTTTTGCCTTTTCAAATGCAAATGCCTTTTTAAAATGTCGAAATAATCAGCAGTCAACTTCATACTATGCAAGTCTTTCCCCTTACCTGTCTCTTCCACAAGCTAAGAATTGCGGCAACTAAAATTGCCTAGTGTGAATTGGGACTTACAAATCAACAAGACTCCAGTACAAAAAAACATATAAAAAAACAAACGCAGTCGCTATCAAAAAGTCAACGTATAAATTCACATGACTTATGGAAGCAAATCCAAAAAGTCATCGTATAAATTGGGATCATGTATTTCAAAAATAAATTTCACAAAAAGTTATATCTTTATTGGACAATTGGCTGGTTTAAGAACATTCAAATTATTCAATAAAAAGATAAAAAATTGTTTGTACAAAACAATTTTTACAATAACGATTCTTTAAAGATAAAGAACATTTTTAGGTTCGGTCGGTTGCTGCAACATGTTCTATTTGATCCATAAACGAACTTAAAATAAAATTTTTTCAATACACACAATTTTCGGCCGAATATTTTCTTACTGCAGCCCGTAGATTCGGCCGGTCCCTTCATAAGTTTTTCAATTGCATGTAAATGTCTTTTGGCGATCATAAAGTTGTCGGTTTTATTGGATTTAAAGTGTTGAGGCGTTATTGAACCAGCAACCAAATAAATATTCATTTAGAGACAAACAAGACATCCTCTGTGAAACCGGGCGATTTAGCGATTGCGAACGATACTGTTTAGTGTCATTTCAATGTTGAAAGGGCAGATGGTTAACAGATCGTTAAAATAAAATCAATAAACGGAACAACAGCGAAGCAAAGAAGAAAAAAACAACACAAACAAAGCTTTGTAAACATTGTCATCGCACCAGGACTGGTGGCGGTAAAATATTAATGCACTATAAGCAGTTAAAACTCGCATACGAATAAAGTCTTATCAATAAATTCAATAAACACTATAAGTATTTTTAGTCTGAATCGGTTTGTTGACCACTGCACCGCCGACAACGCAGCTGCTGTCATTGTCCGTCATATAATGTAGACCATAACCATATACGATTACCGAGTCCATATACATATATTGGGTATTGGGTAGATAAAGTTCTTGGTACCATTTGTAGTTTATTCCTTTGTGCTTCCACTTTTTGTTTTTATTTATGTTTCTTTTTTCTTGATGTTCTTAAATAAATGTTTATTGGTTTTGTGTTAAATGGTCAGTAGATAAAAAATATTAGTCATAAAAATGTGGCCAACCAACACAAGTGACTGCGGCGACCCATCATCAGTTTTTAGTTTTCGTTTTTCTCTCTTTGCATTGGCAAAAGCCAGAGATTTTCGGAAAATAAATGATCGTTTCTTGTTGTTTGGGCGTTTAACGCGTTTCTCGTCTTGTCTCGTCTTGTTCTTTGTTTTCCTACGCCGACTGCTGTTGCGGTTAAGAAAAGTCGCCGTTAACAGCAAAACTTGTTGAGTTTATCATTTTTATGTCAACAATGGTAAATATTTCCATCCATTGTTGGCAATTGTTCGTGATTTATGATGTTGCCATTTTAAATTAGTATCAGCAACTGAGTGGAATGATGATTGCTATTTATGAGGCGTTGTGGCATTTCCACACTTTTTGGCCCAAGTCTTTCAAGGCAAATGCTAACAAAGGATATAAATGAAAAGTCGCTGGTAGCCGTCGTTCTTTTCACACACTTAATTATATTCAGTCACTAACATGGACCAATTATTTAAGTAAAATATTTGATTGCCAGAATAACAATTCTGATATTGAAATTGTTTTTTCGCATTGCGCTCTGATTTATATAAGTAATACTAATTACATGATTTTAGTCCTAAATGGAGACTAGGCGTCAATACAACCTCAAGTTTCATCTTCTCTCGAGCTGAACTACTCTTGCCTGATATTTTAGTTTCAGCTTCCGTTGACTCAAGTTTCACGCAGCCAATCTGAGGATCATGACCGAAAGTTCGTGTTCCGGTGTTCATTGAACTCTTTCATGTTCTACTTTAATGGTTTTCTTTCCTTTAAACATACTGTGTGTTGGAGAATGTCACATAAACCGCTAGAACTGATCTTGGCAATAGGAAGCAGTTGTTATTTAATGATTTTTAATCTTTTTGAAAAGCCACCTTAAATCCCAGTTTTTGCGGTAGTTAGAACCAGGGCTGTGGAGTTTGATTCGGTGTCGCAGTCTTGGCTTCTCCTCCGACTCCCAGTTGTATTTACTTACATTTTCCATAAAATAAATAAAATGTCAAATTTGAAATATTTTCGATTATACGAACTTTTTTTTGAACTTTGAGATACAAACGCACCTAAGTGTTATAGAATATATGAATAGTGGACGGAAATACAATTTTCGACATTTTGTTCTTAAACAGCTGAAGTCGAAGTCTCCAGCCCTGCTTAGACCTTAATTGTTGTCGTTCAACTAATTCTTCCCTATTATAAATATCTCCCATCTATATTTCATTCCAGTTAATTTTGCCAATATCACTTTGGTTTCATTAGCATGTTACCCCACACAAAGTCACGTTAAATATCCCCACACAAAAAAAAAAAATAAATTTTCAATCATGAATAACCCATTCAGTCACCGTAATCCCCCCAAATTTATGGCACTCCAGCTATAAATTGTATCTAATATCAAGCGTTATCTAATCAATGACCTCAATGGCCATTAGAATGTGTATTGTTGAAACTATTAACGGATATTAATGCGACATTATGAAATTATGTCATAAACGGGATGGGGTAAACATTTGCGCGCAAAATATCATTATTGATGGAGGGGGGGAAAGGAGCAGCAAGGGGCCACAATGTCGGTGTGTTTTTAGGGTTCACACATTTAAGCCTTTCACATAGGCGCAAATCCCCGAACAATTTACAAATGGTAGCCACCATTGCCCCGTTGTGAAGAATGCAACTGAAACACGACCGAACGACAAACGAAAATATTACGCATTTTAATTTATGCTAAATGCCGAACAAACGGTTTATCCCGGCCATCCGTGTCCGGGTTGCTAACTAAGTAGCAACCACCGACAGCAGGCGAACAGTTCGTACTAATAGAGTAAACAGCGTCAATGGCAATAATAACGACAACAACAAGTAACTAATCCGTGTACATTTTAACTACGTAACCCATCCGTACATTGGGCATCTAGATAGCATGCGACAACTCTGGTGCATGTATGCGGCCGATGTCACCGAGGCCGCAACCAGCGGCATTTCTAACAACTACAAAAACAGCAACAACAACAAAAAAAAGGAACGCATGTGGCGTGTGCCACGTGATGACATGTTGGATTCTAAACGATTTTTTCGCTTCGAAAGCCGACAAAAATAGTTAACCGCTTGTATGGCCAAACATTCAAAACTGTATGTTTTTTCGTGTGTATTTTGTGGAAATTTCCCCTCAGGTTTCGTGTAATTATTTTCGATAATTTTGTTTGTGTGTGATTTTTTCCAAAATTCTGATGCCATGTTTCCATGGTGGTTTATTGAACAACGCGGCCTGCCAGCCAGCCAGAAACAGCAGAGGAAAACATTTAACCGATTCGATTTTGTTTTTCGTGCTTTGGTTGTTTGTTGTTATTCTAAATAACATTGTTTATATATGATAAACGGATATTATCAAAAGGTTATCGGGAAAACATTAAAAATATACTGTGTCCATGTCCCATAAACAATTTTTTCCATGTGTCTGTCTGTCTATCTGTCCTGTCCTGTCGTGTTGCATGCAGAGGTCATTTCGGAAATAACGACAAAGAGTATGTTTTATGTTGTACGTGTAGTTAGGCGGCGACATGATTGGATTTTTAAATCAGGCGGCTGTAAATATTATTGAAATGATTGGACGGCAATGCAATAAGCTAAGAACAGAAAAAGATGAAATATTTTAAGCGGTGATGCAATTAATTTCGAATATTTGTTTGGAAATTCTATTGAACAATTTTTTGAGAAATATTCATAAAACAACATTTTCGGAATATTGCAGATCTATTTTGGATATTTTCATGCACATTTATTTCCTGCATTTTAATATCACAAATTTTCAGATATGGAAATGTTCTAGAGAATTTAGTGTCACAGACATGGTACAATAAACAAGGTAAGGCTAAGCAATCAGCTGATTTAAAATTTTTTCTCGCAGCACTCTAAATTGTCAAAGTTGACATTCGATGTTTTTGTTTACATTCAGGCAACTGTTGAAATTTTAAAAAATGGATATTTGGTTTTGGAAACAAGAAATTATTTCTGAAAACGTTCTGTACACGCTTCAAAAATGTTGTTGAGGGTCAAATTAAAAGCATGGTGTCTGGTAAATATTGTCAACATTTAGTTTCAAATATTATGAAATACGCGAGTTTCTTACAATATAAAGTATTCAAATTTATGGAGACTATTTCTCTGAAAACCCTTCAGTTTTGATAGTTTTTACCGAAACTTCATGATTTCATCGAAAACTCCACGTTTTACTTTACATTTTTGTTGGTAAGATTTCGTCGAAAACTTTCCATTTTTATTAATTTCCCACATTTTTCTAGAATGTATTTCTCATTTCTTAATAGAATTTTGACCCGTTTCTTCAGCTGAACTGAGTGATTGTCACCTCATTTCCTTCCTTTCAGTTCATGTCCCGTCACTTTACACTTGTCCTCAATTGTGTTGTTTCAGCAGGAGGGCGTTACTATCGAATGCATTCCACCCTAGCAATCTATTGGAAATTTCCTGTACTCTCGGCAAATAGACAATTCAATCAATTTTCAATAACAAAGTCAACATTTGTCCAATTTCATAGAAGGGGCTAAAAGAAAGGATAGCAATCTCACTACAGTCAAAAGGGAACGAAATATGGCCTCAAGGTTCCCGTTGAAAAAAAAAAAATTAAATGCAATTTCGTATGAAAATAGTTTGAAATTCTCATCAAGAGCGAACAGGGAAATGGGAAGGCTGCCTTCAAATGACACAGAAATAATATTTACTCAGCGTCCGTCATACAGTCAAAGACATCAAATTTTATTTCGCAAAAGTGACACATTCGCCGAAGACATTCAACCACCTTACGCCGAAAAAATCCAGGCAAACACTCACTGGCTGACACTTAAAACAAGTGGAAATTAAATTGAAAGGAGCAGAAACAGCAGGACATCATTCGGCGGGCGACAGAATGGGAAAATATTTCAAGTGAAGCCTGTGAGTGTCACTTTTTGTAAGAGTCTCGGAAGCGGATGCTGCGAACAAAGGAGGAACGCTACGGCGACGCAAAGAAATCGTAAAAGAAAGAACGACGACCGAATAAAAGAAACTTAATGGAGAAATTCAATGACAAACTGCAGTTTATTGATTTATACTTTGATTATGAATGGATTTCTGTTTAAAGATCTCCAGTTTCTTTATCCCCAGTTGAACTTCACAACAATGGATTCCATTGTCCTTTTGCTCCCCTCTCTGGAGGCTTTAAGGATTTTCACGGATTTTCGTAATTTCTTCAATACAATAAAAATGCGAAGGACTGTTTTGTTGTGAATGAAAACAATTGTTGCTTTTTTGCCCCGCTGTTGTCATCCCGGAGTTATGTCCTTTTGTGTACTTTTTATTTTGTTGGATTGTGCAGACGAAGGAATACAATATAATAAATCTCACAGGATTTTTAACACATTTTAAATAGGATTAATATCCTGTGGCGAGGTGATGACTCACACATAAACATACAAAAAAATTGGGGGATTGTTTTGTCGTATCTCTTGTGTGTTAGGAAAAATAAAAATAGAACGATGCGATTATGAAAGGGCGCAAAAAAGTATGTTTTTTTCAAACGTTTCTCTGTAAATGGCGTCTGAATTGATTTCGTTACAATTTAATGGAATTACTCCATAAGTTAATCGAGACGGAAAATTTGGATCTGTTTAAAACTGTATTGGAGTGAACATTTGTAGGTCAGGTGGGAACGATACTTTCTAAGTATGCCTGAGGTAGAATTGTGTTTCTTAAAGGTCAAAGTTTCCCATAGAAAATACAAAAACTTATTTATTATTTTTTTTACAAGAAGAACATACAAATTTCCAAATTTAAGGCCTAAATATATGATACAAATTGTTTGAACTCTTAACAGATTTTCGCAGAAAGCTTTAAAGCTCTGGTATTAAAAAAATAGCAAAGTAACGAATAAATTTGGCCTTTTTTAAAAATGTAATCATTCAAAAAAAAAAATATTTTATGATTTTTATAAGTCTTGAGGATTTCAAACTTTACTGTGCTTGCGGGTCGACCAAAGAGCTTTATGGGTAACTTTGTTAAAGTATTCTGTATTGTTTTTACGAACTCAGGTACACAAATGTGTATATACAGAGTGTGAAAGGTCGGTTTAAAGTGTAAACGATTCTCTCATTAATCACACACAAAAACGTCTGGAAGCGTTTAGCGAAAATGTCTATGCCGAATTTTCTGAAAATAAAGACTTTTTAAAAATTAAATCATCTGCATAAACATGTTTATATTTTCTGTTCTGTGTTATCGCATTTTTCATATTTATCTTGGCACACCCCATCCTCGGAAAAACTTTAACATTTAAGTTTTTCTGATGTTCTTTTCAAAAGAATTCGGGTCATCTCTCATAAACTTTTCATACCACCGGATGGGAAATTGCAAAAGAGAACTGAAACATCTCTTTGTGAACTATGCACTCAAAACAAAAAAAAAAAAAATACTTCGTGATGAAGAAAACAAACTTTGTGACAATGAGTAGTGGAAGCAGAAGCATAAAGAATTAACATTTCATAAGTTTTTCTTTTTTTTTTATGAATTTTCATAAGGAAAAGTATTTTAATGCAATATTCCATATACCAGTTGTTTTATGATATTCTCCACGATGTCGTCTCCTCGGCATCATTGTCATATGAATAATAAAGACCTTTTGCTGTTGTATGAAAATTGAGGTCATTTTGTGAGGGCTGGTGTTGTAGAGACTGCCAAAGGACTGAAAGACAATTCAGTATTTGTTGTTGAGGAATTTATGAGACGCATATTTTAAGGAGATGTTAAAGGACATTTTTCTATGTGTGCGATGAACAACCTTCAGCAATCTTCAGCATCCAACAATAAAGAAAATAAGATACCGGCAGACTTGTGTCAATCACAATTATGAAATGCATAAAGTTTTTTTTTTTTTTAAAGGGATAACCACGACCGATATTCAAAGTATGAATATATTACCTAGATTATGTTGTCACTCAAAAAGGATACCCATAAGGAAGGTCCTGTTATTTGAGAATGACAAGGAATGGTGATTTTAACATGGTGTGGATTTACTTGCTTTACATCTTTGTGCAAGCTTTTTTGTAGAAAGTAAATATGCAGAAATATTTTAGATCTGGAAATTGAGAAATTAGTTTTTACTTGAAATTGACAAGTGTGGCTTTCCCGAATTTTGAAATATAAAACCAAGACCATACAGAGGGCAGACGTCCCCAGTCATTTGCTGAACATTTCCAAGGGGGTATTTAAACAGTACTTGATTTAAAAAAAGTAGGTATTTATTTAAAAACAAAAACATTATTTGCTTTGAAAACCTTTTAAATATTACCATGCAAATTACTGACATCTAGAAACGGGACGTCTGTCTTTGATAAAAAAAATTAACTTCCTCTTTTCATAAAACGAATTCGTTCGTTCGTTACAAATTGTCAAAAGTGAAGCGTTATAACATGGGTTTTAGACTTTATTCAATTCTGAATTTTAGGTATATGTTAGAGAATAACATATGGAACGTACGTCCAAAAGAACCGGGTTCCCTTACTGAGAAATATCCGTTTTATGGCGCCTTCAATTTTAACTATTTATAACGAACTATCGAATTCGTTTTACGGAAACCAGCCTTAAATTTGGATTTTATAATTAAATTTGCCTAGCGTCTCAATGTCCAACTCTTAGGAACATATAGAGAGCTATTGTGAAGTTAAGATCTTCTTCTTGACACATTTCCACCGATCATTTCAATGTGTGTTACCAATGAAATGTCAAAACGCCAATAAACTGCCAGCTGTGGTGGCATGCCAGAATAGACGACACGCAATACTAACTCCAAGAGTCACTCAATGCTAAAACAATTTTGTATTCAACATATTCATTGAACAGTTATTTAAACTGAATCGTTTGTTAAGTGTTTCTATTGCAAGCGATATTTTATCTGCTACATGCTGTCGGTGAGTCAGTCCGTCAGACCAAATGTAAACTAATAAATTGCAACATATTTTACATTCAATATAAAAACTGGAAAACAAATGTCGGAAATCACACACACACACACACATTCATATATAGACTACAACATATTAATTTATGTACAATGTACATGCCCTCAGACTGCGACAAAAGATGAAATACAACACTTTCCATGTGAATGAACAGGAATAACAGGACACATATGCCAATTTGCAAGTAAATGAAGACTCTGAGCAATGTCAGGGTTGGGAAAACATTCTATTAGCTGCAATATCGGTTCTTAATAAACCTGAGGATGTAGGTTCATTAGTTGTATAGAAATTCATCATGACCCCCAAATGTATTTTTATTTAAGAGACACTTTAATTGGATCTGAAATTTGTACAAACTGGATAACCTAAGTGGGTCTAAATGTCTAATATTCCGACCATAAAATAAACACACAATCATCAATATATACAGATGTGATTTCGACCATGGGCCCATTATATCATCGACGCTCAAATGTGTCACTCTCTTTTTAGAATGTACTCCCCAGTTTTATGCATTTCATTAAAAGTCATGACAAGACGCAGAATCACTTTCTGAACCGTATGGCAATGTAGGTCGCAAGCATGATCCGATCTCAATGAAACATTACACTGGACAGCAAAGTTTTGTAATGCAAAACACCATACAATTCTGATGTACTGTGTACATCACAAATGGTAAACTTTTTTTTTTATGGATTTTTGTTAAAAACTATTTCAATTATAAATTGTATTTACCTTACCCTTATCCTTTGGTACCTTTTAATCTGAATATCTGTGTTAGATTTATAACAACTAATAAAACTCCCAATAAACAAATTTCATTATTTGCATCTTTCCAACTCTGCCAGTTATTAACGTTTCATTCGTCTTGTCACAAGAAAATGCAAACGTCTGCTACATTTTTCCATACACAAATACACAAACAAATACTTTGTAAATATATTTGCATACACTCTTCAATGAAAATCAAAAGTCCATAAATCAATCAAATGTATAATGTTTGCCAAACATATCAATTCACGCACGCTTCAGAATATTAAACTCAAAGAGAAGTGAATTTTAATGATTTATTAAAACAAAGTACAAGTATGAACATTTTTTTGAAAACAATCGTAGTGTCCCATAGCGAAAGGAACTCGTTTCCAAGGAAATTCAATACCTAACAGATCGATTTACTTACATTAAGGACACTCTGAGTGCTGTTCGTACGTGTACCGGCACATGTCAGCCTGTCATACGATGACATCGAAGGTAATGGGTACTTTTGAAAGTATCCAATGATGTTTAAAGTTATATACAGTGGCAGAGAAAAGTATACATAGCACATTGGAAAATATTTTTTTTGGCGACGAATTGTGGGTTTTCTAAAAACGATTTCAGTGGGGAGTTGGTCATTCTGGTAATTGGTATGGCCGTCTAAATAAATACCAATAACATCGGCAGCCATTGCAGAAGCATGAACTGAAACAGGCCTATTACTTTCTGCAGCCTTCAGACGATGTGGGTGAGTTGGAATTCCCGAAAACTGCAAATCTTTGTCTTTGATTTCGTTGCTCAAGAATGAATTTAGCCACGAATGGGATAAATACTAAAATTGGTAAAGTTGATAACTTCTGTGATATTATTGGAGGAAAACGTTATAGTTTTAGGAAATTCATATGTTATTTTACCATGTTGCATATAAGTGTTCATAATAGACTCAATAAACTTAAAAATCCATTGGAAGAACTAACATCATTTGTGAAATTGAAATTTAAATACTGTATAATCCCGATAATTCGTACCCCGCTAATTCGTAAACCCCGCTTATTCGTAACAAAATCCCGGTCCCTTGAAAAAATCGCGATAATTCGTAAAAATCCCATACATTTCGGCCCCCTCGATAAATCGTAAAATTTTTCCAGCGAAATGCCTGAAAACCTCTTATAATTCGTAATTTTTCGTTGAAAACCTCGATAATTCGCAAACTTCAACTGTTTTGCTATTCTCTCTTTCACTTCTTTCGTGCTTTTTTATGTAGCGCAGGCGACGCGTTCTTTGGAGGAAAAACGGTAAACCATTGACAAGTGATTCCATGCTCTCAAGGGGGCGAAGCATTTGTTGTGGTTTATGTCACAAAAACGGTCGCTTTAAGTACTTTATGAATTAAGTTTTTGTTTTTTTGTTGAAAATGAATTGATTTTCAGTTGCTTTGTTTTTAAAAAATAAAACTTTGTACATACATACATAAATATATTCATTATTGAGTAAAAACCTCGGTAATTCGTATTTTTTCTTTCTTCTTCTTTCCCCGCTAATTCGAAACCCCGCTAATTCGAAAACCCCGCTAATTCGTAGAAAACGGTCGGTCCCTTGACGTTACGAATTATCGGGATTTTACTGTACTAGGATATCGAATACCTTGCAATTACATCTAAATGGGGTATTTTACAATTAGGAATATCTCACAAATAGCACATTTTGTACAAACTTTTGATTCAGGAGCACAAAAGCTACAAGGACATTCGCCGAAGATTTGGGTGCAAATATTTCGTTTTTAAATATTTGTCATCTAGCGTATGAATACTTTTCTGTTTTACAAAAATTGGATTTTTCTTAATATTTCAAAGTAAACAATAAACAGAAGCGTCTCATACAAGCCAAGATTTGCCGATGGGCTCGAGTATACGTTTCGGTGCCACTGTAAATATGTACTTAGATTCGTGTTGCGTGTACTTGTATTTACATTTAGAAAACATATATTTTACATTCACATGCATACACATTCTGCTCTTAGTACATACTTTTGTATTTGCATATTTACACTTTATATTTACATACACGCACGCACATGTATGTTTGTGTTTGCATATGGTTTGTCATCACAAATTGACATTTATGCAATTTGACGCAAAAACAAATTTAATTTTCTCAATTTATTTTACGCTTCACATTCATGCCAACGAGCTACCAAAAAAAAAGGAAAAAGAAGAAGAAGAAAAGTGTACCACAACGTAACCACTGATGTAAAAGTGCTGCTGCTGTGGGAGTGTGTAATAAACAGGACGAATATGGAAATACATATCGAAAGAATATGGTTGCATCCTCATGTATGTCAGAGGATCGTACGATAATTTTAGTAGAATTCGAATAATCTTCAATTTATTTTCGTTTTGTATTCAGTATGAATTTTGAATGAAATGCCAGCTTGCCATATTATATTACATCGCAGATAATATACAAGGCTTTCCAACAAGAGGTGATATTTTGGTATTCAAAGAAACATGACCTTTATTGAGATACATGATCGAATGTTTATTTCATTATAAAGAGGAAAGTATGCCGTTAATAATGAAAAACAACATCAGCCAAATGGCCACCACTACCTCGCTTACACGACCATATCCTTCTGATGAAATTTGCCATAACCATTTTTAGTAATAGTTTCTATTTGTCAAAAGTGACAGCTTCCGAAATACCGGGAGATTCTAAATAATACCTCCTGTTTGGAGAACCCTGTAGAAGCACGAACTGTAAGTAATCCTACAAGGATAATTTTTTACTGGTTTCTATTTAATTGAATATTGACCGAATGAAAGTTCCTACATGTGTCTCCGATGCTCTTCTCAGATTGTAGACCATGCCAAATCCGAAATATAGTACCTCATTTGACCAGATTTTCCATGCCAACCTCATATGTAGAAATACATTTACGAAACATTACTCTGCTGTACATTACAAAATATTACTCTCATCATCAGCATCATCATATTCAGAAGGCAGACGGACGGACAGTCAGAGAGAAAACAACATTGGTTTTTTTTTTGTTATTTAATTTTCCTCAACAAACGGAAGTTGATCAATTCAAAAGTGTTGGTGTCTCGTTTGGCTGATGCTGTTCGCCGACGTACGACATATGTATGTGTGCGTGTATATGAGTCGCATATCGGTGTAAGTGTATTTGAAATGTTGTTTGTTTCCCAAAGTATCCCGAAGTCCTGATGTGTGTATCTCTCCGCACTCCGCGTCTATGTAAATATGCTGTCGAAGCAATATATTTCTTGCTATTTGTAATTTGGGCTAAAAGCAAAAAAATTCATTTGTTTATGACTTACTTCTGCTACATCTTCCTCTTCTATGAGTAATTTGTCACAATTTGCTTTTAATTTCCATATGTTGTTGACAGACGGTACGCAGCAAGTGCGAGCCCTATTATGGGTGGCGTGTTCCTGTACTGGTCTCACAGTCTGTGGTGTTTGTTCTCTGCTGCCAATGCCAACAAACGACATAATTTCCTTGTTGGCATGTTGGCTTGATTTACATAGAATAACTTTGGCAAAGAGCACCAAAAATTTGTCTAAACGACCAAATTTAAGGAAAAGTTTTAATTTTCCGCAAATATTAAAAATTTCCCCCCAGTCGTTTGCATCCCTTATTTGCCCGGTGCGTCCCATTTGAAACCCATTAATTTACTCGACTCTGCCATGCACGCGTACATACGTGTGACAAAGTCAATCGATCAAAATTCAATAGAATTTACGCAGTCCTCCATTACATTTATCCATCTGCAATAGAGTACTCGGCACATTAGCATTTTCCGCAATTTTAGTTACGCCTTCCTCCACCCAAACCACCGTCCGTTCAACAATTTGCCTTTGTCCTGTGGTGTAACGAACAAAAACAAAAACAAAAAAAGGAAAACGTAACTTTTTATTGTTCACCAGCTAATAAATGCATTTTTTTTGCGTTTGGAAATTTAACACGCCTACACGTGACAATTGCCTCAAAAGTCATATGTTATAATAAGCGTTACACGACAAAGGATATAATGACATACAGGACATGAGTTCGACCCACCCCCGGGTAGAGCGAGAAAATCAGGTTTCTACAGCAACACATGTCATCAAAAAACTGAGTGAAACTCCATTCAAATCAGGGATAGCGCAATACAATTAGATTTCGTCAGGAAAGTCAAAACTGAAAGGAAATGAAGAAAACGGAGATAGGAAACACGGAGAGCCGACATCAGTTAATTCGATACGTTAAATTGGGTTGAAAAATATTTCGTATTTCATTACGTTTCATTTAGTATACCAGGATGTACATTATTTTTGACGTCCATAAGATGTGGAGTAATTGAAAGTTTATCATAAGATATATGAATCGTTGAATTTTAAAATAAATCTGTCTGTCTGAAGTTAGCGCTTGAACCAGAACAGAAAACAGAATTGTATACTCCAAGGGGTTCATGTAATAGAATTTAAAATATTGTGAATATACTGAAATACTTGATTAAGGTAATCAGCAGAAAAGTACTTTCTGCTTTTATTTTTCCGATTTTTCAAAAATACATGGATTAAGTTTCTTCAGGGTAACGCACTGGCTTCTCTGTCCATTCACATCTTAGAGATACCATTTTGGAGTCATTATGAAAAGCGAAACCTACTCCAGAAAAGATTCATACATTCTATTTTTCCTATGTGATGGGGTAAAGTATTGACTTAGGATATGTGGTGACGGTCCTCAACATAGCACGCACTTAACTCTCCGTATAGGTCTTAGGAGTTTATAAATCATATCCCTCCAAAATGCAAGTGACACTTTGGAAAGCCCACCAAGGCATTTGAGTATAAGTAGAATCCGATGTAAGTGCACAAAGTATCAATTTGAAGATCAACCAAGCCTAGAGAAGTTTAAACATGACTAACAGATTACTTGTGGAAGGCCGTGGTGTGGTAGATAGTGTGTGCGACTATCACACAGAAGAACCCGAGTTCGAAACCGGGTAGGACCATCAAACATTTTTCACCGGCTGTTTCCACCTCGTAAATGTTGGCGACTTTACGAGTAAGAGAGCAATCTCTAAGCCATGTAAAACTTCTCTAGAAAAGCATTAGCCGTTTGGAGCCGGCTTTAAACAGTAGGTCCCGGTCAGTGAGTATACAAATTATATCTTACACAGCTCACTGATTCGAGAGGAGTTCGCCGCCTGTTCCTTTATGTAATGTTAAGGGAAATAAGTAAGTAACAGATTACTTGCTTACTTGTAAAATCGCTGGCATATCTGAAATACTTACCAGGATATGAATCTGGGTTTGTAGTGTAATAGTACTACTCCACAAGTTCAATTAAGTAAATAAACAACATTAGTTTTTGTCCCTTATGTCAAATACAAAAAATTAAAATTGAAAACAAATCACTTTAATAAAAAAATATTTCAACCTCAGATGCCGACTTTATAGAAATTTGTATGTCTCCCGATAAAAAGAGTTTAACAAACTATTTTTTTTGAGAAAAAATCTCTTTTGGTTCCCAAGAATATTCTTCACACCTTTCAACCCCAACAATCATGTGCAATCTTAAGTCTATTCATAGTTTTGTTCAAAAAAGATTGACTTATTTAACAAATACACTGGACTCTATTAAAAACAGAGTTAATTTTAAGCCAAATCATTATTCCCCCCCTCCCCCAGTTCCTTAATTCTTTGCTGCGGACATTTAGCCTTTTGTATGGGATAGTACGTTTTTAATGGGATCTGTAACACAAATCAAGGCACACAATGTCCTGAAATCCTTTTCGATGAGTTGGAGAAGAAGTGAAATGGTATTGATGTATTGGTTGTAGTCATCCTCCTTATTGACACTATGCTTCAACGCCTGGGGTTTATTACTTACAACAGCAGCAGCAGTAGCTGTAGTAGCATTATCATAACTTGTGGCAACCTACAGATACACGAAACACAACATCGAAGGACCAAATATATTTCGATATAAAAAAAAAATCGATGACGTATACAAAAATAAAAAAAAACAACAAAACAACCATACGAAAAATGCCCTACGAATAGATGAAAACTGCCACACACACACACATACGCTCCTTGAAGTAAAACCACCGACTCATCTGTATTTTAGATGTATTCTCGTATAGGACATTGTGGCATCCACATAAACCTAACCCTATTCTGGTGGACGAATAATGTGTGTTGAGAACAGACAAACAACAATCTATCGTGGAGGAGGGCGAGGCGACAGAGGAGTACTTAGACAAATAGTATACGACGAAGGGATTTTGTGTACGGTTTCTTGACGTGGTGAAGCGCATCGTCGTTTGTTCGTAAACGATAAAACCGTTAATGCCACAACAACCACATGTGGCTGTGACTTTGATTTCGCCACTGGCGAAATGACTGACTGATTCTAACTGTATAAACAGCAAATGTATGAATGAGACTGACTGGGCGTCTGCCGGAAAATACGAGTTTCAGACGGACTAACAGAAATGGATATTTTGGTTGTTTTCGTATTTTTTTGTTTGTTTTGTCTGTCAGTGTGGTATAAGAAAAGTCAACCAAAAATATAAAAGTTTTAGCCAATATGGCACGTACTTTTCCGCACTGGGTACTAAGACTCCAGCGAAAAATATGCAACATAAGTGTTATGAGGACGTGTCGGAAGATGGCGACAAGGATGACCCAGCAAACATTTTGAATTCATTACAGATTTTCTTTGGAAATAATTCCGTTATATTATACAATTCCACATATAAATATAAGAAATACATTGCTATGCTGACAATTCACAGGACTAACGGGATGGTGCGAATCTGCTTTCTTTGTATTTCTTACTATTGGCTTACCATCACTATAACTTAAGACATATGGAATAATTAAACAATATGGAGCGCTAACCGCGAAAAAATATTTTACTGGAGAGGGTTTTTTGTGTGGTCAAGGGTAAAGGCGTGAGGTGCTTACGATGCAATTGAAATTGCTATAGCTTTGTAAATATAATTTTTTGAAAACATTTTCTATTTTATGAATAATTTTTGAATAATTATCATCAATTGTTGCGTGTTTAAATCCTATTTTTACGTAAAATTACCTGTTTTTGCTGGTTTTTGAATCCGTTGACACTTTCCGAGCAGTTCTGTTCAGTTCTTCTTCTTCACATTGTACACTCGTTTTTGTCCCTTTTTTATGTTTTCGGTATATACATCACTACACCCATCCTTGGTTCATTCTTCGGTCTGCTTAATTTCGAACTATGTCGTCCACCTCTTATTAGTCCTCGGATTTGAGTTGATGTCCATTTTTTATTTCTGTAACATTTTTGTTTTCTAATTTTTCATTCGTTTCTATTAATTGCAATCATAAATTATCCATTTTTCAATCATTGTTGACGCTTGTTAATGTTCGTATTATTAAAACCGCTGCCAACTTGTCCATCTATTCTCAAATCAAAAGTCGGCTTGGGTAATCAGAAATTCGATTTAAAACTTTTAGGTAATGAAGCAAAGAATCATGGCATTCACTACATCACCATCATCATTGTCGTCGGCTGGCACAAATATAATTTCAGCACAAAAATAGCGAATCAAATAATTTCATTGCAGCCAATTGTCAATGACAATGAAAACCGATGAAAATAGTTTTACTCTCGACATGTCTCCGCGTTTGTAACGCCATGTCCTTTGTAATATTTATTCGGGTATTTTTTACAACTTAATACACCAATTTATGTTTATGTGGAAAATCCATCTGCCTTTTCTCTACGTCTTGGTATTTCCAACGGCAACATGAATGAAATTTGTGGAAATACCACACATTAATGTTTTAACCTTCATAGTGTTTCGGGACTTCCATCAGACTGCCTTCTGCTGGCACGATGTTTTCAGGACACAGACGACTTTGCAACGTAGCTGCACAGGCCATAAACAAAAAAAAAAAACAGGCTAAGATCCGTGAAAGAAGGAATGAAGCTGACTGATATGTATGTGTGTATGTGAAGTGTATGGGGCGGAAATATCGAAATTGTTGTTGACATTATTCTAAGCCAAAATATGGCCGTCTATTCAGCCATGTCCTTGCATGTTTATGTACATACGTCTGTCTATGGCATTCTCCATGTACACATAATACTTGATGGAATAGTTGCTGTGGTTAAGTTCCACCACACCATTCCCCCCCCCCCCCCCCCAGCATCCACCATCCAGAAGTCTGTCGGCGGCTGGGGTGTGTGTTGTTCATGTGGTTATTATGGATGTCTGCTGTTTATGTTAAGGAATTTCGTGACGTTGTTCTTGTCATCATATGACGTCGTCTGTACAAACTATTAAACCACCAATAAATGCTCCCCCCGGGCCCACATCTGGTGACGTGATAGTGGTACATCATTGACAAAGGATATCGACTAGTATTATATTAAATTAGTCAATAACTATTATTGCGATGAGATGGCCGGAGGGAGGAGGGGGAGAGAGAGGCTTACATAATATTTTGCGATTAGGCTGTTTTTGCGTTTGTATTCAATTATTATTTATCAGTCATGCCAGGACCACATGACAGAATGGGATGTCAACATTTTTCACATCCATAGACGGTTGTGTGATTAGAACAACAGCAGGGGACTCATTCCGGGAATACACATATGCTATGAAGACCAATTAAAGAAGAGAATTAATTATTTGTCGTCATTGGAATCATCCTCTATTGGATAAACACACATTTATGTTGGAACCAATAATAGTCAATATGAGAACCTACTCACCACATGTTCAGGTAATAAAAGCACAGGACTGTTCTGTTTGGACGTTGATAAAGAATGACACGCGAATCACCTTTGTAGATAAACAATTGGTTTGCAGAAAACTGAAATATGTACAGGTAAATGAGTATTGAGACGTTTTTATCGATCAAATATGAATAAAGATGGACGATATTGTCGATATGTGATCTATCTGAGATACGACGACTAACTGCCATCACTTATGGTACACACTTTTCTTGATGTTGTATTATTAAAAGTTCTCCATAGAAATGCAATGCCATTGATATTCTTTCTCTTCTCAATTAGTCAATATTTGCCGGTTCGAAAAGTAATTGTCCCACTAGACTAATATGACAAAATCAAGTTGTCAACAATAGTTTGACTAGCAATCGAAGTTTTTCGGAAATATTTTATGACGCATTCGACGAAAGCTGAATGGCCCAAAAGGGAAGTACGGGAATTTTTTTAATAAATCTCATTTTCAAACAAGTCAAGTTTTTCCATCCATCCAGTCAGTCAAGCAAGCATGCCTAGCAATAAAGACGAAAAAAATCAAACAAAAATCTATGAATGAATTCGGTGGTGAGACAGACAGAGCCACAATGCGCCGTCAATATGCCCCCAAACGAAACAAGTGTAACAATATGCGGCAATGGCAGTGGCAGCAATAGGAAATGATTGTTACTGTAGGCGCTTGGAAACACAAACCAACCAACCAACCAGCAGCAGCCAACACGAGCACTGCAACATCGCCGGCAACAGCAACAATAACTATATTATATACAGCGGTTGTTGCAGCAGTTGTTGTTGTACTCAACTGTTTGATATCTGTCTAGACATCGTTATAAAGCAGCGAACGTGAATACTGTAATACTTGCTCCAACTGAATAGTCTCGTGATGTCAGGCCAGCAGCAACACTGGAAGTGCCACTGCCAGTGTCAGAGCCGGTGCCGGTGCTCGTGGTAAAAGACGCCTTTGTTGTTGTCATTGTCGATCGATGTGTGTGTGTGTGTTTTTCGTTGTTGTTGTTGTTGCGGCACTGGTGGTAACATACGGTTTATTAATATTCTGAGGTTGAATTAAAAGTTTTATTCGTGACTTGTTTTCGAGAATTTCGTTTGGATATTTCTGCCCTCACATTTCGGTAAGAGGGACACGGGGGAACGATTACTTTTGATAGGCTAAAAGCTGACAGGCATTGGCAAAATGACAATTACTTTTGAGAAATTGGTATTTATTTGTGACAGTTTTATGTGTACTTAAATTAATCATAAACAAATTTACTGAAATTATAATTATTACAAAAAAAAACGGAATGAATAAATTAAAACAGCTAACGAGGGGCCTGAGGGAAAGTTTCATGCAAACTGCATGGCTTAAGCGTGCAAATAACTTTTGGAAAATGTTAAATATTTGACTGGGACTTCCCGCTTACAAAAACGAATTCAAAAGCAACTCCACAGTTTATTTTAATTTTTATTTAACTACAATACAAAGTAAATTTATACAGGGTTCTCCAATAAGAGGTGTTATTTTGAATCACCCGGTATTTCGGTAGCTGTCACTTTTGATGATTTTATTTGTTTTATGTATTAAAATTCACTACAAAAATGGTGAAAATCTTGCAGTCACAGTTCGCAAAACTAAAAATGTCCCGGACCGTGTTATCTCTCGAATAGGTGATTTAATTCTGCGTCCCATTTTAAAAGATTACTTGCGAATGGAACAAATTCTCAGCACAATTGTCAACCTTTTCGTTTATGACCTGTCTATTATTTCAATATGTCAGTCTACCCGTATCTAAGTAAACATAGTCCAAAATAATTTCCTGCCTTTTCGCAACACCCTCTACTTCTCATCTTTTTACCAAGCCAGAAAAATATTATTCTAACCAAGTTTTGATATATTTTTGCATCCGACCATCATACTCTTTTCAGAATTGAAATTTTCAAGTGTTTATTTATCCTTTTCTAACAGCTTATCCTTGCCGCAAACACCACCACCAATAGCGTTGGCAGCTGCCACAAATAAAAAAGAAACACTCCCTAGTTGATTGAACAAAATGTCAATTTCAAATACCGAACAAGAGTTTACACTTAACATTATGCCATTGATGTAAAATACTTGCAACATCTCCACGCAGATTGCCTGCCCGCTTGCAACCCGCCACCCGCTCTTTGAGGACAGGCGACAGCACAAAGTACTTCAAGTTCAAGTATGTTTATCTAACAGTTTCAGTTCCATTCTTCCTTTTTTTGTTGACGAACTCCCAGTCCCTCTGTGGCTCTCCAGCTCCTGTCCGTTGGTATGTTTTTACCACAGCTGCATTATGAATATATGTTTGTGGCAAATACTTGAGAATATCATCATCATCATCATCATCATTGTCGTCATCATCGTCCTCGCCATCACTCCAAATGTTGCAAATTTACTTATCGTCTTAGCAGCAACGATGACATTGCCATCAATTTTTTGGTTTTCCTTTATTGATGTCACAGGTTTAGATTTTCGTTGTCATCCATTGAAGGGGGTTTCTTTTCAGTTCTTGCTATTTTTGTCATTTGTTACAAATTGTTGTTGACACAACTTTATTGCAACAATATTTGCTTTGGTAAAATTTGCTGTTGTTGTTGTTGTCGATATCAAGTGGCATCGCAAACAACTCGATGCCGACATTGGCATCATTGCTAAATGGGGGCACAGAAAAACTGATATAAATTGTCGATTACTGGATAGCATAATGTAGGACAGACAATGTTGGGATGATGGGGCGGGACTCATAGATATGAGTAGATAAAATAGGAATTACAATGTTATCTGTTTTAATCTAGTCAAATAGGAGTCCGTTTCGTGTTTACAACCCCGTAGTGGTGCGAGGCATCATTTATTGTCTAATGTTTGCAATAAATACGAAGTTTAACATGACTTAGTGATTGCTCTCTTACTTATAAAATCGCTGGCTTTTACGATGTTGAAATTCGAACATTGTTCTAAAACGATGAAGGTGTGACCGTTACCCACCATGCAGAGTGTTATGGTAACTAAATAGTACATTTGAACTTGGACAATTTGTGATTCCCAAATGTCGACGCTACAATTTACACTATTTTGGATTGTTTCCCTAGATGTGTAGTTGAGCCTTTGGGCTACGAAAATCTCTTTTCTTTGATCCAAAAAACCGTAAATAACTTTAAAGCCAACAATTGTCATAACTGATCAATTAATTAATTAATTAATTAATCAAGTAATCAAATAATCAATTAATCAATTAATCAATTAATTAATTAATCAATTAATCAATTAATCAATTAATCAATTAATCAATTAATCAATTAATCAATTAATCAATTAATCAATTAATCAATTAATCAATTAATCAATTAATCAATTAATCAATTAATCAATTAATCAATTAATCAATTAATCAATTAATCAATTAATCAATTAATCAATTAATCAATTAATCAATTAATCAATTAATCAATTAATCAATTAATCAATTAATCAATTAATCAATTAATCAATTAATCAATTAATCAATTAATCAATTAATCAATTAATCAATTAATCAATTAATCAATTAATCAATTAATCAATTAATCAATTAATCAATTACTCAATTAATCAATTAATCAATTAATCAATTAATCAATTATTATCAATTAATCAATTAATCAATTAATCAATTAATCAATTAATCAATTAATCAATTAATCAATTAATCAATTAATCAATTAATCAATTAATCAATTAATCAGTTAATCAATTAATAAATTAATCAATTAATCAATTAACCAATCAATCAAATTAAATTAAAGAGAATAAATAATTCATTTGAAAACTGACTCATCATAAAGTAACAAAAATCTCATCCACACCTTCACCGGTCTAATTATGTTATTTTCTTCTGCCTATGACAACTAGTTTAAACGTTTATGTGATCTACTTTTACTTTTTGCCGGCACCGGAATAATAACTCTTTTAATTAATCTATACATTGAAATCGCTGTTCACTTGTTTTTTGCACTTTGTAACTTCTGCATGTATGTGTGTGTGTTTTTTTAAATATAATTGGCAATTTTATTACAAATCTGTCATTTGTTTGCAAAAATTGTGTTTTATTTGCTGAAGTTTCCATTTATTTCGTCCTCGCATCATTTTGAAATGTGCAATGTCATTTCAATAAACGTCATTGTTAGCAGAATTCAAATTTTGTACGTTCCTGTCGTCCTTACAAAAAAAATCATGTTACAACTTTCAGGCAAAAAAAAAAACGGAGTTGTCATATTTTTTTTGTCGCCTTTGAAAAATCATTCATTCGTTATGTTTGCAATAAAAATTTATGCAATTTGTACAAATAGTTTGAAATGTATGCAAATTTTGTGACATATGTTTTTGTGGTTCGTTTTTCGTTGAGGCTGTCAAATACAACCGAATGCTGTTGGTAGTGTTGTGATTATAGACGATTTTGTGATTTTTTTAATTGGCTGAATTTGTCGAGTGACAGGTACAACATAAAAATTTGACAAGGCACGACAAGTTGCTTTTTTTCTCTCGCTTGTTCTGTATAGAATTGCTCAATTGTTTGAATGATTTGTTAACATTGAGAATGGATAATTCTCGACATTGTTCAATCAATTCGAAAGAGCAAAATGTTTAATTGGTGAATTGGTTTGGAAAATAAATGCCCTCGCTATACAACCGCAACAACAGAGAGAGAGAGAGAGAGATTCTTTGAACTTTTGAGTTTGTCACATTATTGACTTTAACTTTTCGTGCTCTTTTATGCAGTTCATCTTAGTAGCTACAGACCATAGCATGGGGTTTTCAGGTCGCAGCTCCCGGAATACTCGCGTATTTAATTAAATTTCCAAATAGTTGTAACTGCTTCTCCATACCCATTGTGCCAGTCATTGTCATTTATGAACAATTTGTTCGTACAAATATTTAATGAATTTATGTTTACTTCTGTTTCGAAATAATAACAACAAATATGAAGGCAATTAAAATGTATAAATAAATAATAGTTATAACAACAGCATGAACTGTAACAATAAACAGTAAATAAATCAAATTGAAAACAAAAACAAAATATCGCCGGCTTCGGTAAATTTGTTGCAGCCAGCAGTACGGAGTAGTGACAGTAACAGCAGCAGTTGTCATTAATTGCAGCCACATTTTGTTGCTATTTTTTTTTTGTTTGTATGTCAACTGCCAATGGCAGCAGCCACTCCGCCACACAGCAACAATAGAAAGCCATGTTTATGCATACACATTTCTGTTGGCCTTTTTTCGGTGGATGGTTGAAACCAACTAACAAAAAACAAAATTCGTCTGAACATGATGTAAAGTGAATGTGTTTACAATTTTATTATTTATGTAAATTGCATTTTTGCTGATGTTTTTGTGTTTTGTTCAAATTGCCATTATTGCCAAGCGCCACCGCCATCGCCAGCATGCTTGGGGTTGGCGAGGGGGAAACATAACGAGCTCCCCTGCCCTTACCACCTCACACCCGTTTGTTTTTTTTTTTTTTGTAATGTCGAGAAATCAAAACAAATGTTTTGTAAATCTTAAATTTACATAATTTTACATGAAGAGCGGTAGATGCGACAAAAACAAAAACACACAAATGGCTGTGCAGAAAAATGGCACAATATGCAAATAAAATATATTGACTGCACTTGCTGCTGCTGGGACTCTACTATCAGCGTTGTTGTCACACCGAAGGAGATTAAATGTTTTTTTTTCGCAGTTCGGCAGGTGCAGGCCCTTGTGTAACAAATTGACAAAGTCGTATACTCATTAGAATTCGTTGAAATCGTCGTAGTCAAATTATGACTGGCTTTAAAGTCATCTTTCAATATTTGCATGAAGACCACTGCCTGAATTTGGTAGTGGACAGAGGTGAGTTAGAGATATGTTTATTTGTAAGCATCTTAATATATATTTACCCTCGACACTGATTCACTGACTCTGTGAATAGGCATTCTATAATTCTATATAAATTCTATAAATAATAATAATAAAAAAAATAATATTTTTTTTTTGTACAGAAATTGTGTTTTCCCCAAATTTTTTTTTTACCAAAAATTTTTTTTTCCAAAATTTTTTTTTCAACGAAAATTTTTTTTTTCCAAAATTTTTTTTTCAACAAAAAATTTTTTTTTTCCAAAATTTTTTTTTTCCAAATTTTTTTTTTTCAACAAAATTTTTTTTTTCATCAGAATTTTTTTTTTCAACAAAATTTTTTTTTTCAACAAAAATTTTTTTTTTACAACATTTTTTTTTTCAACAAAATTTTTTTTTTCCACAAAATTTTTTTTTTTTTCAACAAAATTGTTTTTCCATATTTCAACGGGCGCCATAGGCGCATTACAACTTACTAGTTCACATATAACAACGGCTCAGAAAAGTTTTTGGACATTTTGGCACACACCAAATCTGCCAACATTTTTGTTTGACCAATTAACATTTAACATGAATTAGTTTTAATTTTGTTACACATAAAAGATAGAAAAACCTGAAATTTCTGTATTAATAAATTTTAGTACTTTTATGGTAAACTGTAATATAATTGTAATTGTCATTAAATTATTTTACTAATCAGTTTTCTAATTTCGCCAATATTGGCCAAACAAAGATCAGTATCTTCTTAGTTTTACTTTCACCTCAAACACGGTGAATGCTCAACATGTTGGCTCCTAGTTTTATTTCAAACATTGAATTCTTAATATATGGCTTTATCATAAAGGTCCTTAATAAACATTAGCTTAAAATAAAAATGTTGGTGAACTAGAAAGGCTTAGAAAAATGAACCCAGCTCTTTTTTCTCAAGCCTCAGTTAATGTCATAATATATATCCGACTTTCCACATTTCTACTTCATTACATTTAGCTTTTCAGTTGGGAAAGCTCTCTAGCATGTTGCAACCTTAAATCCTTTTCACCGTCTTCACAACACACTAACAGCTTTTTATAATCTTCCATTTTGATTAGGATTTCTTTTTTTTATTCGACATTTTTAACAACCTCACGCAGTTTGCATTAAAAAGGCAAAGCATAAAAAATGTTTTCATGTCTACTTAAGAAATTATAATCCTTCACAGCATCCCGGCACATCCTTATCCGAATCCTCATCACCGTCGCCGTCATCATCAAAATCCATTATCAAACGTGCGAAATACATGTGGTGAAACCATAGGAAACAACAAAAACCGGAACGAAAACGAAAACCAGATGAAAATTAAATCTAATGTGCTTTTCAGTTTTGTTTTCTTTCCATTTTATGACCAGACATGGTAGACGAATGGACAGACGGATGAACGGACGAAGACGTCCAAGTTATGGATGGCAGAAAAACTTCAATAATAAAAACCACTCTTGAAATGCCAGCACATATAAAACTGACATTTTCCATTAAAAACAGACGTTTTTCATACTTAACGACCGCAAAAGAACTGAACGAAGAAAACGAAAAGACGACGATGACGATGACTAAAAGAACATTTCAAATATATAAATGGCCCATCATCTCATCAACGGCAGATTTTCGTTTCATCTGAGAATGTTTCTTTTGAGGAGTTTCTCTGTTGTTTTGTGCCACATATTCGGTTGGACACTGGTGTGTGTACATTATGATTATTTGATATTCCTTTGCCGTTATTAAATGGACTGAATGTTTTAGTTGACTGTGGCGCTAAGCAGACGAGTGATGACAACGATGTAGTGCCTGAGGGGACATCATCACCATCATCAAATATTGTCCGTACTTGAGTAAACATTTAGGACATTTTAACTTAAATGGGGGGTAAACATTTATTTAAAGTATTTCTCCTTTGATCCTGGGGTTGATGGAGGAAAGGATATTATGCAGAGTTTGAAAGGATCAACTACTGCTAAGCAGTCCACAAATCATACATTGATTTAGGTTCCCAGTTCCCAGGCACACCGAATAAAATGTACATGGAATATTAGAGATTAATTTTTGTGGATATGGAGCCAATATAATACTGAAATCAAACTCATATTCTATAGGATCAGAAATCGGTCGGCAACATTTAAACATTTAATTAATATAAGAAATAGTATAAGAAATACAATAGAAGATGTAGCACTCGTTGTCGTATTTAAGTATTGATCTTAGTATTTAGAATGCTCTGCTAAAAAGCTCTTAAGTGCCATTATCTGGAGAGTTTCAAAATCTACATATGGGAGATTTTTAAAATTTCTCATTCGAAATTTCCTTTAATTTTTCCAAAATTTACAAAAAAAAACATGCTTCGCATTAATTCTTTTCATTTCTTATCACACTTTTCACTTTTCGTTGTATCGCCACAATCCCGGAGTTTTTTTTATTATATGTTCTTATAATAAAGGAAGGATGGACTGTTGACAAATATTTAAATTTGAAACTAAACTTAAAAGTGCTAATAAAAATATTACATTCAGATGGCAATCTGCTAGCAAATTACCATTTCTGCCCTTAATGGATTCCAGTATTAGTAATTAATTATTTAAAGCGTTTTGTTTGTGTTGTTAATTAACCAAAATTACTTGAAGCTATCGAACATTCATTGGTTAACAAAAATGCGACCATTACATTTTCATTAACGAGGCTTTTGGTAAAACCCTTGAAAACATTTCACGATTGCAGTTTTTATGAGTGTAATAACTTCAAATACACCAAAGGACCCACTTACTAATTTAACATTTTCTGTCTTTCATTTTTAGGTATGTACGCTTCGTGTTGTAAATCTTATTACTATTATCCGGTATACATGTAATTGTAAGTATATTTTTATGTTTAATCAGAAATTATCACGATGCGAAACAATAACAACACCACCTCATTCTGTCTACCAAAAACCACTTCACGACATCCTTGTTACTTAAAAAGTTTGTTTGGTTTTTTGTAATACGAAAAAATATTCCGCATTTCTTTATTGTGTACACTTTCAAAGATTCCAAAAACTCACCATCACGCAAATTTCAAATCCATTTTAGTTAGTTGTAGCTGTTCCAAGGATATTTATCCCCATTTCGTTATGAAACTCAATTTCTGTTTTCCCATGTTCTTCGTGTCGTTCTAACCCACCAGCCACTAGTACGTGATGTTTATCAAACCGACCAAAGAAAAAGAAGGAAAAAAAACAGAGAAAAAGTCAAATCGTTATAAAATTTACTTTGTTTATTCTCTCAGAAACGGGCGCAAAAAAAAATGGTAGAATGTTTGTACTTATTGCAAGTATGCGCCATATTGCAGTAAAATAAAGTACTTTTCGAGGGGAGCCCCAGTTGGAGTTGGGGGAGTGGATGTGGATGTGTGGTAGACGGTAGGCAGGCAAAGGTTGAGTGGGCTGGAGTTAGCAGCAGAACCGATGAAAGCTTCTTAAGGATTTGCTTGCCTCAAGTAGTTGTGGCCCAAAGGATGTTAATGTAATGTAAACAAACATAAAATATAAAATAAGACTAACGCCGACATCGTCGCCACTGCTGTCGACCCTCCTTGAAAATGACGATGATGTTGATGATGATGATTATGATGTGGCATAACACGTGATTTGCCACATGAATTGTGGAACGTAGCACACGAAGACGACCACACGTTTTTATTAAACACGATTGTTTGCCGTTTTATTTTCGATTTTGCTGGTTGAAATTTGTCGAGGAGGCTTTTTGCAAAACATGAACTATTTAATGGAATTATGAAAGGATAATGGAATGATTCAGAGTCTTGTGGTGAAAGATGATTTTGTGAACACTTGATCGAATGTCCAGCATAGGATGTTGCTTGCGAGAGGTAGTTCCTAATGAGAATTTACTGATCTTAAAGAACCTGGTCGTAGCAAGCAAGTCGTAGAAAGCCTTATCGAAATAATATTTCTTTACCATGTTTACCCTAATCTTAAAAACCAAAAATTAGCTAGATCTTAAAAGTGTGTATAATTGTGATGCGTGAGGGTATTTCATTTAGGGTTTCGTTTTTTCCCACCTTTATCCTGTGAACTCAGCTAACATGCGTCTAGTCTAAAACGCACTCCATTCTGTTTGGACTCACCAGAATGAGACATTTCAAATCGATGTGAAACATTCTCTCGAAATCCATGTAAAATTCCTTTTCATTTTTATTCCTCTGTGCAAGGCAGCGTAAAAATGTTTTCCACCTCGGGACAAATGCAAAACTTTATGTTTATTGCTAGTCATATAAATAATCTTTGCCAGACGAATTAGGTTAAGATGAAAACAAACCAAACGCTCGCTGGCCACCCTCTCCATCTGAGCTAAGCCAGTTTAACAGGTAATGACTTGGCAAAAACACAAAGAAACCAAAACAAAAAAAAACAGAAAAGAGAAACACACACCGCAAACAAACAATGAAAATCAATATTTTTGCGATTATAAAGCAATTTTAAGGAAATCAAAAATGCATCAAATCCAACGTTTGCACTGAAACTCCGTGCAGGATTGTGTTGGGTAGAAGGAGGCGTGGTCAGGGGGGAAAAGTAGTCGACTACTTTGTAAAATTAAACTTTTTTGCCAAAGCGTTTTCTATGCTCCATAGCAAATATGTGGTTTGTTGGAGTTGCAGCTCAATTGGTGCACTAATCAAGAAGAAGGTGCGCCGATTTATTAGATTTGCGAACTTCGCTCTGGTTCCATGAGGTTACCGCAACTCACAGCCACGACTACACACAATAAAACCACAAAGCCCTTGGTTTATTCGGTCACATTGTAACACAATCAGTGCAAAATTATATTAAAAAAAAAGCACTCCTTATTTGCTTTGTGATGATGGCATGGGTCATGTTGTGCTGAAGTAAACTACTGTTGGTTACTGAACGAACTCGCACCTCTCGTTGAAGTTATATTGAAGAATAAACTTTTTGGTTGCGGAATGCACAACTCTCCCACAATGTTGCCGGGCGAGTGTGACACACAAATCGGTTGTACACACTCGCGTTGATGACTGAGATCGAAATCATCGAAGCGAAGCCTCCACATGAATTTGGCCACCTTTGGAAAACAATGTAAGATGCCAGTTTAAATTATGTTCGGAATGATGCCCTATGCTCAGTCGATCGGACACTGTATAAGAGTGTAGTCATAATGTCAAGTAGTATTTAGAACATAGGTTATAATGTCGTCGGTGGGTTTTGTTAAGATCGGCAATATCTTTGAAGTGTACTGTGAAAGTCAGGATGAAGGGCAGATTTTTAAGTAAGATCACCGGCTGCTTCCACTTCGTCAATGTTGGCGACTTTACAAGTAATAGCGTAATCTCTAAGCCATGTATAACTCGTTCGTAGCTGTCTTCCTGCATGGAATGTTAAGGGAAATAAGTACGTAGTCATAATGTCAAGTGGTATTTGGCACATAGGCTATATTGGACATCGAATACTGCTCTTGTATATTACACCTTTCAGAGCTTTTTTTAAAGATCCGCAACATCTTTGAAGTGTATTGTGAAAGTCAGTATAAATTATACAAAATGGGGGGGATGTGACTTTGAACACTCATCATAAGCGAAATCCGAGAATTGAAAACTGAAATCGACAACAAAGGGCAATTGGAAATTTGCTTTTGAATATAGTTTAGAGGCAATCTGGGCAACATTTCCCATCTTCTTCTTCTTAATATGTATTTACCCTCGACACTGATTCACTGACTCTGTCACGCAGTACGTTGGAATTTAAATAGGCAATCTATAATTCTATAAATAATAATAATAAAAAAAAATATTTTTTTTTGTACAGAAATTGTGTTTTCCCCAAATTTTTTTTGCACCAAAAAATTTTTTTTCCAAAATTTTTTTTTACAAAATTTTTTTTTCAACAAAAATTTTTTTTTACAAACTTTTTTTTTTTTAAATTTTTTTTTTTTAAATTTTTTTTTTTCAAATTTTTTTTTTTCAACAAAAATTTTTTTTCTCTACAAAATTTGTTTTTCAGCCAAAATTTTTTTTTCCACAACATTTTTTTTTCAACAAAATTTTTTTTTCCAGAAAATTTTTTTTTTCAACAAAATTTTTTTTTTCAATGTTTGATTATAAAAAACAAACTGTGCACTGTGTTTCCCCCTTCTGTCGCCATCTTTAAACTCATATTATCAGTAGAAGCTGGTCGTAGCCCCACATTCTTTCGCAAATTGTCGTTGATCACCATTGATGATTCGATGTATGTTTCACATCGTCCTCTTCTAGATGAAACTAACGCAGTCACGTATAATTTCATGTCCAGGCCACATTAACGCTCATTTTCACAATCTCCGGTTAACATAAAACGACATTTTTGCCCCCTGTAGGGTATCTGAAAAGAATGTCCAGCAAACAAAATGCGCGTCATTGCATTCCTCGCCTCTAAATGTGGTTGCACTTGACAGTGTTCACGTAGTAACCAAAGACGTACCTACACTGAGCAGAGACAACAACAACAACAAAAAATGAGAAGACAAGAGAGAAAATGTCATTAAAATTGCTCTTTATAAATCACCGAAAAGAACACAAGCCGAACGTGTTGCAACATAACCTCATTTCACGGTCTATGAACTTTTACAACACTTTGTTAAAACACACTCACACACACACATGAATCCTTTTGGGCTCCAAACATTTAGCAGAAGTAAACAAAGGCACCGCTTAAACCATTTCCCCTTCCCCCAAAACCATGAACAATACTCAAAAACCGTTCAAGTTGCGTTGCCTGACTGCCTCCACCGCTTAGACTGCGTGCCACACTGTCTGTCTGTTGGAATGGCAGTAGGCATGCAGGAATCATGATGCATTTGATCAGTGTATGGCTCTTAACGATGCTCCCGATGCTAGAGCGGCTGCTGCAGCCTCATCGTATCTGTCTTCTTTTCATGGTCCGCAAATTGTGTTTGAATGTATCAGAATCTTAATGCAACAAATTTCATGATACGATTTCCTAACGATGGATGATGATGGTTGGCTGCATGTACATATGTATGTCCGTTTGATGGCGAGGACTCTGGCCTGGTCTCACTTAAGGCGATGCTCCTTCCTTGTTATTGCAAAATTCATATGAATACGAATCTGAAATCTGTGTACATTTCCCAAATTGTATTGAAAATGAGTTTTGATAACCCAGAGAGAGAAAGAAAAAAAAACACAAAAATATTGCAAATCGAATAAATGTCATTTGTTATTGTTCTGTTTCCAATTTTCGGTTGGCATTTTTTTTTGTACTGTCACACTTTTGAAATTTACAGTCTTTGCTACGCAAACAAGTTTTGGAGTACACAAAACGATTTGTTTGAATTGGTGTGCAACACGAATCGTAATGGATGTGGTTGTGGAGTTACACCTTTGTTTATTGCAAGTCTAATCAAAGTATTCTGATCACCATGAACAACCTTATCATGGATGTTTACGAAAATGTTATTCCTGCAGAGGATTTGTGTAGAAATTCGCAAACGAATTTATGATGGGGGGTAAAACACAATTCTATATGAATTGTACTTGTGACCAAGGATCAAGTTTGAATGCGTTGTTCTAATTTCCTCATTGCGAAGACAACACTTTGCAGACAATCCGAACCCAGTTCAAACAAACGGAAATAGGGTCACACAATTCTAATTAAAAATGCGGAATACATATCTCGTTAAATGATATACATACATATTTGGTTTTGAAGGAACAGTGAGATGTTCTCTCAAATAAGTGAGTTGTTTACGATATGATTTGACCCTACATGTTGTGCCGTAGTGGAATTTACAAAATTAGAAATGATTATTGTGTGTTTCTTTCCGGAAACACAACAGAACCGATTACATTGATTTGAAGTTATTTCAAGACCCCACCCATTTTCTGGTTTACACAAAGAACAAATCTCTAATCAATCATTCTGAAACAAAAGGGTTGGCTTATTCAAAGTCAAGTATCTGCGGTTATTCCAAATCAAGCCTATAATATATCTGAATTGCAATAATCAACTAGTACTCTTCAAACTACTTTGACTCCCCATTAAAACTACATACTCTAACACTGATTCTCACAGCCGAAAATCCACCGAATTTTCATATTAATCTCTTAATTTAGTCAAAATCATTCACTGCATTTCATTCGTTTCGAACGCCCTTTAAATTCTTTGGTATGAAACAAAGATTATTTTCGTTTGGTTCAAATTAAATTTCAAAGTGTAACTAATTTTTCACGCATACTTGCGTACAAATTTAATTGTATTACAAATTTCTCACGCATTTACATGTTTACTTGCTTGCTTATTCGTTTTGTTTTGCCGTCGTTTAATGTTTTAATATTAAATTTACATCCAAACTTTTTTCTCTGTCTTGAGTCAGAGTCGAATTTTCTCCTCATCAAAAATAACCGTAGGCCTTAATAACAGCACAACAACAAACAAACAACTCTGTTTTTTCTCTCCTTTGGTTCTATTTCACCCACCGCCGCCCCACCACAGGACACGCAACAAAAAACATGTTGCCATATCTCGAAAAACAACAAGCATCAAATGTGGGAGATGTAAAGGAGCAAAAAATAAAATACGAAGAATACTTAACATCCTGTCGCTGTCTAACGATAAAAAACTGTTTTTCAACGTGGCACATTTCGGCCTTAAGCCATATTAAATAACCAGAAATGGAATGGAGAAAAAATGAATGAAAACATTGTACGAAACAATGTTTTGGGCCTTCCCTAGCCCCCTGCATAGCATGTACACGTGTCGGTTCCCCAACGAAACTAAAATTAAAATAGTTCGCGAGGGCCAGACAGGGATAGAACACACAAGCCTGCGGATGTCATACAAACCATTTAAAGTTATGTAAAATGATTGTTCATAAAATCAATGAGGCTAAATGAAATTGTTTTATTGGGCGTAATGTCTTTATGACTTTAACAGCGTGATACACGGCAAGTATATGCGAATGGTGAATAATAAGAGAGGACACATTACGACAGCATTATCAAATGAGAATACATTTCAAAAGAAGTGTATGCAATCGGGTCTGGTCGACTTTTTGAAGCCTTCTCATTGTTGATTTACCTCTTAGAGCTGAGCAATATATTTCTAAAGGTAGGTGGACGTTGAAGGTTTTTTAGGTTTGCTTTCATGTGAGTTTCGGACAGGTCAAAATCTCACCTGGTTTTTCCTAGAAGTATAAGTGTATATACACCGCAGAAAATGTACCGCAACATATCGGTACTTCTAGAGTTGGGCTTCGGGAATTTCCCGACAGGAATTCTCGAGAAATATTCCTAATTTGTCCATCCCGAATCTCGAGAATTGACATTTTTAACATTTCGGGAAATCCCGAATCTCGCGAATATCTCATGATTTCTCGAGAAATCCATGTTCTCTTAAAAAAAATTTTTTTTTGACAAATATTAATATAAAATCAATTCTGTTAAAAGTAAGAGAATCTTAAGTTTGCAAGTAAGAGAATACACATATGATTAATCACTGGAAACTGTAACGGCGATTCTGTTACACAGAATCGCACACTACATGACATAGCAACAAGCTAAAACGACCATACTGTTACGCAGAATCACATACCAAATCACACCAGTGCTAGAAGCGACAACAGTAAAACTTTTAATTTCTTTTTTCCCTATTTTAATGAGTATGATTTTGAATTATTTTTGTTTTTTTTTATAATTATTTTTGTTAAACTATTTTTTTTTTTTGAAATTATTGAAATAGTAATATTTCCAAATATTTTTTTTATATTGTTTATACTTAAATGAAAAGAATATTGATATTGATTTTACACTGAATTTTACACAAATTGATTTCGAAACCCGTAATAAAAAATTCCTCTGATCCGTAGCTTTGATCATTAGTAGAGCTTGACTCACTGAATTTAATGAGGTTAAGCGGGGAACCTCACTAATGGAACATTGAGCTATCTAAGTTATATCCTCCCAAATTGAATAACAAATTTACTATATAAGCCATCCAAAGTTGTTGAAGCTGTTATTTTTAATGTTACCAAATGGTTCTATTGCATTGACAACACCAAACATACTCAATCTAATTGAATTGCCATTGAAAACAAATATCCAGCAAATTCCATGAGTTGAAATTACCATAAATTGTTGTAATTTTTCAAGGCTAAAAGAACGTATGGCCCCGAAAAAAAATAATTTCTTTTAATAGGTTTTCTCTCTCTCGCTTATTCCCCCTACAGTGGTAATTGCACAGTTTTCTTTTCGCATTCTGTGCTCCTCTCTTACTGTCTTTGCGTCTTCAAGTATTCCGATTGTCATTTGTTATTACGGCACCGAGGGTAGTGGGTTTGGTGTGCTGAAAAATGCCCTTTCCCCGTCCTAAAATTAATGAGATTGTATTGTACTTTGGGTATTGTCTTATTTGGCATTCTCTTTGTATTGTGCGTCGTTTATGTTGCTGTGTTTTCATTTCATTCTTATTTTAGGATTAATGTTTACTCTTAATTTATCCTATATCGTTCTCATCATCATCGTCCTGGTATTTGTGTACAGCAGTCACATACTCAATACGAGACAGTCCATGTGACTTTTGCAAATAATTGCCTGAGATGGGACGTGTGCGACATTAGTTCTCCCGCACACCTACTTCAACACAACGACGAGAGTCCTGCTGTGTTTTTTTTTTGTCTGTTCTTCCTTGACTTTTCATTAATTCTTCTGTTTATTGAGGAATTTGTATGATGTTCTGGTTTTCTCCCATTTCTTTTCCATCTCAATTTCAATTGTTTTGCCGGGTATTAGTGTTAATTTATCTTTAGTATTTGTTTAAATTGTTTTGTTTTTCGCCTGTTTCCTTCTATGGCTTGACAGGACGATGACGATGCCTACGTGAGGGGAATAAGTCGGCCTAAGTGTCATCAGGAAGGATGTTGGTGCACACCCACAGCACGTTATTGTTATTAGCAGGGGAGTGAGGGCAATTGCCGATGAACGGAAATGAAGTTTGAAGTAAATTATAATTTGAAATTGATTAAAGCGTCGAAGAGGAAAAACTTTAACAATTGAAATGTTCGCTGGCAGAGCTAACATCGGCAGAAAGTCATAAAATGTATCAATTATTAAGAGTTTCACAAAAGTTCGTTTCGTTTGATGTGATTGGGAGGAGGGGAGTTGAAAAGAAAATATCAGCATTTGGACGATAAGAACTAATTAAGTAGTTTTCGGGCCAGAATGAAGGAAGTAGTTCGATACTTCAATAAAGGAAGGCGGCATAGTCAAGTGATAAATTTACAATCGTATGTCTACCAACATTTTAGTCAAATGAAGTATTCGTTTAAAAACTCTAGTTTAGGACTTGTTCACAGTGGAATGGAATTCTATGTGGTTATTTGACTAAATCATTGTATTTGGTTGGAATCACCTGTAAAATAGTTTGAGACAACCAAAATAGGTTTGATCACAGCACGAAAGGCAAAGGATGTGATCGACACATTAATTTTTAGACCGGCTCTTTATCAATAGATGCACACAGAATTATTCACGGAAAATCTGGGAAAACTCTCTTTCTACTCTTTATATTTTTTAAATATAATCTGCTCGTGTTCTAACTTGTCCAACTAATCGACCGAACGATGCTTTATTCCTTGTCATGTCAATTCCCCAAGCATTACAACATTACTTTGATGCTACACCAAAAATGAATTTGCAAATTTTAGCATTTTTCTTTTACAACTCCCATAAAATTGCGCATGGAATAAGAAAACTGGTTTAAAATTTGTTTTTCAGTTCATTTTCATTATAATTTTCAATGGAACTCCACCAGCAATAGCGACAAGGACAACAACCCACTAGGCGTACGAGTGAAAGTCAACCGAAATATCATAAAATGTACGGTACTTTGTGAACGAGTATTAAATATTTATTCAAGTCATTTGTTACGGGGTTTCAGTTCTTTCCATTCATTGATCCTTTGGCTTTTCAACGTTATGGACTGCTTTCAAAAATTTCGCCCTGACTTCCGTTTCCTTGGCTCTTAACTTAAGGCGTCATTGATTTTCCAGCGTTGCTTTTTCATTTCATTTCATGGGAGGAGGATGAGTTTTTGTTTAAAAAAAAAACGTGCAATTCTTGTGGGAGCCCGAAAATGTAAAAGTCGCACGTCATATTGAAAATATTGAAAGTCATAAATTATTCCTTATTTTGAGATTATAAAGTGCTTCGCTTTCTTTCACTTCTTCGTTTTATGTTTTTGTTTGGTTTGTTGCTTCTAATTTTCTTGTTGTTGTTCGCGAATAATGTGTACACGTTGTTTGGTGATTATAATTTACTTTCAAATTGAGATTTTTTTGTCGTATCAGAACCGTGGCTTTGGATTTGGTTGGGGTTGAATGAGAGAGAGGGGGCGGGGTTTGGTTTGGAAACTGGTGGTCGTTTAGTAACGATTTTTGGAGCACTTTTTCATGCTATTGTTGTCAAATTATTGATTATTTTCTCGACAGCGGCCGTATCCTGTGATGGATGGATATTTGGTGGCATGACCATATTTTACGAAATATGACTTTCAGATCGCATTTAAGTTCTTTGGAGACAGATTTTTTTGTTGGGTATTAGTTGTATATTCGAAGATAGCGTTTAAATGACCAAGATTAAGTCCAAATTGTTATCATTTATTGAAAAGTTTTTGGGATTATAAAACTTATTGAATGTGTTGTCTTGTTTTGAAGTTTAAGTCCTTTTTAGGGAGTTCTTAGATTCTTTATTAAACAAAACAAATGTTATATGAAACATCATGTGTCCTAGCTCATGGTTTGAAAACAACTAGTTGAATTTCGATTCTACATTTGTTCAGTTTGATACAACCTCCGCCCAGTTAGAAGTATTATCGTGATTTTGCTATAAATGTGAACAGAAATGTCTGGAGGGAAAATATTGCTATGTATAGAACTGTAATAGCAGCATTTAACTTTTGAAGAATATTTTGGGAATATGTCCAAATATATGTATGTGTATTAGGGTGGAGTGAAATTCAAAAAAAAAAAAGTTAACCTCGGAAAGAGATGTAGTCTGGGGTCCTAATGAGGGGAAAAATAAAGAAAAAAATGTTAAAAATTTTTTAGGGGTCGCGCCACTCCCTCGAAATTTGGAAATTATCGCTATTTTGGCGTTGATTTTAGAAAAATCCTAAAAAGTTTTATGTCAATAAATGTTTGCAATAGCGCAATAACAATGAAATAAGGGCATGAAAAAATTTAAAAAAAAATTTCTCATTGTTCAAAAATTTCAAAAAGTAAAATAAGTCAAATCGTCCCTTCTTCAGAAAATTGACTGAACAATGAAATGGCTACCAAAGCTACAAATATTAGTCGATTATCCTCATATTTGCCTCAAATACTTTTGTTTGGGCACTGAACAAGCTCAAACTTTTAAATTTCGAATAAGTTAAGTCGTTAAGTTTTAGGATTTTTCTAAAATCAACGCCAAAATAGCAATAATTTCCAAATTTCGAGGGAGTGGCGCGACCCCTAAAAAATTTTTAAAATTTTTTTATTTATTTTTCCCCTCATTAGGACCCCAGACTACATCTCTTTCCGAGGTTAACTTTTTCAAATTAAAAAAAAAGCATGTTTTCACTCCACCCTAATGTGTATATATCAAATATTGTAATTGCCTTCTCATGAAATCATTTTAGAAGTAAGCAGAATAATTTAATTTATTCATAACGTGGTTAATCGACATTATGATCTCCATTTAAAACAAGAAGTTATATAAGAACAACTATATTGTTAAAAATAACAACTGAGTCTTCACATACGCCATCAGCGAATACGGATTTCCCATGTTGACGTAACGCGATTGAATAAATCCTGAATATTCGCTGAAACAGAAAATTATTACTTATTAAATGTTGTCTGGGCTGATGAGTCAGGTTCCTGTTTATGAATTAAATAAAACTGATTTATTTCTATTATCCCAACGTTTCGTTAGCTAAATTTCAACATCTTCAGGGTTTTTTGAAAATCAATAAGTTTTACATTTCATTCGTCATATGTCAGGACACAGTGGAATAAGAAAGTAATAACTAACTAAATGTTAAAAAATCACAGCAAAACTTAACACTAATATCACAGTGAATATTAGTTTAAATGTAAAATTATTACATTTATTTTGTTTCGAACATTTGAAGCTATTTTCGTTTTTTAAATTGTTCCCACTATTCTCCACATTTGCTCTGTACGTTGAGTTAGACACCAGACAGCCCAACTTCATTTTCCAACCATTTAGTACCTCATTTCTATTTACTACTTCGCTCGTTTTCTTTTATTTAACACCACTCTATCGATATAATAATAACAACCACTAAAAAGATCCTAAAGGATGTCTATTTTCTGTAATAATATATTGATCTAACAAACCACAGACAACAGCAGCAGCAGTAGGAGCAACCAACGACACAACAACACAAACCACATTATTACACTCTCTCCCTCTCTCTTCGCCGCCCCCCGATAAATGCAATAAATGTTGTAAGGACGACTGCGGAAGGGGGTGTGATGTGATGTGCTGTTGGTAGGGAGTTCGGTTTAATATCCGTTTCCGTTTCGCTGTAAATTTACTGTCATTTATTTCCTTGGCTTTGTCTATGCTTACTACGGACGAAATAAGAGTATGAGCCGAATAGTCATTTCACCAGTTCACTTCAATTCAGCTCTCGCTTCGGTTCAATTTAGTTTCAGTTATTTGTTATTATTGCTATTGCTGCTGCTGTTGCTGCCATTGTTGTTCGTTGCTGCTGGTGGGTTTTGTATAAATATTTTCGCTTTGTTTCCAATACAATTTGTTTATCAACCCATCTTCCTTTGGCGTTTGCTTCCTTTTTGTTTTGTTTGTGTTTGTTCGGTGTGTTTTTTTTCTCTCTCGTTTTGTGGTCGTAACAAACACACAGAAACCGAAAAGAACAGAGGAAGCGGAAGCAGCAAAAGTAAAATAAGGCGAAAAATTGTTGTTTTGTGGCAACATCTGTTACGCCATTATGGAGACAATTTTGCTGTTGCTCTGCTGTTGTTGTTCAACACCACGAGACAAAGATAAATTGTTAAACATTGAATGGTTATTTATTTTCGTATCTATTCCACTGCGTTTTTCCCTCTCGTCTCCACCATTGTTTCCCATTTTTTCGTTTGCCACTGGGGTTTGGTTACATTTGGAACTGGGAATCCCGTTCGTTGGCTTCTTCTGTTATCCACCGACTATGAAAATAGCATTTGAAACTTGACATTTTATTAAAAACAAAAACAAAAAAAAACATTTAAAAAATACCATGATAACGAAATCCACTTCGTCCCTGTCTGCTCAACCCTCTCGAAGGGGCTAAAGCTAAAAAAGCTATTTATCAAGGACACAAGTTGTGTCTGGAAATGTTGGCAGACGCAAGGGAAGGAAATAATGCCAGCATTAAATGTGTCATAGCAACATTTTCCAGCAGCAACTGAAAACCCCAAAAAAAAAGGCGAAAACCGTAGTATGGAAAAGAACTTTTAACAAATGATTGGAGCAATTAACGAACATAGCATGGAATAGATATGGCGAATTTTCGTCTCACGTAATTTAGCCTTGACGGCAGCGGAGAGGATATGGAAAAAGTTTTAGATGAGCTCTAAGACGGACGGCGGCAAAAACGGATTCTTAAACGATTTTTTTTTTAATATTTTTAATTATAAAAGATATTTTTGTTGTATTCGCTATAGATGAGACTGATAACTTTCATTGGATGTTTTTTGTGTGAACGGAGATTGGATTTTCTGGCAGAGTCAGGAGGAAAGGGTTTTTTTTAAAGAAAAAAAAAATGTACAATAATTTCTCACCCATGTAAAACTTCTCTAGAAAAGGTCCCGGTATGTCGCGATCAGTGAGTATACAAATTGTATCGTACACAGCTCACTGATTCGAGATAAGTTCCTCGTCTGTTCCTTCGTGGAATGTTAAGGGAAATGAGTAAGTAAGTAATTTTGCGCGTTTAAATCCTTTTAGAGGTCTAATATAACCCTGTTTTCTGTTTCCATCACTAAAAGTCAATTGCAACAATTGCTTTAACGTCACGATTACTCGTGTTTAATTCAACCAAACCAAAATTCATAAATCTGGCCGGATTGTATATATTCCACACTAATTCCCCGTTATGGCAAGAAAATTAGGCGAGCAACATCTTAATGTCGTTTAAAGTATCCAGATACAGTTTGAACAAATAGTTCGTCATCGATGTACAGAAAATAAAAACTTAAACTCACAATCATACTATGTCTAAGAGATTTTGTGATCAATGGATAGCATGTCTGCCTTTAGGTCATCATTATTCCTTTCCATTAGGCCATATCCCTTCCACAGCCTCTCATTTGCCATTAGCATCCTTTCTTGGAGAACTTCCTGCCAACTCTTACTTTACTGTACCATTAAAGTTGTATGAATATTCTGGTCCATAATAAAATGCGGAACCCCCTAAATTATGATATCCATATTTTTTTCGAAAATATTCCAAAACGAAACAAAATGAAAAGCATGACGAAAAACAAAACGCCACACAAAATGAAAGGATAAAGATTCAGCAAAAGCTAATCATGATTTACTAAGTAAAGTAATAAATCATTTGACTTTACCCCCACCGCCACACGCTCGTCTTTCACTGAGATGCGGACACATTTTTTCCCTTAATCCAAATAAAAGAACAAATTGTTTAACTATAAAAAGGAATGGAATGGAAGCAAAAACACAATTTGCATACATTTTTTTTTCTTGTTAAGTTTAACCGAAGGATGATTTTGAAGGCGGATAGCAAATGGTTTGATTTGCTTCTTTTGTGTGTGTGTGTGCACGGCAGTGAACCAGTGACGGCGGACAGTAGAAGTGTGGCGAGAAACACAGAAAAACGCCCAGACTGAATGGCAAACAGAGAAAGTCTATTACGACCAAACCCATAAAAACTAAAAAGAAAATTCTGTACACACAGAGTACATAAGAATCGCATAAACAAAAAAAAAAAACAAAAAAAAAAACACCGACATCGTCAAACATGAAAAAAGCAAATCTCTTGTAAAATGATTGAAAAATTAATGATGATCCTTTTGCTTGCTTGTTTTCTGTTTGGAGGGGTTTCCTTTTCACTTCGGTTGAGTACAAATTTTAACTTTGTTACAATTGAAAGGAACAAATTAAAGAGCATCTCACTAAAGATGATGACGACGACGACGATGGCGATGATTCAAGAGGAAGACGAAATCAACAAATCGTGGGTCCTCCAACCAGACATAGTCAGCAATGCAGTGCGTTTGCTTCAGACGACGCAACTGAGAGGGTGGGGCTTGTGGGTTTCGGTCTGGAAAACTTATACGAAACTTATGTGTGATGTCTGCTTAAGTAGAAATCAAACTGCAATCTAATCATTTAATCAGATTAGTTTGGTTTGTTGTTTAGCAAAGACTCCTTCTACTCGCATTACCATACTTGTCATTAAATATTTATTGAACTTTTAGAGATATACACGCTATGATTTGGGGCGGTTGTCTTCAGTTCGACGGTGCAAATGGTAAAGCAAAATAAACTTTGGAATCAGCGAATACAGTATTGTGACTTCAGTGGTGTATTTCCCTCAGTATTCTATGATAAAAGAGTCGGTCACTTCACTAGCCGGCATAAATACTTTAAAGCCACCACACCACTTTTCCCCACTTCAAGCTTCATTAGTCTTCCCTTTGTGCGCTCTCGTGTTTCCCAATTTCGGTTTTTTACGTTCCTGTGATTCTATCAGAATGAAGGAATGTCGCCGCCATCGGATCGTTTAGATTAGTCTCACGCTCAGTAGAGTGTGCATTTGCCTCACCTAAGCTGAACATCTTTGATATCTTCTATTCTTAGCATTGCTAATTTTCCTTTGCATCAGACAAAATGTATACATTGGCTGAAAAGTTAATTTTATTTGTCTTCTGTTCGTTCGCTCAGTGCTTAGCCTTAAAGTCAACAAAGTCTGGAGTTAATTTTTCTTTTTTTTGTTCATTATTAAAGAGCAGAACACACAGCAATGTGGATTGTACTTCAATTATAATATTTTGAAGATTATATTATTTGGGTCTTTTATTTCGCAACACTTGAAATTATAGCAATTTCTCTTTCGGTAATTGGAGAAGCTTTCTTAGAGTTGCTTTCTCCAGCTAATCCAAAACACTTTTCACGCTTTAAAAATGCGTGACAGCACGCAATGCGAATATTGATATCCAAGGGAAAGATGTTACAGTGACTTTTAGATTCCCTTTACACACATGGCGTTTCATCTCTGATTAATGACTACGGCATGTGAAATCTAACCTCGAAATGTTGGAAGGAAAAAACACATGAGCAAACGCATTTTTTACAAAGAAAGTATGGAATCAAATCTGCCAAAAAAGGAGACCGTTATTCGGTTTCAAAAAATTGCAAGGACAGATGCCTGTTTTTTTGTCTTTGGCCAAGCAACACATGTTGGTTGGTATGCTGAAATTTCGTCTCCGAACTCATTTATCAACTGGTGCTTATTTACTAATTTTTAAGGCCTCACTGAGAAAATAATTCACGAATCGTTGTTGTTTGTCAAAGGATATTTGAAGTTTAGTAAGTCATATCACGTGCCAATACGTTGGAGACTGCTGCGTTAGAAAAGTTTTGTCGGGTTCTTTGTTATAACTCAAAAAGGACTAAATTCGATTTGGCCTTTCTTAGAGGGGATAGGATGGGATGGAAGTGGTAGTGGATGCGAGTGTTTGCCGGAAGACTGTAAATTAAGATGATGCCTGTGACTTTAGAGAAAAAGTTGTGAATTTAAAAATGTTTCACACTTCTTTTGAAATGAAAATGTTTGAACAGCCAGAAACACAGACTTTTATTTTATATACAACTCGGAACATTAAAATGTCGTATGTCGACTTTATATTCAAAACTAATAGCTTCTGATTAGCATCGAAATATTGCATCAACTGCTCATTTAACGAAATTTTTTTTAAGTGTGTGTTTTCATTCCAACTTAATCATATCAAACTATATGAACTCCAATGAATTCACTACTCTTCCTTTGTCCAACCGCACAATGAGGCCATTTCTAAACATTCCATTGCATCTTATCTATATTTTACTGAAGTTAATTTTGGGTGTTCCCTTTTTATTTATTTGTTTTTCAAATAATTTATTTCCCTTCTCCAAAGATTTATTACCCTTCAAAATACAATTAATTTAAATTGAAATCAAACACACATACATATCTATATCTGTAGATGTGTGTATATTCACTTAATGGAAATGCATCCAACAGAAGCCAACATGTTGTTGCATGGCAATATTTCGAGAATTTTTCATTTGGTTTTTCATCACTGAGTGCGGCAAAAAAAAATGAAAACACTGGGTGTGATGAAATTTTTCACACTTGACCATAATGTGTTGGTCGGCAACATGGAAGGGAAAGAGAGATTTATGTTTGCGAGGAATGTGATTTATTTAATATTTTTAAAAACTTTATATGTGTGAATAATTGATAAATGATTTGGAGCAGAAGGAAATATGGAAAAATCGTTGAACTTGAGATCGATTTCCAACTCCTGATAGTCTTTGGATGTAGATTCGAAGGAAATGTGTTGGTATAACGACAAATCAATGTGTTCACTCTGTGTAGTGTGAGATAATTTTAGAATACTCCGAATGTTGGTTTGATTTATACTGTACTGAATGTATGGGAAATCTAGAAACTCTAATCTGGTTTCGTATTGTAATCTAAGTGAAATTCGTGGAGTGCTGGTTAGACTGGAGTATTTCTCTTAACGTTCCTTGAAGGAACAGACGGGAAACTTCACTCAAATCAGAAATAATTTGTATACCCACTGAACGGGAGCGATTGCCTTAAGCAGTCTCCAGGCTTAGATAAGTTTTACGTGACTACGAGATTACTCTCCTACCCGTCCAGTCACCAGGAATGTACGAGGCGGAAACGGCCGTTGAACTTATTTGTTGATCTTGTCAGGATACGAACCGGGTTTTGTGGTTCTTTTGTGGCATATAATCTTCATTTGATAAGGCTTGATTTATCGAAGTCCCCGTGCAACACATATAAATCCATTCAAGTAAGAGTGTGACCTCTGGCTGGATCTACACCCGTTCTACAGTTCAATTGTTAATAAAAGTTTCACATGTCATAAAATCAATGAACCGTTAGTATTCACAACATTGTTGTTTTTTCCATTTCCACTAATTGTTTTCCAGCCAGTGTTTTCGCCCCACCGGATAGCCGCTCGACCCGATGAAAACGAGACAGGAAAATCTCATCAGAAGTAGCTGTCAAAATAATTAAAGATGATGGCGGGGCAATAATGAAACTGAATAATAAAATATGATTTCAATTCAAATGCCATCGCCGAAGTGTGGATGTCTGTCTGCCTCATCATCCACCAGATTCATCATCATAGCGTGTGTGTGTGGTTCTATTTCGAGCTGTTGTATCTCCTTAACCGAAATCATTATTTAAAAGATCATTTATAAAAATTATTGAATCTTTACTATACACTGAGAGTGCATCATGCCACCACATCCCCCTTAGTCGTGAAGGCAGATTTCATTCATGCCAGCTATCCATCCGAACCATATGTTCCCCGTCTATGCGTCTGCTGGATTCCAAGATTTTGTCTTGTCTTCTTCATTTCAATTTTTTTCTTTCTTTTTTCATAAAAAATGACTAATGATCTGTGCACATTTTTATGAAATGTGATTGTTACATGTACTCTCTGCCTCGACTGGCTCTCTGTCGTATATGGTAAGTAAATTGTAAGTAGTAGTGTCGCTGTAGGACAGACAGATGGCTTCAAAATTCAATTAAAGTGTCTCCTTTTGTAAGCGTTTTGTTGCATTTGTTGTTGTTGTTTTTTTGTTGTCTCGTGTTCGTTTAGAACGATATTTATGATTTTGATTTAGCGTTTAGCGGAGATTTATTATGCATCTGTATGTGTCATTTTGAAGTTTTGTGATGTTTCTTTTTATTCCATGTTTGTTTGACTGTTTGGGAAAATACACTGAATATTATCAGGAAATTAAAGTCAATTACGGCGGCTGCAGATTTAAAGAGCGTGGAGTGTGTGTGTGGTTTTTATCTGGGTAATTTAATTGGTTTTTTGAAAGATTTTCCGATTGTTAATGATGTCATGTCAAATGGTATGAAAATAAATGTACAAAAGGAAGATCTTATAAAAATAATTTTTAAATAAAATTATTGTGGTCAAATAGAGTAGAAAAATGGGTCATCTATACTCTGCACTGAATATGGGAGTTGTGGTGACGAAGGAGATGAACTTATGGCCTCCTTCATTGTGTACGAAGGAGATATAATCAGCGTTGCCGTTGATGATACTAAAGTATCAAAATGATACTTTTTTTGGGTCTTGCCACTTTTTTGATACTTTTTGTTTTTGATACTAAATTTGATACTTTTTGTTAATCTGTGTCACTTATGCATGTGCCCTTTGTAAAATGCTAGAACATAACTTTCAGAGTCATATTTCATAAAGCATCTGGTAATCTTGGTGGATTTGACGTTATATAATAACTTTTATGAAAATTAAAATCAGAAATCTACTCAATAATCACTCCATAAAACGGTCGCGCAGATGCCCTGCCCGAACAATTTCGTTGCCTTAAATTTGGCCAAATTTTCTATTTCACACATAATATGTATTTCTTGTATTTTTTTTAGTTGAACCTCCAAAAGGCCGTAAATAATTTCAGAAATCATTATAAAATTTTTGTTTTTGGTTTTTAATTTTTGGTGATGGTGTTGTTGTTCTGTTTGTGAAAAACAACTGTTGTTTTAATGAGCGGATGGAATTGCTAATGATTGCTGTTAATGTTTTATTGTATTATTATTATTGTTTGTTACTTTACATGAATTCGTATTTTTTACCTTGTTTTATTGTTCTGCTTACTTTGCACCTAATTTGAAGTAATTTTTAAATAAAAAAAATCGTTTTAAAACGTTTTATACTTTTTTTTTAAAAATGATACCTTTTTTTTGATACTTTTTTTTGAAAATGATACTTTTTGTGATACTTTTTTGAAAAAAGTCAACGGCAACGCTGGATATAATAGTTCTCTTTAAAATTTAAGGTTGCACAAATTATTTAGTTTCCCTACCTTCAAGACCATTATTCGCTGTCTTCTTAAAAAAATAAGAAAATACGACTGCCAACCGCATTGCATGATGGTCATCTGTATTGATATTAGTTTCGTTTTCAGCTGTAGAATATAATTGTTCTTGGGCCTTAATACCCCTATACTGTGCGACTTTGCACGTACCGCGTTCAACATGATGTGATGGTATAAAGTGTCCGTCTCTAGGGTACTTCAGATTTGTTAAGGCTGTCGTCTGGTGACGCACTAGCGGCTGGCACTATTCCGATATGCTACAATGGGACGAAGGCATTAATTTGGGCATACTTAGCGGCATTGTCGAGTGCAAGTAGAGGAAGACGAACCAAATGACTTTTTGACGCGCTTCAATGATTTGTTAATTGGGTAGAGACAAATTGGTTGGTAGAGGACTGAAATGACGCGATGTTGTCGGGACAACAACAACAACAACAAAAGCATTTCTTTGTGTTCTTTATGTAAAGATATTTCAAATTTCATTAAATTCAATTTTTAATTCATGTGTTTTTTTTGTTGTTGTTTGTTTTTATTTCTGTTTGTTTTCAAACTCTCCGTAATAATTTAGGTAACGAAAACTTTTATCATATGTATGCACATTTCACTCCGGCGTTTGTACGGTATTGTACCCAATTTTAAAAATTATGAATTCCAAACTGTCGTAAATTGTCAGACGGAGAAAAAACATAATGTTACCTTTTTTTTACCATGTTGGCTCTGTAACAGAAATAAATTTAAACTTTTACTGTGCATGCCACATAGAATTGAACAAAACGTAGTGACCGCATTAAAATGCCAAGTTTCCCCCGCATACACCACACTCCTCGGACGGTCTCTTGCGTTTCCTAAGCCATATGACAAACGATAATTACTTTTCTTGTGTCGTTTGTCGAGAATGGATGGACGCACGGACGGACGTCGGTCGGACGTCGGTCGGACGCATCTGAGAAAAATGTTTATTCTCTGAAATCCAATATGAATGCTTTGCTTTGCCTTGCATTGCATTTTTGTTTAATGTGAAAACTCTTGAATAGTTTATTTCATTCATTTCTCTGCTCTGCTCTTCTCTCGTCATTCTTTGCCTTTTGCGGTATCTGGTGCTGTCGTCCAGTAGCATTTCAAATGCATAAATTTTGTAAAAGAAAACTACATTTTACAAAAGTCCCATAGATTACATTAACACTTAACATGGTAAACATTAACAACACAACTACAATCACGCATTCGTCGTATAGAATAGAAGATTACGGCAGGAATGGAGTTGTAAAGACCTGTCATAAAGGGGCCTTACAGATGGAAGGCCCATTGAATAGCACTTTTGATTTCGATGGTGTGCCAGCAGAATATTTATGAAGCTCTCTTCCTTAGAAAAGTCATGTAAATTGGTCTACTGAAAAAAGATAAACTTGCTCCTAATATAAGAGTAGACCTAATTGTGTTACTCCTAATTAATAACGAATTACTGAGGTCTCCCGTAGTGTAATAGTTAGTATGTGCATAGTTAGTAATGTTCCCATAATGCTATCAAATATATTTGTCTGTGGTCGTTTCCACTTCGATTGAATGAGGAATCTAAGCTTTGATATACGTGCAATAACGTGTGTGGGAAAAACTGACAACGAACTTATTAAATTCAACAAAGTACCACATTTGAGTGCGAATAAGTGTGTATTTGCAACTGTTTTCGAAATTTTTTTTTGCATGTTCACTCTTTAAAATTAAAGCAATACCGAGAGAATGAGATGGATTGTTATATAGAAATTCACAAATTGAAAAAAAAATAAAAAATGACACAAAACTGCATAACATACATATGGATTTTCGGAAGTTAATGTCTGGCCAGGGCTCAAGTGGTTTATGCGAAAAAAAAAAAAATATGTTCTCCACTGTTTAAACCCACGGTCTATAAGTTGAGGCCTCCACCGCAGTCACAACTTTCCCGCCACTGTTACAAATCTGTAACAATTGTTTGGTTTTTGTTTTCTGTTTCCTTGTGTTCTCTCTGTGTTTGTGGTGCTACGTCTAAGTGTTGGGTGGAGTTATTGTGTGGTCATACATATTTCAGCCACTGTAATTAGCCAAGAAGTCACGTACCCATGCCAGATATATTTTTAAACTGGTATTTGTTATAGTTTTTAGAATTTCTTGTTCTTTCTATTTTATGGCTTTGTTGTTTTATGCTATTTATGAGAAAATGACACTTTAACATAATCGTAATTTTAACGTTTTGCTTTTTCTTCTTCTCTTTCATTGCAGGTATGTTGTTGTATTGACAAGTGGCGTATGAATGAATGCGCGTATCATGTCCGCGGACAAGTGTAAGTTGGTCATGATCACCAGATATACGATAAGTATGTAATTTATGGTCAGGTTAAGAGGACATATAATTATAATAAAAAGTCCACTAATTTATATTTCATCGATTGGGCGTAGGAGAGTTACACTGGACAAATATGTCTCATACAATACAAAACACAGTGTCAATTTTGTTTCGTATACTGACTATAAAAGTCTGCACTTGATTGTAACGTGTGAAACTTACTTTTCATTCGAAAACTGTACCACCAAAAATCTTCAAATCCCTCATCTGTGGGCAAAACGGTCCAATAGAAATACACCACAGTCTGAACCGTACATGAACTCCGTCTAAATATAGTGCGAAATGCGACAGTATGTCACTATAAAAATCATTGACACTTTTTTATTCACATCAACACACTGGTTTTTTTTTTTGCCGAAACGCGCCCTTTCGCGCAAAATCCCAACAAACCGAAACAAAGGCTATGAATGGCAATTAGTGTCAGTGGTTGGTGATAAAAGTTCAAATACAAAAGGATGCCAGTTAAAACAATTCTGCTCCGCCATAAAACACAATACTCGCAAATCGCAATGCAATACTTGGATCAGACAAAAAAAAAAAAAAAGGAGCGACTGACTACAGACCGACCGGAAACATCCAGAAGGAAATAAAAGCTTAAACCGAGAGCTCTAACAGTCATTCGTTCAAAAAATGTCACAGACACACCGAAAAACAGTGAGAAAATTGATAACATCAGCTAAAAAAAAAAACAGGGGAATGAATACCTCTCTTCACTCCATGCATCTGTATATGTATGCATGTGTGTAATCAGAAATTTCAAAAGGGATATGATTGAATGGAATGTCGTTTGGCTTACAACAAAGAACCCAGGATTCGCAGTTATTTTTTGTTGTAGCCTCACTGCTTGTAATCGGTTCAAAGTTTAGATTTACTAAACGTTTTGTAATCATAGTTTTATTGCTTCAGACCACCCTACCTCTCAGCCACCCAAGCACTCCAACTCATTCAGTTCAGTTGCTACTGCCGTGCCACAGGACAGTTTTAATAGTTTTTTCTTCCGTTTTTTGTATTCTATTGACATTTTGTAGTGGTTTCCCACTAAAACTTCTGCATGACTGCAAAGTCATGGATGGGTTAGATGGAGTGGTTTCCAAACAGAAAACAAATACAAAACTGGGATATAAAATTCATGTCAATAAGCGAAATTCCCCAAACAAAAATCTTTCATCTCCAGATATTTTTTTGTCATTCGTCCAAGTTTGATTGATGATATTTTTAATAGAAAACACAGGACACAACAACAGCCCGAGTACGAGTATGAGCTCTCCCCCTCCGCTTTGTGAGATTCCTTTCAATTTATTTTTATTAAAAACATTTTCGTATATTGATGAAAATACTGGCTTTTGTATATGACATGACAAATTACTGCATCATGCCTAACTAATCTGAAATCTATCCAGGTCTGGCGCACCATGGGGTTTTCAATAGAACACAGTATTTGTGTATTGAAATCAATCAAACTATAATTTCGCCAAAAAAAAAAAAGTCGACCGTATTGTTATCACATGAGGGGAAGTAAAGATTTGCAAAAACGAAAATATTTCATTCACTATGGCAAAAAGGCAAGAATTATTTTGGGACCCGCCTAGAATTTCCCAATTTAAAATATGTTCTCTAAGACAGAGATAATTTCGATGAGGGTGTCTCTGGGATAGATAGATATTAATAGAACACAGGTTCTCAGGTTCCGAACACAATCAGATTTATAATAAAATATATCGTAACGGAAATATAACAAAATTACATGTTCAGGCGGAACCTGCACATGTGGGCCACCGAAGTTTCGACAATTATATTGACATTATTCATATGTCCATGGCATGGGCGTGATACCTACTTGGATTGGTAAGGAAATTGTCTTTAACTTTAGTTTTTGTTATTTTGAGTTGGGGGCTTTTGTTGTCCGTGGGACATTTCATCATTTATATTTTATAAATAAATTTATAAAATATGGTTTTTATGGAATGATATTCAATTATGTTTGTCCTTCGTTTGGCACGATTCAATTCCCTGAACCTGCGGATCAGAAATCGAAGTAAAAACATTGGGAAGTGTTCTCGAGACATATCTACAAACACTAGGGTTGTCATACTACAATACTTTGGAGAATTGCGGAATTGTGGATGTCACTTTGGATTGTACTTCATAGGGGAGGGCGTATCGCTTTCGGTCTAACCGAAGTTAATGCTGTAAGTTATTTTGCTATAACTCAGTTCACTGCGTCATATTTGTCTCCCCTCTTGTTATCGCTCCACTCCTCAGCAGTGTTATAGATTGTTATCATTTCACCATCATCTCCTCCACCTTGTTTCGAACCCTCCTTAACCTAAATGGCTTTTTTGAAGTGTTAACGAAACACTTTAAAGATATCATGATAACAAGGAATTTCCTTTCAAAATATCCGCTGCAATCAACACACTGAGGATGCGATGATGCACCACACCACACACACGAATGTAATGGTACAACATGTGACTAATTATGCGGAATAATATTTTCATACATAATTTCATCAAATGAAAAAGTGCATCCCTTATTTCCCCTCCGTAATTCATTCTCATACGGGACACAGACATAGCTCGCATTCCATAGACAGATCCTACCCTACTACACGCATATGCCACATCGTCGTCGTCCTAAGGGATTTCAGTGCATTAGATGTGCAGCATGTGGCAGCAAAAGTGAACAATGAAACCGAGCAAAAGATGGAGGACGGCCCAAACGGTCCCGCACAAACTAACCCCTCTGCCTACGCTGTAAGCTGCTATTGTGTGAATGGCGCCGGTAAAGTGTTATTCTCGACCTTTCACGGAGACTCTGTGCTGTGTTGTTAACGATTATCATTAGAGAGTGCCCTTCTGAAAGGGACAGATGTTTTCGTTCGAACACTGCGTATTCTATTGATTGCGATAGTGAAACAAAAATCTCGCTCTGTCGGGCACTACCTCAACTAGTTTCGCCTGATGATGTTCTTGACGATTGATGCTGTTGCAGCAACAAACAGTGGTTGCATATGAATCGTTAAAGAGATGAATGGACTGAGTCTCGTTGTTTGCTGGTAACCGACCTTTCTTCCACTCTGACCAAGGAGTGTTTATTCCTCTATAGTCCGGGCACTACCGTTTGGTTTCTATCCGAGCGCAAGTGTGTGTGTGTGTGTGTGTGTGTCTGTGTCGTTGAACGTGCGTGACTCTAAGGATTTTCATGATTCATTCACGTGTAGATTTATTGATTTAAACGGCTTACTTCGGATTTATTGTACATTAAAACAATCAAAAACCCAGTGAATTCATTTTTCCACTGGGTGGTTGATTTTGCCTGGCTGGCATTGCATTGTCATGTTTGGGAAAAATCACATGTGAATGTGGTTTATGACCTCAACGTGAATTTCCCATGGATTATAATGCGGCGAAAATGCAGTTGTTCTTTTGGTACGAATGGTCGGTGGCTGAGACGGACGGGCGGGTAGGGTTTGCGAAGTTGAATATTTGTCAAGTAATAAAATTTAATAGGTTGCAAATAAAAGCAATAAACAGAAATTGAAAATAAAAATAACAGGTTATGTACTTTAAGGGAAATAATAATTCTGGACTATTCGTCTCAATGGCAAATGAATTAGTAAGAGGAAAAAGTATATGAAGACTCATTTTTTTGAAGAGATTTGTCATTTCGATTCAACTCCATTTGTCGTTGTGATAAAGTCGGATTACAAATATTTCGTAATCATTTGAGCAAACATGAACTTAAACTTGGATGTAGCGATGCAGCACACAGAACGAAATATCTCTTAAAAACTGCCTCAAGGACATTGCCAATTTCTTTACTAATGCATTTGCCATTGACCTTGATGTAGAAATTTCCTTTTTTAAAGCGATTCCAGAAATGGGTTTAAAACCCTCCATGCATTCTTATAAAAGGGCAGTTTGAGCTTTGAGCAGAGTTGATAATAGAAAACAACAATTTTTATGGATTTTCGCCGAACGATTTAAACCAATTTCAATTCAAAATCTCCTTACTTACATACTCAGGTTTTAAAATAGCTTCTATCGTGCTTCACACAGACATACGAGCTTGCCTGGATCATTTTAGATCACTCATACAGTGTGTGGCCTACACACCCGATGTTGTTAATAAATTTCTATTTGAACTTTTAAGTTGTTCACTATTTCATTTTGGACGCGATATTGGCCAAGTGGTCGCCTGCATTGGTGATGGTCATCCGAATTATTTGTTACCGCATTTTGAGTAGTTCTGATGCGAACTTTGGGTATTCTGATCACTATCTCCTGATGCTGATGCGGATGCTCACATTGAGAGATTTCAGAGCCTCTGTAAGAAAAACGTCTGGCGTAAAGCCGGCCACTGCGAATCACTAAATCGAAAAATTGAGCAACCGAGAAATATATCATTCAAAATGTGCTTGAATTTTTAGTCATTTATTCATTTTTTTGCGGCAATAAAGCATTGTTGAAAACTGTTCACATCTATGTCGTCCGGATCTTGTAATAAATTTCCTTTCCTATACTTCCGAAATGGAAATTTCGGCAAATGATGATCTAACAAGGATATGAACTTGGAGGTGTGTTCGTTGTTAGTCATGTCTATTAGCCATGATTACTTTCTTAACATATTACATATTCAATCATTCAAACAGGGATGTATTTGGCAAAGCGCGAGATATTGTCACATCTGCCAAGCGTGAGCAAATCATTAACCCGCACGGGTAAGTGAAATCCATTGCAACATCTCATTCCTGAACATCAGCGATGACACCATTTGTTTTGTCTTTGTAAAAGTATCAAAAGTGAAGTTGCCTTTCAAATTGTTTCACTGCGAAACATCTGTTCCCCCCTATTCGTCATTCCAAGTCACCCAGTTTCATGCTGGCAAAGATTCTACGAAAAGACATAAACCGTATCAGAACTGAGAAAGGTCCAAGGGATTGGTGTTTTAAGAACTCCTGTCGTTCCAAGGTAAACAAATAATTTCGTAATATTTATTTTGTTGTCACAAAGACACGTGCTGGCGACACACTCACGGCTCCCTCGCTCTCTTTTCAAGCATCACTTGAGCACTCTTTCGATACTCACACACATTCACACACTTACTGTTTGGCATAATCCTCGTGGTAGCATCATTCATCATGTGTTCTTTGGTCCATGTGCAACTCTTCAAGGCACAACACAAACACATTGTACCACCTAAAGGTGACACTCTCGCTCAGACACTCACGTTCCCATTCACAGCCAGGGTTGGAAGAGACACGACGCCACCTAAAGTGAAAGAAGGAAGGTAAGCAAGAAATGAAATGAAATGAATTACAATGAATAAGCAAATTGTAATTATGCTTTATCACTGTCAGCATCTGTGAGCGCGTCGAGAGATGCATTTGTTTGAATTGTTATTTTAATGATTTTTTGTCTGTTTGGTTGTTGTTCTTATTATTGTTGTTGGATGTTGCTCCCTCTTGTATTGGAAAGGTAGACGTGAAGATGTGTCATTGAATATGAGGGTGGAGTAATCACATCGTTCTTTCATTCATTCTCAGATTGCTGAGATATGAAAGTGATGTTGGATTTCTTTTCTCTTTTTATTCTGACACTTCCGCAATGGACAGATGTGCAGTTAGTTCTTGCGGATGGCAAAGATGTCTACGTCCATTGTTTTGATTCACAAGCAGAGTATGGACACCTGGAAATATTTATCGGGGAACCTATAAAGTTATTTATAGATGTGTCAACGAAACATAACATTGCATATCGCTTAAAACCCTTGTCGTTTTAATTGTTTTTCGATTTGAAATTGAGGATTAACATACTTTAGGATTTATGTTCCATTAATATTGGCAATTTTGCAGAGTTGATATTTATATCTGAATATTTTTTTTATTTTTTTAATTACAATACAAAGTAAATTTATATTCTAATTTTTGGGTCCAAGGCTAAACCGGGTGACACAGACCATATGGCTATGATTTTTTACAGCGACAGACCAAAGCCTTTGTTGGGAATCGAACCCACAACACCCACGCTGATTGGCATGCACCCTACCAACACGCCTACCAGGGCGCCTCCCTCTGAATAAGTACAACGTCAAACGCGAAATAAGTTTGTTCGCTTGACACTTCCAACACCTTTTAGGTCTTATAAAAGAATTCTGTATAAAGGCATTTTTTTTTATTTTATTTTTTCTATTGATAAGATTTTGTTCATAATTCTGGCTTCATGTTTTCTTCTTCGCATATTATTAGGGTACGAGTGGATCCAACATTCTGGCGTGGTATTTTTCGGAATTTAACTGGCTTCAGTGTTTAGTTGGCATTATCTGGTGGTTTCCGCCTATTGACCAATATTTTTCCGCTTAACAGATACAACGTTTTGCAGTTGACCCCTGAAACCTGCCATCCGGTTAATGGAAATCTACAACAATTGATTTTTGTACTCATTTTAATTTGCTTCTCTAAAACTCCGCTTAGCTGAAAAGTTTCGACTTTATATGAAAAAAAGTTGATTATCTCATTTTAGGCAATTTATTCAATTCTTCTAAATTCTTCGTTTGAAATCAGGAAAATGTATTTCTCACATAGTTCGTTTAACTGAAATACATTCCACTTATCCGAATTGCGACTTTGACAAAAATACGGATAACTGAAACAGATCGGCTAGGTTCGAGTTACAGCAAACCACGGTAACTACACAGAAAAAATATATATGTAAGTACAAGCGCCCCGGTAGGCGAGTTGGTAGCGTGCTTGCCTATCAGCGTGGGGGTTGTGGGTTCGATTCCCACCAGAGGCTTTGGTCTGTCGCTGCAAAAATCTAGCCATATGGCCTGTGTCACCCGGTTTACCCTTGGACCCAAAAATTAGAATATAAATTTACTTTGTATTGTAATTAATAATAAATAAATAAATAAAATATCTAAGTATCCAAGAATGGAAGAACCCAATTAATGTGGAAATTGGGCCAAGTCAAAGTCCATACCGTTTTAATTTGATTTTAGCTAAAATGCAATAAACATGCCATAATACAGCAACAAATGCACACACAATTTGTTATCGTATTCCGTTGCCGCGTAACCAGAAGTTGGCCAGAAGAGACAGTGGTAACTTTAGGAACTTTTCGAGGTTTTTAAACTTATTCGTGTCCTCAATTGACATGCGTATGAAATGTGTCTATCATCCATACTTAATCGACGATATACCACATAATATGATCGGATTTCCAAATAATATTTCAGGGATACACACCAAAAAAAAAAAAAAAAACATTTTGCTCATAATTGCTCTTTCCCAATTCTTTTTTTTTTTTAAACAAGGCAACAACCACATTTCATACTCGCATTTTGTTGAAGAAAAAGACATTGGTTTTTGTTGTTTGTTTTGACAACAAATGCATATCATTGATTAATGATTTCCAAAACTCAATCAGAGCCCATTTTTTATAAGCATAAAACGAAAATCAAAAAACTGAACTGTCACATCCCAATCAGGGACCAATATTTCGTTATGATGTCACTGTGACCCAGCGCTGATGATGTTTGTTTGTTTTTATCCTACTTATGTGTATCCTGTCGGTAAATATTTGCAATCAGAAAACTGTAACTACAGTTTGTTTTTTGTTTGTGTGTGTGTGTTTTGCCTGGTTTGTTTCAAAAGGATTAAATATCAACCCAATATTAATCGAATGTCACAAAATACTGCTGCACCCTCTTGAATGTTGCACGTTACCATACGAGTGGCGTGGTTGATTGCTGTGCGATGAGTTTTAATCGGCTGAACAGAATTTAATCGCCATAAATAAAACACTGTGTGGCATTCAGTAGTAGTTTGGAGTAAACACTTGTTATTTATATTACCCCATAAATAAATGGGATATCCGTAAAGTCCGTGAACGAGTGAACTTTGAGCAAGCTCATGGTTGGACAGACTTGATCCAATTCGCTCTGTATTAAATATCCCTCTTGTAAAAAAAACACAACAACAACAACACAGACCACAAATTTCAATTGGTTGCAACCAAGCAGCAGCCGTATCTCGTTTATGTTGGCATATAAGCCTTTCCCTGCTGATCATGGGTGCGGTGATGTGTGTGTGTGTGTTGCTGTTTTTAATACCATAATTACAAATATTTTTTTTAATCCTTTTCGGAAACCCCTCCCTTCACCATGGAATAGACAGTAATGAGTTTTCCATTTCAACAATATTCACTTGAATTTCGATCCCGTTTCATGTCGGATGACAGAGTATGGGAGGGATGGGGTGTGATGCATTTGAAATTTGAAGATGAAACAAACAAACTTAGAAAAAAATGGTAGCACACGTGTTTCAGTTCTCAAGTTTTCACAGTTATTACATAATGCAATCGTACATAACGAGGATGGTGAAATAAGGTGGATACGAATTTCACAATGTGGTTTCTGTACAAAATAGTGCCTTATGAAGTTTTATGATTAACTTGGAAACAGTTTAAAGTTGTGAAATAAAATAAATCAATACAAAATGTAGAAAAATCCGGAGTGTCTCCCTGGAAATGTCCCCAATGCAGGATGAGAAATCGGTCCTGTATAAATTGAAAATTGCTCTAAAAAACTAAAAAAAAAAAAAAATTGGAAACATATGAGTAATTTTTATTAATGAAAAATGGCCCCGAATTAAAATAGAAAAATGACTGTAATAGAAAAATTACTCCAACTACTTTTGTGTTGAGCCAGTTTTTATTTTTGTTTTGGTCTCATTTTGCATTAGGTTATTTTTTTCAGGGAGCTGGCTGGAACTGTCTTATAAGTGAGACGATCCTTTCGAATTTACATTAAAACATTCGGGTCGATTGATTGCAGAAACGCATTTTAATTTTTTTATTTGAGACAAAACGAGAGGTTAAATTTGAATATGAGATGTATTCCGAAGTCCAGAATGTCCGTAACTTCGAGATCATTTCATTCCTAATCAAATATTTCAAACTTTGTAACAAAAAACAATCATGTTAAGCCGGAAAGAAAACACACGCTAGTATTTTACGACATTAGAGAGACACTATGACCAGACAAAAACATTTGTGACGCCTTGCCCATTGGTTTATGTTACTTTACCACATTTGTCATACTATCCCCACGTATGATATATTATCTCCGATACAGATATTTATGATAAACCTTTAACAAACAATGTACAACGATATTTTTGTATTAAAACAATTATTTTCATATAATTGGAGGAGGAAGCAAGTCCTGCCTCACTCCCTCCCTGGCCAGAGGCATACCGCAAAACAGCCAATCGTCCCCTGCCCCAAAAACCACAAAACCATAAACAGAAGTTGCATGCAACCAACATCAGATTTAGATTACTTTTGTTTAGAGCAATGCTTTTTCCCCCCATCTCCATATCTCTTGATGGAAATTGATGTTGTTGATCATCTTAATGTTTTGTGTTTTTTCTTTTTCTATTTTTTGAATACGAAAAATAAACGACACATGCTGCCACACTTTGTATATGTGTGCATATTTTTCATGCCACACACCGCACTGCATGCACAGTAGAATTCGGAATATATTGAGTGGACGCAGACGCCTCATGTGTTGCCTGATGTATCATGAGGCAAATGATGATGCTGATGCCGGCGATGGTGGTGGTGCCTGGTGACGAGGATGCTTTTGCCTCTTGTTTGTGTTTTAGAATTATGCATTCTTCTTGTTGTAAGTCTCTGTTGTGGCTAGACACATTTTTCATAATACAACCCCACTATTTTTTGTTTTCTTTTTTTGTTCGTCTTTAATGGCTTTCGTTTCTTTTTGTTTTAGCTTTTTTTTGTTTTTGTTTGTTGAATGGTAGTGTTTTCTACGATAACTACAATTTATTTATATCATAAAATTTACTTAACATATGAATTGTATTTATTTTCGATTATTTTTCTTTCTTTGTTGTGGTTTGCTGTCTGATATGCAGATTGGGTATGTCTGCATATGGAAAATGGCGGGTTGGGGGAGAACAGTGAGTGCACTGGGGGGAGGGAAGACGATCCTGATTTGTGATAGTCTCAATGAGGGCAGGCGTCTTTGGATTCGTATCACTGGCGTCATAGTCATCATATGTCATTCTGTTGTATTGAAATTTCATTGCAGGGGTGTCGAAACATGTCTGACCTACCACTATTGAGATAATGAAATGATTGAGTTGGTCCTGAGACTTGTTGGCACAATGTTGGACGGGATGCGGCGGGTAATTTAAATCAGATGGTGTCTTATGTTTGCCGTAGAGTTTTTGAAAAATTTTTACGTAAATGAAAAACCATCGAAAAACAGAAGTTATTTGGAAAGAGCTATATTCGACTGTTTCTATTTACTATATCTGTGGTTTGTTGCCAAAAGGGCCGGCGTTCAAATTCTTTTGTTTTGCGTTAATATTTGTATTTGATTTATTTTCTTGCTCGCCTTCATAATGAAACCAAAACAGCCAGAATAATTCTCATATATTATTAAAAGGTTTTTTTTTTAAAGCCCTCAATTACATTTTTCTAAAATATAAATATATTGACATTATCCCTTTTACCTATACGCCCTACAAGTCGTTATTCATTGAAAGTAATTTTTTGATTGATTCTAATAAAATGTCAAGCAACTTGGATGGAAAGTAAAAAAGTTGTAAAAAAAAGCCTTAACTCACACACACACACTGTTTTGAAAGAAAGAAACCCTAACTTAATTCCTCGTTTTGATGTATCGGGCTACTGAGTGAACCCTTTCGATTGAATGTTTAGACCGGAAGATCAAATTCCAGCGGAGGAAAACTAGGGGGGAAAAGAACTAGGGGAAAAAAAGAAGTTCAATATAAAAGTTATTGGAAATAACATAAATAGGTCGTTAAATTTTTCGTAATACTTCAGACTTGTATTCTAGAACAGGCCTAGCTTTTTTTCTGTAGGCCTTGACTACTTGACATGTGATCGATGTCATTTTGATCGATACGATAATTATTTGATCGATATTATTATTATAACCAACCATATCTCGCAAGTAAACATCAGTGTTTAATTTCATTTTAGATTGCCACATAGTTGTAATGCATATTTTCAGATACGTATTCATATTATTGGAAAATTAAAATTCTATTAGGCAATCCATAGTCGAGTATAATCCTTTAAATGGTCTAATTAATTGAGTAACTGGATTGCCAGTCCATTCAAACGATTCAAATGTTGTCTTTTTCCATTTCTCTTCTGAATTGATTATAACTGAACCGCAAATCACTTTACTTGCAAACACACTCTCTGTATCCACTTCAGAAGGTGTTGCTCTTTGCTTAATATGAAATATTTATTACCATTTAATTTTGAATACTTTGAAGTCACAAGTTAATAAATTTTAAGCTGCATTGCCCACAAAAACCATTAAAATTTAATTATCTTTTGTTGATAATCTTACTATAAATTCCCATAATCACATCATATATCACCGAAACACCTCTACGCCTCTAAGAAGGATAAAATCCAATTTCATTTCATTAAGAATTAAATAAATTACAATAGTTGATAATGGGAAAACTAAAGGGTGGACTTAAAAGAATGATGGAAATAAATCATTTCAAATTCAAAGAACTGTCCGTAAATTGCTCATGAAATTCTAAAGAAAAAACTCCTAAATTTTAAAAACTCCTTACTATTACGGGTAACTTGTCCAGACTTTCTCTTTGCAAAACTGTTTCATTCCCAATGAAATCCCTTTGTGTAGCATTCATTCATTCGTAGACATTTTAAAAATGTCCAATGGCTTTTTCGTTGGTTTATGTACAAATAGTTTTACATTCTAAATAATTAACACTTGTCAAATTCTACAGAATATTAAATTTCTCAAGTGTTAAACTGACGTCAGCATAGCCTAAGTCCGAATGGATGGACGGAGGCCAATACAAAGTAAAAGAGCCCACAAAAAAAAACTATCTAATTAATTTACAATTTATTCATAAAAACCGACATCAAATTCACAAAAGGTATTATATTACAAGTCACACATGACCAAACAACAACAAAAAAAAAAGAAAAACGAGACATCGTTTCCAATAATTATGCCATTCATCTCGAAATGCATAGAATATGAAATTCAAAACTCTGTTTAAATATTATGTCGAACCATTTAAATTCTGAAATGGATACGATTCGAATTTGTATATCCCCCTATTGTCAAACGGATCATTTACATCCCAGATAGAGATGAAATCAATTATTAATTTGTTTATAACCCATATTTGATGTCTAATATTTCCTTTGCCTGGGAAAATATTTGCTGTCTGCGTCAGATTGTCGTTCAGCATGCTTTGCATATACGAACTACAACCGCAACTCAATTGTAATTTTGTTAGAATTAGCATAAACATTGCCAAATGCCAAAAGTGTATACACACAACTTACTGGTGCTATGTACACATACATATCTATGTATATCTATACATTTTCTCAGCCAGCCGAAAAGAAAACTACAAAAAGAAATACAAATACAGCAAAACTAAGCCCACACAAAAACCTAAAAACAACCAACAAATGGGAAAAGCATCGAGCAACTTTCCCATTGAAAATGCAGCAGCACTCTCCAGGAAAGTGACAAAAAAATAACACAGACCTACAGAAGTGCGAGCCCTGACAAAGTTATCCACCTCATGTAAATTTTAAAATAATTTGATTATATTTTTGACATGGTGTTAGTACAAGTCATATTTATATTTATGACTTCTTTAATTTATAATAATTTTCTAAATATTAGTGCAAATATTCTACCTCATCGGCAGCACTCATTACTATCGACCTCTGCAACTACCTCGTCTGTTCTATGGGTCACAGCATGTGGTTGCGAAGCAACTCCACACTGATTCGATCTTCTCTTCGCGATTTTCGTATAAATTGTGCAATTGAATTGTGTTATCGGGATTTACATTTTCTGTTCCTCAAAACTTCCCATACAATGCTGAAATTATGGAAGTTGTAATCAACACGATAGGTATTTATCAAAATGAAAAACAAAAAGCAGCAGCAGCAGTTTTCTAAAAAAAAAAAATATTCTCTCTATATTTTCTCTCTAAAATTCGAGTTTAGTAGTCGACATCACATTCGATGAAAAATATTTTATTTTATCGATGTAAAACATGTCTGCTATCGCATAACCACAAGACTTTTCGGCAGAACATTTGGCGTCATGGCCAAGTTCTTTTTTCCACTCACCAATATTTGGTAAGCTGCCTCTGCACATTCTCGCACAAGTGTGTATGCACACATGAAGACAACAATAATGTGAAGTGTAAACACAAGACCGAATAACTCTCAGTGATGTATTTACATCCAGTGTTGATGTCTACTTGTCACAACAATTGTCGCATACAGACGACGCAGAGCGACGAAAGTCCGATGACAACGACACAGACTTTGATGTAAAAATCTGTCTGGCTGTGAAGGTAACGTCTTCCCAACATATACCTTCTTCCCAACATAGCACCTTCGTTACATCTCCGTGTGGATTGGTGCGCCGAAGATGATGTGGGGCTGATGGTGCCACCGAAACAAAAAGTGGCAAACAGACAACAAACCTTAAAATGTTCTTGTTCTTTAACCAGAAAATAATTTGCATACGTGTTAATTGCAGAGGTAAATACTGTTTGGTGCCATTTTAAATGCAATTAAATGGATGCGATCTGTAAGTCGATCTGCTCGTATGTAGCAACACATGGAGAACTAAAGTGCTTTTATGGTATTCATCATAGGATGGAGAGAATGTAAAGTGAATTTAAATCGCAAAACCTGTCGATCGTTATGTCGGCTGAAACTCCGATTGAGGAAAGTATGCATTGCATTTAACAGTGATGCAATTTGTTAAGCGGGCAAAATAGTGTACCCTGAAGATTGCGTGTGCTGTTGAATTTTCCTGCACAAATTGTTTCACATCGAACCATTGAACAAAATTCTTAAGATTTCACAACTTTCTTAGTTTGTTACCGCTGTCGCTCTTCCTGCTTGCCTTTCCGCCAGCATCACTGGTGTATGCAAACCTGTGACACACTTTAATGCCTTGTTCTCCCCTTCCTTAACTCTTGTCTTATAACATAATCCTTTGATACGTTTTTATCAATAGCCACTTGTGTCTGTCTCAATTCACTGTACACAAAAAAAAACTCATTTTTTATTGCATTAAACCCACCACAGTATGTGTTTTCTTTGAATGTCATAATCTTGAGATATGACTTTCACATGATTGTGGCGTAACAGTTTTTGCCCCAACACCACAAACGCATCCGATGAAATCCCTGCTGCTGCACATGATACATGCAGCTTAAGTTAATCTTTTTAGCAAAATCCTTTAAAAAGACTCTTAATAACATTAACTCATATCACTTCTTAAGAAACAACAATATTATATACAAAGAGTTACAATAAATTTAATGACTTCAGAAAACATAAACTCTAAGCGAACACCGCCATTGTCTGTCATTCTCTACAAAACAAAAAAAACTGATCATTATTTTTGCATAAATTAGGATTAAAACTCATGTCCCCGCTGACCACCACCACCACCACCAGCACAGCATCAGCACGAATGGTCCGTTGTAAAAGTATGTTACAATTTTATGCCTCCTTTTGGTCAATCATAATGAGTCCGTTGTCCGTACGGACACACTCTCGTCACTGGCCAGGGATATGTATAAAAGTTAAACGACATCGATGTTGAAGTTGATGACAAACTTTTTTGTGTCGTTGGTCACATTTCTTTTGAAATCCGTCCGTCCATCCGTCCGCCTGTATTTACTTTTCAACATTTTAGCCATATTAGGCTAAAGGTATGAGTAACAGGAGAAACCAGTGGAAGTCACAAAGCAAACAAAAACAATGCAAGTCTCTGTTGTTGACTTTACCTTGACTCGTTTTTGGTTGCAGTAAAAATTCTTATGGGAAATGTTTACATTATGACTTAAATGCATCATTATTTTAAGGAATTTTGTGGTTGTTTTTGTTTATTTGTGAGCGGTTTTTAGTTGTGTTTCGATGGGGGCTGTTGTCTAAGGAACTAATGTATAATTACAATTTATTGTTCGTTCAATGATTGACGACAATTTATTTGACACTTTCATGTCACAAATTTATGTTAAGCTGTCAACTTTTGTTTCGCTTCTGCCTTTTGTCTTCTCTGAGTGTGTATAAGTGTGCACTCGTCAAGGAAACGGAAACATAAACGACATTCACAAATTACTTTGTACTTATGACAAAGAACAAAGAAAAATTGCGTACGAACGTAATTCCCTTAACATGGCATGAAGAGGAAAACGCCGAAGTTCTCCCACATCAGTTAGTGGTGTCCGATTGAATTTTTTACTCACTGACCTGGTAACCCTTTTAAATGTGGCTTCGTACGTGGCTTACAAAATGACTTGAGGAATCATTGATGAACAATTGATTGAACAAATTCTGTAAGAGGCTTTGGCGTTTTAACAAATTTACTGATGAAACTTTGTTGCTGAAACAAATTTTTTAAATAAATTCTGTTCCTGAAACTTTTCACGAAATTCTGTTGTGACGACAAATTTTCTAAAGAAATTCTATTGCGACGACAAATTTTTTAAAGAAATTCTGATATCGCGCAATAAATATTTTCTAAAGAAATTTTGTTGCGACAACAAAAATTTTCTAAAGAAATTTTATTGCGACGACAAATTTTCTAAAGAAATTCTATTGCGACGACAAATTTTTTAAAGAAATTTTGTTACGACAACAAATTTTCTAAAGAAATTCTGTTTTGCGACAACAAAAATTTTCTAAAGAAATTTTGTTGCGACAACAAAAATTTTCTAAAGAAATTTTGTTGCGACAACAAAAATTTTCTAAAGAAATTTTATAGCGACAACAAAAATTTTCTAAAGAAATTTTGTTGCGACAACAAAAATTTTCTGAAGAAAGTTTGTTGCGACAACAAAAATTTTCTGAAGAAAGTTTGTTGCGACAACAAAAATTTTCTAAAGAAATTCTGTTGCGACAACAAATTTTCTAAAGAAATTTTGTTGCGACAACAAATATTTTCTAAAGAAATTTTGTTGCGACAACAAAAATTTTCTGAAGAAAGTTTGTTGCGACAACAAAAATTTTCTAAAGAAATTTTGTTGCGACAACAAAAATTTTCTAAAGAAATTTTGTTGCGACAACAAAAATTTTCTAAAGAAATTTTATAGCGACAACAAAAATTTTCTAAAGAAATTTTGTTGCGACAACAAAAATTTTCTAAAGAAATTTTGTTGCGACAACAAAAATTTTCTAAAGAAATTTTGTTGCGACAACAAAAATTTTCTAAAGAAATTTTGTTGCGACAACTAATTTTCTAAAGAAATTTTGTTGCGACAACAAAAATTTTCTAAAGAAATTTTGTTGCGACAACAAAAATTTTCTGAAGAAAGTTTGTTGCGACAACAAAAATTTTCTAAAGAAATTCTGTTGCGACAACAAATTTTCTAAAGAAATTAAATAAAAATTCCTCGTCCGACAATTTTTTTTATGTTACTGCCTGCAACTTTATTTTGAAATCATTGGGATTTTCAAATTCTCAAAAACATTTTGTTGCGTTAACAAACGAAACATTGTTGCATCATTATGTTTACAAAAAACACTTCGTTGCGACAATAAATATTCGAAGAAAATTGTTTGTAAACAACACCATAATAATTTAAAAAAAAAATTCCTCGTGCGAAATTTTTTCTAAGTTTCTGGCTGTACCTTTATTTTTTAATCATTGGAGTTTTCTATGTTTTACATTTTTCTTTTTAATTACTGTCGGCACCTTTATTTTGTAATCATTGGAATTTTCAAACATAAAAATTCCGTTATTTCCATTCATTCCATTGCCATTTCCTTTAACTAAATTTATGTTGTTGTTCTTTGTTCTTTGTATTAATCTTCGTATTAAACATTTCCTTAGCAAAGAAATCTAATTATGTTTAATTTCTTGGTAAGAATTACAAAATTTTCCTATTATCATTAATATCAATTCCTTGAAGAGCAACGAAATACGCGCCAGTAAATGACCAGCATCTGTTGGTAGTCCGACAGAACAACAGACGAACAGCTCAGCTAGACCGAGTCCATTTCTTTTCAATCTGTGGAAAACCATTATATTCAACAAAATATAATGTGTTCAGTAACCAAACCTTCAACGGTCCATGGCTGCCATGGTACATATGAACATTCGCAACGACGTTGCAGTCATATTATAACCATTATTGTCATTATCATAATCACCGTCTTCATCGTTGTCGACGTCGTCGTCATTGTTTGTATTGGATTGTGTGCATCATTAGTCCGACTCCTATTGCATTATAACAACGCCGTCGAGTAAATATCCAGTGCAAGGAATCTGTCGTCGTCCCGTTGGTTGGTACGCGTCTCGCATGTTCCCATATATTCTCATTAATGTGTCACTTTTAAAGCTACTTGTGGTCTCTTGCGTCTGCGTCTGTTGCTGCTGCAGTCGCAGTGGCGTTGCGACTTTGTGGTCATTCAACACGTAATATTTCCTTGTTTACTTTTCGTCTTCTCATGCCCTTGTTGTTGTTGTCTATTTTCTATTATGTGGTCTCTTAGCCAATTTCTGCAGAATGTTGTTATTGCCGTTTCGTCGGCCAAAGATTTCTTAATGGCTTTCCAAGGTATTTGTTCGTCTTCCTTGCTTGTCTCATTCTGTTAAATGGCGCCTCAATATTTTATTAGAATTTACGGTAATTTTTAAAATATTTTCTGTCCAACAAAAGCTTGTAAATACTTCTACTACATTTTGTAATTTGTTCCAACTTGCTCGGTGCAGTAGAAGACATAAATAAGAGTAACAAGGTAATTTCCAATAGGACTTACAAGTCATTAACAAGAAATTGCAACAAATTAAAATGTTCTCATTCGAGGAAATGACATTTCGATAAGAACAGCAGTAATATTTATGATCGACGACAAATTGAAAAAGGTGACTCAGCATGGCTTTCTTTGCAATAAAAATGGGTTAGATAAATAACTACATATTTGTTATAGTAAAACAATTGTCTTCGCCACACCATTTCCATTTGAAAATTCGTTTTTTACAAAAGTTTCGTTAAAAATGTTTCTAGCAACTCGACTCATATCTTGTTTAATGTGTTGTCGCAACAAAGTTTCTTTAGAAAATTTACTGTCGCCTGTTTTACAGAAAATGTGTATAATGGCAACAGAGTTTCCAAAGGACGTTTATTGTTTACCCATTGCTCTAGTCCTCGACGGGGAAATCGATCCAGGTTTCCGACTACTTCTACATTAGATTTATCAGAATCAGTGTCTGTTTTTTTTTCTGCAGTTTCTACTGGTGTAATTAGCAGATTCATCATCATCCGAAAGTTTAAATTCATTGAAAATTGTAAGATGTTCAAATTGTATAAAATCATATTCTGAATAAAAAATCCATATACTAAAAAATGGACAATTTTCTCAGAAGAAAAACAATTATTTAAGCAAGTGTCCATTGGCATCTTAAGTTGCCATTAACAAAAATCGCCATATTGCTCAGATATTGACAATGTCTAGTTAAGACATATTTCTAACCAAAAAAAAAAAAAAACACAAAAATGGAATGTTACACTATTTTATCTATGTAACAAAATTAACTTTTATTTACAAGGATTAACATAAATAAACTTTTATTTACACCTAAAATTACTACGAATATGGATAGAAACAATAATGTATTCTTCTATTTACCATCAGTACCGGCTAAAACCAGAAATCTGCAGATTACAAGCGCGAAAGCACTAGTTCGTTGAATTTACTCCGATTATTGAGTCTACCCGTTGGCCTTACGTTTTGCATATCAAAATGCTCCCCAGAGACCTACTCACAAACACAAGGGTTAAGAATGAATGAGTTTCTCTAGATAACTGATTATTGGCCACAAATTACTTTTATTTTTTTCATATTTTCGTTGTCAACAAAAAAAACCGATTTCCTTTTAGCCTCTTAAAGTTTGTTTCACAAACACTGATCATCTTTTACCAATTATTTTCCATAAACTATTTCTTTATTTTCATTAGCAACAATCTTCTCGATTCCAGCACAATTTGTTGTGGAAACCACAGACATGTCAAGAGTTTTCAGTCTTAAAGCTTTTCAAATAATATTATTGTTTTCTTAACTAAATTAAAGCTTCCATCTCTTTGCCACAGCACGATAGACCAACCGTAAACTAGGTTATGTTTATCTTTTGGAAAAAATCTACATATCTGAAATGACACTTGAGTGAATCTTATGTTTATTCTACTAAAAAAATTAAAATCTAAATTGAACCGACCACATGGAAAAGAAAGATTTTTTGAGGTCATCTGCTCACACACACACACTCACACAAATGCAGATGCAGATGATTTTTAAATATTTCCAGTGAGTGGCAGCGAACATACGGGAAATATTCAAAGTTAAGTGATTAAGACAAAATCACAATCAATTGATGTTGAGTTCCGATGTGAAAGGAAGTATGAACAGATTGTATTGACATTTTTAATTATTTTTCAATGAGTATTGTGCGGCAACCAATAAAAAACTTGTCTTGACAAGATTCATTTTCCATTGTCCTCCCAACAAGTCATTCATTGAACGCTGTCTTCGGAGATTTCGCATCCATTACTTGCTGCCGCCGCTGTGGCTGATTAAGCTGTTTTGACACCTGTAAGTGTATGTAAAGATTGTAGTAACACCACATACACCTGCATACATATGTATTTACAATACTTGTTTTAATTAAAACATTAATTATTGTCAGCATAATAAGCCACTCCGGTCGCCGTCGCACGCAACTTTGTCCCTCTGCACGACAGCACAACATGTGTCATTGTCAATACAGAAAACATCGAATTTACCAATTCTGGCATCAGCAGAAAATTCAATTATGTTTTTTTTTATAAAGAAATCCAGAAAATGATAATGCAAATAAAAAAGAAAAAACCGACAGACGACAGTTAGTCAGTCAGTCGTATTAAAGTGTTTATCATTATTCCCATTCATTGATATGCATAACTGGCAAAATATTTATCCTCAAGCGGCAGCAGCAACTTCAATATAAAACCGCGTCTCATCCCGTATGAAGACAGTTAAAGACAGGCACCCGCAAACAAAACAAAAAAAAACAGAAACGGGACGCAACCGCAGTTGCTAACACCACCGTAACGGAATTAAAGGAATACGAATGCCGAAAGATGACATGGAAGCGATGCCGCTGCTGTCGCCTTAAACAAATAATCCAATTTAAAATAATCATGCATGGCGTCTGCCTGACATTCAACAGCAGCATACCACCATATAATAATACCTTCATCTCATCCTACCGAAATAAACAATTGTACAGACGAGGGTAGGACTGAATAAGGTAGGCAAATAGCAGATGCGACTATTATTTAAAAGCAAACCAACTTAAGCGATTACATATTAATGTCATTAGCTAATCCGGTTGATTAACTGACATTTTTACAAGACAGACTTTCCAACTCTGTTGTCTACCGCAAATTTTCTTTAAGGGAATTCTCATATAGGAATCTTTCCTTCATCTTTTGTACGAGGAACCAAGGGGTTGCAGGCAATAAACTTTGTTGTTGGTTAACAATTTTGTACCGCAGCCACTGGCAACATATTTGTTAACCTTGTTGCGGCTGCAAATTGAGCAAAAACATGGTGATTTTTGGCATTTGGTTTTTCAGTGTTAAGTTTTTGCCAATTCCCATGTGCCAACGTCAAAGAACGCTTTGCCCTCTTGAGTAGACTTCTCAATGAAAAACGCTTGGAAATTATTGAGATTTCGTGCTCTGTGAAAAATTCTCTGCAGCAGTTTTAACTCAATAGATACGTCAATAGATGGAGCAAGTTGCCATTCAAGTATAAGAACCATGTCTATCCATTCGAAACTGGCTTTGAGCTCTTCGTCCCGATCACTGAATATATCGTCACCAGGAATCCAAAATGTCTTAACAAGCATTTTCATTACTTTACATGAGAAGCCAAACACTGTTGTAAAATCTAAACATTGTTCTTGTTACGTGGTTTAGGAATTTCGCCCATAAAATTCCCTATTTTTTCAAAATCGCGTTTTTTACATATTTTGGTAGACCATTGTCCCATAAAAATTTCAGGGCTTTGTGATCAAAAATACCGGATTTATTGCCCTTTTACAAAAGGGCGTAACCAAAATCAAAAAAAAATATATATTTTTTTTTGAATTAAATTTGTTGCGCATTTTTATTTAAAATTGCCTTTAAAATTTTTTTATGTCTGAAGTTTTTCAAATGTTATAAAGTTTTTAGCCTCTCCTGTAAAGTTACGAAAATGCGAGTTACGCCCTTTCTAAATTAAGCTATCGATATGTGTATAATGTATACCGTATACATCGCACTGATTTCAGAGTTCCCTATTTGGGAATTAAGATTCTAATCGTCTTTGTTTATTATTTTGTCAGATACTATCTGTATCCGATTCTATCATACCACCCTCTATCAGACTTATTCGCATTGCTTGTAGTTTTCTTTTAGCTTATAAAACAGGCTCATCATCATTTCTGTGTATGTCTCGTGGTTGTTTCTTTTCTTCAAAATCAACTCGCACAATTCATATGGATGTGGAAATTGCGATGAGTTGCAAGTTGTGCGACTTTGGTGTGCTGAAATGCCCCCGCATCCGCTTAGTATGTTGCTGGTCGGGTGTAAGTAAAGTGAAGGCAGTCCAAGTACGTGTTACGTTTTTTGTTGCTGGCTGTTTGGGCAGGCGCATCCTTCACTTCGAATTGCCATAAATCAGACAACAAATTCATTTTAAATTCATACGGTGTCATATCGTTAGTTAGATGTATTTCTTTATATTGTTTTTTTTTTTGCTCCCCCTTGTGTTTGTGCTTTCCGTTTTATATGTCTGCGTTGGACTGGCGGAGGTAGTGGCGGAGGATGGACAGACTGATGGACTGTCGTGTTCAATCGCCAAAGCAGTTGTCAGCCTGTAACTCCTGTAGCGTCATGGATCGTCCAGACGGGTGAGCATTTTCTTATGACGTGCTGCCTCAAAGTGTTTGCGACAGCAACAACTTGTAAAAATCATAGACGCTCCGTCAATTGTTGTCTCCAGATCATCATCGTAATTATTTACGACAATGCGCCAGAAAGTGGAAAGTTGTTTATGGAATATTTTGTCTCCTTTTCTTCTGCTAAGATTAAGTGTGGGAACATTTGCCAATGGAGAATCGCATTTAATGTCAGGGTTAATGTTGTAGCCACAAACGTTAAGAGAATGTGTAGAACAATTTTAATTGGAAATTGCCGTATATTTTTTATGAATAATTCGATTACTAGTGTTTGCTCTTCTGAAGTCAAAAATATATTACATTGCTTATGAAGTAAATCTTTGTATGTCAGGGATCTATTTCATCTCAAATTGGAGCTTGTCCGATGTCTTTCCTTGAAATGTGCAGTGATTCATAAAAGGCTGATCCTACCTTTAAATTGCTTTTATATGAATCACACACATTTTGGTCTGCAGTTATTTTTCGATCACTCTGTGTGTGTTCCATCGTAAACTTTATTGTTTCTTTAGATGTTTATATGGCATTTCGAGAAACTTGACATATATTTTACTTTTCCACAAAAACTGACTTTTATTAACAGTAGACCCAAACAAATTTCAACACAACAACAACAACATATACAAATGTCAATCAACCGACCCAAAAATACAGCCACCACTCATATATATATTTCGTAAAATACGAGAAGGCCGACTGGCAAAACATAATTCTGAACTTTATGCCAAGTGTCATTTGCACAACGCCAGCCAGTCATGGATGTGGCAACAAAATGCACAGCACCATTTGCAGTTTGGCATAATGAATTTGTTGCATCTGCTGGAAAAAAAATAATTCTAATATGAAATGTAACAAATTTTACACACACACACACACTGCAAAAGCTATTATTTGAGACACACTCTCGTGCAAACACTTTAACTATATGAAATGCATCTGCAAAAAAGTGTCATTTACACTCGGATTTGCATGCAAATGCATTTGAAATGATTTGTAGTGGTGGGATAGGAGGCATGCTAAATAAGTGAGTCAACAAACCAAACGTGTCTCCACTCACATTGTCTCTTGTACAATATTATGAACACCATTTTATTTGTTTAGAAAAAAAAATTGTTTTGGTTTTCACTTATTTTGACATCAGTAATATTTTATTGTCGGCTTAAGAAATATGTGCCGTCAGTAAAGATTCATATTAATAAATTTTTTGTCGGCAACAATGTTTCTTTTGGAAAATTTGTTGCCGGCAACAAAGTTTAACATCACAAAATTTGCTACCATCAACAGTGTTTTAAAAAATCTGTTTATTTTCAGATAATCTTATTTTTGACAAATCTAACATTTACCACAATCTATTCTTTTTTCAATATTTGTTGTCAGTGGCTAAGTTTTCCTTTAGTTGTTTAGTTCAAAAATCTGTTGTCTAGAACAAAGTTTAAGGTCTATTTTTTTGTAAATATTTTGCCGTGACGGTTGTGTTTTCGATTCCCAGCCAAAGTCTTTGGTCTGTGCTTGCAAAAAATCTAGCTAAATGGTCTGTGTCACCCCGTTTGCACTTGGACCCCAAATTAATAAAAAAAGATATTGCCAGTTCGAAATCTTTTTTTCAATTTGTTGTGGCCGGCTTTTAGAGAATTTTGCTGCCTGCCACAATGTTTCTTCTGGGAAAATCTGTTGCCGGCATTAAAGTTTCTTTTGTGTTCGGAAAATCTGTTGCCAGCAACAAAGTAGTTGAGGAAAGGTTTGCCGCCTTTCATACCAACTTCGTATTTGTGTGTTGTTTTAACTCTGCGCAGTCATTTTATTTACGATCTCCGAATACAAACTTCCACTACCATGTGTATGCCATCATTCATCAGACCAGCAGTGTAATGTGATCGGAGTGTGTTGCCATCAAATTGAGGCCCTATGGACTCTTGTTATAATTGTCGTCGCCGTCGTCGTTGCTATTGTTGTGACAACAGTTATCAAATTAGTTTCAGTTTCAAATTCATATTGATGTATGTGTTAGAGTGGCTTGCAACAAATATGTGCCACACATCCGTTTGTTATACTTTACAAGTGGACTCGAATGACATGGCGATAAAAACATAACAATAATAATGAAAATGTGTTTTTCTATTTAAATGTTAACATTCGAAAGTTTTGTCGTGGTCTCATCTTGGATCACAAAGAGATGCGATGGACATGTATATTAGATAGGGTCACGAAAAAAAGTTGATGACAACACCCCCTATTTCAGAATACCAAAACTAGTTATGCACCCTACAACCCACCGAAATAGAATAGTAGTAAATAGTGTGCGACTATCACACAGAAGAACCCCAGTTCGAAACCAATTTTCTGCTGCTGTTTCCACCTCGTAAATGTTGGCGTGTTTACGAGTAAGAGAGCAATCTCTAAGCCATGTAAAACTTATATAGAAAAGCACTAGCCATTCGGAGCCGTCTTTAAACAGTAGGTCCCGGTCAGTGAGTATACAAATTGTATCGTACACAGCTCACTGATTCGAGAGAAGTTCCCCGTCTGTTCCTTTATGGAATGTTAAGGAAAATAAGTAAGTTAGACATCGACGTTTGGTAAGCTACAAAACTCGAGGTGTCCTCTTGAATTTCGTTTTTTTCCTTATAGGTTGATTGGTTGCCACTCATAAATTATGCAAAGTCATCACTCTAAAACCTCACACGGGAATTACTTTGTACTTCAACTTTGTACTATTTGATGTTCAATATCCTCTAATCATTCAAATCTCTGTGAAGTGTGAAATATAAATGTTTCAACTAATCGATAAGCACCCTTCAAAGGGGAAATACCTTCAGACATTGTTGTTGTCTATCGTCATATGTTGCAACTTATGTTGGCTCAAAAGTTTCACATAATTTATAATTATATTTTATTGTTATTTGTCTATCGAGTATAAATAACGTCGCCGTGTTCAATGTACATTTGTTCGCTGTTAGGAACAGGTGGCTCGCTGGCTGGCTGTCTGTCTTCTCCTCCTCGTCGTCGTCGTCGTCGTAGTTGTGGTTTTGTCTGCGCCATGGATTTCTTTGGTGTCATTCGTTGTTACCCTGGCACCTTTATTCCTTGGCTTGTGTCGACTGTGTTTTTGTTGTTGTCCGAAAATGAAGACGTCACGTAAAAAGCGTTTAAATAAATATTGTTAGCGTTTAATGGCAGTTCTTTTTGTGTATGTGTTTCTTCTTCAGACATTTATCAAAATTAATATGTCTTTATGGTCTCATGGAGACAGAGGAAGCAGCACATAAACATGAAGCAAACAAAGACAGATGAAGACGTTTGCTTGACTTTGGAAATGTGAAATATTGGTACAACAACAACTTACGATGGGAATGACTTTTTTCGTAATGAGTATTTTAAGAGGGCCAATCATTTCTTCAACTGAATATAAAAGGTGCCATTGACACAACTTTCATTTGATTGAAGTCCGAAAGTTTGGTGCGAAAATACTCTGCAGCAATTTGCTGTAAGTTGTATTGATGTGGCGGGCTGTGTTTCGCTTTCTTCTTAATGAAATTATGATTAAAAGAAACATTTCGTTTAAAGAAATCTCTAAGTAGCACCCTGTCTAATTATGCTTCCATAATAAATTGCATTTACATCAATGCATTACCGTTCGCACTAATATCATCCTTTTTGCCTTAACATCCTTCCGTGGTATAAGTCTCTTGTAGTCATTAGCCGGATAACATGTTTTTCTAAGGATTTACATCCTTGAGCAGCAATCCTTGTTAGTGATTCCATTTTTCAATTACCATTATTCTAACATTACACATCTTTCTCATTCTCTCGCTCGCGCTCTCCCTGCCGATGCAGGCCATAGAGAGGGCTAATATCGTCGTGCCCTGCCAGTGATTATGACCATTTAAATTATGTTGTTTGTTTGTTACAATCGAGCAGCAGCAGCATTGGTGGCAAACAATGCTGCTGTGTCAGTGGCAGTATCATCAGTGCTGAGCGAACGTACATCACCAGCTTCAATTCATAATGCCCCAAGTGCAATAACATCCTTTTGCTTTCTTCCTGCCTAACCTTAAACTTGAATCCGAACAGAACAATGGCCCGACACAAGCACATTGTAATGTAATGTGAGGGCGTGTTTTTGTCCTTAACAGGACAATGCCACAGGCACCGGGGATGGGTGGCAGCTTGGGCAGCCAGCAGTCAGACAGCCCGGCCGACAGCCAGTTACTGCCTGTAAAAGTGTTGCTAACAACATTGAATTGTATAATTACAATAATAATGTTGGCCCGCAGCATTTGTTGCCATGTCGTCTCTAAGTACTACTAAATCTACGTGGATGTGTGAGTGTGTCTGAGCCCCATTTACGGGCGCAATGTTGTCTATTTGTGTATGTATGATTACATTTCCTGTCATGTTCAATGTTAACATTTCCTCCTTTAATATTCCTGTGTCGTTGTTGTCGTTCTGCCGTTTTCCTGCATTCTGTCGGGTTCATCTCGGTTGGGTCATAGCCGGCGTAGGTCTTTACCTCTTGATGAATTTATTTAATTTCGCACACACACGCACACTTTTGGATATTCTGCATGTTTTAGATACTGCCGATGTCATGTTTGCTTGTTGCTGACGTTATTTTATTTGTTTTGCCCATTCTTGCACCTGGCTGCATACAAAAAATTGTCTCATTTTATAAATTACTTTTGGGCCGACTGGCATGTGTTACACTTTTCCCCACTAAGGTCTGTTTGTTATAGTTAAAGACATTTAATTAATTAAGTCTAGTGAACAATAAACAATTGTAGTAGTTTGCAAACCCTCCGTATTCACTAAATATCCTGTTTGACAATGCACGGAATCGCCTTAATCTCTAAAATGTTTAAAGCATACAAAAGTAATGTTTTTTTTATCCTTTCGAAGAAACATTCTTAAGAGAATTTGTTGACGCAACAGAGATTTTTTAGAGAACGCCCATCGAGATTCTTTAGAAAAGTTGTCGCAACAGAACTTCTATAGAAAATTTGCTTAGGAGAACTATTCGATATTAAGCGTGATTGGAAATTATCGCTTAAGTTTCTGTCTTACTGCCTGTTTCCATAAAACGAATGTGTCCGTTCGTTATAAATCGTCAAAATTGGAATCGTTATAAAATGGGTTTCAGTCTGCGGAAATGATGAAGGAGTATGTCAGCTTCCGGTACGGATCCGTATTCCTTGCCTACAATCAAATAAAACGCAATGCTTGAAGCCTTTTGGGAACATTTCTACTTTTGCAAAGAAATAGAAATAAATCAATGATCTCGAACTCGAACAATCAAAAAACCAAACTTGAATTACTGAAATGTTTTCACCATCAACATTCTTCTTTACAATTTCTTTACTCCTAATTTGTTATCCGAACAAAGTCCCAATTCACACTAGGCAATTTTAATTGTAGGAGTTCTCAGTTTGTGGGAGAGAGTGGCAAGGGGAATGGAAAGGTAAACAACTTGCTCGTATTGGCAATTCCTTTTGTGTTTTTTGTGAAGTTGGCTGCAGATTATTGTGACATTTTGAAATAAAAAATGCCAAAATCGAAACAGTCAAGATCGCAAGTTCAAAAGGGAATCCTAAAAATTGCCGCAAGTAAAACTGCCTAGTGTGAACCGTGGCAAAGTTTCTTTACAAAATGTGCCACAACAGAGTTTCGTTCTTTTTTTTTTTCAAGAAAAATGTGTTTATGGGCATTTTGTTGAAGTGACAATTAAATTGTTTAACGATTTTTCACTAAAGCACTTTAATTTCATTTTCGTAAGCTTTATTTATCATCATTTTGTTGACCATATAGCGATCTGTTCATTCACTGTACATTTTCCTTCATGTTCGATATACATTTGTTTCCATGTTTTTTTTTTTATTTTTGGAATAATTAATATTTTATGTTGTTGTATTTGTTAATTATCTCAATATCAACGACAATAAAACCCATTTTATTTAAAAAAAAAAAAAAACAATAAAAGGGGTTCTTTGTGTATTTACATCCATTAACAATCCATACTCTTCTTTATTGTTTTGTTGTGCTGTTCATTAATTCGGCCGAAAACTTCGAGTGACGAAAATATATTTTAAATAGTATATTTTTCGTTTTTGTCAAAATGACTAAGGTGGGGTGAGTACATCCAATGTACAGGAGCGAAACAAGAGCCCAATGAAACGTAATCCCTCAAGGGATGTGCTTTTCGCCGTGCCAATGTTTTCAGAACGAAACCAGAAAGGAGTGAAACATGCAAAGTTGCTGAGTTATATTAACGCATTTATCAAACTGGCTGTTGTTGCTGTTGGCTTTCATTAGATTTTTTCGGTATGAAACGGACTGTATGGAAAGGACGCGTTAATAATGCCGAGCGTCTGCTTTGAATTGATAAGCCAAAAGTTAAAGTAAGCGCTTATTTTGCTGTTTTTTCTCCTCTGTTGAAGGGGTATTTAAATCTCTTCATTGAAAAGGACACCCCATGGCCAAACAAAACCGAAAACAAAACAAAAATTATGAATATGTATGCGAATATGTATGTAACCAAAAAAAAAAAAGGACAATTGCGGAAGGAAGGAAAGATCTAATAAAAGGATTTTCATTACAATCAAAGAGGAAACAAACAAATGCAATATTCTTTTGAATTTTTATCAAATTAACTTCGAAAACAATATAAAGACGAAAAAAACTCGCTCTTGAAAATCAGATCCTATGAAGATACAAAACAACATTTAAGTACTTTATTGTGTCATTTGAATCTTTGCCCAGACACATAAACCATATTCCGCAACAAAAGGCGACGGCGATAAAGACAGACACAACCTCAAGTTTTACAATATTTTTGTTTGCCATAAATTAAAAGGCACAAAAAAACCACGCAACAAAGCATATGCGTATTCGTCGTCTTTGCGCTTTCCGCTCCGCTCCCAACCGATGTACTGGAGATTGTAAAGTTTCTCTTCATTTCCTCCTTACACACAAGAAAAAGATGTTTTTAAACAAAGCATCAAACAATGAGTGGCATATTATGATGTTTAATATGAAATTTATAAAGAAAGAAAATATCTAAAGTAACTGGAAGCAGTAAAAAGGAGACACACAAACGCAAAAGAATTTATTGAAAATATTTTCCGGGTTAAGAGGATAAACGTAAGGCGGGCTCAAACTGCACTATCAAAATTGTCAACGCGTAAATATTTTATCTACTGTCTTGCCATTTAAGTTTTCTTGCAACATTATGCACAATAAAAGCTGCATGTCTGTTAGTCACGTTTTGTCACATGTTAAATGTCGAAAATTTTGAGGCTAGCAACACATCTTCATGTTATTGTACAAATGTCACATATACTAATGCGATTATCGAAATTTATGTAGAAATCTTGATTACAAAATGAATAGAATACGCCCTAAATAAACCAATGAAATACTAAACATTTTCTATGCAACTACAACCAATTTTCTGTTTAAGCGAACAATTTTCTAAAGAAACTTTCTGGAAGTAACATATTTCCGAAAGAAACATTGTTGAAGCGAACAAATTTGTTGATGCAACAACTTCACTAATGAAACTTTGTTGAAGCAATAAGCTTTCTAAAGAAACTTTGTTGAATCAACCAATTCTCTGAAGACACTTTGTAAAGCTACCAATTGTCTAAAGAAAATTGGTGAATCCATTAATTTTGTAAAGAAAATCTGTTGAAGCGACCTAATTTGTAAAGAAATTTTGTTGAAGCAACAAGCTCTCTAAAGAAACTTTGTTAAAGCAACAATTTGTCTAAAGAGACTTTGTTTAAACAACAAGCTTTCTAAAGAAACTTTGTTGAATCAACCAATTCTCTGAAGACACTTTGTAAAGCTACCAATTGTCTAAAGAAAATTGGTGAATTCGTCAATTTTGTAAAGAAAATCTGTTGAAGCAACATGTTCTCTAATGAAACTTTGTTGAAGCAACAAGCTCTCTAAAGAAACTTTGTTATATGAACAAATTTTTTTAAGAAACTTTGTGATTCGACCAATTGTCTAAAGAAAATTTGTGATGTTACCAATTGTCTAAAGAAAGTTTGTGAAGCGACCAATTTTGTAAAGAAATTTGGTAGAAGCAACAAATTTCCTAATGAAACAAATAATAAAAAATAGTTATAACAACCGATTTTCTAATAAAAAAATCATTTTTCTAAACTTTATTGTGACGTCACATTTTCTAACACGTTGTTGAGTCAACAGATTTTCCATGGTCTTACAGAATATTGGTCGCGACAACTCTGATCAAAATGTTTAAAAAAAAGGTAAATAACACCAAATTCTCGATGCTAAAACATTTGTTTGTAATCCTACATGCATAGCCTCAACTTTTGCTTTCAATTGGAGGAGTACCACCCTGCCGAATATACCTCAAAAAATAGAAGCAACTGTGATGATGTTTTTGCCACTTTTTTTTAGAATTTTCATATCTAGAATAAATTAAATATAAGAGGACTTGTATTTCTCATTGACTTCTGCAAAACAACAGAAAATCTTTCTTTAGCAGAAACTATACACGGTATCTATGTATCTCAGACGGTTGGCCATGAGTAACTATAACAAGATAATAATCGCAGACACAATGGCACCAGTCGTATGCATATGCATGCCTCGTGCATGTCTTAGCGAACGTTCATATATGCAAGACTTTAAGATTGGAAACATTCCTACTACATAGTGCAGTTGAGCCTATGTTAAGGTTAAGGTTGCCATGCCGGCCACTCTGCCACATCAGACGGCAGCAATCTAATTCACATTCTCTACTGCCAGCAACAATTCCAGATACAGCCTTTGCGACTTGTCCATAGTGTCGCTGGCGACGGCGACGGGCGGCTTCGGTGATGGCGGGGTGTTGATATAAGTTTACTTTGGAAGCATATTGTTTTAATTTGAGTTGCAAACAACTTTACTGCTGATGAAGAGATATTGTCATTGTTTATAATGATGCCATAATTTTTGTTCCTGTTGCAACAGTAGCAAATAGCTGATGTTGCGGCATTAACGTTTGCAACGCAGACAGTGTAAGACAGTCGAGGTCTTTATACATAAACGTTGTAAATAATCCATAAAGTACGACGTAGATACGGACGCAGATATCGTCACATGACGAAAACTGCAGCAACAACAAAATGAGTGAAATTAATTTATGGAACTTTTCAGTTTGATGTTGGACTTAATTTCTTAATTGCAAAGTTAAATTAAGCGGTTACAACAATTTCTCATGAATTTTACCAAAGAGTCGGTAACATAAATGAGATTGAAAGAAATCAAAGGAGAATTTGCCAAACTGCGATACACAACAATTGTAACAATTAACTAATTTTCTACAGAAATTCTGTTGGCGCAACCATGTTTGTATATCAATATTCGGAGGAATTTTTTTCTATAGAAATTTTATTGTTGCAAAAATTTGTTATAGAAATGGGCCGCAACAATTTTTTTTATTGTGTTGTCCCTAAAATTTTTTATAGAAATTTTGTTGCCGCAACAATTTGTTATAGAAATTCTCACAACACATTTTTTTTTAGATAATTGTCACAACAAATTATTTTTTTTTAAATTGTCAAATTATTTTTTTTTAGAAATTTTGTTGTGGCAATCATTTTTTTTTTTTTTTTTTTAATTTTATTATTTATAGAATTTGTCCTAGCAACAAATGTTCATTAACTTTTTTTTATAACAAATGTACTGGATACATTTCGTTGTCGCATACAATTTTCCCCAGATACATTTTGGTGTCGCAAAAATGTTCCCGAACAATTTTTGTTGTCATTACAATCTTCTATACAAATGTTTTATGTGTATAGAAAACTAATTTTCTGCAGAATACTATGTAGGAGACTATCACACCCTAAACTTAGGTTCAAATCCTGTAAAGAACATCAAATATTATTTAGCGGTCGGATCAGTTTGCCGGCGACTTTACCCGAAAGAGTAATCAAAAAACATATGCCGTCCGAAGTGTCGTGCACTGTTATTGATTTTTGCAAAGTTCCCGCCTGTAAAAAATTATGTATGTAGGGACATCAGTAGATGCAACTTAGCCAAGTTTCAGTTGTATTAAATTGTCTTTACAAAATAATAATAATATTGCAATCATTTTTAATATATGTCCGCCTGTGCTTTAATTTTCTTATATTTGTTTTATATCCCTTTGTTTATAGTTTGCGGCCAAAAAACGTTTTTTTTTTAAAAAAATATTTTTCTGTAGCTCTGAAATAAGTTTCCATTTCACGCCTTTAGTCCTTGGTTTTGAGCGTGTGTCTGTTGAGATGCGTCTGTTACACAAACGTTATTGTCATGAATGACTTCGGGCTTTTGCGGTTACTGTTAAAGCAAAAAGCATTCGGAGAACGCTGTGGCTGCTGCCCCATGACTCACTCAGACAAAGACCAGGAAGGAAATGTACACTGAATATGCGATATGAACCACAGGAACAAAAAGTCTCAACATTAAATGCAAATTTTTGTTTTTCTTTCCCTGGTTATACGCTACTTTTACACTTCATAAAAGAACTGTGAAACATTATCTCTTCCCGGACCAATTTTTTAGTTCCAGGAACAATTTTATATGATTTCATTTCTTTTTTTTGCATTGCCATACTTTCTTCCTTTATTTGGTGTGTGTATGTGTAATTTGTCACTAATGTCGCGCCTTTTTTCGTTCTTATTTTCTTTTGCAGACGGAACTTTCACACAATCTGCAACAATTGTCGGAGAAGGCACGTTCCACAACAGAATTCATACAGCGGCTAAAAGGGATGAGTGACAAAGTAACGGTAAGTTGAATGGTTTTTTTTCGCCTTATCACTTTTTCTGTTCAAAGGACCAGCTATAAATGTTGGTTTTTTATGTGAAAGCGTTTCTCAAAAGTCAAAGAAACTGAAAGGCCCTCAGGGCAACAAATGTACAAAAAAAAGCGACACAGCAGACTCCAAAAATATTGTTTGCATTTTTTTTTTTTGAGGTGTTTCATTTGTTGTCTGCCCTCTAGAAAAAGAAGAAGAAGAAATGCGTTTAATTTGTAAAGCTTAAAATAATAAAGTTACACAAAACGTAATATCTTAATTAAGTAAATGTTGACTGTGCGGATGAAAGTGGTTTGGGGAAGAAGACACCAGGCCACAGCGCCAGTCATGAATAAAACAGATGTACTTTTTCAAAGATATTAGCATCTTATTTTAACGACCCGTTCTTGTTTCTGAAGTCGCTGAGTGCATCCTTTTGTAATTCAATGGTATTTCCGGGTAAAGTGATAGATGTAAAATAGTAGCGAAACTAACGTATGGGCGAGACAGTATGGCGTTTGGCAAAGCGCCCACATTTTAAACATGGATGGTTTAAGTGCATTTTTTGCCATACCCAGGATTGAGCCGATTTTTTTCCATTCAGTATTTCCTTGGAAGTCTTGTGCTGCTCATGAATTATTCGATATGTACATTCTACCTTACAGCTGATGTATCCAGGAGGAGGAATTTTAGTTCTGTCAAATGTTCTTATTTTGTCTAACAAATTCCCATGATTATTTTTCGTTCAAGTGGAACATTAAACTGGAGTACAATCGCCCTATTGATCTACAGGCTGATTTTTAACAACACGTCGTTTGTCGTGAGTCTCTTGCTCTTTAAGATCCAAATACCATTCGGTTTTCTATTGAATCTTAAAAAATGTCTTAGATTCTCTTGGCGGATTTTCTCTTTCAAAGTAAATGCCAACATCCAAGATCCAGACGTTCGGATTGTCTGGCATGTTCATGAGACCATGAATATATAATCGAGTCCAAGATTTCGAGGCATCTGTGTTCTTAGCTCGAAGGTAATATACCGCAGGGTTCTCCAAGAAGAGGTGTTATTTTGGTATTAAGAGAAAAATGAAATTTTTTGAGATAAATGATCGAATGTTTATTTCATAAAAAAGAGGAAGGTATGCCGTTAATAATGAAAAGCAACATCAGCCAAGTGGCCACCACGACCGCGTTTACAGGACCATATTCCTTTCTTGAAATTTTCCATAACCGAATCGCAAAGTGGCTGCCCTATGTCCTAGATTGCCTCACAAATTCTATCTTTGAATCGACACTGGGCTGTTGGCGTATACATTATCTTGGCCCCAAAGGAAGAAGTCGCAAGGTGTTAAATTACAAGATCTCCGTGGCCAATTGTGATCACCTCTTCGAGATATAACACGGTTCGTAAAGTTTTTAGTTTTGCGAACCCATAGTAGGTGGAGTGAAATAGCATCAAGAACTGTGCCTGAAATTCGACAAGACAGAGCGCCATTATAAGTAAAATTTCATGACTATCAGAACAATCCGGTTAGTGTTGATACTACTTGTAATGAATATTTTTTTTTATCAGCATGCCTTACTTTCACTTCCATCCTCGTCTGGGCCACTCCAAGTGTATTACTGGCACGCCATTAATATTCCATCAAAAGTCTCTTGGCCGACCCAACGCCACATTGCACTTTCCGCTCTCTTTAACATCCAAAACACCACAAAACAGTCATACAAATTCTCAAAAGTCTTCAAAGGAAAGCAAAAGCCCAACAACATAAATTGTTTGTAAGAAATCTTTAAGTCGCCGTATATCGTTTGCCCGCAGTTGTAGTTTTGCGTTGTGCTTTCATTTCTTTGTCTTTTTCTTCGCATTCTGGGTCCAGACAAATTACACTTAACGTTTACGAACTTTTAGCCAAAAGGATGCAGACTCCACTTTACCTTTACCTGTGTAAGACACACACACACACACAAAAAGAAAGCGCAGAAAGAAAACACTGACGTCGGCTGCAAGAAACTAAGGCGCCAGGTTTATATTTCCGAGTTTTTCTAGTTAGATTTTTGTTCTCTTGCTTTGATTATATTTTTCATTTATATAAAAGTGCGTTTATTTGTCTTATCCAGGGATTTGTAAAGGCTTTTCCTTTTGATTTCTCTAACAGAGAGTGGAGAAAAAAACGCAATATGTTGTAATTAAATCTTAGATTCAGTTTAAGCTATTTGTAATGTTTTCCTTTGAATTGTATGCTTGTTTCCCGGTGGCCTGTATAGGAATCGTGTATTGAATTCGAAAGACTGGTTACAGCACAATGTGAAGCCTTAATACAAGCCATACATGATCGACGGGAATATCTATTGGAGGCCATACGCATGGATAAGGATACAAAGATACGAATATTAAAGGTGAGTTGTTTGGTGTTTCTATAGCATTGCCTGATTTTGTAACTGGGTTTTTTTTTTGTTATTCAAGGATCAACAGTCAAATTGTACCGGAAAACTTCAACAGACGACAGGTCTCATACAGTTCTGCATTGAGGCCTTAAAAGAGACTGATAGTGCTGCATTTTTACAGGTGAGTTTAGAAACAACCAAATCAAGTAATATGAGGATTTTCTCAAGAGAGGTTTTAGCAGAAACAATGGATTCTTAGAATCGGGCGAATTTCATATTGTACAGTTTCTAAAAAAATTTAAAAAGTAAAATTTTCTCTGCTTCCTTGTGTCTTGATACGAAATTGTCTTCATAATTTTGTAAGGGAAATCTCTTCAAACTGTTCTGAATTTTCTTCCGAATAATATATTTTGCATAAATAATTGGTTTGAATTTCAGGTCGGTTCCATGCTTATTAATCGGGTCACAAACACTGATATGACCTGGCATCAAGAGGTCACCAATGCCGCACCTAGGGTATCGCCCATTGTGGATTTAACACTGGATGATGCTTCCGTCATACGATCAATCGATAATTTGAATTTCATACAAATGAAACGTAAGTTGTACAAAATCATATCCAACCACTCCCCAAACTAACTCATGTCACCGGCAAGACAACACAGGACGCCCTAAAATTGCGAGAACTCGGTCGCCTGTGCAAAAAATATTAAACCACGTTATATTAAAATTAAAAATAAGTTGTATAACGCACTCTCACACATACTCACAGACGTAATTAGATCAGAACTTGAATCAAATTCGGAAAAAAAATTCACAATACTATCGGGTTGTTGTGAAATACTTTCGAAACGATTAGATTTAATTAAATCCCAAACATCAACGTTCGGTTCCCAAATTTATGACTCCACATTAAAATGTAATAATGTGTCATCATTAGTCACACGGCGTTCAAGACACTCGTGCTCTGAATTGATGTTACCGCTGCCACCATTTTCAAAGGCGTTGTGGCGCATACTCATCCGCACAACAATTTGTGTTAATTTTTCATAAAACAACATTTTTGGGGGTTTTCGGAAAAGAATGCCCTTTTTAAATCCACTTAACGCACACACACACACACACACAGCTGTGACATAACAAATCACATGTGATAAAACACCAACAACAAAAACAACAGACAACATCGACAGCCACCAAAAACTCAACACTTTTGTATTTGTTACATTTTAAGTGGAAATTTAATACTTTTTTTCCCCCGTGGAAAGCGCGCTAACACTGTCATGCTGTTGATGCTTCACACCTACATACATACATACGGTCATACACATAGCATTCACACACACACACATGGTTACGTACAACCCAACATGCACCCAATCTAACATTAGCTAAAAATACCATCACAAACCACAACTTATTAATGAAATTTTATAAAACATGTCTTTGAGGGGAAGGATAGCGAAACGTTTACGAAGCTGGGGCCATAATTAAGTATTTGTAACGATCCAGAGGATAATCTCAGATTCTGGTCAAAAACAAACGGTATGAGAAAACATATTTTTTTAAATTTAAGGTCTTGTAAGGACACGATTTCCTGTTTTTGTCTACGAAAATCTACTTACATTCCGAAGAACTTTTTACGGTCTGATGTGGGATTAGCATATTTATAAGGACTGTAGAGATCAGAGATAGGTGTCTGTCTAAAGAAGCTATCGGAATCGTCACAGCATCCCTGATCTGATAGCTGAATTTGTTTTAATTTCTTACCTTTTATATTCCAAAGGATTCAAGCTAGACAAATCCGTTCAGCGTAATGCATTGCTCCCCTCAAATCCTGAGGACAGCAAAATAGATCTAAATGTAACCTGTTCATTTGAAAGAAACGAGAACTCCTTCTCGCATATGAGATGAGGATGGGACATTTTAGGTTTACTCTTTTTGTTTGATTTCGAAAAGGTTGATGACGCAGAATACTTGGTCCCTCAAAGAGTTTTTCAGAGTGGTCTGTTTTTTTTTTATTGAATTTTCCTTACAAATACTAATTTTCTATTAAAAATCTCCAAAGAACGTAAAAGACAAGTAACAGAATATAAGCTTAGGAAATTTGTTACAAGCTATTCAGAATTAAAAATATTATACCAAGACTTTCCCTGAGCTGTATATTTAACAGGAAAATTCCACTTACAATGATTCAATGAATATGCGGTAATATCAACAGAAAATTTTTGGAGATAAATCTGAGTATAGATCTATCTCCAGAAGTCTCTTTCCAATTGTTGGAATTTATTCCGAATTTAAAGGTTCTCTCTATAGAATTTTTGGCTTAAAAGGAAGATTCTTAAAGAAAATATCATCAAAACCTGTTATGTGTTCTTCTAAAATGTCTGCTCTCGATTTTTTTTTTGTATTTCTTGTTAAGTCTCTGTTATGACATTTTCGTAAAACTTTGATTTGTTACAGACACATACCCTTAAAGGAGGTTCTTCTTGTAGTATTTTTTGAATTATGCGTCCCAGCTATTCTTCCCTAACATTTAGCCCAGCATCACACCATATGTACACAACACAATAATTGCGTATTAATAACATATTCGATCGTTATTTGATATCCACAAATAATTTTAACATTTTTCTCATCTCATGTTCGTTTTTTTTTCTGTCTCTCCCGCTACCCCACATTGTCATGCTGCTTTTAAATGCGATGCTCAATAATGAAATAACAATCATAATAATTCTGAAAATCCTGTACAATTATCATAAATTTATATAAATATTTTACAACTACGATTTGTGCTTGCAAACTTTGTGTAACGAAATGTATTGTCATCATTAGCTGTCAAAGATGGAGATGAGAGATTACCAGCAGGTGAGATGCTTGATGAACACTTGATCAGCAATACATCGTCATTTACCACCTCCATAATGTCCACCAATACCGTCATCAATGCCTCATTACTTGACACACTAGCAACCAATGCCAACAACACCATCATGACCAACATGACCTCGGCCATGTCAATCAATGATTGCAATAAGACCTCAACATTAAGATCCACCAAATCCAATAAATCATCATTATCATCATCCTCCTCAACAACACTATCCCTGAAAATGAACGCCTTTAGAAAATTGATCAACTACGATGAATCGATATCATGTACGCATAATTCCCAAGTTTCTTGTATGTATGATTTCTTATGATTTTTCGTAACAAAATTTCCAAATTTCCTTAATTCTTTTCAAAAGTTTTCAATTTAAGTTTTATGTGTTTTTCTTTTGTTATCTTCTCTGTGTGTTCTGTGCGTCATTTCATCATCCTCATCATCATACTCATACAACTTCATATATCCTTTCAGTTGTCCTTCATTATCCAATAACATACACATTTGTTGCATTCAGTCATCGTCTCCCAGATCTTAATTTGTGTCTTTATGTTATTATTTGTTCTTGTTTTCGTGTTGTGCTTTTTTGGTTGTGGTTCTTTTTTTTTATCGTTTATACTAACATTTAATAGTATACAATAATTTGTAATTAATTAACAAAACAATTAATTGTATATTAGGAACCCCTCCAGAATCAGAGGCAGTATTAATTTTACCATAGGAAAATTATCTCAATTCTTTTGCAGTGTCTGTTGAATTTTCTAAAAAAAAAATAATTTAAAAAATTAATTTCATAAACTATAGTTTCATTTCATTTGTGTTTTTTTTCAACTAATGTTAAATTTAAAATATTTCATTATTCTTTTGTATTGGCCTTTGGTGTAATTTGCATTTGATCATTATGTTTATTGGACATTAAAATTTATTTGTTTATTTTATGACATTTACACTCAATAAGTAATTATGTTTTTTTTTGCCGGGAATGGCAACGGGGATCGTGTTGGTGTTTCATTCCTTTCCGGTTTCCGTTCCCTTTGGTAGAGAGTAGCAATTTGTGTTTATGGCCTCTAACACCGCAGAAGTCCTGCTGTGCTCTCTGGTACCTTTTCCTATTATTGCCAAGTTCTTATGTTCGTATACTTTTGGTTTGGTTAAACAGAAAAAAAAAATAATAAAAAATTATAATTTATTGTTTATTGTGCCCTTAAGTCATAATAATTAAACCTTTTGTATCATTGCACTAGTACTCTACTGCTCTCCATCTCTCTCACCCTATTTCTCTGTCCTTTTCTGACTCTCCTACACACACACACTCGTCCTTTCCTGTGTAAGACTAACATTTTCCTTGAAACAAAAACAACAATGGCAACAGTTTTTCTTGTTATTCCGTACAAGTATCAGGGTAATTTGCATTTATGCTAACAACATTGTTTATTTTTTCTTCTTCTTTACTTCCGTTTTCGTGTGAAACATTTTCGGTCATCTAAACATCCGCTCTAACACACTCACTTGCCCGCCCACCTACTGATGGCTCACAGCTCCACAACCACCTGCAATTATACCCCAAGATTGTTCGGCGGAAAATAATTCAGTTACTGTGGCGTGGCAGGCGCCAAATCATTCATTCGTGGAGGGCTACGTTTTGGAATTGGACGATGGCAGCGGTGGAGAATTTAGGGTAAGTGCCATGTTATTCTCCCACTCCCACTTTGAGGCCATAAGAAATTACTTTTCATTTTATTGGCAAATTCTAATGTAACCGGTTTTGGCTGTTGCCTTTTTTTGTTTTTGTTTTATTTTTATAGGAAGTTTATTGTGGCAAAGAGACCATTTGCACCGTGGATGGCCTACACTTTAACTCGATGTACAATGCTCGTGTCAAGGCTTTCAATAGTGCCGGAGAAGGTGAATACTCGGAACTTATTGGTTTACAAACGGCAGAAGGTAAGCAAGCTCGCAAGCAAATAGCACTAACAGCAGCACTAGTGTTGTCAGTCAGTCATTCAAGTCTTTTACCCGTTTTTTTTTTTGGTTGTTGTTCGTTCATGGTATGCAGTTCAAAGTTCAAAGCTCTTTGGGTGTATTGTTTGTTGCATAGCAAAACTTGGACAGTTTTACACTACACTTTTCAATTAAACTTATCAAACTTCCGTAGAAATGGAAATGCTTTACAGTGGTACAAAACTAAATTCCATTTCCAGCCAGAGAAAAGTCTTCGGAATGTAAATGAGTTTGAAATTTCTGATAGGTAAACAATACGCATAGGATTTGAGCTTTACAAGCTAGTGTTGGTCTGACACATCTAAAATGTATTGGCTCCATATTTTCGTTCTTTGGATGGCTTTAAATAACATTTATTATCCCCACAACTTATTTTGTTTGAAGCAATAAACTAAGCAAAGTGGATTGTAACGTATTCATAAAAATTAAAAAAAAAAACCTTTGATAAGAAAAATTTAGGAAAAAAAAAAAATTTCACACAATGTTTTTTTTTTAAATTTCTATGAATATGGACGTTAGTCTTTAATATCGCTTTAATGGATGTCACACTTTCAGATCTTAAACCTAACGACCGTTATTGCTGTAATACAATTCAATTCATGGTCGACCCACGGCCTAACATATTCATTTGTCCCCTAAACTCCTTTAGTTGTGTTGGCGTCATTGGGGTGACCTCCATTTACTAACATCGCGTTTGTGATTTGTGAGGCCCACTGTGCCTTTTGATTCTAAGAAGTATTTAACTAAACCTTCAGCTAATACCTTTCGCATTTACTGAGAAATATAAAACCGCCATTGTATAGGCTTTGTTACTTCAAGCGTTAAATGTCTTTTAATCTTTTTCTTGCTGGCATTTGTACTTTTGTTTCTTTTTTTTTCTGCAACGGGTATTACGTTCGGCATGACTATGGCAACCAACCCAGCTAACGACCATTTAAGTACACGGACATATTTTTCCTATCCTCTACGCTGCTCGCAGAAAAAAGTATGTACGAATGCCTGCGTTGTAATTGTTAACTTTTTGCATGCCAAGTAAGTAATCACTGGAAAACGCAAGTCGAAGGAAAGACGGGTCCTTTTTTTTTTGCAAGTTTCCTTATTTTCCTTAAAGTCTTGCTGTTGCTGTGGTAGGTTTTGAAATGTTCGCAATTTGGCAGTTGGAAATTAAAGGGTTGGTCTTGTTAATTCACTCATGCGTGAGTGTCAGTTGTGTAAATTGTCTTTTACACCAAGTTTTTACTTAGTAATCTCGTTACTTTTTACTTTACTCAACTGTCTATCCGTCAGGCCGTCCGTCTGTCTCGCTCCTTTTCTCTCTGTGTCCTTTTGTTGGTCTATGTCTGGTACTATTGCTTGCTTGTGGACTAGAACATTTTCCTTACATCAGCTTTGATTGATGTCTTCCGTTGATTTCACGTTTGCCGGAGTGTTACCTAAATACCAGTTCATTCTTCAACGAAGGAGTGTTTATGGCTGAAATGTTTATTTTATTAAACGCGTAATTCCATTTAATTTGAAAATTGCCTTCGGCTTTCATAACACTAACAGAAATGTGTCTAGTCACAAATGCCTAAAGGCTTTTCATTTCGAATTTTACACGAGGAACTGTAATTGATTACTACTTCACAGGATTTTAATTATTTAAATGGAAAGGAATCAACACGAATGGGATTAGCAATCCATTTGCAGTTTATTTTAAGAAAGAATCCATTAATAAGGAAAATTGTTATAAATTTATATAATAATTTCAAAAATGTATGGAAGAAGTTTAATATTAGGGTTAAGACATATCGCTCAGTGTCACAATTAATTCACTTTTTATGTTTGTATTTCAATACAGTTAACATGTTTTCTGAGAAATGTAAGTAAATCAAACATGGAGTCGGAGACGAGCAAATTTTCGACTCCAGACTCCGACTCCGGGCAAAGACCCCGACTCAAAGACTCCAACACGACAGTCCTGCCTAAACCAACATATTGCTAGCAGCAACAAAGACTACTTTCTCCCAGCAACAAAGTGCCTAAAAGATTTTATTTTCGTCATTAACTGACAGATTAGATAGCTTACAATATTTGTTTCCACAATTTGTTGTGGCCGTCAATAATTTTTGTTTTCTGTAGAATATTCGCTAGTCAGTTTCTTTTTTCGCCACAAAGTTTTTTTTTCGGTTAAAATTTTCGTTTGAAAATTTAATGATTGTCAACAATGTTTCGCAACAATTGCTTCTGGCGTCAAACGCGCTCTGTGATGAATATGTGCCGGCAACAAGCGATCTGCAGCTAGTAATATATGTGACAAACCATATTTAACAATCATTGTAATGTGTGATTCTTTAAACGTGCCCTTTAAATTCGCTGTCATCCTTGCAACGCTGTCATCCAACTGGCCGGCTAATAATAAACCGTCAATAACTATGAAAATGTCCAACCATAATATGGATGGCTGCACACAACCACGGCAATAACATTCATAACAACATGATTGCATCTTGTCCAGAAACAGATGAAACCGAGAAAATAAGAGCATGAGTGCTGGAACGAAGAATGCGAAGGAGCAACAAACGAACATTGTTATAAACAAAAAAGAAAAACAACTCCTCGTGTCCGTTTTCTGTTGTGCTGCACAAACAAGTAAAGCATACTTTGTGGTGTAGACAACAACGTGGCCAACACACACACACACACATACAGAGGAATACTAACACGACCATTGACTGTGTAACAACTATTTACATTACAACAATACAAACATTACGATTGAGTGGGAAAAAGCGTAAACGAAAGAACCGAGATGCAGGGAAAAACAACCCGCATAACAACAAGGAAATGCAATCCAATTAAATTTCCTGTATATTGGCTGTGTTAAAGCTTATTTCTCTGCCACCCTATGACCGTCGGCTGTGACTTGTACAACTTGTGGCTCCTCGATTTATTTGCTGTTATAAAAAACCCTGTTATTTCTTCTTTTTTTGTGCCTATGTTTCCTACATTATTTCTCCTATTGTCTATATTTGCAGTTGCCTGGTTTACATTTGATCCTGTTCTAAGCGGCGGCCCTGGTTCTGGCCTCATCTTCAGCAATAATAACTCAACAGTGTCCGTGGAGGGATGGGAACATCGTGTCGCATTGGGTTCGGTGGGTTTCTCACGTGGCATTCACTATTGGGAATTCACCATAGACAATTACACGGCAGATACGGATCCGGCATTTGGTGTGGCACGCATTGATGTTAATCGCAATAAAATGTTGGGTGAGTATCAAACCACAAACAAATACGTTTCCCATAGAACAAAACACTCTCGTAAACAATGGCAACCATCTCTGAGTGGTTATTTGCCATAGCATCAGTTGTTAGGACCAATGTTGTCATCCATCGGTTTATTAAACGTTTGAAACAATATGTTGGCTTGGCTCGCCAAAAAGAAGTCTTTGTTTGTGATTTATTGCTGAAGTCTAGAAAAGAGCGAAAGAAAATTCTTCGGATTTATGTATTTATGCTACAGCTGATTGTTAATATAATTGTTCATCTTTGTGATGCTTAAGTTGTATTACTTATTCCATTTCATGGACGGGCAGTTGGGAAATATGAGCAGGGGTCCTTTATAGTATGTGGCATGAGTATTTCATGCCGTCTACAAAGTTTCATTTATAGGAAATGTGTTGCCGGTAACACCGTTTTTTTTACAGAAAAAGCGTAGCCGGCAACAATTTTTTTATGAGAGAAACTTTGTTGGCGGCAACAAATTTTCGTTGATAGAATCGGCAACATATTTTGCATAAGAGAAATTTGGTTGCCGGTATCAAAGTTTCTTTTATAGAAAATTCGTTGCAAGCCACACCGATTCCTTCACAGAAAATTTGTTGCCGCCAACAAAGTTTCTTTTGTAGCACAAAGATTGTTCCTGGCCACACAGTCTCTTGTATAGAAGATTTATGACTTTCCGTTTTAAGAAAGAACGTTTCCCAATTTGGAGACTGTGTTGCAAGTAAACACAATTTCTTAATGGAAAACTTTGTATCAGCAAAAACGGTTTTCTAAAACTTCAAAGTTTTGTTAATAGAGAACTTTGTATTCAAGGTTTTTTTCATAGAGAACTTTGTATTCCAAGTTTTCTATATTGACAACTTTTTAGCAGCAACGTGTTTCTTTCTAAAAACATTTGGTTGCTACGACAAAGTGTTTAAACGTTAAATGTTGATTGTACTTTATGGAAAATGCGTTACCTGTAATTTTGTTTTTATGTTTGTTTAATTATTTTGCAATCCAAAGCTATGTGTTGTCATCTATTCGCAAGAACAAGTCAGAGTTAAACATTACAAACTACATTTAATACGACACACAAAACGGTGCGATACAACCAACAGAAAGTATCATTAAGTTTATATTTAAACCTGCAAGTTAAACAACTCTGTACGCAGATAACGTAACGTTATCAGTCAACGAAGTTTGGCGAAGAAGGATAACAACATGATGGTTTCTGCAACACCAACACAGAGAACAAACAACTTACAGACGTATCTCCGCTTAAGTCAAGCAAACTAAGCGAAGAGCAGCAACAACTCCAATAGAGCAACAATTTCTACTAAGTTTTCGAACGATATGTACATGCAAGTAAATGCACAAGTTTTCAGTTTCGAAAGGGGAAAAGAGACAAATTATTCGGTAGAATTTCATAAGGAAGGATTGGAGAGACTATTCCGCGAAACATATTCCATAGCCACGGCATCTTTGCCACTGATATTGCATCGTTCACGTGGAGGGGGTTGGATTTTGTAACAAAAGTCATCACGTCCACAAGTCTTGTTCAACAAAATTAGGAAGAATATGTTGGATTCATGGAAGGTATGAACAGTTAAAGAACATGGCAAGACTAAATTGGGTTTGATTTGAAATTTCCGTCCAAGAGTAACCGAACTGATTAATAAGGACATTTAGTGGGAATGTCTTTGTAATACCAATTGTTGACCAATTCCTAGCATACCATCCTCGAAGTAGAGTATATCCCATGTGTACATTTCAAACATGTAGTCACCAAGAAGACTATGAGAGATTTTTTTTCTCAGGATTTTAGTGTCAGTGTCAGTTACATGGGGGCGCCACCAAATAGCAACTGCTGGGAACACGAATAACAAAGTTTTGAGTTTTACTGCAGTGTCTTATGAAATTTTAATTTGAAAACTTCCAAGATGAGCGACAACGTTAACACGTGTCAAATGGAGCGTAAAAAAAACAACATGGACATGGAAAACACGAGTCAGAGAACAACAGCTACGCGGAAGATACAGGAAAAGTCAGCAGAAATCTATCAGGTTTTTCATTTGGATGTGTTGAAGGAACGAATAGAAAATGAAAATTTTAATTACACGGTACGACAATTTTGAAAAAATAAATGATAAATGCCTGAAACTATAGGCAAAACTATAGGAAATAATTAATGCTGTTGGAAACTAATAGGAATCGATTTAGAATTGATTGCTGTCGGTACGGGGAACATGTTTCCAAAAGTGTTCACAATACTTATTCACAACCTATTTTTATGATTATACCACTCCAGGGTAAGCCAGGTCATGGAGGATAAATTAGTCAAAAACAAGGAACAGAAGCCCGATTTAATTTTAACAAAAAGGATCAACTTAATTGTTTGGAATTGTCCGGTTCTTCCTGCACATATTTTGTATACTTAATAAGTTTTTCGCAAGTACAAGCCATAGAAGTTGGCGTGACATAATCGATCCATATCATCATTTGTAGCCCGGTACTTTAGTTACAATTTAATGAATTGTTTTTTTTATTAAATTTAGTATAGTTTACTTTTTTTTGCACAACTGACTATTTATATCTATCTTCTATCCAAAGTCAGATGTAAGTTACGAGGTAATGTTTATTAATAATTATAACCTGGAATCTATTTAATTGATCAGCTGTTTTAGACTGCTTAGCAGGTCATTGGATGGTAACATTTGGTTGCGCAAATTAAAGCTATTTAGAGCATTATGTAATTTTACCATATCTTTCTTTGGTAATATTTCGGAAACGAGCCCAGTACATTTGTCATTAAATTAATGTTACTGTACTACAAAAAGGTACGGTGACTTCAGCATCCTTTACATATCTCATATCTATAATCCTCTATCTATAATAAAAATAAAATTTTATTTTTCTGAACAAGGCAAAGTTTTCATTTTTTTAGATTGACCAAATAGTTTTTACAAAAATTAGTTTCAGAAAATGGTTTTTTTCTCAAATTTAGTGATTTAAAAGTTGTGTAAAACTTATATCTCAAAAATTGTAAATATGCCAAAAAATGAATTAAAAAAAAATAGATTCGAAATTTTGCTGAAAACTTTTTGAATAATTGTTCAGCAACGGAATAAGGTACCGGCACGAAAGAAATAAGACCTGCGGACTATTAATAACCCACTGGGAGTTGTATGTTTACCCAAATGTTTGTGCAATCAAATGATTCAGCACTGAACAATTTTGCCAAACATATGTTTGCGAAACCAAATATTTGCACTCATAAATATTTGAGCAGCCAATTGTTTGAGTATCCAATTGTTTTTGGATTGAACACATAACTTTCTCATAATTAGAGATTCGAAACACACATCGCACACAAGAGTAGTTCCAAATTAAGGTTAGACTATGGTGCTATTATCTACCAACTGGGTGATTTATGGTCACCCAAATGTTTGTGCAATTAAATGATTGAACAATCAACAATTTTGCCCAATTATATGTTGGTAACACCAAATGTTTAAGCAACTAAATATTTGCGCTACAAATATTTGCAATGTTTTCCTTTTTTAGATAGAACACATAGCTTGGGAGAATTTGGATTCAGAAAAGGGTTTTTCTCAAATTGCCCAATAAGGTATTTCCACAAGAGTAGTACCAAATGAACGCTAAACTTTATTGCTATTATTAACGCATAGGGTGCTGTAAGCTACGGTCATTTTCAAAGGATTTATTGTGTATCCGATGGTTCACTCTCACAATGGATTTTTTGACCTGTGACGTCTAATTTTATATGGACAATATGTGGTTATAATTATATCGTTTTGAAGGCAGAAAACACACGTACGGAAAAGATTTGGAAATTCGCTCAAAAAAATATTGGATGATGGATTTTTTTAAAAAAAATAGATTTTGTTGAAATTTTGCTCATACATAGCGCCTATAACAGAACAAGACGGTGTTTTCAAATTTTAGATTGAACCCTTAGTTTGGAAGAAATTGGATTCAGAAAATAGATTTCTTCAAAATTAGAGATTCGAAATCCCCTTGAATTTTTTTGTTGAATTTTTTAGGAACGGAATTATATATCATCACAAGAGTAGTACCAAATTAAAGATCTGGTTTTTGGCTGTTATTTACACCCTCAGAGTTCTATGCTACGATTACTTTCGCAGGTTTTATTGTGTATCCGATGGCGCTTTCTCAGAATATATTTTTCACAATTACTCTGGAATGGCTAATGTTATACTGACAATAGGTGGTTATAATTACATCGATTTAATGGCAGAAATCATACCGGTACAAAGGATTTGGAAATACGAAAAAAAAAATTTTGCTCAAAAAAATAAGAAAGGGGTTAACCCATCCAAATTTTGAAAAAAAAATTATTTCGTTGAAAAAATAGATTTCGTTGGAATTTTGCTCATACATAGCGGACCTTTAACTGAACAAGACGGTGTTTTCATATTTTAGATTGAACACATAGCTTGGGAGAAATTGGCTTCTGAAAATAGGGTTTTCACAAAATTAGAGATTCAAAAGCCACTTGAATGTATTTGTCCAATACTAATACTAATACTAATACTAATACTAATACTAATACTAATACTAATACTAATACTAATACTAATACTAATACTAATACTAATACTAATACTAATACTAATACTAATACTAATACTAATACTAATACTAATACTAATACTAATACTAATACTAATACTAATACTAATACTAATACTAATACTAATACTAATACTAATACTAATACTAATACTAATACTAATACTAATACTAATACTAATACTAATACTAATACTAATACTAATACTAATACTAATACTAATACTAATACTAATACTAATACTAATACTAATACTAATACTAATACTAATACTAATACTAATACTAATACTAATACTAATACTAATACTAATACTAATACTAATACTAATACTAATACTAATACTAATACTAATACTAATACTAATACTAATACTAATACTAATACTAATACTAATACTAATACTAATACTAATACTAATACTAATACTAATACTAATACTAATACTAATACTAATACTAATACTAATACTAATACTAATACTAATACTAATACTAATACTAATACTAATACTAATACTAATACTAATACTAATACTAATACTAATACTAATACTAATACTAATACTAATACTAATACTAATACTAATACTAATACTAATACTAATACTAATACTAATACTAATACTAATACTAATACTAATACTAATACTAATACTAATACTAATACTAATACTAATACTAATACTAATACTAATACTAATACTAATACTAATACTAATACTAATACTAATACTAATACTAATACTAATACTAATACTAATACTAATACTAATACTAATACTAATACTAATACTAATACTAATACTAATACTAATACTAATACTAATACTAATACTAATACTAATACTAATACTAATACTAATACTAATACTAATACTAATACTAATACTAATACTAATACTAATACTAATACTAATACTAATACTAATACTAATACTAATACTAATACTAATACTAATACTAATACTAATACTAATACTAATACTAATACTAATACTAATACTAATACTAATACTAATACTAATACTAATACTAATACTAATACTAATACTAATACTAATACTAATACTAATACTAATACTAATACTAATACTAATACTAATACTAATACTAATACTAATACTAATACTAATACTAATACTAATACTAATACTAATACTAATACTAATACTAATACTAATACTTATACAAATATTAATACTAATCCTAATAACAAGATGGTTTTTTTTGGAGAAATTGGATTCTGAAAATGGATTTCTTCCAAATTAGAGATTCGAAAGTCACCTGAAACTAAATTGTCAATTTTTGAGCAACGGAATAAGGTATCTCCACAAGAGTTGTACCAAATTAAAGCTAGACTTTACTGCTATTATTAACTCACTGTGTGATGTATGTTTACCCAAATGTTTGTGCAATCAAATGATTGAGCAATCCACAATTTCGCCCAACCATATGTTTGTGACACTAAATGTTTGAGCAACCAATTGTTTCAGCAACCAATTGTTTGAGCAACCAAATGTTTGTTTAACCAAATTTTAGTCATGTATTCCTTTTCCGTTCAGAAAACGTATTTTCTCAAAATTGCAGATTCGAAACTCACTTCAAACCAATTGGCAATTTTTAGCAACGGAAAAATCTATCTCTACAAGATTAGTACCAAATTAAAGCTAGACTTAGCTGTTATTATTATCCCAATGGGTGATGTAAGCTACAGTCATTTTCACAGAATTTATTATGTATCCGATGGTGCACTCTCACAATGTATTTTTTGGCCATTACTCTATACGGGCTAATATTCTATAGTCAAAATGTTGGATTTTTTTTTGAAAAAATAGCTTTTGTTGAAGTTACATACATAGCGGACCTATAACGGATCAAGACGGTGCTTTCATATTTTATATTGAATACGTAGTTTGGGAGAAATTGGATTTCTTCAAAATTAGAGATTCGAAACTCACCTGAAACTAAATGGCCAATTTGTTTGTAACGGAATTATGTATCATCACAAGAGTTGAACCAAATTAAAGATCTGTTTGTTGGCTGTTATTAACCCCTTCAGACTTCTATGCTACGATTACTTTCGCAGTATTTCTTGTGTATCCGATGGCGCTTTTTCACAATATATTTTCCACCATTACTTTGTAATGGCTAATGTTATATAGTCAATATGTGGTTATAATAACATCGTTTTGTAGGCAGAAAACACACGAACGGGAAAGATTTGGAAATTCGAAAAAAAAAATTTTGCTCAAAAAAATAAGAAAGGGGTTAACCCATCCAAATTTTGAATTTTTTTGAAAAAAATAGATTTCGTTGAAATTCTGCTGATGCATAGCGGAACTTTAACTGAACAAGACGGTGTTTTTATATTTTAGATTGAACACTTAGTTTGGGAAAAATGTAATTCTGAAAATAGGGTTTTCACAAAATTAGAGATTCCAAACTCACTTGAATCTAATTGACCAATTTTTTACCGCTAGCAAGACTATAGTGCTATTATGTATGTATGTTTACCCAACTGTTTGTGCAATCAAATGATTGAGCAATCAACCATTTTGCGCAACCATATGTTTGTGACACCAAATGTTTGAGCAACCAATTATTTGAGACACCAAAAGTTTGATCTACCAAATGTTTAAAAAAAAATGTATCCTTTGAAACTTTGTAGTTCTTTTAGGGAACACCAATCAACTCAATGTTGCTTATAGTTCCAGGTTCAAGAGAAATATTGACTGTCGGGCAGTGTAATCAACCTTTAAAGCAAACTTTGCGTTGTTTGTTTTGCATTTGGCTGTCAACTTAGAATTTGCCAATTGTTGTCCTCTGTTATTGCGACAGTTTTTCCTGTGCTGCTTTTCTCAGTTGGAAATGTTGTACGCTAATTGAAATTGTTTTCGAGGAGTTTCCCTTTGGTTGCCTCCTTTGTCATCATTTGGATTCTTAAGTCTTCGATCTTATTTTCATTTTGTCTTGCCCACTTTTTGGCTGTGCCTTCCATGTCTGTCTGTCTGTCTGGCCGCCTTGAAATAAACACTTAAGCTTTAATCAACATTTTATTACCCTCTGTCACGGCTGCTGTTGCCTTCGTTGGTTTGTGTCGTCCTTAGATTCAACTTCTGCTTGAACTATGAGTACCATTTGAAAATTTCCGTTTCCTGTTTCCTTATTTAACTTTCTAGTTGGTGTGTGTGTGTGTTTGATTGTCTCTGTGTTTGTGCAGGTCAATTGAAAAGTGAAAACAATAACACAACAAGAACAGAATCGTTGGCACAGCAACAGCAACAGCCAAGGAGAAATGGCATCGCGGCGTTTCGACTACGATCCTTTACTTTGGAAATTGTATCGAAATTGCCAATTTTGCTTTTGCTTGATTTTCAGTTCGCACTGGGTGTTGTTTCGCAATTTTCTTTTGAAAACAATACCCTGATTAGTTGCCAAACTTACGGATTCTTTCTTTCCTTCCTTGTTTGTTTTTGGTCGTGGTGTTTCTTTACTTTTCAATTGGCGTTGTTGTTGTTGCTGCTGCTGCTGCTTCTTTTGTTGCGAAAGTGTTTTCGATTATTGTCACGCCTTTTATTTCACGTCCTTTGTTCTTTGCCCGAATTGAGTGGTTGCTATCTCCAGAGTGAAGAGGCGGCGTTTATTGTCAACTAAAAATGGCAAAGTTAAGCTTGCCAATAAATAGAAAGTTTTTCGGAGATGGTTTTTTTGTTGCCGATACTTGTGAAGCAGGTATGAGTTGTGTGAGGCAAAACGAGAATGCGAGAGTAGCCCAAAAGATTGGCAAAGATAATTTATAAAATTCTAAGGGAATAACAAATAAAATATTCGATTTAAAATAAATTTGTATCAGAAATTTTGTCTCATCCGACAGTTTTCAATACGAAATGCTTATTGAGCGATAATTGAAAAATTCCTTTTAAACAATTTGTCTATGGGAAACTGTTGTCGTGTGGTGCCGCAGATTTCCCATTCCATCCAGGCACCTCAAGTAGTGACGTTTGTTTTCAAACAATTTTCTCACATCTATTTCGCTGCAGAAGATGGAGACAATAGGACGCGCTCTTTTAAGCTCTTCTCGAAAAAAAAAGTTCGTTAGCTATTCAAAGTCTTCAGAATGGAAATTCAACAAAAAAAAAGTTTCTTTTATTGGGATTTTTATTGAAAATCCATTAACAATGAAGTAAACTCAACAATGTTTTAATGCTGATAGAATTGTGGTGGAAAACTAAAAACTTTCTAAATATCCACAAAAGCTTTTAGTTTTTGTTTTCCGGCAAATCAGCAACACACCTCTCTGATTTAAAAGTAGCTAACATTAAATTGGTCTTTTTTTGTATTTGTTTGCAGGTAAGGACGAAAAATCGTTTGCCATGTACATCGATCGTCAGCGGTCATGGTTCCAGCACAATTCGGTGCATGAAAGGCGAGTCGAGGGTGGCATTAGCACCGGCAGTACCATTGGAGTACTACTCAATTTGGAGAGACACACCTTGAGTTTTTTGGTTAACGGCATGCCTCAGGGTTCAATAGCATTCCGTGATTTGTATGGAGTCTTTTATCCGGCGGTCAGTATCAATCGTGGCATCACCCTGACACTGCATACGGCCTTGGATGCTCCCCAAATGGACTACTTTTAAGACGGGCCGATTGCGCTGAACTATGACCGGATACGTAGGAGATGAGGCGAAGATCTTCAGGAGTTGTGTGTAAATAGTTAAGATTTTAAGGTTTGTATATGGCGTTTTTCTTTTTTTGGTTTTCTCTACCCTAACAAATTCGTATATTTAAATGTTTAATATTATGTAATAGTTGTAGTAGTTACATATCTTATTTATATGAATATATAGTATGCAAATATCGTGAAATCGTGTAGTAGTATGTCTAAAAGATTCGAAAAAGATTTGTAAAAGATTCGAAAAAGATTTGTAAAAGATTTTTATGCGAATTCATGCAATGATGAATAGAACTAGAAACGAAAATCAAAGTTTAGTATAAATTTAGATTTAACAAAGCGAGAGCGAGCATGACGTTATAAACGTTACTTCCTTTCAGATGCAGTAGAGCTAAAACAAAACAAAAGTAGGTTGTTGAGAGTTGCGGAGAAATGTACAACATGTTTTGGTGGTGTTTAGAAGTCATTTTATTTTTGGCCTTCCTATAAATACTTTAAATTCTGAATATCTTTAAATGGGCAAACTGGATCGGTTCGAATCCTTTAATAAAACAGACGTCAAAGGTCACATGTGAACATTTCCAAGAGAGGGGGCAGCTTTGGTGTTTTTTTTTACGAACGATTTTCTCTAAAACAGTTAGTGGCATGTAGAGTTTGCTGCTGAACTAATGCATCTAAATAGTCCTTGTGTACAAACCTTTAGAATACTTTTTTAAGGTTTCCACTTTCAAAGGCAGGATGGTAATGTCTTCTTTCCAATCGTCATTAGACTTACATAAGTAATGGGTTTATGTTCATATGTAAAGCTTCAACAGACAGTTAAGCTTTAGTTACTCACACATACAGAATTTTTATAAATTTTATGACCGGCTTTGCGTTTAGTAGAATAGGGAAGGAGACCACGAGATTTACTTACAATAACGTAAGCTTTGCATTTGTGTGTCACAGACTTGCCAAAAGTTTTGCCCAGTCTACGGAAAATCTAATTTAAGGCTAATGCCGATAGCTTATAATGCCGTATTATTTCGTCTTATTTGAACACATTTTTATTTGCATATCGCGTAATGATATCGCTGGAAAAGCTCTCGTTTCAAAATACCACCTGTTGGCCCTTGATGTTGAAAATATTTTTGTTTTGTTTGCAAGTCGCAATTACTGTGGAAAGTTTGAACAGTTAAAATTATTCAGATTTCAGGTTTCATTTCACACACGTCAACAGCAACCATCAACAAATGTGTACATGTCTCCACAATTTTCGAAGCCATTGAATAGTCACTAATTATAATTATAAATGTGTAATTGCTTAATAGAGAAAAGAGTGCTTGAATTTATATTTAAACAACAACCGAATGAATGGAAATGAAAACAGACACATACACACACACAAATTGTATAGAACAGACAAAACAAAACCATTGCACTTAAACCAAAAAATATCCAATTCAATAATTACAAATATATTATAAATATATAGAAAACAACAAAAACAAAAAGTGTGTGGAAAAAAACACACACCAAATAATTAACAGATACAAAACAAATGTACATACAAATTATTAAAGACTCATACGCAGATACAAATGAACAGAAACGATCCATTAACATTTCATAAAAACCAATTAAAACGTATCACAGTGCATTTAAATGGAAGCCGAATGGAAATATGCATTTAATATCTGTTTAATGGAAAACGAAAACAAATGTCACCTTGCTTAAAATCAAAACGAAGACACACTCAATTAACACAATTTGCCATGTAAATATTAACAAAGAATGACTTTTTTTCTTCAATATCCTGTTTTCTTCATAAACGCTTTTCAATAAATCTCGATGTGTTCTTTGGAAATCAAAACAAATTAAAAAAAAACATTTTCTTTTCTTAAAGAATTATTAAGCTCGGGTATGGACGAGTTCACTTTCTTAAGCTAATGACACTTTTAACTTTTACGAGAAGAATACATATGAATTTAGACTTTTTTCCATTATGCCCAAAAGTTCAAAGTTCACTCACTTCTAACAAAACTTCTGTAATCAAAATCGAACTTTCCTCTTCTTTTTTCTAAATATAAAACCAAAAGTATTTATTTACTATTTAGCAAATAATTTCGAATTAACTTTAGATGTAAACATTATTTCGAACCCAAAGCAAAACAAACAAACCCATAGAATTACGAAATAATTAATACGGTAAACAAAACAAACGTAATTTAAGTTTCTTTTTTACATATTAACAAATTCTATTTTTCAATTATAGTTAAGTGTTAAACAAAAAAATGTGTAAATATTTATCGTAAAGAAGAACCACAACAACAACAAAAACGAAAACGAAACTAAATTAAACAATTCTCATTTAAGTCTCATATATGATTTACAAAAATTATTAACTGACAAACAGAAAATTGAAAACACAAAATGATTAAGACAGTTTGTTTTTATAGTTATATTATATTTATATATACATATATTATTAATATAGAATGTATTATTATTTTTTATATTATAGTATATACATACTTGAAATTGAATTGAAATTGATTAAATTAAGTGCAAATATTTAATTAATCAACTCTATACATACAGACAGATATGCAAACAAAACAAAAAAAAAAAAGAGTAAAACAAACACATGATATCGGAGCGACAGAGAAGAATAACATTCACTATGTGTACATACCCGGCTGCCTGGACGGACGAGTGTGATTTAAATGTAATGAAATGATTAAATTGAATTATATAAGAAGTAAAACAAACAAATCGTGAAAACAAAATCAACCAACCAACACATATTATTCCAAAAATCAAATAAAGAATACTAAAAAAATAAATGCAGTGTGTTTTTCTTTGGCATTCACATTAGCTTTGCAAATAAGTGATTATAAAAAGGGAAATGCTCATTATGTTGGATACAATTAACTTGGTTTACTGGCGCTCTTGTTTACTTGACAACCATGTAAGTAAATGAAATTGGCACACCAAAACGTGAAGGCACGTAAACTTACTGCCTGGTTCACGATGTCGATCGAATGTGAGTTTGGAACGTCGAGTCGAACAAGAACGAAAACGTAATAGTTTCAATACAAATTCTGGTTTCTGTATATCGAAAACGACAATTCGAACGTCAACTCACATTCGGTCGACATCGTGAAGGTGGATATGGGTCTGGAGGAGTCATGGGAACACACATGATAATCGAAAGAGAGGCTGGTCACGTATATACTCTCGCTACCTTATAATTGAGTCATTTCTATCGAAACTGGATGGTAATATTGTGAATGTGGGTTTACAACAGACATATCAGCTGCCAAAAAAAAGTAATTACTGTATTAGCCCTTTCCTGGTCATGAGTCCCTTCTTTTTGTGATCAAATGTCTCATACGATTCAAATGTTAAATATTTGTGACTTCAAGCCTACATCCGACTATGTATTATAGGAGAAGATTCAACTATACATCCCCGAAACTCAGTCACATTAAGGCAAAGTGTTTATATAGAATTTCGCAAAAAAAAAGTGATAGAATACAAATAGGAGGTTTTTGAAAAAAACAAACATTCCTCTGACTTTAACATTTAAAACAAAAAACATTATGATGAAAATTCAATAGAACTAAAACTGAAACTTTTATTAAAAAAAAAAATAAAGTTTTGTTTCTGTTAGTCGAGTTTGAGATCATTTATTATTTATATTTATGCAAAGAACACGTCTAACAGAAACAAAACTGCATGACGAATATAGATCAACAATACATAAACAAACTTGAACAAAATAAAAAAGTCAGAGTATGACAGCTTAAAAAAACATTTTGCAAATGCTGTGTTTTGTATTTAATTTAAATCTCTGCTACATTTTGCAACTGAACTTTTGTGTGCTCAACAAAACGTTTAACCTCAAATTAAAGATCTTTATTTCGAATATTACATGTCATAGGTATTAATGTTAATCTGATGTCACTGTATTCACAAATCGCACTTTAGTGTTATAATTATGGACAATCGCCAAATAAGCGAAATCAAAACAATTGAATTAGAGCATAAGCAAGAATGGCATCACTGCCATCTTATACCCCGGAAATTCTAATTAAGCCATACGTACTAATCCAAAGAGACCGACCGCCCAAAACAGTTTAATGATTTTTAGGTTTTTAATCAACAACGAAATCGGCCATTACCAACATGAGAGCATTAACATAAAACTGCCATATGAAATCATTTGCAACTCGTTACCGACAGACCAAAACCCAACCCACCCACACCCTCCGCCTTTGACCAACCAAATACCTTTCAGCCATACGAGCGAGCGGAATGTACTTATGGATGTGCGGACAGGGAAGAAAAAAGTGCTCATTACGCACGTGTTGCTTAAGTGATTAACTCTTAATGATAACCATTTTCGTTGGGCATACATGCATTTCATTACTCGGGAAAGGAGGAAATATACCACACTAGGAATAGAAAGGGAAAGAAGAGAGAAAACAACGAAACGAAACTATTCGCATGTCCATTAAAACGGTAGGAAACGGAATAAGAGAAATTAATGACAACAGAAACTAAACTTGACATACACGCACATTTTAAGTCGCCATAATCCCATAGAACAATGCAAGCGCCAACAGACATAATATCGTCCATAAAACGCCCTCTGGAAGCCATAAAACAAAACTGTAAGAAAGGCGATGCCATGGCATCGGAGCTGAATTACATTTCTTGAGGGTCTACTTATAAAGTGCTATTTGCACTGGAAAACTTGTGAATGTCGGTAAATATTGTTAGTGTTCACATGCATACCTTAAAGTTAAATTCCAAATATCTGGGAGGTGGGTATGACGAGGGTGGGCAATATCACAACATTCAGACATATACATATGTATGTTAATATACCGGCAAATATCTAAAACTAAATCGAAATATGTTCAGAGGATAGTATAGCGCATGGAAAAGCTCAGATGAGACCCTAATCAAACCATAAGATTATAAGTTAGTTTTTGGCATATACGCCATAGAATGTTGTGCGTGACTCTCTCTCTCTTGCATTATATGGATCAGAATACTGTCAAGATCAGAGTTGGATTTATAAGGTATATCGAGAAATTATACTTTATGTTCCATTACAACCAGGTGGGTTATTGTTCTATTAGAGGACACAGATTTAACCTTGGTCCTATGTGGTTTCTAAAGCAGTGGTAGATATGATCTAGAGGACTAGACAATGATAGGGTCCAACTCGTTCAGAAGTGGGCAGTGGTTCAGCCAAATATATTTTGTCAAATATTATAAACTAGTAAGTTGTAATGCGCCTATGGCGCCCGTTACTTTGCTTGAGAAAGTATTTGTTACTTAATTTTAAAAATTTTGTAAAAAATATTTTGAGAAAACTATTTTGTAAAAAAAAATTTCGAAAAAAAATAAAATTTGTGGAAAAAAAAAAAGTTTGTTGAAAAAAAAAAATTTTGTTGAAAAAAAAAATTTGTAGAAAAAAAAAATTTCTTGAAAAAAAAATTTGGAAAAAAAAAATTTCTTGAAAAAAAAAATTTGTAAGAAAAAAAAATTTTGGAAAAAAAAAATTTGTAAGAAAAAAAAATTTTGGAAAAAAAAAATTTGTAAGAAAAAAAAATTTGGGGAAAACACAATTTCTGTACAAAAAAAATATTATTTTTTTTATTATTATTATTTATAGAATTATTATAGAATGCCTATTTAAATTCCTACGTACTGCGTGACAGAGTCAGTGAATCAGTGTCGAGGGTAAATATATATTAAGATTAGGTTCATTTAAGGACCGACATTTTTACATCAAAACAAACAGCCAATATTTCAGATTGTTTACGCATCAAGATCAGACCAAAGTTATGGTTTGTAGACGGACCGACCTCACATCGGACCTACATCAAATATGATCCCAGTTATAAACTAAAAATTAGATTACTTAAATTCCAACTTGCACCTCGTAACTGAAAGTTAGGCATTTCCAAAGCCCATCAACCCACACATACACACTCGCACGCACGAACATATGCACGTATACACACAAACAGAAATAACAAAGTGAATATGTGAATAAGTACAACGTAAGTACATATTTAAAGGACGAAGGAGATTTTCCAAAACGTCTTGAATATGTCAATCGGTTGAGAGTTGGAGCTGTAACCAAACATGCAACACACAACCGAACGTACCCCGATTTGAATGTGTATGAGTGCTACCACTGCCATGGACGTTGATCATTTGTGTTGCTTGTTGTAATAGTTGCCACTCGTATTGGTACGAGTTGAGTGAATATTTTACAAAGTAGCACATTCGACATTGTCGTCTTTGTAAATTTCAAGTGGTTGAAATTATTTTAATGTGTAAACATAAGTATCTTTAAAATGTTTGATTGTTTGTTCAATGAGCCCACACAAGCAAATGAACATACGGTGGGCATTGGCAAATAAATACATTCACACGTACAATTAAATGTACACACCAGATGACATAAAGCACATCATCATGACTGTCGAAGACCGCAGTTATAGAAACAATAGAGAGAGCGAGTGAGGGGGGGGGGGGGGGTTATTCTAAGTACGGAAGGCTTTAGCTCTGGTAAATATTATTAATGCGCAAGAGAACAGTGGGCATCAATTAATAAGGGTGACACTACAAAGTTAGTCGAAATATAACATTTCGATGATAATATCGAAAAAAAAACCCAACCACAAAATGTTCTTTTAGTGTGAAATATATTCTATACTCTTAACTGAAATATAAAAGTTAGTAATACGTTTTTTTTTTAAGATATATAATTTTGAAACGTTTTTATTTATTTATATCCAACTCTGTTGGAATTTTATATTTATAGCAAGTTTATTTCAAGTTTTGATGAGGAAATTGTATTTTAACAGAAATTTTGTATAGTGCACATATTCGAATGTCCGCAGTGTATTACAATAATGTATTGTCTGTGGTGCGAGAAGTTAATGCCAGAGTCTACATTAACTTAAGTGGATATTTAATGTAATGAGTCTGGTATTGTTCGGCAACCAAATGCCGGTTGTTATCCCACCGACGTTGTTGGTAAGGATCTAATATTTACTCAAACATCCCCAGCAGGAAAAAAAACCCCCTTATGTGTGTAAGTGTGAGTGTACAATCACACATACGATTAGGCCGGGTCAAATGTGAATTAGCACACAGGATAGTAAAACAATGCCACATGCAGGCATATGTACATGTATGTGTGAATATATATCGAGGTGAGTATGTGCACATATGTATCCTGGGTGCATGTAATTGCTGGTTATAATTACGTATGCATTAAATTACAATTCAGTCGTCGATATAGACCTTACAACAAACAAACTGTACACAAAATATCTGCCTATGAAGGAATTCCTCAACGGACCGTAATAATAAATTTAAATATTTAAAGTTGTCGGAGAGCCCTCCAAACAAAATGAATGAAATGTGGCCAATGCCCGGTTTCTCTTTGCCGGACTGTTTTCCTATTAATTGTCGCCGCCTTAACGGAGTAGGGGAGCTCGGCTGGCACATAACGAATTGACATATTGACATGAAGCCAAACAACACAACAAAAAGCTACTGAAGGCCAGCAGATAAAAAAAAAATGAAACGCCGTTGTTGGTGCTGTGAAAAATTGATGCACAATTTCCAACATGTGGTGACAACAGCGAATTAAGTTATTTGTCAATGTCCTTTTTTAACAATTCTTTTTTTGTTTAACTCCGCCGGCCTGTTCTCGGCCAACAAGTTCGCCAGGCGCTGTGGCATTGGGTGTGAAACATGTGAAACCTACCGCAAACCTTACCGATTGTGTTCGGCCATATCTGAGCCCCTCTATGGCAGCGAGTATGTTGGCTTTTCTCATATTTGTGCGGGTGATTGTATGTGCCACTGTCACTTGTCATTGTCACAAAAATAACCAATAGAAACGACCCCCTACCCTTTGGGTGGGCATAGTCAGTTGCCCCATAGTTTCATTGCTGGCATTTCATGTGAACAGGGTGGAATGCGAATGCTTTCTGCATCGCCAAAATTGGTATTGAGTTGAATTATTTTGCTAAAAATTTCAGGAATTTCGTCATATTTTGATGATAGACAATAACCAAATTGCTCAGTCAGAGCCATAAGATAACAAGTGAGCGCACAATTCAAATAGCACATAATATTAGCTGTAGTTTTCAACATTCTAGGTAGCTCTACGATGTTGAGCATTAGCCCTTTAATTACTAAGACCGTCTACAGCCGTTTCTAATGGTTAAATGGTTTGATTTCAGAGGTTAGAGGGGTAAGTACACGAAAATACTCTAAAAAAGACCGATTTTTTTGTAGACAGTTTTGTTCATATATTCTAGGGGAGTTGGTAGGGCGCTTACCTATCAGCATGGTATCTGTGTCGCCCGATTTAACCTTGGACCCAAAATTAGAATATGAATTTACTTAGTATTGTAATTAAGTAAAAATAAAAATTCGTAATAATTAAATACGCTAAGGAATTTAAAGACTCTGATATGGAAATAATGGGTCAGAATGAAAATATGAATTATTGATCGATATTCACCGCAGAATTAACTTTAAGACGATAATTGTCAAAAACTTGAATATCTACTTAAAAATTGTTTGAATACAATGTTCAAGTCTCCTTCTCTTTTAGACCAGCTACCTTTATTATGTTTCTAATATGAAACACATTCCATTATTGTAACAAATCACATGCCGAATGCCCTGCACCCTTCCATGCCATGGAAGAGTGAATAACAATTGTTGTATGTTTTAAAAAAAGAAGAAAAAAAACATTCCAACCAATTCACAGACGTAAAATTCAATTTTACCAATCATTTGTAAAACGTTTCATTTCATTTAACTCTATATGCCTGCATGGGACAGCCAAATATCCCCAATCCCTTCCATATCCTTCCTAGTCCGACAAGAATATCCAAGAACGTGGCACTACGTCGCCGTCCCCTTTCTGTACAAACAAACAGAAAAATGTTTGTAGTTGTATTAAATGTTTCGGAACTTTATGCATTTTTCACATTTTGTCAAACAAGAATATTTCACAAGACCCTTAAAATTTCCAAAAAAAAAATCGAGCTGTCGTCAATCGTACGTTTGTATGTATGTGTAGGCATGAATGCATATCCGTATGTCTGTATTGATGTTTCTGTCGATTTATTTGTATTCAATAGAGAGGGAGAACGCAAAAGAGAAAATAAAAGAATTATTATGTCAATATTGAAAATATTGCTGGACTGGGGCTTGTGGGGTGTGGGGCAAACTGCTCAGTGTGCGGTCTCAGACACATCGTCAGTCATCCACTGCAGTTGGAGTTGGCTGTCTGGGTGTGCACACAGAACGGAACGGAACCACCGTCTGACCGAACGACAGCCAGACAATACGTTTTATTGGTGGCTGTCACCAATAGTCTGTGATTTGACAAAAATCAAATTGGCTTTTTTATACTTCCATTCGCTTTGTCTGCTGCGCGTACAGTCATTCATTGATTCCCTCACTAACTGATTTGCATTGGAAGTAGAAGAACTCTATTATTAGGATTTAGTTTATTCTTTTGTGGGGAATTCCACATTTTTTTTTTTGGGAGGACAAATTATTGAAAAATTGTTTCTATCCGTTGGTTGACGTTTGATTAGAGGAGAGAGAGAGAGAGAGCTGTTGAATGGGATCAGCAATTATGCATTAACAAATAAAGTGACATGAAGAGGGACAAATGGTAATGGTTTTTAACCAAAGAAATTCCGGGAAATTTGGCGATTTTTCCCCCCCAATTCCCGGGATTATTAGTCGGGATTCCCGGGAATAAAATACAGAGATACTTCCAAAAGTGGCAGTAGCGTTAAGTAGGCAAATTTCCTTAGATTGTTCTTTTATAATTCGAATCTCTATAACTTGAATTTCTCAATAATAATGGCACAAACTTCCCTGTTATGAGGCTTAAAACGGACCAAAAAAAAAAAAATACGTTGATCAGAAATATCTGAGGGCGATAATAAAGAAGTTCATTAGACTTTTCTGCGAATGCTGATATTGCTGATCATTGTTCCTCCGAATCAATTACTTCGCAATTACTTGTACAACCTTCCCCACAACTGATGAGCATTACAGAGTCCTAAACAAATTGGAATTACCGAAGTCGATTTCCGAACATCAAAACTTTTTTTTGATCCGAGCAACCTACGACACCCCGAGAAGGTATTTATTACGTTTTGTAGTGACACAGATCAATATTTCATGGAGAGACTAACGGAATGACAAAATGAGTGCAAACGAAGGAATTACTTCAAAATCAAACACCATTTCACATTTTTATTTGAATGCCATTAAAATATTAGGAAAAAAAATACATTGCGATTATTGCAACACGACACGGGATTATTGAAATACAACTAAAACGGATTCACAGAACATCAAATGAAAATCGAGACACCAAAAGACTCCAAACTCGCGGAGTCAGATATGTCACACCCTACTTTGAATACACACAAGTATATGGGTATTTACAAATGTCATGCCACTCACTCATATGGATATTTCTTCATTAGCTCTAGCATTCTCTTGTGGGCCAATTCTCGGGCATCGATACCCCATGACATGGTCATATGATTCCACTTCGTGTACGGATACAGACAATTCTCGACAACGTTGGGTAATATTTTCGCTAAACGCTTAACGTCTTCCTCACTGCTCAGATTATCGTTCAGTGTGTAGTAAAGACCAACCGGCGCCTTAACATTCTCGAGGGGATAGTCGGATGGAGACGATTTGCCGTAGTGTTGGAAATTACCCACTGCTCCATAATCAAATTGACAGAAACGATCGTTGTCCACCAACTGCAGATAGTGAGCGATCTGCTTGAGATTACAGCCGGCTGGGAGATGGCTAAAAATAGTGGGCATCATAGTCTGAAATTGTTTAAATGATTGGTACCACCATAGCTTTATAATCTTTTAGATTGAGGGCCATATTCACAATCACCCATCACTCACAAGTGAATACTGCAATTGACCATATGACCCTCAGTGTGCCTACCGCATTTGTTTGTTTCACATCTTTCCCCACGATCTGATAGAACATTCCCATACACGTCTCCTCGGTAAGTTTAGATGTGAAGCAGGTCTTCCATAGTACATCAGTTTGGGGCATAAACTCACTGATCCGATCTTTGGATACTCTGGCCAGACTCTTGGCATACGGCAACAGCGGACTTTTCAAATGCTTCATGAAAGCCACCGGTGCCAGAGCATGCATCATGGTTATCTTGTCATTGTACTCGGGATGCATGGAACACAGAACCCAGAACGAAGTAGTGCCCTGCGAGTGGCCAAAGTAGCCCGTCTTCTTAAAAGCCGTTTGTTCCAAAACATAATCAATCATTGCGGGCAAATCATAGAAACCAATCTCATGCCAACTAAAGGACCAATACGAAGCATCTTTGCTAGGATCAAACGTGGTGTGATTGCGTGAATAACGATTTCCCCGGGCGTTGCCCATCCACACATCGTAGCCGTTATCGGAAAGGTAATAGCCTGAGCCGGAGGAATTTTGATAGGGGGCTTTATTAAAATAGCCTGTGATTACTTACCCAGACCCCGTTCAGGTCCCATTATTATCCACGTCGACGAACTGTCCAGCAGACCGTGCATCAGGAATACCGGTGGAGCACCCGGTTTGGGAATCCGATGCATGCGCACGATATAATCATCTTTGGTGGTGACATAGTGAGTTTCTATCGGGTAATTGTACTTTTTGATAAGTTGAGCCTAGAAGGGATGACAAAATGATGGGGAGGTTATAAATCGGGATATGCCACAGTGGATTAGAATAAATTATTTCTTATTTCTTCATCTTGAAGCCTTGTTCATTGGAATGGTGTCACAGATTAATTTTAAAAATTAAAAAATTGTGGGTGTTGTTGGAATGAGAGTTCGAATAACTAATTTGAACATGGTGCATGTTTAAGCCATTTAATAGTATTTTTTAATTATTAATTTTCAAATATATTTTAAGACAAAAACACGTTTACAAATTATGTCAAGCTCACTAATTCAAGAGAAACTAACTGTCTCGTATGGAACCTATAAATGATCTAAAATGTATTAAATTTAATTGTTTTTTGAACTCACCGTATCTAAACCTGTATCCTCTATAACACTTTTCGGATAATTGTTATCCAGATAGCTTCCACGAACTGTATTTTGTGTCAGAGAGATAATACTAAACACGAAAATGTATTTGACACGAATTGCCAACTTGTCACACAACATGTTTTTGGATTACTTTTTTGCTTTAATACAATTCCGAATATCCGCTTCAATCGCACTGTGTCTACTTCGAATGTTGAATGTGATATGTCAATTGATCTACGGGGGAAATGTGTATGAACAGTCGAATCATTACTCCAGCTGTCGTTTACTGATTTAAATTTTAAGATTACGCGAATGTTTTAGGTTTTAGTTGATTTAGAATAATTATAAATGGATTAATCACATCATCAGTGAGTCATGTCGATATCGTTGCCTTAGTATAAAAAGGTCCTAACACATGAAAACCACTTTTTATAGCAGAAGAAAAAAAAACTTGATGAAACTAGAACGAAATAAATATTAACGATTGTGGTTAAATAATGTAGGTGAAATTGGGCAAACAGTTTATTTGTGTGCTTTTACTGGGGAAGAATCAAAAGTGTTCTGTATAATTACAATGTACTCATTATTGTTGCACTGAGTTGAAAATACAATTAAGTTCTGTGAATTTGTGTTTATGAATCATAAACATAATTCAGCCGCCCAATTGTTTAGACAACATCCATGTATTCCCCATAAAATCATCATGAACGTTTTTCATATGCAATGAATGTATGGACAATCGTCCGGTGATGACGAGGGCACTGATTTTGATTGATTTGCCTCCCAAACGAAAGATCAAAGCAGCCACATAGCGTCGACATTTTATTTTGAAGGCGAAAAGTTTACGGAAGAGAATAATGAAATGCATGAAATGATGTGATGTAAACAATTTTCATTAAATTGTCCCTAATGTATATTCACACTATCTGAAACAAATCATCTAGACGGGCAGAAGTCATAAATCATACGCATATGTACGAACATTGACTCGTATGTATTTATTTCATGTGAAAAACACTTTAGAAAAAGTTCATTTTGGAGCAGATGAACAAATGATACACAATACGTTGGGGAAGCGCTGTTGGTACATTTTGTCCAGGGCACTATTTGAGTTTGACAGTGAAATACTTTTATATGTACACACATATCCCTGGCAGGCGGAATTGGAGGGGGGCATTCCAAGTAATATAAAACCCATTGGAAGACACTGTATACAACTAGGCTGAGATCTATCACCCAGCCTAGGGGATCACAAATATTGCGTCTATGGTGAAATCATGGGCAACGGAGAAGTTGCTCGATGGCTGGGACGAACTATCGTAACCACTATGAAGATATATAGGACTGTGAGCCAGCCTGTTATTATAAATATGCAATCTGAATTCTGTAACTAGAAAATAAGTCGGATTTTTCGCCCTTTCCGATTTTTGCAAAAAAAAAACAGAGATGAACACATCCGACAAAAATTGTTGGTAAGAATCTTACCAGGATTTGAACTTGGTCTAATGTTGTGGTCAGCGCACGGTAAGCGAGTTGTTAGCGCTTTTCTATCTGCGTGGGGGTAGTGGAATCGAATCCCACCCGAGGCTTCGGTCTGTCGCTGCAAAAATCTAGCCATACGGTCTGTGTCGGTTTATCCTCGGATTAAAAAATTAGAATACAAATTTACATATATAAGAAAAAATCAAGTGAATCATTTAATATATTAATCGAGCATCTTTATGGGCCTTGGCATTAAACTTTAATTGAGGACATTAATTCAATTGTAAATGTGCAAAGAGTGAGGCAGAGCACTGCATATTGGCAATCATACCAGCATATTATAGAACACTCGGGCCAAGGCAACAGCATACGTTGCAGAGTTTATGTACAGTTTGATTTCATAGTTGCTCTCGGCAAAAAAAAACTGCCATTTGTTAATGCAGGAAATCACAAAAAAAAAACACTTTGTGAGAACTTGCACCTTTGACTTCTCAACCGCAAACAGTTCATGGGTCGTTTGTTAAAAGTCAAAGCTTCGAATTCTTCGCTTTAAGCGAAAAGTTCACTGATCGACGTAGGCGCACAAGTCAAACTAACGCTTGTGCTTGTAGTCTTTAAATGCATAAAGGAAAAGAAATATGTCGTTTACATAAATTGCACATTTAACTTTTCACTTGCATACTGTCAACAAACGACGACAATATGAAACAACAATTGTTTTCACACACAGATGGTTTTTGTAAAAATACGAATCCTTTTGCCAGCACAACCACCATTCGCAACACAACACAAACAACGAAGGCATAGCAGCCGCAGACAGTAGGCACGTGTGAATGTGAACGAGAACGTTGCACTTGTGTTGAATGTTAACTGATGCGAAAAGTAGAAAACAAAACTCTCACAAATCCCCGATTTGACAAAGGAATAGAAAATGAGCCTATGCAAATGTTGTGGCTTTGCGACTTCCGGAGACAGGTGGACAACAGTGGACTAGATTCTGACTTAATTTTGATATTGTATGAACTAATCGAAGATTAATTTCTAATGCAATGACACAAAATTATATAATACAAACACCTCTTAAGAGAAATATTATGAACTAGTAAGTTGTAATGCGCCTATGGCGCCCGTTGAAATATGTGTTAATTTAAAATGGATGCAACAAACATTTTCATATACATGAAATATAATTTATTTTATTGAGCAAATTAAATTTATCTCTGATATACACACTAATACTTATTAACATAAATTGCAAACAAAAAATGGTTTTTAATGAAGAACCTCTTGGAAAACAACATTGCGCGTGAATTGTCTGTGGTCATTAAATAACCTTCCTTGCTGTGGGTTCGATTCAATAGAAACCTTCACTTGAAACTATTTTGTAAAAAAAAATTTCGAAAAAAATAAAATTCGGAAAAAAATAAAATTGGGAAAAAAAATTTTGTTGAAAAAAAAAATTTTTGTTGAAAAAAAAATTTTGTGGAAAAAAAAAATTGTTGAAACAAAACAATTTTAGTTGAAAAAAAAATTTTGTGAAAAAAAAAAATTGTTGAAACAAAAAAAAATTTGTTGAAAAAAATTTTTTTTTTTAAAAAAAAAATTTTTTGGTGAAATAAATATTTTGTTGGAAAAAAAAATTTGGGGAAAACACAATTTCTGTACAAAAAAAAAATATTTTTTTTTTTATTATTATTATTTATAGAAAATTATAGAATGCCTATTTAAATTCCTACGTACTGCGTGACAGAGTCAGTGAATCAGTGTCGAGGGTAAATATATATTAAGATGTTGTGGCAACAGAACCGAGCAAAACAAATGATCTCATACAATTTAAGACACCCCAACCAAATGAAAATAAGTGACTATTTTCATCCAATATCATTAATATTGAATGTAAATTGTACTGACATGTATTTTATAGGATGTGGCACACATTTCTATCGTCGTTTCATAGAATAATTTCCGAATTACATACTCAGTTCGTTTAAATGAAAGAAGGTTCCGAAATCCGAAGACCTTTTTATTGAAAATAACACAGAATTGAAACCTAATTTCTTGCTTTTTTTCATTTCCGCTTAACCGAATACGACTGTATATGAAATAATTCCACTTACCTTTTGTTTACAAACAACACAAACTAATTGCAACAGAGAACCGAGCCAAGCCAATTTGTCAGCGGTCGTGGTATGTCTTAGAGATTACGCTCTTATCGTAAAGTCGCCAGCAGCCGCTGAAAAATGTTTGAAGGACTTATCAGGTTTCGAACTTGGGTTCTACAGTGTGGTAGTCGCACACACTACCTACAACACCACGGCCGTGCACTAGTACACTTGTCACTAGAAAAAGAGTGGTGACATCGAGACATATACATAGTTCTTGGCTGACTAGTACGATTTATTCGATCTCAAGTACGAAATTTGAAGGCGCTAATCGAATTATTTATTATTATTTGTCGCAAAAAACAAAAAATAATAGAAGAATCAAAAATTATGCAACAGCGTACAGGATACAGGTACCCCTTACTTATAAAACGTCCTTCATTGGAAGTCGTAACTATTTATTTCCCTCAACATTCCATGAAGTCACTGGCATATCTCTTATCTGTGGGTTGTGTAGAACCTGTATTAAGTTCCACAGAATATGGAAAATCATTAAAAATATTTAAAATCATTAAAAACAGTAGACGGCAGGTACATGCAATTTTTTCCAAATTTTAATTAGTCCCCGAATTATTTTAAGAATGTAATCTCACATAAGGCGCCAACTCCAACAGATCTAGCGATAAAAGTGTATACCCTGTTATTATTAAAGAAATGCCAAATTTTGGTTAATATCTGCACACTTAACACGATGATCGAATTTTCGCAAAATACAAATTCTGATAAGGGCAAAAACATTAAGATGTTTCAGTTATGAAAGAATAGGGTTTATATGATTCGACAAGGTCGACCTTAATAACGTTTTGCTTTAAATTGTTCATTGCAACTGAATGGTTTTAATATGGGTCTCAGACCAGACCACAATACTCAGTAGAACAAAAGCCAATTTAAATTAGAGATTTACAGCTTTTCCAAGAGCAAAAATATATAAAGTGAATTTTGAATTATGCCACTATTCAAGTAAATGAGCGATATGTGCTGTTTTTCGAATATTCGTTTGCGTGAGTATCAGGTGCGTCACTTGAAAACTGTACCCATATGAAAATTGATTAATTTTCATAATGCCAACATACTCCTTACATGCCATTACTCGAACTCCTGCAAACACAGGCCAAACCACTCGTATCAGAACTTTATCCTTACCGGCGGATTGTCACCGAATATGTTAAACCGACGGTTTTTAAAACTTCCAACAACGTCGACATGAATGTATCATTCCAAGGCATGAATGAATGCGTAACTACACCTAAAAGTATGTGGTGCTCCTTTTTTTTTTTTGTTTGTTTTGTTTTGGTGAAAACAACAGAAAAAGTTTTGAAATTTAAAAGGAATATCATGTTGGCGTGTAGGAAAAACTCAAAACAAAAAACCCAACTCAACTCAACGACCACATAAGATTGGCTTTATTACGAACGTGTATTTCGTCGGTACGGTTGCCTACTTTCGTTAACTCTCGCAGAGGAACCTTGTGCTGCAGCTCCTCCTTTGGCTGAAGTGAAGTTCTCGGCACATATGATACGGGAGTGAAAACATAACTTCCGGTTTTCTGTGTTGTGTTCCAATGCTTTTTCCATTTTCTTGGGGTTTGGGTTTCATGTGAGTGGATGTTTCGCTTGGAGTTCATTGTGGCTTCATTCGCATCGTGTTGTCGTTGCTGCTGCTGGTACTGACACTGGCGAAAGAATTCTTCATTTGGCCATAAATCATAGAAAAGTTTTCACAGCTCAACATGTTGGCGCAACAGTGCTGTTAATTTTCACTTTTTTTTTTCGGCGCTGGGATTGTCTGTGAGTATGTGCGAGGCTCTTATTTGATGGAAAATTTCTGGCTAAAAACAAAATAAAACTGGCATCATGTGGTGAGAACAGAATGTTTAAATAATTTATGAGAAGTTCATGTTCGATTTTTACAGCACTTTTTCTATGATTTATTTAAAGAGTACTCGCAGTTCTTGAATATTGATTGTGACCAATAATTTGAAAGTATTGTGGCCAGCAAATCAGATGTAAGCAAAATGTAACAATAAATAGGGGTTTATGTCTCAGCATTCAGGTTTGTAATTCTGAATGTTCCCTCCAGCAGTGGTCATATGCAATAACTCGAAAAGAAGTTATTTCATTATCTGTTTGTGGATCTCGTGTTTAGAGCGCATACGCACATTCTTCAAAATACATGCTGTCATACATTTTTTATTAAACTCCAGCAAGTGTTCATTTACCCCAAAGTAGAAGAATCTGTATATAGTTATTTAATATTGCAAGCACAGACGAATTCGGATAAGTGCACGCCTTCTAATTAAAAAAATCGCTTAAATGAAAAAGGGTATTAGTAACGTTTGCTCATGATGATTTTTCATGCATTTTATTTCGTTTAAAAATCTTTTTTAATGCAAAGACACAAACTTATATGATACGAACACCGCTTAAGAGAAATATGATGGATGTAACGACGACAAAAAATAATGTCGCAATTCAATACGACTTTATGCAAATCATTAAAGAACATACACAGTAATAAGCTCATTAATATTGAATTTAAATTGTACATACATGAATTTTAATAGTTGTGCCACAAGTTTCTATCGACGTTTCATAGAACAATTTTAGAAATACGTACTCAGTTCGTTCAAATGAAAGAACGTTCAATTATCCGAAGTTTATTTTTTTTGAAAATGCCGCATAAGTCAACAAAGTGTCTTTTTTCATTTCCACTTAACCAAATTCGACTGTATATTGCAAATTATCTGAATATTGTACGGCCGTGGTGTGGTAGGTAGTGAGGGCGACTACCACACAGCTGAACCCGGTTCGAAAACAGCTGCTTCCACTTCGTAAGAAACCTCTAGACTACCAGGTACATTTAAGTCCTTGAGCCTACTACAGTCACGGGGACTGCTAATAATTTGAAAATATCCGTGCAAAAGTGTCATTGTCATTTCAATGAATTTCACATATCAGATTAATATGTTGGACTCGTTTCAATTGACTAATTCACTTAATTAGTACAAATAATTGTATTTTTATCTTTTACATTTATCAAATAATTGAGCACAAGGTCCAGTTTGTTTTGCATTATTGTTAAATTTTGTTTTTTATCTTAATTATCTTTAATATGTCATACGTTTCATTAAATTGCGTTTATCTATACAATAGTAGCACAATTTTGCCATAAACCATGAAAATAGTGTTTGAAGCATTTTTAATTTTTTTTAAAATGTTGTTCTTTCGCCGCAATAAAAGTTTGTGTGGGTTTGGGAAATTCTTCAGCAATATTTTTCATATTGCTGAAGAATTTCATTCTTCATATTTTATTTCACAGTACAGGGAAGGGTCACAGAACATTTAGACAGAATACTTTGTGATTTGAGATTGGTTGTCAACAAATAAATGCATTAAACTGAGAAGATGTTCGTGAGATGAATGCTATACCATTCGAACGCCCTATTGGATCAATACAAAAATATCATAAAAAACTAGTTTTACAGAACTCAAAAAAATGTTTACTAGATCAAAAGTTACAGACTCTTGATCTATGGAGTTGAATTCTGAACCAATGTACATCGATTTTTGATTGGTTAACATGTTTCTAGTTTTGATTTTAAGGGAAATTTGATCTACATTACAATTTTCACTTCTGATATTGAAAATAATCGAGACAATGTCATCTAATACATTTTCCAACATCCAATTTTATGTGTCGAGTAGAATAACAAAGTCTAATGATCCTCGTCAAACGAAAGATCAGTACGGGACATTATCCATCCGTCACGCCCATCATGAAGGGCGATGTCTGTGCTATTTTTCGAACAGTTCAGATTTGGTTTTGTATTTTTTGTTTATTTTGTATACCCCTGCACCTTCAGGGTATTTTCGAGTCTAGTCGACAACCAATTTCCACCAATTCTGATATTGAATATAAATCTTCTATACCGTAGGTCGATGAACCTAGGCTCGAGGATCAAAATTCCCTCCTGCCCCCTAAAATCACAATGTATTTGGAATTTTATTAGTTTGTCTATAAACTAATCACAACACTACGCAATTTATCTCTACACCGAAGGCAGGCAGCGTAAAACATTTATTCATCCCGCAAACAAATGTTTATTAATTGATTTGGTTGGTCTTGTCTTAATAACTCAGCAAAGGCTCACTATTACTTTAAGGCCTTGAAAGGGTCTGCCAAAATATAACTATAGAACCAAGTCGTAACTGCAGCCCTCACAATGGGACCCTTTACCAGACCAATTAGTTCTACGATGTAGTTTTATGATAACGTCCGGGAAAATAATAAACTCGTATTTTAAAGCCACAGCTATTGATAGCAATCGTTTAAGCTAATTATTCCCTATCCCATTTATTTTTCCGGTCAAACTTTTGTTGGCGGTCACGATTTGTTGTCCAATTTCCATTTTATACAATTTTCTAACAATTTTCTCCTTATTTACGTAAAAGTACGACGCAAAATGAAACAGCACAGATCCAAAACCCTTTGTATACAAAGCTCCTAAGAAATAAATTTCCATAAATATACAATTAAATGCTCCAGTTTTCTGGGCATGCATGTCACCAACAGCCACCAGCACCACCATGTCGACCCTCGCCACCACCATCGTCATCGCCAGGCCAGCATCGTGATATTGCTTCATTTGCAGCATGTTTAACAAATTGAAAATTGTTAACAATTCGTTAATTTCAATCGGCAACAGCAGAGCTAAGGCACCCAGATACCGCAAACGACATTTGCAACACTTTGCTGTGGCAGTTGTTGTTGCTGTTGTTGTAGCTGACTCAAGGATGAAAACTATCGCAAAATCTTTAAGCAAAACCCCATAAAAGGTAAAATATAAGAGAGTAAATAATTCGCTTTGTCGTCGCAGCTTCAACAGAAGAAACTGGAATATTTTCCGCTGTTTGTTTTGTATCAAAATGTCCGTCCGCGCACTTTGAGTTCAAAAACAAAAGGCCTCCTCCACGAGTGGATGTTATTATTACAAGTACTACTCACAGTCGATGTTGCGAAAAAATCAAAATGCCACATAAAGTATGAAAACTTACACTCTGTCAATATTTCGTTGAGAAGAGGACAGGCAATGACAACCAAACAATTGCTATTGTTGATGTTGTGTTGCGCTTGCAACAGTGTTTTGTTGGCAACAGCTGAGTTAACACAAGCAACGGCAACAGCAACAGCAACAGCAAACAACAACACGACAATGCAATTGGATGTTATTGGTTCCCTTAGACCGAAAAGATCAGTTACCAATATCTCCTTAAATAAGAAGAAGAGGAAGAAGAAAAAAAACAATGCCATAGTTAAAGTTAAACAATCAATTTGTTGCACATTCTTTTGTTAATTTAGACAAACTCAAAGTGTAACAAACCCCGACAATAGCAGACAGTGACTGTCAACAGCAACAGCATCGACACGATGTCACTGTGGAGCAAATTCATTGCATAATTTCTCCAAAAAAAATTGCCATTTTAAAGAATACTAATAGTAAGGACCAACCCATTTGAATATTACTATTTTAGACATACACATCTGTCTGGTTGGTGAACCACCATTTTTACAAAAGAATACTATCTTACTCTGGCGCCCCTTTTGAATCAGGAATCAGGGTCGTGACCACCTTCATCGGACAAAGATTTGAAACAATTGTGGATGTAATAGCCGAGCAGTGTTAGACACATCTATAGACAATGTGAAGCTCTAATGACATCACATGGTGCTCTCTCAGATACGCCGCTCATGATTCCTGCACCAGCCCGTCAAAGTGGCCAGCTCCTGGTCTGCTACAATAAAAGAACGCGGTGTTTGCCTGACTGTTGGTACTATTGAAGGTTTGCCTTTGAGCACTTAACAGCGCCACAAATCCGTGCTTAAGTGGGAAATCCCTATTATTGCAACCAAATACAGCACAGAGATGAGGCAACATCAAATGCATACAGCAACGTAAGCACTCCTGCTGAGCCCAGTGTTGTAAGCTCTCCGCAGGAGTGTGTGCACTTTAGTTACATGTTAAAAATCATGTTATTACATGCCACAGTATTACTACTATTCATAGGTTGCCAGTCGATTTGTTATTGTTGCAGCAATAGTGTAGTGCTCCACTACACTAACTACCATTTAATAGGCTAAAAAGGCAATTTTCATGCTTTGTCAACAAATTTGAACTTCGAAACCGAAACTTTTGTATGCCCCAATCTGCCGATCTGCCGGTGTGTAAAAACAAGGATGGGTTTTAGCAGAAAGGCAGAATCTGCGGTGTAGGTTCCACAGCTTGTAGACACTGCCTAAGTAAATGTGTATATGCATGCCGACCTAAAATACCTTTATTCTCGAATATGGACGGAAAAAATGTTAACGCTGGAGTAACGCACTTCGAAAGAACCCGAGTTCAAATTCGAAACTAATATCCGATTTCATTCACACAGCATAAGATGCAAACTCTTCATGGCTTAAGAATGTCAACGTCATTTACATTCGAACCACTGTGCACTATGAGACACCAAGTATTTAGACAGAGGAGACAAACACACCAACGTATTATAACGATTCAACGCAAAGTGTGTCCGGGGAACGCGTTAAGATTATGATCAGCCAGTTACAAATAAACTAAACTACAACTACAAATAGTTGTTGTAAAAAGTTTTCATCTTCTGTTTTGTGTTGCGGACGAACAATATTGTCAATGTTCGTTCCTGGGCTTCCTTCAGTGTATACGTTACATACAGAATACTGACTAGGTACCGCCTGGCATCGATGTGAACCAACGCAGCCAGTCAGCCAGGCAGCCGAGGCTTGGCAATGGCAATATTGTTCTCAATTTTCCAAGTGGCATCATTTGTTACGTTTGTCAACGTTATCGTTTTGTGTTCGTTCGTTCGTTCGTTTGCTTGTTCATTTGGCTTTTGTTCCAAAAGAAGAAGTTCAGCTATTTAATAATGGCCTTATTGTGTGCAGAAATTAGTTAAGCGCGTTAAAATAGTATCTCATGAACGGAGTTTTTTCTTTTTTGTTGCAAAAGTTTTGCTATAAAAGGGAAAATCATTTGGTAAATGAACAGTGGAGCAACTAAATGATAATTAGGTAACATTCGAGTATGTTTGTTGGATTTTGGATTAATACGAACAATGTTCTTCAAATTGATGTAGAATGTTCATCAAACTGATGTAGGGAAATGAAGAAACATTAATGAAAAGTTCGTTATCAAATTGAAGAAAAGTGTAGTAGGTTAGAAAATGATGGCAAACTTTATCAAATTGATGTAAGAATTCATTAAAATTAAGAAAACATTTTATTTCAGTTTAAGGGATTGAAAAATCCACCAATTTTCTGCAAAAAAAAATCAAGATTTTTATGATACAAAATGTTATGTCGCAAAAATATGTTCATATATACCTATAAGTTGTTTTAAAATGCTTACACAATTTGCACTAGTAGCGTATCTTCTATTAAAAAAGTACTCCTTTGTCAAGCACTGCCTTGAAATGAACACATTAGTTTTTGTATGAGTAGATTCTATTCAGAACAGACAGAACCACATAAATACTCACTTACCAAACATCAGAGTGAGACATTTAATGATGGCAATTCGGGTATGCTTCACAAATACAAAAAAAAACTTCAACGACAGATTGTAATAATATCTCAACTCGTTGGTCACCCAATTGCAGTCGTTCGAGTTCTACAATGTTGGGTTTAGTTTGCAGTTTTAGCTCCATCTATATGTGAAATGGTGAACCGTTGACGAGACTGTTGCAAGACGTCGTTTGATGTTCCGGTTTCTTTCTATTTTTGGTGAGCTTTTCAAGTGAGAGGGATGACAATTTGTGAGAACAAAAAATATGTGTATAATGTCATTTTGATCGCTGTTACGTAAGGAATACTCCTGGTAAAATAAATCAGATCGGAATCGAAACAGAGTCATTGGAATGGTTGTCCAACCCAACTATTGAATTTCAATAACATGAGAAATTCATTTCGATGTATTTTCTGGTGGATCCCACTGTCATCGAATTTAAAATCTCTATGCCCATAATGAGGTGCTACGCACGTGACTTTTAATCACGACTGTGACGTTGCAGTTTTGTCCCCCCCCCCCTTTTGATACAAGCGAACCTTTCTGTTGTGCTTCTTATTTGGGGATTTTTTGGAACCAAAGAAATATTTTATTAAAACCTTTTCAAAATGTCAGATTTAATGCAATTTAAAAGACACCACATACACACACGTCTGTACATTTTAAAGCTCTTCCAAAACCCCCCCATCCGTACACTTGTCGATCCTTTCAAATGACTATGAATAAACAGTTGATTAAGGGCGCAATCCTCCTTTTTGGAAACGAATTTGTAGAATTTTATTTCTATTTTTGGATAACATCCAAAATTATCCAAATATTATGTCTACAAATATCAAAAGCAAAGTGTTGAGTTTTGTGTGAGATGGGGCAGCTTCCGTTCGCATATGTTTGAGGCGAGTGTTTGTGTTGTGAGCGTTGGTGGGCTTCACATATATTTTCCTTTTAGGTTTCAATTGCGTCTGGAAGTTATTATTTTTTGTACAAAACAAGTAGAGCCATTTTGTAATTACGTTTGTTAACGTTTTCCGTATTTTTTTTTTTTTACTTCGTCTATTCTGTCTCTCGACTTCCTGTTTCATTTCGCAAATGAAGCCTAACGTCTTTGGATGTGCGGATCAAGGGGAGTGCAACAGGAAAACATAGCAATGAAATTCTTGGCACGAATTAAAGTGAAGAAAAATCAACGAGGATAATGTGATAAGTTGGTTCTAGCCGCATTTGTTGATTGGGCAGAAATTGTCTGCAATTTGAGTGTCAATCAAACTTTTTGGTTGTTGGAGCCGTTTTGGATCATGAAATCTACAATCTACCAATTAGTGATGTCTCTTTTATAGAAAAGAAATTATAACTATAGAAACCAGGAGCCGAATTGCTGGCCTAGGTGTATGTCAACGACATGAGATGGTCATGGTACATGACCGATCCTCCATTTCAACCTAACCTAACCTATAATGGAATGTGTTTGGCCCCGAACCTGCAACTTTCCGACCGACTTTATACCATTACTTTTACCAAGGTCATTTCGATTGTGCGCTTTTCAATATTGGCTTTACAAGAATCTGAGAGAAATAGGCAATGAGAAGCTCTGTAAATTCGATCACAGTTAATAATTATTTTCTTTCTTATGGTATTTTACAACTTCTGAGGCATCCGAAAAAAATGAAAATATTAGCTACATATAATTTCTACTTCCTGCTTTTAACCAACCGTATATATGTACTCCGGTCTCTAAACATCCTAATTACAGACACTTGATACCAAACATGAACATCATGTTTTTGGCAGACACTTTTCCATTTCTTTTTTTTCAGATTGCACTGGCATCTCTACAAAAACTTGGCATTAGTCGAGAGCCGCCTTTACAATTACAGCTTTACTCGTTTACTTTTTGCATACGTAACTACCTCAAGTGGAAAGGATACCAAAAATATTTTAAACGTTTCTTGCAAACTCAAAATGGTTGCTCTGCATCTGCAGGCGTCATAGAAAAGAAAGCCAAAAAAAACAGAAACACTGCACGGAAAACTAACAGCCCAAAAGTGTTAAGCTAAGCTAACAAGTTCAGGGTCACCACATGGCTGGAACATGATGTACGAACAACCCAAAAGGACCACCCAGTGGTAACAGCAGCCAGTGGAGTCAACCTCATCCATCTTTCGTGCCCGTTTACACAGCATGCAACCCACCGCAACTACCAGAGCAGTTGTTGCGAGTGGAGAACATCAAATAATGTTTTCAGTTTTTGATGCCACAGTAACATTTCAAAAGTGTTAGAACTTGCACAATACAGTAAAGTGGGGAGTCGAATTTTTAATTGAATTTGAGCATAGGATTAGTTTGCTGCCTCACGCAGAGTTGAGTAACAAATTCATAAAACCAAACTTAATTTAGTTACAAATAAAATTTTATATTTGTTAAAGACAAAAATAAAAATATAAAGGGTTATCCATTTCGTGGTTTCAAAAGTATAGGGCTGGACATTCGACATCTGTCAAACTAAGTTTGTTAAACCGATTTTGTTTCTTTTCAGTTTGAAGTCTGACATTGACAAAAATGCATCGCTTAACTATCACACAACGTGTACACATTTTTAAAACCTAATACAAAAATGGTGACAGCCACATATCGTGCTTTAAGAGGAGATCATGGTTTATGGTTATGAAGCACATTTCTCACTCGGTGGGTATGTTAATAAACAAAATTGTCGTATTTGGGGTTCTGAGAATCCTCTAGTAATTGAAGAGAGGCCATTACATCCACAAAAAGTCACTGTTTGGTGTGCTCTTTGGTCCGAAGGTGTGATTGGACCTTACTTCTTCGAAAAAGAACGACGAGGGAACGACTGCCACCGTCAATTTGGAGCGTTATGGTCGTATGATAAACGATTTTTGGATAACCCTTTATTATACTTAAAATTGAACAATGACCGCCAGTTAAAATTATGATGGTGGCCAAACCAAATTTCCAGTTGTTGACACTTGGCGTGATGAGGGTCCCCATAGTCATGTACTGTTTATGCTTAATACTGACCGAAATCGAAAAAATTCAAAATTTTGCAAAAATTGGATCTGTGCCTGGATCACTGCCTGTCATTTTGAACGAACAACATTGTATTGCCGCTCTGTGAAAAATCGAAAATTTGTCTTCAGCGACGTGGCTTTTTATGGGCTCAATGAACAGAATTTGGTCCCAAGAGCAGTCAGACACTATTCAAGAGCCAAAATTGGACTTCCAGAATGGCCCACTTCAAACGTGTCTGTGGGAAACATTTTCGTGAAATAATCCGGAAAAAGTAAAAAACACTTTTCAAAAACCAGACATTTCAAAATTAACGCTTTATAACATAAAAAAATGCATCATTCGTAAGTGATCGTGAATGTTGGCGACTTTACGAACAAGAGAATAATCATTTCTATTGGTCGTACAAATTCACTCAAGCGCTCGCTATTACAAATATCAAAGAAATGTACATCTGAAAATGTAGATTTTTCAAGAGAGAAGAGATTTTGGAATAATTTTTATTGAAGACTTCAGGTAGATTGTCTCCGCTTTTTTTGTATTTGATATGGTCGACTTCAACATCTTCACGAGTAAGTTTGTGGCACATCACCACATACTACATGCGTGTGCACATTTATGTGGCAACTATGATGTTTGTCTCAATGACATGTTAATTTCACCATCAATAAACGCACTCGTCCGTATAACGATTTCTCGCAATTTTTTGCTCGTGTGTATGTGATTTTTTTTTGTGTGTAAATTTTTATCCATTAATTATGTCATTATTGAAGCATTTTAAGCTTGAATTGATTTTAAACATACACTCTCAAAGGCACAGCAAAAAAGTCTGTTTTAAATCAGAATGTACATCTTGTGGCCCTGCATGTATATCCTGTGTTCCTGTAAGTGGCAGCGAGGAGTAAAAATCGATTTTTGTCCACAAAATACAAAAAAAAACAATACGGCAACCTGCAAAATGTTAAACCACAAAATTCAAGATGAATGCATTTTTAATGCTTAATTGTTCATTTATCTTCTTTGTGGGCGGATGGATAAATGGATGGATGGACGATGGATTGTTGAACGGCTGAGTGGTTGCCAGCCGGGCTGGCATTAAGAGAGATTGCGCTTTTTTAATTAATTACCTTTCAACAAAATGACAACAACAAAAACTTAACAATAATACGAATTTAATGAGCAATAAACAAATATGTGTAAAATAACTGCTGGCAAAGGATGATATGTGTGTGCAAAAAGGCAACCACAAAGGACGATATACCTTTCAATAATAATGCGTGTTGGAGACACTTTTCACTTCTCACAGTTCCTGCCGATTGCTGTATTATCGAAGTTTACTCTGTCTGATTGACTGAGCGTTGGTTTTTGTCAGCTGAATTTTTTTCCTGGGCATTCTTTTGAATCTGAATGCATTTTAATGCATTATCGAGATATACATACATACACTCAAACAAAAAAAAAAAAAGGATGATAAAAGGTAAATGAACTAATAACACACATGCACGAAAGTCTATCCTTACATGGATGTGGCCAAATCGTCAACGATATTCCAAAATTGGCAACACGGTTTGCTTGAATATCGCTGATTTTGAGAACGCGTGTTCGCAGATAATTGGAGAACCCAACACATTACAATTGTTCACAAGCATGGATGATTTTCCAAGCACTTTTATCGTTCAGTGTACATACAGATGTATACAATGCTGGCTAATGAAGAACTTTCGGACAACCAATATGGCTTCACATCAGAGTGGGTTGTTAAGTATTTTCGAGCTCACACGGCTCCGACTTGGAGGGATGCCATAATTCTTTATTCTACAAAAATATTAGGCTAGGCTAGGCTCTTGTATGATGCGTATCAGATTCTTCACAATATCTATATAATTTCTGAGTCAGGTATTGGTGTTAGGGTTAGAGGAAACTGAATATACGAATCAGTACTTAGATATTTTTTAAATTCGTGTGCAACCGCTATGTCATTCTCAGTCGCCTTCATGGTATACCTAGTCCTTCTGATGAAGCAGATTTGTAATTCGGCTATTAACTTCGAGGCTGGTAATATCCGAAATCCGAATCAAACAGTTGGTCCATGTTCGGCTCAAGGTAGATTCGGTCTCCATATTAATTGATCGATGCATCAGTAAGTCAATGTGAAAGTAACGTTCGACCAAAGTCGTTGGTGTAAACGATCAACCGAAAACGGGAAGTTACCAGATTGATCGTAGTTGCTGGCTGCACTCGCCTAGTGTTAGTATTTGGCATGGGTCTCATTCATATCCAACGTTTGTGTTGTCTGTGGCATTAAGGATTAAACCCCAATACCGGAGAGATTGTCCTGACTGCGGTTTTTAATCCAGGAATTCCCGGGTCATATGTACCTGAATTATTTACAAGTTTTGGGTTAAAACTGATAACAGTTTCTTTTATTAAATTCAATAACAAATAAAATTGTATATCATAATAATATGAATTAACCTTCATAATAAGTGTTCCCTTTTAATTCCTGGGAATACGTAGAAATAATTCCCGATTTCCAGGAGTAGCATAAGGCCATAAAGTTAAGAGCCAGATTCATGAAGCATGTACTACACAGGCTATAGATCTTCTTATGTGTTATGAGGGACTGCAAATGAGGCCGAATAAAATATTTTAAAAATTTGTTGACGGAAGAAATCTAATCTGGCTAAACTCTTACATATTGTTAATATCACAGAACAATTCGAAATTCCTATCTGCCTACTGCCTCAAACTCCAATATTTGGTTCACTGGCTTAAACGCAAACAAATTTAGTAGCCCGTGATTATGAAATTAATTTCCCAACCGATGTGAATTGAATTTCATATTCAATGATATGGCCGAGCACCTGTTCCCATTCACACTTTGTCTGGGGGCCTTCATGGTAGAAACTTAATTTTCGCAAATCCCTAACATCATCTCATCAAAACATCAACACAGCCATTCCGTGACATTCGAAATACAAATTGATTACGTTTTCATCGAAACATTCTTAATATTGGATGCGTGTGGGGGGGAGAGGGGGCACATGGGTGTCACTACACCTATAATAGTCATTTGGTGCATTAAGAAAACAGTGTTGAAAATTGATTATCGTCCGTATCATGTGCGGCATGTGGCACAACGCAAAAGCCGTACGTCCGACAGCCAGCACACACACACGATATCTGTCCAGAAACATGTCCGAAAAAATTATGTGTCTGGTGTTAGAGTATCAGGAACCAAACATGCCATGTTAGGTGGGTGGCGGTCCTTGTAGTCCTTTTTATCATATTCTCACTATTCGCTCACACATTTGCACAAACATGCATACATACATTCACATGAAGATGATGCTAACACGCAAACACATCCATTTCCGCTTTCATGCGATTGCATGTGTGTGTGTGTGGGTGTCTGTAGTATCGTTTGCGATTTGATAACGTTTTGCCTCCTAATGATGGCTTTTTGTTGGGCACTTGTATGTACTCCGGCATTTACAGTTAAGTGCCTGTGATGGCGATGGTGTATGTGTGTGTTTCGACGACCAGTCCGTTACTTAATATTATTAAATAATCCTTAATAAATTACAATGATGCTTAACGATTCCTTTCCGTTCATACATTTTCATTATTCCAGGATTCACTCGCACTCATTCAATTTGGGGAATTTATTGAGAACTGTCACTATTTAATGATCTTTGATAAGAAATAAATATGAGGAGGCATTAACAGATAAATGCCAAAGTATTTTATATTCCCAAAAATATAAAAGCTCTTATTGGAGGATATGTCTCAAAAGGTATAAGGTACGTTTCTCCGCAACAAAAGGTATTTTTTTTTTATTACTGTCATTCGATTTATTTATTGGTCTCATGATTGTGTATAGAAAGGGGGGAAAGACACGATGCTCTGCAGTAACAATACTTTCTGAAGAGGATTTCAATTATTTTTTTATAAATTTAAACCCCAAATAAACAATGAAATATTAGCTCGTGTTAGAGGTAAGTAAGAACATAAAGATTGTATTTTTTTTAACTCGTTGATGTGATGTTGAAAAATGCTTATAGAATTTATTCGGCAAAGCTCACATTCTTCAAGTCGCCGACATTTAAGAAAACTTTTTGGTGTTCTCATCCAATATCAGAAGACGACTCTGAGTGTGCTGAGTGATAGTCGCAAAAATGTGACAGTTGTTGTTCAAACTACGATGGGAAATATATCAAGAATTTTTCTGTAGTCATTCTCGGAAAAACTCGTGGGACTAAGACTCTAGATTTTTCTGCAATTCTGTCAACCGATCTGATGACATTCACACATTGCTGGTATATGCAAAACTGCGTATAGGATACTTCTCCGTTCGAATACTTCCTGGTTAGAAACATCTTTGATATGTCTAAGGGAATACAAAAGACCTTCGTCATAACTGAATGATCGATTCATTTGATTTCCAAACTGATTTAAATCATTCGATTTAAAGCCAAATTTAAGATCACCTTCACAATTCCGACTAGTATTGGCGATAAGCTTAATATAAATTAAAATCTTAGTTTTTCTTTAGCAACACATTGAGCAAAAAGTACGATACACCCTAAGTGTGTTTTTATAATTTTCGATTATCGAATTGTCACCGTCCTACACCTATTCCTAATCCACCTTTAGAAAGTGGTTGGCTGCTCGTGAAAGTGCTGGTGCACCGTATTGATGTGTATGTGTATGTAACTCTTGGTTTGTCATGCATGTGTCTAACTGAGTTTCCCCTCCAATCAGTGGCACCATCAAAAGAGTCATTGATGGAGTCAAGCCACATGATTAACCTGGCTTTAAGTAACTCACTCACGCATACTCTCACCCATATTCACATATACACTTAGTGTTCGACAAAAGTTTGATTTTTCGCACAGTTCGTTGCGATTATAATTTATTTACAAAAGCTCGTTACGGTCGCCATTATGGAGAGCATTCATGAACTCGCGTCTATAAGTTCATATGGACGTGTGCGGGTGTGTGTTCATGTGCGTGTAAACGAGCATCTGATAGTGTGTGATTGTACCCAACATACCAAATAGGAATAAAATCTCAATACAACTTGAGAACAATATTATAATAATAGTAAATTCACAATAGTTTCTCAAGTCGCACACAAAATCTAGCAAGTGCCGTTACGCTTGAGAAACTCTTGTTATAGACAAACGTTTCTTAAGTATGTAAGAGAAATGTGCCAACAAGTGCCGCTTCATTTGTTGACAACTTTGTTTGTTTTGCTTTCTTTTAATGTTTCATTTGGTGAAAAGTGTCAACAAGGCAATCTTGATTTTTGGACAAATTTGTTTTGTGTTTTGCATTTAGTGTTCGATTTCAAAGCGAGTGTACGTATAATTGTGTTGTGTTAAAAAATTGGTAAAATTTGAATAAAATAATAAAAATGCCTAATAAATATAAACAAAGTTTTCGAAGAGAAACAAAAAGCCCAGCATGTGATTTATTTATTTATTTATTTTTAATTAAAACCGAAATGTACAAAAAAAAATGGACTGAATAAAATTAATTAATATTAACGAAAATTAAAAAAAAAAAAAAACTAATTTTAATATAAGCTTATTCTACAATTACAATGATAAGCCTAAGAAAATATTATTTTCGTAAGTTTATTCTACAATTACAAGGATAAGCTTATTGTAAGCGTACACATTTAATATTATCAAGAGGGTTCCGTTTCGATTTTTCTACAATTGTTACACAAGCTTTTTACAATAAATTCTCAACTCTTTTTCAAGCTTGAGACTTGAGATGGTAAGCTTATTGTAATATTATTCTCAAGTCATTTTGTATGTTGGGTATCCATTCGTGTTAGTATCTGTTAGTGTGTGAGTATAAATGATTAGGTTTTAAGCTGATTATAAGGCGTACAAAAGTGCATTCAGGCCAATAACACAATGTTGAGCACAACAACAAAAAAAATTGAAAGAGAGATAAAGGGCAGTCATGTACTAATGCCAAACGAGTCTAGTATGATAATTGCAGTCAAACCCAAGGACATCTAGAAAAGCCGATACAAGAATTAACAGTGTGAGCGAATCCTCCCTCTTGTTTAAGGTTGGCGTACCACTGGACAACACTGCCATTCTGTGCGTCGTGACACCCGTTTCAGACCGCAACACCATGACGAACCGAACGGTTCCTTTGATTTAGGTGATAAATTACAGCAAGTGTCCAAGTACCCCTTGGGTTGTTTGACACAGACTGGCGGTGTGACTTCCAGTTCGATATCTGTTACAGTGATGTGACAATGTCTACGGCTGTGAGGTTCCATTCACAAGCCTGTATATGAATTGCTTCTGGTTTCCATAAAACGGATTTGTCCTTTCGTTACAAATCGTCTATATTGGAACCTTCATTCAATTCTAGTTTTCAGATATATTCTACATATCGACGGAACACATGATCCTGGGAATTATTATTTTTATTTCGCCCTTAATTTTGACAATTTGGAACGAACGAGCAAATACATTTTACGGAAACCGGCCGTAAATATTTTATGGAATATGTCGCATATGTGTGTTATCAGTAGATCTCATTTATGACTGTTAGAACTCCCATAGAGTGGGATCGTTTGGGTTTAGCATAAATAAAACTTTATTTCTCCGATATGTGAAACAATCGAATGAATCCTGCGATTACTTACTTATTTCCCTTAATATTCCATGAAGGAACGATATAATTTATATACTCACTGCCCGGAACCTACTGTTTAAAGCCAGCTCCGAACGGCTAATGCTTTTCTAGAGAAGTTTTACATGGCTTAGAGATTGCTCTCTTACTCCTAAAGTCGCCAACATTTATACGGTGGAAACAGCCGCCGAAAAATATTTGATAGTCTTACCCGGTTACGCGAACTTGGGTTCTTCTGTGTCGCACACACTACCTACCACACCATTAGACTCTTAATTAAAACAATCCTTGTATACCTTCCTCCTTACAATCGACCACAGATATTCAAATGCACACACCGACCTCTACGACCTAACGCCATGGCCACCTCCGCCTCTCGTCCGCTTGCGGTGGCGACCGTTCTTCCAATGACATTGTCCTATGCCGAAAACGATAAGTGTTTGTAATTATAGATTAATGACCATAATGCAAATTTATGAATAGACGAAAACCACGACCGGCCACTTCAGTTGCAATCATTGTGGGCCACCGCCACCCGTAAATATAATTAACATGCAAAATTGTTGCATAAACAAAGTGTTGCAACGATTAAATTACATTTCATCCCCACTTCACCCCCCCCCCTCCCACAATTCTGATGCCGGCAAATGAATAAGTACTTAATTATACACTCTTTTGTTGTTGTAATGAAAACGACTACAGTTGACCGAAAGCATTTAAAACGTAATTCAATTTTAATAGATTTCGTTGGTTTTTCATTTGAAATTGAAACGTTTACAAAAAACGTTCTCACGCCAGAAAGGAAAAAGCGCGAGTCGTCCGTCACTGGTGCACTGGGATACGTCACAATATCTTCGGTCAACGGATGGATGAGTAATCGATAAGAAGACAAAAACTGAAAATTGTATGCTTTGTGATTAACCGGAAATGTAATTAGTCGTCGGTCTGTAAGGGTTAGTGAGTGTGCGAGTGTTTCTTAGCATTTAAATTTTCATACTCAAGTTCTCTTACCTTTGTTGTCTTTTATTGTTGAAACGATTCGGTTCGGTTCTTGACGCATTCACTCAGGCGTTAAGTGCAGTTTGTATTACATATTTTAAGGTGGAGTGTTTGTATTTCTTTCAATAAGTGTTTGTTTACGCTTCATTTGATTGTTGTTTTTATCCCCTCCAAAGTGAAAATTAAGAAATCAAAAGTGGCAAATGTCATTTACACGAAATGAGTCTATAAATTTTGAAAATTAGTTTGAAGTCTTTTTTGTTTTGTCGCACATATCGAAAAAGGTGTGCGAACCATTTCGAAGCGTTGTAATTTTAAGCTTGAATGGTTTTAAGAGAGAGAACTCTATTTTGATTGAAGCGGCAGTTTTGTGTTTACGGTTTCCAAGGCATTTGGATATGGAAGAGGACTGTTTTTTAAGGTAGACTAGACACACCAAAGCTAAGTCAAAGTCTCCACTTCCTAGTGCAGCTGACGAAAGCTGATAATAACATGGCATGGATTTGATAATCTTAGATACTTGTGTTGTAATATCAGGGAAAAACTTTTATAAATTCCATTTCATGAATTAATATGAACTATTTGGCAATACTTTTACAACAGATTTAGAAAGAGAAATATATTGTGGACACATGTTATTGAAATGCCATCAATTTATTTAATTCTGCACACAATTGAAATTTTCCTGTGGAATTAAGCCTAATTTGATTACGAACCATAAATTGTATTGTTCGCTCGCTCGCATTTCTGTAGGAAGCAAAATCTCCCCCCCACCAAGTAAAGAATGGAAAACTTCATAAATAAAAATTTGCCATGTAATAAATTTTCTTTTAACAATTATTTCTGGACTTCTTTTGTAATTGATTACAAAGTTGATAAATGTACAAACACTCAAGCACAAAGAAGTCGGGATAAAGGAAAATGGCAGAACCCAAGGAAAACCTTTAAAAAGTATACTTTTCTAGTTAAAGGAGTCCCGCGTTCATGTTGCGGGATTGTTAGTTTTTCTTTGCAAATATTTCTTTACTACTATTCCCGGCGATGTGGTGGTGAAAAGAACATAAATTACATTTTAGAGTTTAGTGCCAGTGGCACTTGTCCAGTTGAGGATAGCACGAAAGTATACAAGTGCATAGAAACATCTCAGTGAAATATATACATATATATAGAAAGAGATAGGGAGAGAGAGTGAGAGTGAGAAAAGCAAACTATTTCACAGGGAAAGCACCCTAAAAAGAAGCACGAAGGACTTCAGATGTTGCAAAACTTAAACCGGGAAATACAATGGCAGGGAGCACGTTTATCTGGAGTGGCAGTTGTTCTACTCCATTCTTTTTTTTTATTTATTTTTTTTTGGCAACATTTGGGCCATTGTTTGTTTGCAGCACGGAGAGCAAAAAATGCCACTTCGTTCGGAGATGACCAGAAAGTGGACGAAAGGATATTTGAGCAACGAAAATCATACGACATGTACTTAATATAGAAGTCCTTTCTGCCTGATGTTTGCTAATGTTCGTCCGTCCGTCCAACTGTCTGTCTGTCTGTTTGTTGGTTCAGTTTATTTGTCCAATCTAACATGAGAAGTCCATTTCGAAAAGGATTTTTTACTACATGCATACACAACGTGTAAACAATGCATTGTTGCAATGCCCCAGCATTTGCAATAGAACATCAAGCGAATCATGTTGCCCGTAATAAGATTGTGTATTTTAAGAAGAGGAAAATTTAATTTGAAACTGGGACCTTTTGTGGTTTCATTGGAGGCTTAGAGGCAACATGTTGTTGCACTTAATCATCTTTTCCTGGAAATTTATTTCGTTTCAAACAGTTTGCGTTCTGTGTTCTGTCATTTGTTTAACTTGTTAATATTAAATTGAATTCATTTTCGAACCCTTTTATTTCCCAACTCTTTGTATTATTTGTTCTTTAATATAATTATGTTACCTTTTACATTTTCTCTGTGCACCTTTTGAGGAATTTGGCACGCTTTTTGGTGCAGATGGCAGTAGAGACGTCTCTTTAAACTGTCAAAACAGTTGTCAGACAACAGAGTGATTCATATTAACACATTGAGTGCCATGGCTACACGTTTTCGTGCGACACCTAATACTTCCTGGGGTGCCACGTCGCACGCTTTCGTACGACAGGCATTGTCTGGCCTTAGATATTGTCGTGCGTTTCTGTGTGACTCTACAGGGTTTTTTTAATGTGTTTCTAGTACCCTAATGTTTGACCTAAATTTTGGTTCAAGTTTCATAGAGATATCTTCATTTTTTGCGGTTTTATGATAAAAACTCGGAGGTTCTTTTTAATTTTGAAAATTTATTGGAATTCATTCGATATTTCGGAAAAAAAAGTATAAAAAAGATACAAAAATATTAAAATTAGGATATGATAATTTCAATTTACATTAATTCTTTAGATGTGCATATTTCGGAAAGCAATCAATGCACAATTGGGGAGTGTTGGGGCATTGCGGACTTTTGATATTCTTTCTTGCTTCCTTTCGACTAAATTTTCTTTTTGCTTCAGCGTAGCATAAAGCGCAAGCACGTCGGATGGTTTTATTATTTTCATCTACTCTTTTTGTGATAATATGTTTTGATTGCGATACAGGCTGAGGGGATGTGAGATTTAGTAGGTCCTTAGCAATGCGTTCACGGAAGGTTCGTATATTAATGTTTTTATTCGTAGCTGCTTTATATATAAATGTAAATAATAATGCGTAAAAAGAAAAAAAAATTAAGAAATAGCAAAAAAAAACGCGTCGCACATTTTCGTACGACAGTGATTTTTACGATTGCAATTCCGTCGTGCAGTGCCACGTCGTACAGAAACGTGCGACATAAAAAAACCGTTATAAAATCCAAAATAAACCACAAAATTATCCGGGATTGGCGCAGAACTGAATATTTTCTACTTTTACACCAGTTTATAGCAAAAAATGTGCTTGGCACCCGGGGAAGGTTTTCGTCAAAACCCCTTGGCACTCAATGTGTTAAAAAAACCTCATAAAAAAACAACCTGTATATAATTGGAGCCATCGATTTGCACGCTATTGGGCGAAGCCATTCACATAGAAGAGAAACCGGAGGCACTTGCTCTCCAATAAATGACCGTTGAATGGAACCTTCTACTTGAGCTTTGTTATTGACTCAGGGATCAGCATTGTTATTATACCATAAATGATCTTATGGCATCAACTCATTGGTCTTAAATGTTAGACCTTCTCTCAAGAGGTCCATTCCCATTGTGTTTTGGGTGTGTGGGTTTGTGGTACGTGTTGATTAACAAAGATAATTACTGTACATGTTATTGGAATGGGGCGAATTCAACATCAGTCAAATATCGAAATATATCTTCGATATATTATTCGATATTTTTTTTCATTAAAGTTTGGATTACAGCGCCTAAGAAATCAGAACAAAAAATCACTATCAAAGTTGAAAAATATTTAATCTTTCTCTCTGATGTAGGGATCTCATCTCATCTCACCTTATCAAGTTCCTGTGCTGTTTTGTTTCAGGTTTATTGCTCTTTGAACTATTTGCAATTCAGACCACTTCTGCCACTCGGCCGCTGCCGCTGCCACCACCACCACTACAATTACACAGTTACAACTACTACGGCACTAGTATTGCAGCCGCAATAAACTTCCTTGCGCTTTACGGAGTTTGTTGCTGTTTTGTTTTTTCTTCTTTCATTTAGCGCTCTTGGCATAAATTAAATCAAATTACACAAAACACTCTAAGAGTAAAAATGGATGGGAGCGCGAACAAGAAAAAAAATGCAATGTAGAGAAAAAAACAGAAAGAGCTCAACACACACACAGTCACAGGAGTAATAGAACAGTGTATTCGCGTACTACCTTCTAAAAGCTTATTTAACAACTAAAGTCAGCATCCCCGTTGCCACACACACATACACACATATACACTATCATTGTTATATTCATAGCTATGCATGTGAGCGTCAATGTTTAGGTCCTTTTCACTACAGTTACAATGATGACTGTAGGTGTAAGCTGGTTTGTGTATGTGTTGGTTTTGTTATTGTATTGTTGTTGTTGCTGGTTTTTGTTAGTTTTAAATATGACTCTTCGCTTTTTTATTACTTTCTATGCGCACCGCCCTCAGTCACCTTTGACTCGTGAGGCTCCTTCATTTAAATTTCTTTTTTTTTATGGTTTCCATGCTTACCGTAAAATGCATTAAACAAGTAGAGGACGCGCGCGGGGGTGGGGGTTACACTTTCAAATACGTTACAGGTAAATGACATTGTCAGTCTACTACAGCTGCCACTACAACTACTCGCACTGGTCCTGTTACCAACTAAACACCCAGCAACGTGTGAGGTGCGGAGAGGAGGTGTTGGCGTTTGGTGACAACCATCTGTGGCATTAATGCGGTTGTTCTGGTTACTTACTTATCTGTAAGATATGCTCGTGATGGCACCCGACACGCTCACACATGTATAGAGCAAATAGCAGCCGAATTTGTAGGGCCTTGCAGGGCCTCATTATAAAAATATTTGTATCGCTCAGATTGGGGGAACTCACTGTTCTACGGCAAAATAATTCATGCTACTGGCGATATTTGAAACTGGAGGCGGCAGTAGGACAGCATTTACTTAGTCTCAGCTAATACCAACTGCAATACACACTTCACAAGGAAGAATTGTTCAATTGCCTTGAATCACATCTACTAAATATACGTTGTTTATACAAATTGATTTATTTTCAACAGATTTCAAGAATACATAAGACGGCGCACCGAAGCTAATAAAGAAATCGACGACATAATTGATTTTATCTCTTCAGGACTCGTCAGCTCGAGCTGATCTTGTTTATTCATTAATCCCTTGTGATAATGTGCCCAGTCTAGCTGACTTTTATAGACAAGAAGTCTATTGTTGGGATAGTCTAGGGTTCAAATTATTCTTGTTTTTTTTGTCTATAACTTTTTTCCCATTTAATTTGTTCTCTCTCTCACAAAAAATTATTACCTCCAATGTCATACGAGGGGAATAGTAAATCAAAAGTTTGCTGAATTATAAGTGATGTGTACTTGAATTTAGCTTGATATAAGGATGGAAACCGAAAGCAGAATGTGGCGGCTTATCCACAAATATACATGTAATTCGTATAAAATAGTGGGTATGAGATGGTAGCTTAGAAGAGAAAATAGCAAAGTTAACACTCTCTTCCTTAAATTCTTTTGTCTGTCTAAAAGGAAATTGGGCCTCCCAAGTCCCTTGTCCTTGTTCTAGTCCGACTCTGTGCTCTGTCATGAACTCATGGACACATACTACAACATATTTTGTATGTACTTTTATCTAGGGTGTATAAATATATATGACTTCATTTTGTTGTTCCGTTTCTATCATGGCGTTGCCATTTCTGTTTCTTTTTGTTGGTTTAAAACATATTTTAATTTCACACATAATTAAAACAGCATAAAGCGTTATTTTAAAAAACATTAAATTCGAAGATGGCTGTTGGCAGGATAGTGCGTGTATACTGGGTGTACTCTTTAAAGTTTGGGCGGCATTTTATTATTCAGCGGGGAAATAAGTTTACATTTAAAAAAGTCGGTAGAAATGTAAATTAAAATTACTTGCACTTAAAATATTAAAGAATTCCAAACTCGTCAAAGTTTGCATATTTTTAAATCCTTTAATGTGTATTTTATACGAATATCCTCGACATACGGGGAACTGCTCCAAAATCAGTGAACTGTGCACGATATAATTTGTGCATCCACTGTTCGGAATCCATGGATTCGAAAGTCTGCTGTTTTCTTCTAGAGTTTGCAAATAAATGGAATTAATAGATGAATAAATTGATGACCTGGTTATTGATGTTGAACAGCAGGAGCAGGAGCGAAATTCAATCGACTGAGTCTTAGGAAACACGTGAAAGATATCGAGTATCAATAAACAATGATAGAACGTCTTTGTCATACATAAGAAGGTAAAGAAACGTAATTCTAATGCGAAAGAAATATACATTTAGAGATATGAATATGCGGAGTCGGAGTCGGAATGTAAGGAAAAGTATCGAGTGGCGCTAGTGCTTCAGTATAAATTATGAATTGACTTTTGCTCCATGATTTTCCCTCCAGATTTGCGAATAGCTCTGTTAGAATTGTTATTTCATCATCGATAGACTTAAACTATATTTAGAAATGATTGAAGTTTATGGTCAGAATTCCTTTTCTGTTGTGTTTAATATCTTAAATTCAGGGCACAGCACTTCTATCAATGACCACTTAAAAAACTGATGTCAAAGGATATCCGCCAACACCATGACACCTGCTCAGTTGGCAAATGATCATTGACGCCAATAACAACTTATGTTAAAGCTTCAGCTTGCCATCAAATCGGTGGATACAAAATGTCATTACGAACATTGTTTGGTAACCCATATCCTTCCAAATTAATATTATGCTGCTTTATGTGGTAATGCCAATGAACCATTCAATTTTAATGCTGTAATTGTATTTGGAAAATGAGCCAAACCCATATTAACATCCTCATTGTGACATTTTTCCTTAATACTTCATACCAGCTGATCAACGCATTTTTCCCATGTTCAAGCGAAAGTGTTAAGACTTTCACATAGCACGTATCATTACGCCATGACATGGGGATTTCTTGTGGGTCCACTCCAAAGGCGGACGAAAGGGAGCGTTACTGGAAGCGGAAAAGCAAAAACAAAATAATAATCATAAAAGTCAGTATAATGAACATGTTTATCTCAAACATGATGTCATAAAAATATACATAAAAATATACATTTTATATGCATATTAAGCCTGTACCCCCAACAAACTGCTCCACTTGTCCCGTGCGGTGACGTTCAAGTGACAGAAAGAGACAGAGTGATTGGGGGCCATCATAATAACCATATGTATCCGCTAACAGCACATCCTTAAAGATAACAGCGCAACACTTTATGGATGTCCTGTTTCCAGAGAGAGCAACTGAGAGAGAGAGAGAGAGTATCACTCTATCGCCCACATCCAGCAGCAAGGACAACCAACGTCACCGACATCCACATACATAGCCAATGACTTCAGTCAAGCAAAAGGAAAAACAAAACGAAAAACACCAAAAATGAAAGGAATAAAAGCCAACAGGACAAAAAACGACAAGGTTAAATAACTTTTAATATCCTTTAATGACAAAGATGCGGCAGACGTTATATTTATTTTGCGGACCATTTAATACAACACATTGGAAGTTGTCGTCGTCACCGTAATCATCCTCGTCTACGTCTGAGATGAAACCGAACGACAACAAAACCAGGCAATGTCCTTTATGTATCTGACCGACAGCTGAAACAAACTATTACCACCACATCTACATACAGGACATGCATGACTGTGAAAGCAGTTAAAATGGACTATAAAACTATCGAAGACGAAAAAGCCGAATGAGTCTGAAAGTTACAGTTATTAACAGTTTTCATAAACCATGCGATGGACGGACACAAGTTGTGTTCATGCAATTAAGGACATTTGTTGCTTCGGCTAAAGAACGAAATCCCATTAAATCCCCAGTGAATGCCAAGGACTTTGTTAAGACAAAAAGGAAATCGTTTTCGAACACAACAACCCAGAAGGACAGTGCCATATGCGCCACTTAAATAAACCGTAAATGCAATAAAATGTTAACCATATGTAAATTTTATTGATATAATGATTTCTTCACATTTGTTTGTTTTCTGTCAGTGCCTTAAGGACATCTGATGTGCATGGCGCAAGGATGTCCTTTAACAAATATCATTTTGCCCGCAAACTCAACTGAAACGAAAGTTTAATACAAACACAACTTTAAACATCTCATTCAAAGTTTCAACGCAGTAGAAGTTTATATTTTAAGGACCTTATCGTCCGTTCAGTCACTGTGCTCGATTTGCCTGTTACCATAAGGATAACAGGGACCAACAGCACCCATAGCAGTTCTTTGTAATGCCACAGTCGTTTATAAGTTCTTCACGAAATGGCAACAAAGTCCTGTTGAGCCAGTGACACCACTTATACTATTTAACTCTGTTGCTGCGCAAGTTAATGTTGCAGATGACGGGGCCACAGTAAAATCATGGTCAGTATGGGGGAAATACAACCAATTATTTTGATGTCACCCTGTCATACGTTCTTAAAATATTATCCACCGATTGTCTATGCGTTTAGAAGATAACAACGTGCCTCCAAAATGTACCAAGGCTGAACCTCTAATTGCAATCCACTGTTTGGGGCAAGGCTATGGAGTCGGGGTCTGGAGTTGAAAAACTTGCTCGACTCCGATCCAGAGTTTTATTTACTTACATATTAAATAAAATATATTGAAACCAATTTAATCTGTTAATATTTTTTTAAATTAATAGGAGGTTATAAATAATAAAATAGTATTAATGAATTATAAACTAAAAGTAAAACATGTGACTTTTTTTATCTGCACTAGCTAGATAGAAAAATAGAAGACTGAATACCAAATGAAGCGTTCTCGCGAATAAAGTTGTAAGCGACATTTTGACAACTATTTTTTTTGTTTTTGATAAACTTCCTTTTGAATTATTATTTTTATACATTTTTTTTAGTTGTGGTTTGTTTCAATAAAAATATTAAAAAAAAACTGTGAGGCTTTTGTTTATGACAAAATTACTTTTTTGTGCGACTTTTTCAAAATTCTCAGCGGTAACACTGGTCACACCACGGCGTCTCAAACAAATCATTGATCGAAGAAATGCCTATTCTGGTACGTTAAGAAATCCTCTTAATTTTTAGAGATACAAAAATATTGGAGTCTTTTTTGATAAAGTAGTCAAGGGACAAAGTAAAACTATCATTCTTTATTGATCCACCTTTGTACGTAAGGAGTAAAGGGTCTCAATGAAGCTATCCAGTTACAATGATGATTATTTCAACAACGGTCGGTAGTCTCTATATATGATAAGATCTGGATACCATCGTCTGCGTTTTGAAGGTTTCCTTTCTGTTACTGTAGCTACTCATATAAGACTAATTCACATCAGCGGATTTAAATTTCGTAATATGATGCTTCTTGTGACGTCACTTCACTTTATACATGAAGTGACTTGTGGAGCTTACAACGGTCCAACCATAACTTAACAATCGTACATGACTCCTCGCATCACTGTGCCATGTTGTTGCCATTACTACTACAGTTGTTATTTACTTAAAATGCAACTATGTTTACATCCACTTGAAAAACCCAGAAGTAGTAAACGACACTGTTTACACACACAGAAGTGTTTATACTCCATCTCTATCTCTCTCCCTCTCTCTCTCTGTCGGTGTAGTCGGTCGGTATCTTGATAGAAACATGTAAAGTTTGTTGCAAACCCTCTCATTTTTTTGTTTCTTTTTGTGTGTCATAATCCATACAGCTCGCTCGGTCTTACACTCTGTCACTCCACGTTGAATGTCCTTAATGAAACTAAAATGTATTCCTAATATTTTCGCTCCGATTTGTGTTCTGCTGGCTGTGATGGTTGGCTGCCACAAGTAAACGACCGACGGGGAGGGCAGAGAGACAAGTTAGTGATGTCGTATTGTTTGTTTATTTAGGCGGTACAATGGGGTTTTGTGGCTTTAAAGTCACTTCTTAAAGTCGGTGCGGCAGTTATTTTGACTTTTATATCCCACACTAGAGCAAAACCAAAAGAACAGAAAAAACACGATGAGTATGATGATGACGATGATGGGGTAAGCACTACTTATTTGTTCTGTGACAGGGGAAAAGAAACACTGAAACAACTTTGACTTAGACGTCGAGCTACTATTGAGGCTGATGATGATAATGACGAGGAGACCGAGTATCTTAAACTTTGTAACAAAATTAAGGATTTCCACTCATTTTAACATTGCACACAAAGTCTTGAGCGTTACCACTGTCACAACCACCAGCACCGCCGCCGCCACCACTACCACCGTTCAAATCACGGTCTTGTGATTTTTGCTAAAGTACATCTGCAGCACCATTTGTTGGTGTCTCGTGCAAGGATTCATTTAATTTGGCAGAAGAAGAAGACGAAGAAGCTTGCAAAAAAAAAAACACACACACATATACCTTGAGATTTCCTTAAGCAAATTGTGTTCTAGTTTGAAATTAACAAATGGTTAGGATAAAATAAATACAATTTGTTATTTAAATACTTTCGGAATAAACAACGTTACCCGGGCTTTGTTTGTTCCGTTCTGGCGACAACTACTAATTGGCTGGTTAAAGTGGATGCACAAAATGTGACATTAGATAGGATTTACAATATTAAAGAAGATCCATGGAGTGATGTATTAAGTGGCAATGAAGCTATGTATTATTTACAATAAACACTTGGAACAAGGATCATTGTGCAGTTCTGATTGGAGGCTTGACGAGGGACATGCACAGAGACAATTCATACACCTTATAATAAGCGGTCAAATGTAACTTGTATATCTGTAAAGTGTGCACATATAATGGATTTCTATGCAAGCGACTTAAATTTTCGTCGAAAAATGGGTATCGCCCAGCAAATGGCGAAAAAAGTTCTGGACGTTTACTAGTATGCACATTGATCGGGATCTGAAACATATTGAAATCCGTGTAATGCATTTCCTCGAGAAGCTGTACATGTTGGAATCGGCCGCTGATATTTTACAGATGTTCTTAGCGTGATCTGAATCTGCGATTGTGTGGTCCCAAAAAAAATTGTCAACTGCAAATGACAGCAAAACAGACAAATTCGCAAATTTGAGACCACATATTACACCGTGTTACAAAAAATAGATTTTTTTCTGTCCTATGAACCAAATGCACATATTCGAAAAGAGGGGAAAAATAAAAATACACGTGTATCGGCGATTTTCATGTACACGTCAGCATTTTTTAGGCAGACTCGTGGAAATGTCTGTGTCACGTCAAATTTTTTAAAAACAATTTTTATCAATTCTCAGATTTTCCCCAATTTTTATTATTTTTAAAAAAAAATATTTTTTTCACTTTTCTTAGCATAACTTGAAGAGACTCCAAATTTTTAAACTACTTAAGCGTTACGAAAAAAAAATGTTTTTTGACTGAAACCTTAAAAAAAACGATAACCATTTAAAAAAAATTTTTTTTTTGTGAATTGATAAAAATCTATTTTTTAAAAAATTTGACGTGATACAGACATTTCCACGAGTCTGCCTGGAAAAAAATCAGCTCGGTTGGATCACTGAAAAAGGGTTAAAAATCGGTCCAAATTTGTGAAGTTTACTGCATACTCGTCGAACGTTTTAAAAAAGTGTTTTTTTTTCTATTATTTCATGCCATTCTGATTTGTGGATCCCTATTTGCTCGCCTCCTGTACATTTGTTTTGTCAACCGGTTTCCACTCTACCTAAAAGATCGCTGAATTATATCGGAATTTTTCTTAATGCTCCACACATCTCAATTGTAATCCGTGAGTAATGTCTTATGTGCAAGAATACAGCACTCGTTAAAGATAATAACGAAACTGATATTTGCTTGACATTTTAAAGACTTTGTCAATTTAAAAAAAAAAACTGCCTAATGCCACCTGAAGCATGAACCCATGGTGAGAACTTTGCCCCACAAAGGAGCAAACAAAAAACACGAACAACCCATTAAATTTTTTAAGGAAGGGGGACATGATATATGTTGAACGTTCACCCCCCTTAGGCTTACAAATGCATATCAAAATGGAAATATTTGGAAAATAAATGTGTTGTGTGTATGTTTTAAAAGGGTGTTCCTTTCGGATGGCTATAATTTCGTAAAAGCTCTGAGAATATAAGGAGGATATGTTAAATGTGCAAATTATTCAGATGAGACGAGATTGAGAATTAAACTTTGTTCGGGGATGTGTTTGATACTCAAACTCTCTCTTTAATGAACCAGCTTTATTTGAGAACTAGTAAGTTGTAATGCGCCTATGGCTCCCGTTAATTTGCTTGAGAAAGTATTTGTTACTTAATTTTAAAAATTTTGTAAAAAATATTTTGAGAAAACTATTTTGTAAAAAAAAATTTCGAAAAAAAAATAAAATTGGAAAAAAAATATTTGTGGAAAAAAAAATTTTGTTGAAAAAAAAAAAATTTGTCGAAAAAAAAATTTTGTGGAAAAAAAAAATTTGTTGAAAAAAAAAAATTTGCTGAAAAAAAAAATTTTTGTTGAAAAAAAAAAATTTGCTGAAAAAAAAAATTTTTGTTGAAAAAAAAATATTGTGAAAAAAAAATTTGGAAAAAAAAATTTTGGTATAGAATTATAGAATGCCTATTTAAATTCCTACGTACTGCGTGACAGAGTCAGTGAATCAGTGAATCAGTGTCGAGGGTAAATATATATTAAGATAAAACATTTCTTCGGAGACGTATTTGTTACTCAAACTATCTTCTGAAGGTACTAGGTTGATACTCAAATTGATCTGAGTTTGTTAGCGAAATTGCTCAGAAGGAATTAGTTTGAGCCTCTAGAGGTAAAATGTCCCAAGACAATTTTGAAACGGAAGGATTTTCTGTATTCAAAAAGAAAGAGAAGGTGATAATGCATCGAATAGAAAATATATAGTTATTATATTTGCTTCCTGTTTACGAAGTGATGACCAAAAGGTTAAAGTTCATGGGTTGTCAAAAAACTAACAACTTAGAACGTATTTGTTCTCTCATGTAAAATCCTTAAAACTTGGCACTTTTGCACTCTAAGTAAAATCTTTACATGCCCTATCAATCATATTTATTTTTATTCATTTATTTATTTATTTATTTATTTATTTATTATTAATTACAATACAAAGTAAATTTATATTCTAACTTTTTGGGTCCAAGGGTAAACCGGGTGACACAGACCATATGTTTAGATTTTTGCAGCGACAGACCAAAGCCTCTGGTGGGAATCGAACCCACAACCCCCACGCTGATAGGCAAGCACGCTACCAACTCGTCTACCGGGGCGCTTGATATCAATCACATGTTTTATATTTTGTATTGTACTTCGAAATTCTTATCATGTCACTTGAAAAGAGTCCCTTCTATGTAAACCGTGAACAGAAATATATTTTTCAAGTGTCTGAGTTTGTAGCCACCGGAGCGGATGTTCATGATTTACAAAAATTCTCACAAAGCCTAACGAAAAAGAAACACACACAAATATTCCGAAACGAGAGATGTCAACTCAGCAGTGTGTATTTAGCGATTTAAAGCAATTTCATTCAAATAAAATAATACGTGTCATCGTGGATTCCGTTTCATTAGAAACAAAAATTCAATACAATCCAATCTACCTTTTAATGCAGTCACAGCAACAACGCGCTCTCCGGAATAACCCATACGGAGCAGACGGGGCATCGGTGGCAAAAGCTGCCGTGACAGCAGTAGCAACAACCGTCAACATATTAAGATACCCATAAAGATAATAAATACAATCAAAGACGGAACGAGGAGCGACGACAAGAACGAACCAAAAAAGCAACAGCAACAATACAAGAACAAATAACATTAAACGAAAGGTACATGTGTCACAATGTGTGTCTGAGTGTGCGTGTGTGTGTGTGACGTCGCATTGGTGTGCATGTGTACAAACAAATATGAGTGTGTCAATTGTCAAACATTTGCTGTAGTCATACATACATACATACATAGTCGACACATACGACCGTCGTTCGTAACATGCGAGAGCGCGCAAATATCTTAAGGCATTAAATGCGACAGTTTCCGTTTCCTCTATGCCACATCTGAAAATGTTTTCGAAACCATAATGAACATAAACATAGTGAGCTGGCGCGTTCGAAGGGTCCGCGAGCAGTTTCAAATTCATCTGTATGATAATTTAAGCGTGATCCTGGTCAGCATCTAATTTGTCTAGCCCTACTTAGGAGAGTATTTTTTGAAGGATCAATATGACACGGAATCACTTTCAGAGCCATGCTAACGACATTCGGCTGTTTATGCTCTTTTCATCAAAGAACATATTGAAAATCAGGAACTTTTCCGAAATCTATTGGGTTTTACCAGTAACTGTTTAGATTGAGACCCCAAAAGTCTCTCACTCATCATGATCCTGAACAAACTTACTACAAAATAATAAGATGAACCGAAGTGATGACAACAATCCATTAACGATTCTGTCCATTAAAACGAATATCGATCAAGTCATTCGTGTGATAGAGCCAAATGACTCCATTCAGTTGAGTAAAACTTTTCAAAGTGTCCCCGCATTCAGCGAAATATGTGTGAGTGTGTCGGTCTATGTTCACATTAAATATGAGCTGCTCCTGCTGCTGTTAGAGTGTGTGGCTGCATGTAACTGAGTGTGTGTGTGTGTGTGTGTATGTGTGTGCCATCAATATTACTAATGGGAAAAGGATAAAGATAAAGCTTTAAAGTATACATTACAAACGTACAATGTGTCACATGAACTGAATTGAACCGACGACGTTCATGCCGACAAGGATGTACGCCGCTGTGTGTGTGTGCACGTGTGTGTGCTGCATTGATGCCGTTGCGGCAGATAGGTTTTCATCTATCCAAACACTTGTAAGTTTCGTATTTAATTTAATGTAAATGGTTACGGTTGTACTGTGTATAAATTTTCCGTTTGAGATTTAATGTTGCTCTTTTTTTGTGTGTCGCAGCTGTTCTCTGCTGAAAGCCTTGTGTGCTGTTTTTTTTGCATTACTCCATTTAACAGAATAACACAAAAAAAAAGGAAAATGAATACCTGGCTGCTGGCTGCTCTACCGCCTCATTCATGATTTTTCATTTTTGTGCTTTTTGCGTTATAAATAGTAAATTTCAGTGTTCAAAAATTGGATCTTGTATTCCTTAAGGCATTTCCCTCAAGAGAAGCAACACGAAAAAAAAACGTGTACAAACGTGTTGTGGCAAAAATGAACGAAACGAACCGAAATTGTGTCACACACGTGAACAATTTACAAAAAACAAACAGATGAAGAAAAACAAAACGCAACTAATACAAACACAAAACTGGGAATTTTGTCAGAACAATATGTGTGACATACATTCATTGGATGATGCTCAGAATTCCACAGCATTTATGGGGGAGAGGTAACGACATTTCCAGAAGTCAAACGAAAAAAGTTAGGTTTGTAAAAAAAAACAGAATTGGCTTCTTGCCTATGTAATGGGGTGTGATGGGGAGGGGGGACAAAAACTTGCACAAAATCAAACTAAAAAATGTGTAAATATGCTTTCATATACGTGACGATGATTTGTAACGAAACATAAGATGTGCGTGAAGAAAATGTGTTCTTACATTTGTTACAATTGCTTTTAAATTTAAGGAAACCTTAGAACACCATTTAAATCGAATTGAAATCTAACGAATTTTAATTCAAATGAAAATGGACAACAACTAAAGCATACTTTGGGGCATACAATAAATAAGAACATGTATATGGATTGGAAAAGCAACATGTTGCAGTTACAATGAAAAGTTGACTTTTATGAGAATCAATCAACACTTCTTTAGGGATTAGGTTAGACATACATAACTGTATGGTCTTACATTAACCGAGCATAGGGTGTGTATGCGACAGTCACACAACAAACCCAGGCTCATAACCTGATAAGATAATCTTAAATATTTTTCTCTCTAGTAAATGTTATAATCTCTTCTGTATAAAAAAAAAACATTAGGCCTTCGGATTTTGATCTAAGTGTACAAAATAGCCGGAGAGATTCATGATGTCCACAACAACATTATGGAAAATAATCATGAGTTAGCTAAGAATATGAGCAAATTACCTTTCTCCTAAAGCATTCGGAGACCATTTGCCGGTACTATGGCCAACATACATTTCCTTTTATGGTTTTCATAACGTTTTTCCGGAAGCTAAACTGACATTTAACATAATTCACACCCAGAACGACAAATATCGGTATTATTGAAAAATATCAAATTTATTAGCATTTATGTCGTTTTAACACTCTGCCATTTTCAAATGCCAACAACTTCCAGCTTGGGGGTGGTTGGAGGTGACCTTAACAATCGACATTTTTTCAATATGTTTCATTTCTGTTTTCTTTATCATTTATTTCACCTTTTTCCGGACAACCACTTCCGGTTGTGTCAGTCAGTCCTGGAGCCAATTTCGTTGTTTCGTTGCCACCGTACGTTCCACGCTTTATCATTATTGTTGTAATTTATTTTGTTCTCTCACCCGCAAACAAATGTATCCACGTCTGGCTGGCTGTTATTGTCTTTTTGCTCCGAATGTATTTGCTTACGCCACGGCCACTGCAAAATGCATGATAAGAACTTTAATTTATGCGTAAACACGATGCTTTGTAGCCTCACTCCTCTACCTTTTGACACCGCTTTCAGAAAAACGTAACCCAACATTTGAAATCAAAATATAAACAATGCTCTCACTCACTCACAGTTCGTTGTAGTCGCATTTTTTCCCTTCTTTTATTGTAAATACAAAAAATTGTTATTTTGACTGCAATTCGATGGGATGCTTGCCACGGGTGTATAGTCGGTGAGGGGGGACGGGGGCTCAACTGTAGCAAGGATCTGATCCATTCGAATGGAATAAATTGCGGTAAAATTGCTGTTATTTTAACAAGAAGTCAATACGGTGTAACAAAACATGACAACAATTGCAGTGACTGGGGGGGAAAAAAACGGCAACCGCAGCAGAAGAGTGTTTTACACATGTTCGAGAATGTGGCCCACAGTGTGCTGTGGTTGATCATCAGCTAATGCAAGCAGAGCTGGAAACTTTAAAATGGCAATTCAAACGGACTATACGAAATGCGGATGACATTCAAGATAATGGAGTAGATCAGCAGGGTCCACCGGAACACACATGGCAATGACAGATAGACAAAGAAGCTGTCATACATCGATATATTGAAATGGAAGGCTTTGTAATGGTCCCGTGATCCTTGTAGGGTCGAAATGAAATAATAATATAATAGCATGTCCGGAATGTTTGTCATTTTCTGCACGATTCTCGACCACTGGGAGATGCAAATGACTTAAGTCAACAGATCCTGCTAAAACTGTTAACATAACCCACAGGACCAGTTGCCATGAGAATATTGGAAAATTTAATATTTCCAACCCTGCTTAGATTGCATTAAACTTTGTTTATACAAAACAATTTTTAGATTTGCATTGTTTTTTTTTTCTAAATGCGTCTAACCTTCTTTGTTTTCCTCGTTTCCTCGTTGCGCCATGCAAATGTACAGATAGAACAACCTTATCAAAATCTATTTACAATATTGCACTGTGGTCGTCGAATAGCACAAGGAGCCGGAGAAGGCGGAGGTTGTAAACTGTGAAGGACATGAGGTGACGAAGTGGAGCACAGATGTGTATTGGGGTGGCCACTACAAGCGGCAATGATGTGCATGTTGTTTTTATATCGACATGTCATTGTTTTGTCTAGACTTTTGCCAAATGATAATTCCAACGTTTTTCACACGAAATCATAGACTGAAGGCAATAGAAGTTGCAGCAGCAGTCAGACAGCCGGTCGGTCGGTGGGTCGGTGGTGGAGTTGGTACGCTGTATGTATTTGTGAAATTTTTGGCCATTAATGGCGAGACGTCTACAGCAATAAACATAAGGCATCCGTTCACCACTTGGCTGGCTGACTGGCTAGTCGCCGCCGTCGCTGCCGATGTATCACCATGAGTCGAGTAAGCAGCAGCATCAAGGAAATACGAGTAATCAAGATAAATTCTTATGGTCATAGAATAATGACAATGATACGTTCGTTCGTTCGCTCGCTCGCTCGCATGTATGACTTGTAAGTGCAACATGACAACGCCAACGCAGACTCTGACGATGACGATGATGATGGTGTTGGTGAAGACGGGGCACGACATGATTATGACAATGGTGGTGGTAGTGATGGTGAATGTTGCAGTATCAGTATTTCAACACTACGATTGTACTCCATGCATTTTTAATGAGTCAGACGTTGCTGGCTGGAGTCAGTGTCGGAATCCCACCGACATGCATACATGTTTGTTTGGATGTTAAATTTCCAACGTGATGATGCATAAAATTAATGATAATTAACCATAAGATTTGAGTAAACACCGGAGAATATTGTTCGGAAGAGGTAAGTGCAAAGCTCGTGTGCTCACCGCACAATGCAGATAAAAAAGGTAATGGATTTGATTGTTTAAGAGCTTAAGATTTATTTTATAAATGCCTTAACCAAAAGTTCGTTCATAATCATCCCAAACTCAGTCTCGGCATCGGTTCACAGTCATGCGGAACCAAAAAATAAGTGCACACATATTCGGATATACTGAATTCATTTGTTTTGAAGCCTATACCGTTTGTTCTCTATAAGCCAGCTATAAATTTGCCTTCAACTGGGGTCATCCACTGTCAATATAATCCATTATTTGCATGAGTTTCGAATCACTGTGCATGGGTGATACAGGCATTTGCAGATATGGTGGGTGGTAACCTTTTGTCACTATGGAAATAAATCGAGATGAGATAGGAGATGGGATGGGATGGGATTAATTGCCCTTGGGTGTAATGTGTTGAAAGTTTGTAGGTTTTATTGGAAAAGGTAAGAAATTTTTAAATTTATTTTCCACTTAGTTTGACACAGAACAACATTTATTTAGTTATTTTTCTATTAATACAAATTTAATTTTATAGAAATCGAGGAAAATATATTTTTTTAAACCAACACTCAGGGGATGTCCCCTACAAATGTACTGTATTAGCGATCGGAAATTAGGTTATCGGAAGGAGGAAAGAGGCAGTTGTGTTTATTGACATTCGTTGTGAATTTTAAAATGCCACATACTTTCTGGAAGAATATTCCATATACGAACGGTTCGGCTGAAGCACGAATTGAGTGAGTCATTTATCGTTCGCCTTTTGTCCTGGAACTCCGCAGTACTTGGCCGATGATCAAATGAGTACAAATGACAGAGGTCGCTGTCATCCGCAAAAGAGTAGATCGTGTTCACAGTCTGATCCAACAGGTCGTCAATGAGAATAAGAAATAGAGAGGAAGAGAGGACAGAGCCTTGTGGCACTCCGGCGGTCAACCTGTCTCGTTGAATGAGACCCCATCTATAACAACTCTTGTAGAGCGATATCTGGCAAAACTCGATATGAATCGAGAGCAGGTACAGGCTCCGCCAAATAATTTTTTTTTTGAAAATTCTATAAAAAAAAAAACTACTGGATATTTTCTCAAATTTCTTTTTTTATTTGAAAACTACAATCCTTTCGCTTAATAATGGAAAATAATTCCATTCAAATGGCTGCCTCGGCTGGCCATGCGCAGTAGCCTAACGACATCAGCTCTGCGGCTGATAATGCGATCTTCAAACACAGGGCGCAAAACATCGAGTGTAGCTTCAGCTGTGTGGCACGTTGAAACCAAATGTTGCCAATATCGTCCTCTTCAATTTTTCTCCCAAAAAATATTATGAAATTTTTCAAAGCCGGTTCTTACAGAATTCATGCTGCCCCATCACCAGTGTTAATTTCAAAGAATTACATAAATTCTTCACAGAAAACAAAACAGTTAACAAAAGTTTTAATTTATTTAAAAACAACAACAGCAACAAAACCGGCAACAATTAACCCTTTTTCTGCAAATTTTTGTTTGCAATGCCACAGAACTGACATAACTTCCGCAACACAAATACTGACATACATAAACGGCCGTTCATTCATTCGTACGTTCGTTCGTTCGCAAAATCGCAGGGTAGACAGCAATTGTGGCAGCAATTGTTGATAAACAGCCAACAACAACAGGCAAGTCAGTATGGACGAATTTCAGTTCATCAACGCATAATGTGACGATGATGATGACGAGGTTGGTTGACTTTCCAACCCACTTTTACAATTCATTTGAAAATTTATTTAAACTTTTGTTTTTATAAAATAATCGCACACACACACTCGCACATACCGTTGGTTGGCCCGCATAAAACAATTACACAAAAGTGTATGCAAAAGTAAACAATTAACTTTTCTCAACTTAAAATGAAAAAAAAATCAACAAAAAAGTACATACGGGGGTTCGTATGATAAGTCCGAAAAGGGGTTTGGGTGCTGACAAACGACCAATGTGAAAATTGCAGATGCACTTCTTTTGGAAAATTAGGACGTGGCTGGGAAAATTAGCGGACAAAGTCTCAGAAAACCACTGTAGGTAAGCACACCTCCACGAGTAGGTGATTTCGTTAATAATTTCAAAATTCATTTTATTCAATTATGAGTAAAATCAATGATTTTCCATTTTTAAATAATTTTTTTAAAAAAAATTTTTTTTGTAACAGTACAAAAATATTTCACTTCAACTTTGGTCATCAGTTTAGCAGATTTTACTTTTTACATTATTGTGAAACTGTTTAGACATGAACTAGATTGTGTTATTTTTGTATTTTTCGATCTGTAGTAAAGATTTTAATGAGTAATTTTTCAACCTCGAAGTCGTTTTCAGTAAAGTTTTGCAATTTGGATAGAATTCTCAAGTCAAAACCTTTGCCTATGGAAAGGAAAGAAATGTAATCTAGTCTACATTATCAATTCTTACCAAAAAATATTTAACATACCTCGTGCAACAATTTAATACCAGCTAAAAGTAATAAAAAAAGTGTACAACAACAACAACTTTAAATATATATTTAATTGTCTCTCTTTTTGTGTGTTAATTTTATTACTCCAGTTTAAATACATAATTTTGCATATGTTGTCGATGTATGCGTGCGCCTATCTGTGTATGACACACACACACACGCAGACACTGATTGTGTACGTGTGCATAAATATGTAAATGAACGTATGATAATGTGCGTGCCTTTGTGTGTTGGTTAAATGATTATGCCGACACAATTCCACAATGAATGAACGAATGCATGAATGTAATGCCATTGTAATGACGTTTTTAATTGTTAAACAATTCGCAAAAAAAAAAAGACATAGCGACACCAAAAAAATAAAAATAAAAACAGCAATAACATTACGAATATTGACAACGTCTGTGTTCATAAAAAGTATTTTTTAATTGTTTAGCTTAATAATTTATTTGGAGTTGTTTGTTTGTTCACCCTGTCAACTCGCTTGGGGTTCTCACTGGTTGTTATTAAAATGTAACACAATTAAAAAAAATATGTTTTTTGTTTTTAGCCAAATATTACATAATGATTATAATTTTGCACGTACGTAGTCACAAAATAGGTTTGCACTTTTTTTTCAGGCGGTATTAAAAAAATTATCATTCACGTCTAGCTTGTGTAAGAAAACTGTGGCCTAGACTGTCGAACAGTGTACAAATTCGAACAGGTGACTCCTTTAAAAACCTGATACATTGCACCTATTAAAGTGAACTGTGTGAAAGATTGAAGGCCAAAGACGACGTCTCAAAATGGGAGAAGATCTGACAAAGGTAACCAATTCATATCACATTTTAAGAAATTACAAATACGCTTGCAGTACTCGAAAAAAATTTATTTATTTAGAGGTGATGTTACAATACTCTTAGGAGTTGTGGCAGGGCTCTGCAGTGTACTTCTCTCAAATCAGTGAACGATGCACGATACAATTTGACCGAAACCTACCGCTAACAGACGTCTAATTATTTTCTATAGAAGACTTTACAGGTCTCTTACAGGAAAATGTTTGATGTTTCGAACCTGAGTTTACTGACAGACACTACCCACCACACCATAGCCATCCACAATGTTAGATGAATACTGAAGGGTTGTATAAGGACTAAACGACATTATCACAAATTATTTCACTTACACACAAATATTTGCAGTTGATCCTGTTGGATAAACCGAGGGGATGTATCGCGTTCCAATTCTGTTGGGATGGATGCGAGATCTTCTATTCTAACCCAATCGCTGCGCATGAGATCCATGAACATTTGTATGTATTTCCCTTAACATTCAATTAAGTAACTGATGGGGAACTTTTCTTAAATCGAGGGAATTTTCTTAGTCCGCTAGAAATGGCCTTTCATCAAGTCCGCCGACAAATAATTTTATTCATTTATTTATTCATTATTTATTACAATACAATGTAAATTTATATTCTAATTTTTGGTCCAATGGTAAACCGGGTGACACAGACCATATCGCAAGATTTTTGCAGCCACAGACCAAAGCCTCTGGCGGGAATCGAACCCACAATCAGCGCTACCACTTTACTACAATTGTAGTAGATCTACTACTTTTTCTTCATCCTTAAATTTATGTACGTACATTTTGATTTTGCTACATTTTGTGTACATTCGTGAAATAACAAAAAAAATCCCGTTATGAATTAGGGCTAGGTAAATTTTTGACAACAGGCTGGAAATATTTGACAACCACAAAACAAACACCAGCGCCGATATATTTTGTGCGGCGGGTTGCCGCCGGTATTTTTCAGTTTATGAATTTCATAAAAGTGTCCCAATCGATTTAAATAAAATAAATTATTTTTTATTTAAAAAATCAACTAATTGAATCTGATTTGATTTGTTTTAAACATAATGTATCCTTCCAAGGCACAGTTTTCCACAATACACTATTTCCCAGTGTTTGAAAATCTGCTACATTTTAACAAAAAAATTTAGCAGATTTGCTACATTTTCTTCGCCTCAAAGTGGTAGCACTGCCCACAATCCCCACGCTGATAGGCAAGCACGCTACCGGGGCGCTTAAATAATTTTATATTTTTGTGAAGTGACAATAGCTTCTCAACTATTACCATTTGGTTACACCAATATTTATTTGTTCTTTTTTTGGGCCTTTCTATCGCAATCTCTGTTGTGTCATATGTCCGTGGCCCCTCGAACGCGCCTTTGAAGAGTCTAATAGCCAAAGCCTTTTTAAGGATTTTTGTGCGTCCAACTATGCCAAGATCGACACTCTGCACACTATTCATTGTATCGTCTTCTTCTCAAGTGGATGCAGACCACAGAGTTTGACCCAGATGAAGTAGTTGAAGCCAACTCCAGAAACGTGTAAAGGGATTTTATGGAGAATATGACTGTTGGACCTGCAGAGACCTCCGTTATTTGTCGACGAGACTAGAACACGGAATGAATAAATCATATAAAGAGGTAATTATGTTTGTGAACAAATCTACGAACAAAATATCTCTGAGAAATCTACAGATCAGCATTTTTAAGCATTGATCCTGGGTTAATGGCACTGGCGGCAGTATAAGATAGCGTGGACATTTAAAGTGAGGTATTTCTTAATCGCAAATATCTCACACGGAGCAGGTGTTGTCGTATTTCGAAATCAGACTTAAATTCATTAGCTAAACCGCATTAGGATTCAAACAACATTTAAGATATTGGGTCTGATCCCAACCCACACGCACTTGATTGGAGAGTTTGCAGTTTTCTCAAGTGACAAAGGGAACAATGACCCACAACGCATGTAGGACTCACAGAAAGTCGTGGGTCTTTGAAATCCTCAAATCGAAAGAAACCACAAGTTATTGTCTGTTGCTAAGAACACTTGCGTAGCAAAATGCATATCTTTGCTGTACAAAATTAGCACATTTCAACTCGCCTCTCAACTCGTTCCACTTTAAATTTAATAGATTTGTCTGCGAATGCAGGCGTTGATGTGTGTCAATGACAAATCTTATGCGTACATGTGTTGTTAAGTGCAATTTCTAGCAGAGTGTTTAGCTTTGCTACATCTAATTTTGTTAGCTACATTTCTACTTGTAAACATTTGTCAGATTGTTGTAAAAAATCTCTTCAAATTGCAGTGAAATAACAAAGTACAAACAGATCGTTGCTATTGTTGGTGTTGCTGCGTGTAACACGACTCTTGAAAATGGCAAATGCATGCGGCAACACAATTGCTGGGGCAGGGACGGAGACAAGGAACGTCGTCGGTATGCATTAGCTTTGAATTCTTTGTATGCATTTAAGATGAGTGCGTGTAATACAAATACTGGAGCTCGTACTCGTACTCGCACTTACAGCAAACTGAACGGGCTTCAATTGTGTTTGGTACATCCTGGGTAGTCAATGATGGTTGCCAAGCCAAGGGATAAATCCCCTGTGGGGGATTGGCAGACTCTGTCTGTCATAAAGGGGCATTCGACGAATGTGGGACATGGGTCCAAAAGTATTTTAGATTGAATATTTTAGAATATTGTAAGTTATACATGTTCCAAACAACAAACTCGCCGTCTTTAGCCTTAAAGAGCTCAGCTGGTAGACCAACGGCCCCTCTATCTTACAATTTTTAAGACGTGCGATTCCAGTTCTTCTTCTATAGCCGTTGACACTCGTCTTCTTTGACGACGCGAGTTGCAGCGATAACGAAAGTTGGGAAGTATTGAAAATCGTATATTCCATAAAAAGAAAAGCGAATACAGATTTCCTCAGAAACTTCTAACAACGATGAAAACACCGATCCAAAAACTTCTTCACTGGCATAACTTCGTGTACAGACAAAACTGTGATTCTAGTGACAGGCAAATAGAGTGAGGTGAAAGTAACATATCCCAAGTCAGCGAAGATGGGTGAGCGGTGGGAAAGGCAAAGTCAAAATCAATGCTTGCGATAACAGAAAGCCGAAGTGAAGTGTCGTGGCATTGGGAGAAGTTGTCACCCGAAGATGGCTGAAACAAGTGAAAGAAGTGAATACTTGGTACAAAGAGAAAGAAGTGGAAAAAGAACAAACAAACCTGAACTTTATGGAAATCACTTATTACGCATACCAAGATCAACAAAAGACTGTGGAGGCAACTTTAGGCAGTAGGTAAATCGGACCTTGGCCCCTGGTGTTTCGTAGCGTAATATTTCTTTGGCTGCTGAACTATTATACGTCCGGATTTTGTACAAGTTAATACCACTTTTTTCCAAATGTATTTTAAGTGATAAGTTTTGAGTGTCCAGTGTTGGCAACACTGCATGTAGTTGTGCTTACAACAATGTTGAATGCCACCAGTGACAGTACAGGCGCATCCACATACTAATGCATTCACTGTTCGTAATGCAACATGCCGGACAATGTTGTTGCACGAAAACATATTGTTGTATGGGGTTTTGTATACCAAAAAGGTTTGGCCCTGAACGTCTATTTGTCACACATTTCGTTGCTATCCAGTGGCGGAAAGGTGGGATGGGAAGGCCTTCCAGATCTGTACTTAGTAAAACTAGCATCAGTATATTCCACAAAATTGATCGTTTGTCGCTGATCCAATTTAGAGGCGGCCGACTTTAGATAGCAAGCGTCAAGAATACCATCGAATTTATTTTGCATTCTCACTTTAATTTTTGGAATCGAAGAACCAATGGAATACCTTTTTGAGGGAAATATATTTTGGATGGCCCTTTTATGAATGCCTTGGAAATTCGACCTCAAGTGTTTTTTGTGTGTGTGTTTATTTTGTTGCCTGTGCAAATATATGCGAAATGGTTGGCTTTGTGCGAAAACACTCATGACGACGTCGTTGAGGATGGTGATGATGCTACTAATGTGGCATGTGGCTGATGCATTTGGTTAATGCATATAAATAAATGAACAATGCAGTCCAAGACACACACACACACACATGCAGAAGGAAGAAACGAAATCAGAGAAGATACGGCGTACTTAACCACAAGTAGGAAAAGCTGAAAGATATCTACACATGTATGTACCACATATATGTGTCAATGAGGCACAGTGGGCGAGAATGGAATTGGCATTTGATGTTACTTATACATGTACAGATGTTTTTTGAGTCCGGTCAATCAGTACCCTAACGTATGTAACAAATAAATGTGTTAAAGTCAATAAAAGGCCCACCTCCTATGGACGATAATTTAGACTCACAACCGTAACTAGTCAGTGTGGATAAATTAAATCTGGCGGTGTCGGGTTACCATATGTTAATATTTGTAGCTTTCAATATTCTTTCTATAGGGTTGGGGTTTCGACGCTAAGTTTAAGCCGTTTAACTGAGACAGGCAGACACATTTTGAAACAACCACATTTTTAAACAATTTCGAATTTGTAATTCAATTCCATACTTTAACTCCATATAATTTTATAAAACTGTGTGTTTTTTTTTAATTCGCTAAAATTGACAAAATCTCTTGCATAATATGCCGCTACAAATTGAAAGCCTTTTTCTCGCTAATGAGCAAAAACTAGCGACCTTTCTTTTACTCTGCCGTCTTTATGGGCTGTGAGTATTTGATTTCAAAATATGTACGAATCTCTAAGCAAATGTTAATGGGCGTACACTTTTATTTGCCGGGCATTAACGTTTTGAAATATAAAACTCTTAGCTTCTATATTGGACTGTTTTCAAGGTTTTTTATTTCAACATAAAAATTAAAAAACAAAAAAGCTTTGCTACAAATGTAAACAGGGCGTTATCACTTTCGCTTTTTTCTTCCGCTACTTTTTTCTCACTTGCAGCATTCAATTTGAAAGTACATTTGCAGCACACAAACTGAAAAACCATAAACTACAAGTGTTTCAATAGAAAGCACTATGTCAAGATTTCAACATACCCCTGCATTAAAGTCACCAACAAATGCAGTAAAAGAACATGGGGGAAAAACGTCCAAATAAAAAGTTATTAACAATCATTCTTAATGTTTGTTTTATATTAAATTTGCTATATTTTCGCCCACTGTGCCCGGGCATATAACATCAGAGAAAAACACTTTGTAAAAAAAAATGTTGAAACAACACAATTTGCATACATATCGAATTTAACAAATACTTGTACTCGTACCAACGACTAAAGCTCTTTTTTCCAGAAACCCCCATCAGCAACGCTTCAGCAGAAGCACAAAAGCGAAAACCTAAAAAAAAACCAGGTCACACAATGTAAATAAATCTGAACGAAACTGAAATGTTAACAAAGATTAAAATACCCAAACAACAAAAAAATTAAAAATTAAAAAATCCTGGCCAAGGTTAAAGCGGAATTGAATTTATAAAAATACCTACCAAATATAAAAAAAACAAAAACATTGACGCTGCATGGATATCATAAAAACGTCAGAAGTTTCTGACAATAACAACACAAAATTGGGGTATTCATTGGGGTCCGAACGAGTTTAAAATTCGGTGTAATTGTGTAAAACATTGTGTTGTTCGTTACAATAGTGTACAGCAGTTTTATTAGTCGGGATGAGTAGATACAAAAAAACTTCTAAAGAAAGGTTATACAATGAATCATAATCTTACCATCACCGTTATTCGATAGTCTCGAATTGAATACTCCAATTGTTTTTTGTGAAAACCCCCCATTCCTGTACCAATGAAGCCAAAAATAAAGCAGTCTGATTGTTGTTCGTATCCATTTATATCTCCTATACTCGAGTGTTTTGTTTCATCAGATTACTTTTTGCTATATTTTACTATACAAATGTGTTTTGTAAAAGATTTCAGTGTCACGCACTGTTTACAATTCGAACCAGTAAAAAAACATTACCAAAGATTACACACACCAACAACTGTTAACCACCAAGTCTGAAAACAAAACACGAAATCTTAAAGTTCAACCACCAAAATGTTGCACCTCGTGACCTTGTGTGGCATGACATTACAATGTTGCACCATTTGTCTTGTCGTATCGTTACCTCATTCGGCTAGACTCCGGCTTATGGTTCGGTTCAGACATCACGATCCAAGAGCAAATCTGAATCGAACCGTTGACTGATAGCAGCACAACTCTGGTTGATTTTTTTTATGCACTCAAACAAGGTTACTCCACACAATTGAAGCCAACACAAATGAGCAAAGGGGGAAGACTACATGTTTAATACGAAATTTAATGAAATTCTTGTGGTGCGAAAGAGTCAAAAAGGCTTGCAACATTTTACATGGTAAACGCACAGATGGCACAGTGTTCCAAAACAGCACATGTTTTCAATAGGACATATTTTTCGAAATCTGAAAAATGTCCTAACGAACATTTCATTCAGAATCCGAAGTATTTTCTGTGAACCTGTGATCAATTGTTCATTATCTGCGGAGTTGTCTACAGAATTTCTTATCGAAAATATTTATTTATTTATTATTAATTACAATACAAAGTAAATTTCTATTCTAATTTTGGGTCCCAGGGTAAACCGGGTGACACAGACCATATGGCTAGATTTGCTAGATTGCAGCGACAGACCAAAGCCTCTGGTGGGAATCGAACCCACAACTCCCACGCTGACCGACAAGCACTCTATCAACTCGCCATTATCGAAAAAAATTTTAATGGATTTGGTTTTAGAATTTTAGAACAATTTGAGCAGATCTTAAAATTTACCCAAAAAGAAAATTTCATTCGAATTTTCTATGTGGACATTTCTTTAGACGTTTTTTGAGGAAATAATTTACTAAGGAATTATCTTCAGGAATTATCTTCTTTACCCAAAAAGAAAATTTCATTCGAATTTTCTATGTGGACATTTCTTTAGACGTTTTTTAAGGAAATAATTTACTAAGGAATTATCTTCAGAAGAATTGCCTGTGGGAAATATTGTTTTATAATTTTAGGATTTTCCTACAGGAACATGTGTGCATCGTCTTTTTGAATTTTTAAATGGAGTATATCTGAGGAATTCTCTATGATGAAAACTCTTTAGAATTTCATATGGCAACAATTCCTCAACATTTAAAAAATGATCATAAGAATATTTTATGAGAAACTGAAAACTTTCTTAATCTAAACATACTTCACAATTACTAAACGGAAATACTTTCGATGGAAATTTTATCAGAATTTATGGACTAAGGGGAATCTGTGCAGAATCTTAAAGAACAATTTGTTGATATTTTCAATGGAACCAATTTTTAAGAATTTTTTAATTTTCCCATACACTTTTGTCAATGGGAAAGTTTTAGTTCAGCATTTTCGTCGTTTTCACACACTGTGCCTTGTAATAAGAAGAAACCCAACAAAATTCATACACTTACTTCATTACAACAGTGATTTCTGTTTCTTCTGCCTGCTGCCAAAAAAAGAAACACGTCTGACACAACAACAACAACAATGAAAAGCAAAGTGTTTGCGCTTGTTCATAATTAACTGAATTTAATTTATCATGTGCATGATTGTTCATGACCGACCAAGCAAACGAGCATTCGCACTGTGACTTTTTAAATTCCGTACAGTTCACTTGAGTCTCTGCCAGCCAAACTCTTCTGGTTTTTTTTTTTGGCAACTGCGAGCAGTGTGGAGGGAGTTGTGTTGCCCGCCCGTATTCCGCATTCGCTGCCTGTAATGGAGCTGCAGCGGTGGACTACTGTGTCGAGTTGCTTGCCTGGCTGTTGCCAAAGTTGGCGCATTTAAAAGTTGGTATTAATCATCGGGTTTAAGTGTTGGTTGCAAATTATTCTGTAGTTTTTCTTATTCATTTTCTGTCAGTGAGTGTGAAATTTATGCACTGCAATGACGCGCGCAGCACGGTTGGAGTGTGTGTTCATGACATTCTTTCTGTTTAAGTTGCCATGAGTTGTCATATTTGGATGAATTAAATTTTGTCGGTTGTTTCGCAGTAATGCGATATTTCAACAGCATTGCCGTCAGTTAGGCATACAGACAGACGGTGGAGAGTCTTTTTGCTTGGCAATCACCTTGGCAGCCAGAATCTTGAAGGATTTAGTGTATGTGAGTACATTAATCTTGCGTAGAGGGGAAATTATGCAATACGAGTAGATCGATAAAAAAAAACGCCATTGAAAAACATTTTTGGCTTTTGGGGAGTAACTTAATTTCTACCGGAAAAGAAGGGAGAAACAGAGACTTGTGGACGATGCGAAAATCTATGCGAACGAAAGCCAACAAAGCCAATTAGCATTTTACCATAAACACAAAACGCCATGAGAATTCTATTAGCATATAAATTCCATATAAACTTTAAAATTCCAATTAAACTCTCCTCTAAAATTGACTTATTAGACTTAGCAATTGTGAGGTATCAAACACACCATTTTAGCAAAATCCTTCAAATCTTGATTTGTCTCTCGTACTTCCTTTCCATTCCACAAATCCTTCTGGCAACAGTATGACTATCTCTGGAAACGTTTCTTTTTTTCGTGTTTTCTTAATGGCAGACTACAATTTAACGATAGCTCTCAAACTGCCAACTAACTACTTAACTAATTACGGTAGTAAAGACAACAGGCAAAGCGCTTAAGTGGTCAATACTCAAAATTAATGTTAACAGAGAGCAGTTCCCGCAACTTAAACAAATGCATTATCAACTTCGAGTACTACACTCTACTGAGTCTTGCTCTAAATAACGATTTAAAAGACCAACAACAACGGCAACAATATTATTAAGAAATGTTTAACAGAAAATAACACATATCAACGACAGCGATAACAACAACAAAGTGTACACATAACAACGCCTTCCAATGAGGCTGAACGCCTTCTGGACACACCGTGTGTACAAATGAAGTTGTAAGAGCCACGGAATGGTGCTCTAACGTCAGGTTGAACGCATATATAGTGTAGCGCAAATGAAATGTGAGTGTGTGGTTATCGAAGTTTTTATTTAAACTCCGCTTCTGGCGGGAAAACAGAAAAGCCATCGGAATTGCTGTAAACCTTACAACACAGAGCGGTACAGAGTAATTTAACTTAGGTTGGTAGCGAAAAAAGGGATCGTATGATGCGACCATGTCCTGGAGGATGTCTCCGTTTCTCTTGTTCTTTGCGAGATCATGTCTGACTTGACTTCAATAATGCCACTTTCGAGACATCGCAGGACTTGACCATCTCCAGACTGTTAGCTAAGATCTTGGCCTACCTTTGTCTACAATTAGAATTAAATCCCATAAACTGTCAGCATGCCTCCTATTGAAAGGCCGCATTATGTCCAGGGAGTCTGAAAGGTTGTTGGATGTTTAGGTTTTCAGTATAGAACTGCTAACACGGGAGTAAATCTTGTCTTTCCATTTCACCAAATATATTATGTTGGTGCCTGTTAAGACTCCAAACAATGCAGTCGCATGCATTCGCCTTCTCGACACCAACTTGAGTTTTGCTTGGTAACCGCATCATGCATTGCCCCACTTATCTTTATCTGTGTGAAATCAGCTGCACCAGTACCGATGTGTGCCAATTAATTAACAATAAAACAGGAATGTTATTCTCCCACCCACATCCATTGGTGAGAAACGGTGCCCGGACGAAGCGACGGGCATTATGACCTCCCATGAATTGGTCATAGAGGCTACTTCCATTTTGGGTCTTTTGGCCTCCCCAATTGGGTAATATGTCCTTTTCTGATGGTTTTTTTTTCAATAAAACCAAAAAGAGTGCTGCTGATAAAAGAAAACGATTTCTATTTTAAATAAAAAATTACTGACGTCACAAAACAAATTCATTGATCAAATCAATTTCCCATCAAATCGCGCGATTGCCGAACATCGTAAAATAAATCAACATTGCCAATTACACCGTGTTACACACATTCTGTCCTATGAACCAAATTTATTTTTTCGGAAAGGGGATACAAAATAATTTAGGAAAATCTGAGAATTGATAAAAATCTATTTTTTTAAAAATTTGACGTGATACAGACATTTCCACGAGTCTGCCTGCCAAAAATCAGCTCGATTGGATCACTGAAAAATGGTTAAAAATCGGTCCAAAGGCTTTCACACAGGCGACTAAGAGCTTTATACTTCAAACTTAAAAAAAAAAAACAAAAATTCTGACGTGTACATGAAAATCGCCTATACACGTGTATTTTTATTTTTTCCCCTCTTTCCGAATATGTGCATTTGGTTCATAGGACAGAAAGAAATCTATTTTTTGTAACACGGTGTTATAAACAAATTAATAAAGCGGTCACAATGCCCAAAAAATAATTGGACATTGTGGCCGTGGCCGTGGGCGTAAAGTCCGGACAACGTGGAAAACTACAAAATTTTTAATAAAAATATGCATTCATATCAAATGTGGCAGGCTTTTTTCTTTTTCATCCGATGTGTTATTCTTTCTTTTATTCGATAAACTTTGGGTATTTTTCATTTCCTACAGAAGAAAATGTGAAAAACAAACAATTATTTTTCCACGTTGTCAGAGTTGTCCACTGGTCATAATGCGCCGAGTAATACTCTCAGATATCACCAGATAAATCTAAGCAAATATCCCATCCATGTTTTGTTTTCAACATTTTCGTGGTGCGCATTCCATGACAACTACCAGCATTGGGAACAACAAAAACAACATAGCATCACCGACAGCGACTGCGACAACATTGCAACGCCAACAGAGACACCCAAATGACGAAAAATTTAAACATTATGCAACCGTGGTTTGTCTCTTTTTTTTCTCCTATTAACACAAAAAAATATATTCACACGTACATTTTACACATTGATCGGCGCTGTTGTTGTTGCCGGCAGATCTGATGTCGTTGCAACATGTTGTCGTTGTGATTGAAAAACGCTTTTCTCGTGACTCAACTGCGGCGGTTTATTGAAAATTGCATCGCCACCGACGGCATTTGGCCGATGGAAGCATCAGCAGCAATATTTTGCTGCCGTTGCATTTCAAATGCCACTGCAACAAATCAAGCAATGCATATTTGCCCGCTTGAGACACACGCGCAGCGCACACTCATAAATGTCGTTCGATATGCAACCAACTCATAAACATTTCTGTGTTTGGGTCTGGACCATTGCACCATTGCAATGTGTATTCAAAATTTGTAAATAACTGAAGAGAATCGGGTTGCCAGGTAAGTGGAAAGTGGTCGATAGGCATTTTTGGGGAAAAGATCCCGATTTGGGAGAAAACTTGTCATATTCACCACTTACTGTCCATTGGTTGCACTAGGAAACCTTGCCCCGTCTCAATTCGAAATTATAAAATCGAATGCAGGTATTCGATTCGAAAATTCACAATCCTCTTTATAGTAAGTAAGAAGAAGAAAAAAATTTCATTTCTTGAAGCAGCTCAAACAACATACATATGTATGTCGAACGCCGTAGTAGCTACGGTTTTTGTTACACATGTCTGTAGCATTTTGGAACATTTGTTTTTCTTTTTTTCCAGCTGACAGTGGGGTTTCTTTAGAATGACAGATCATGCCCAGAGTCAAGAGTACTTAACAAATTACCTCGCACTCTGATTGTTTGGTATCGCCTCTCAGTTTGTGAAAATTCATAAAATTCACTTTACTTTCGATCATGTGGAAAAAGCACACCCTTTAATTGTGCGATGCCAGTTGGCGTTAGTTTTCAGTCAAGAGAGATATGGGTTAGTTGACTGTGTGTATGTCTCACTGACTGGATGGCTGGCTAGATGCCTTTGCCTTTTTGACTCTGCATCAGCTGTTGCAAACTGTGGCCATTAGTTGCGACAAGAAACCAATACAATCGGCTCCTCCCTCCCCGACCCCGGGCATGAAAATGTGTTTCTTTTTTCGCCAAATTTGGCATAAGTTGGTAAATGTGTCATGGTGTACGCGGCGGTGTGGCGTACACTACTTAAATACGCAGAAAACAAAACCGAAAACCCGAAACCCAAAAACGAAATAGAAAATGAAAATTGTTCCTGTTTTACAATAAGTATGAGCGACTATTGTTGGCTGGAATGTTGAATGTTGTGCGAACGGGCGAGTGGAACACAGACAGGTTTTTTTAATTTTGTTGGCCATAAAATCGAAATGGCAAAGAAATGTATAACTCTATGAACAAACCACAGAGTGTGTGTGTGTTTGAGTGTAGGTAAATATGTACACACACGCACACACATACGTCTGTATATAAGTGTTTCATATAATCGTACATTTTTAATGTTCATATAAATTTAATGTAATTACGACATAAATGAGTTGAGTTTTGTGAACAATTTTTTTTTTTTTTTGCAAATACAAATGTATTTTGTGTTTTGGCAAAAATTAGATGATGACACATATGGTTGTGTAACAAAAATGTACTTGTCTTACTTGGAAAAAAAGGAAAGTAAGCCAGGAAGAAAGTTAGATAAATAGCTCCAAAGTTCTATAAATAAATGTTTAAGGTCTTCTGCAACGACATTTGTTTCAAAAACGAAATAGTTTTGGGTCAATTGAACTAACTAACATATCTCAGAGAAGATTCGCAAAGTTTATTGCGAAAATATCGAATACTATACACTTATCAACATTACAGTCATTTACAAATTTGGCAAATTTCGTGGGAGACAGCGACACACTTCGAAATTCAAATCATTCAAAATAAAAGCCTTATACACGAACGATACAACATTATATATTGTTAGAAAACATATTTGAAAACAATAACGGCGACGAAAATACAGCCTATAAAATAAGACTATTCATAGTTAACTTTATTTAAGGTGAAATTTGGAATGACTGTTTTTACTAAACTAATACAGCATGAAACTCGAAATATATGTTAATGGCTTAGACATGTATTTAAAAAAACAAATTCTAAAACAAATTCTTTGAAAACCTTTAGGGTTATTCAAGGATCAAAAGAAGAAAGAAAGCGTAATTATTCCAATAGATTTCTCGAAATATTTTTGGTTAAGACCATATTGAGCTTACAACTAATATTGAAGCCGATAAATCTAAGTTTAAAGAAGAGATCCGTTTGAATAGTAACCATGAATTGCTTCACATTCGACAAAGTGTACTTCAATGAAATTTTTCCACGCGGCAAACATTACACAAACTGCAATCGTGAAAAATTCACAATCTTTTAAATTTCATCCAATATTTACGTATGATTTTCGAAATTACCTCCATTGTTTCCCTTAAGATTTCAATCAAAGATAAACATCATCACATTATTTTCATCGTCTTCTCGTTGTTTTTCTGTGAAGAAATGCACAAGGCAAACAAATACAAAACTAATATTTCCCAAAACCACAAAAAGCGAAGAAGAAGAAGAAAGAAAAAAAAATATTAAATAAATTTAGAGGTACATATTTGCCTCTTTGCAGTCGTGCAACAAAACAACAATCGACGTCATAATCATAATTTCTGCTGAAAAATGGGCAAACGATTAAAACGTAATACCAGTTGCAGTTGACGCTGATGTTGAAGTGGCTTTTTTGTTTTTGGTGCTATTGTTGGTGTTGTTGTTGGCTGGCAATAGGTATTACCGCATTTTTCAAAACAACGAAACCCCATTTACACAGAGTGAGTACAATAAAACCAATAGACAACAAATTAAAATAAATGCTAAAGACAACGAACAGAAAGAAAGGAGAAATACGACAAAATACAAAAGCCAAAAGCACAAAGCCATACTGAAATGTTAAGACTGGAAGCCAACAATTACACATATTTTCTGTAGAAAAGAAATTGAAAACGAAAAAACGATCATTTACTAATTGCGAAGACGGCAAAAAGCAATGGGAGAAGTACACTTTTTCAATCTTGGTAAACACAACTTGTTCAGCACGCGTTCAAACAAATGTATAAACGTCAGCGGTCTGATAAGTACGGTGACACAAGCAGGCATTTGTCGATTGTAAATTGTTGCAGTATGATTAGCAGGTGCAACCCACGGCTGAGAATTCAAAGGTTGGGCATTGATCATGTCCATTATTCGATGGTTGATCAAGAGAGGAAAAAAACTGGTATTAGTCTGCAATGGTCTCATAAACCAAAGTTAAATTGTGACGTCATGCGCAGAGAGAGGAAACAAGTTACAAACTTCTTTGCGTAACTTTTATTTTATCAACTGTGGGTGCGACCCCACATGATGTTTGTACTCAAATCAAGGATAGAGCTTCAGCTCAGTGGGGAGTTGAATCTCCGATTACACCCATTCAACAGAGTTATGATATCACATCGAGGTAGAGTCTGAAGTTGTCGTCTGCGAACAAAAAATGGGGCCAGCCTCGTAAAAACAAACGAAGAATCATACTGGCAAACATGTGTTACTTTCGGTCTATAAAGAAACCCTCCATCGGTGACGCAGATGCAGCCACGTTCCACTAACGTAGGATACTGACAAACGATTGATCTTTCGACTTTGGCATGTATTTGAGCACTGAGAATTATCACATTTGACTCAATTATAGTACAGTCCTCGTATCGGCAGGAGGCAACTCATATTCCCGCCAATACAAAAATTTAATTTCTGAGTTTAAAAATATTATAAAGTTGAAGCAGGCAGAGCACGTTGGTCGATACACAATTTACACTGATATGCGGTCTGATGCATTCACAAGCGACCAACCATCCCACCATCGAACAGCTGATTTCGATCGTCTCATACTTGTGGTGGCCAGGAACCGGTCATACCAGCAGACAAGCATGTCAGTCTGTTCGTTTGCTGCAATATTTGCATCGGACGGTTGTTGTTGACGACGTTTTTGTTTTTGCTTGCCATGTTGCTCTTGTTGAGATTCATTATCTATCTTGACGTCCTCGTGAAATATTCGAGCATTGGGTCAAACATGTTTTTGGTCTTATTGTGGTGGTGGCTGTGTTTGTTTGTTTTTTTTCGGCGGTAGTTGTCATTTCCCGCCGCCCAAACCGATCTCTAATACCGTGTAATTTGGTTCATTTTTATTGCTGTTATTTTTGTACGGGTAAGCTACATAGAGCGCGGAATTTCTAAGAAATGGAAACAATTTAATGGTTTGTCATGAGTTTCACTCAGTCTTGTAAATAAAGTTAATAACACCTGTAGTTGATGTGATTTGTGAGATGCAATCTCCGCATTGTACCAGGCTTATCCGTATCACATTTGTTTGTTACCAGTGGTGTTGTTGTTAATTTGTATAATAATAATTCCGGCATTTATAACATTACAGCGAATAATTTGCACATTCATCGTTTTATGTAGTTGGAAAATGGGATTGTTTAATTTATGGTAATGCCAATGTTTAACTAACTTAACACAATGAACGAATGACTGATTGAATGAGTGGAATGTCATGTAAAACATATACATTTGTTTGTGTTATGTAGCATTCATGGTGATCTCCATAAAAGAACTGTCGGGGAAATCTATCGACAACAACAAGGTACTAATATTGACAGTATGCTGATGTATCCGATTAATGCTTCTCTCAACAAATGCTTTCTAAGACGGAGTAGGATCTTGAAAATTATCGCCAATGTTCATGTTGCGTTGACAGACAGGGAATGTGGGCCGGCATCATGAGATATTGCAGGCATTCTAAGGACCTCTTAATATTGGTCTAATTTATTGATACCGAATTCCGGTGGCTATTCTATGATGATCTCTGATCGATTACTTGACTATTTGATCAAAGAAAAAATAGTGCATTCGAACCTCGAAGTTACCGCAGGGAGTCAAATGCTACCGAACCTTGATCTGGCCTTATCTATATGGATTGAAGCGATAGACAAGATTAGGCAAGTCCAATGTTTTTCACCGCGGCCTGGAAATAAAAGACTATGATCTTTCAAGTTATTCTCTGGTTGATATTTTCTTCGAAATTCCTGCTTAATAGAGTCTGAGCATGCCTGATAAGTCTGAAATTCAAGTCATTTGGATTAGGAACTAATGAGATAAGAGTGATTGTACCACCTGTCGCGAAATAAGCTCATCACAACTCACAATACATTCTGGAATAAGTCTATACGAAGCATAACTTAGTTTAATCGATTTAAAAGCCACCTTCACCATCCGCTTATAAAAATAGCTGCAAATTTTGTACTCTGTTGTAAAATGACAGTAAGTTACTGTAGATCCTTTTAAAAAAAAGTAGAAGGCGATCTCTCAGAACAATTCACCAAAAGTCATACAACAGAGTAATGTAACGTCAAGAGACTCACAGAGAATATATTAGGTAATTAAAAAAAGTCAATAAAATAGGCAGTCATCAAACGACCACAGAGATGGAAAAGCTGCGTAAACAATTCTGAAGAAGCCCAACATTATGTTTGTAAAGACCCCTAAAATAAGTAGATCTCTTCGTCCAGTGTGACAGCACTCAGAGAATATCCTAGCAAACATAAAAACAATTCATGTAGACTAGACTCGTAGTTAATGTAGTAATGTCACATGGTCTCACCGGTGTCGGAAATCTGATACCACGTTTGGTAAGGAGCCCCGAGGACATTTACCTTAGTATGTCCTACTGGGAACGCCCCTTGCGATCTGTGTGGTCAACTAAGGGGCTCCACATCGCAATACTTTGGTACATGGTGTTGTGATTTTATACGGGTGCTACGATCGAAAGAGAAGCAGAGATGTTAGTTAAGCTTTTGTTCCTAACGAAGAATTTTAGAATTGGCTCTCCAGGCAGATGACAGCCTCATCGTAGTTATCCCAGTATGCATTTGAGGATATAACTACTGGTGTGGTAGGTAGTTTGTGCGAGGTTCCCATGCTGATAAAACACAATTTTACAGAAGCCGTTCTCCTCGTCGCAACTGATTCGGTCCCACCGTCTTTAACGATTTTATTCTCAGACACATTAATTGTCCACTCGCTTATTGTTCTTTTAATCTTTAGTCTGACGTTTACACACACATATGGTCTGACCCACGTGTTTGGACTTCGAATGCTGTGATTCAAAATCAAACGATCACACTTTTAACAAGGTTGGAATCCATTAAAGAATGTGATGCGGGATCTTTAAAGACATATTTCATATTCAGTTTGTTCTTTGATTGTGTGCTCTTGTTTTCTTGCAACATGTCCGCATCGAACATGTCGTGTATGGACATCAAGTCACAACATGTTTCATCGTTGGCATTGGTATCGCGCCAACAGGTATGACAACTGCGAACCGCAAAACGCGAAGCAGGTGTAAATAAAACCAAAGCTTGACTTAAAACCGACCAAAATCAAAACACAGTCAACGCTGAGAGCTCAAGAAGAGCAGACGAACATCAAGTTAAGATTAGAAAACGTGTTAAAATCACCGCAAAAAGTACAACTAAAAACGAAATCACATAAGGGGCAACCGATAACACAAAATAGGAAATAAAAACAAAGAGTCAAAATCGAAAATCGCGTTTAAAAGCAAATGTAACCGAATAAAAAGAAAACTTAGAGCAAATGACCGTTACCGAATTCAAATTTTTGTGTAAAAACAAAAAGTGAAGAGAAGAAATATTGCCAAAGGCAACACGAGATAAGAAGAAATTTATCTTTTTAATACGAATTTATCTTAGCCAAAAGGCAAATTTTCCGAGAGTGTTTTTTTGTGTGCTGTCTTTCGGTTTTTGTTTGTTGCCGTTTGCTATTTTTGTGGCGCGCTCTGTGTGTTGCAGCAGCAAAAGTGTCTGGTTTCGTGTGTTGCCGCCCGTTGCAACTTTAGAGTAATTGTGTTTTTTCTTCTTCTGTTTTTAAAAGAAAAGTTTAAAACTACAGCATAAAAGTAAAAGAAAAAAAGATAAACAACGGAAAAGCAGTGAAAATGCAAGCCAATACCACCACCAGTGGCACCAATGGCCGCCGTCGCAGTGGAGAAAAATCGTTGGAAAAAAGTGAAATTATATATCGTTTAAATGGCGGTGGCGGTCAGAAAAAGAGTGGCGGCCTTTGGCCAGTTGCCATTATTTTGTATGCGGCAATTGTGCTGCAGCTATTCGGAAGTTCAATGGCTTTTACCATACTTTCGCCCTTTAGCTACACCTCGCTGAGCTTTAAGAATCTTCTGAACAGTGTCTTACTATCGAGCAATGCCAATTTGGCTGGTGGTGGTCGTAATCTCAAGTCCGATGTGCTGGAAGATGCATCACTGATAACGGTAAGAAGAAGACGCAGCAAAAAAAAAAATTAAGGATCACAACGAATTGAGTGTGTGCTGCACACGATAAATTCAAATATGAAATCTATTCGAATATTCAGTTGATTTTTTTTGTGCATATTGTGGTGAAAATGTTCTTCTATTAACAGACTACAATGGAGCAAACTTTATAAATTGTTACCGAAATTATGGATTATCTATTTTGGTGTCTATACAATTTGTTCAACAATAGGAAATGTGGTCAAAAAAATGGAAATAAAAAGTGTCTGCAGGGATTTCCAACAAGAGGTGTTATTTTGGTATTCAAAGAAAAATGGAATTTGTTGAGATAAATGTTTATTTCATAATAAAGTGGAAGGTATGCCGTTAATAATGAAAAACAACATCAGCCAAATGGCCACGCTTACAGGACCATATCCTTTTTCATGAAATTTTCGATGCTGTGCTGTTGACGTACACCTTATCTTTCACGTGGCCCCAAAGGAAGAAGTCGCAAGGTGTTAAATCACAAGATCTCGGTGGTCGATTGTGATCACCTCTTCGAGAGAAACCTTTCGTCCGGAAACCTTTTAGTTTTGCAAACTGTGACTGCAAGATTTTCACCATTTTTGTAGTAAATTTTAATAATTTCAATGCGTTGTTGAATCGTTTATCGTTCCATTCTTAGTAATGGCAAAGATTCAACTTGTAAAATTTCAAAGAATAAAAGCTTAAAAAGTGACAGCTATCGGAATACCGGGTGATTCACAATAACACCACTTGTTGGAAAACTCTTTATATGCAGATTCTATCCTTCCAAATTCGTACCAATGAATTCAAAGAACAGTTCGACTATTTCCATTTATTTAAACCAAATTCTTGTCTGAAATTTGCTCAGCCATATTTATACACTTGCTTTTTTTGAAAGTGATTGTGTTTAAGTTTTAAAAAGATTTAAAAAAAGTAATGCTTTGCTTTTTGGTTGTGTTTGGTGTCTGTTGAAAGATTATGTTATTCGTAATGAACAATCACTGTTATGTCATAATGCAGGCAAGTGGTAATTATTTTGGGATACCACTAATTAAAACTAAAAACTAAAGAAAATATACGAGACTTTTAAAAATGTTATTACAATTTCCCAAAGATCCAACTATTGAGTGGAATTGTGTTACACTTCAATATTAAATCTTACATAAGTTGTTGATTTTGGCTTGCTAAACTTAAATATTCAGCCGGTTTTAATACCACCCGCTATTAAATACATCCAATCATTTATGTATTCAATTTAAAATCGACAAATATTTTTTAAAACTTGTGGGAAAGAGATTTTTTTCAATATCAAATAAAGTGGCATTGTCGCATCGGGATCTTGGTAGCACATGAAGGAGTGCAGTTTCTAGCTAGTATATATATTAATATTGTGCACTTTAATCATCATCATTTTAGAAGCAGTACCAAATTCTAGGGCTTCCTTACGATAGCCCTTCATAGGCTTCACCAAAAACCGAAATTTCTTTTTGACCTCCTTTGGATAAAATGTTGATGCAAAATTTTCTAATTTAGTTTCACTAAAAAACCACCTGGCCTATTTTGCCCAATGGTTACTTCGGCCCTCTGTGTGTAGGTTTTCGATAACATTGAACATAAAAAATTATTAATTGAAACCACTTGTCATTCTTAGATGTCGGATGAAAGAAAAATGTCTAGTCTCAGTTATTATTATGCTTCGTCTTCTTTTATTTTCTGTGACCTTTTTGAAAAAGAAAATCGTCAAGTGAGAGTTTTCTGTGTCTTCGTATCGCGAGTCTCTCCAACATTTTGTCCAGATTTACAACAAATGTCATAAAGAAAATGAAGATGAAAACGAAGAAATCAACAAAACGGAAAAGAATTGGAACGTAACTAATTTGTGGCAATAAAAATTAGTACATCATCATCATTGTCGATGTCACTATGGTGCCACTGTCGTCATTAATATTAGCTACGGACGGACGGACGGAAAAACAAACCGTGGGTTGAGTGATTAAAAAATTTCATTTTTTGTTTCTAATTTGGTGAACTTAAGATCTCACCTGCATTTAAGCCACTTAGCCGTCTGTCAGCTAGGAGCTAACAACACCATGAGAGATTTACCTTTATTGGGACCATGCTCTTGGCATGAGATAATTATATACAATTAGTCGAGTGACGCACAGTGTTGGGAAACCGAACGTCTGTTTGTGATGGGGAGGGAGGTGTTTAACATAATTAGGCAATACATGTGTAATGACAATAACAGGCCCCCTCCACAATCAATGCGCAGCCGTTATCAACTTTATTGTTGTACTATAAGTAAGACACTAAACTTTACAGTTCCATTTGCAATAAAGTAACATAAAATGTTTTCTTTTCGAATGAGAAGACAATACATGAACTTTCCAGCTTTATTGCGTGTTCAGCTCAACTTAACCCTTATCATTGCAGTCGTCGATGTGGTAACTTAATCTAAAAGAACTTCTACCTGTGCCTTCAGTCAGCACTGACTTGTATTCGTGTTTGTATCTTCCTTGCTCCGAGCCATACACAACACACACAACGGAAGTCAATGAACTTTTTGCCGCTGAACTAAAAAAAAAAAACACATCACGGTCGCAGCACCAACAACGGCCGCCACGCTAATGCGAATAGACGATCCACTCTTCCACTCTAATCAGAAATGCTGGCATTGTAACAGCCGAAGATACCAACATCGTCCAAATGCACTAGAAAAAACTGAAACCAAAACAAAAATGTAGGTACTGAAGTGCCGGTAGAGAGATGTGTGAAATGAATTGACACGAAAACAAAAACCAAAGTGGAGAAAAGAAAAGACGAACTGAGCTGTTGGGAACCTAATTATGAAATAGACACAAATACGGAAAAGAAATTTATTGGAAATGTTTTAAAGAAACTTGAAGTAATGAAAGTATTCTTGTGGTTCTTACAAATACATATTGAAAAACCTGTTCGAGAAGCCGAAGTTGAAGTCATCTTCGCTGTGACTTTTTTAATGTGAAATTTTTTGTTCAACATTTGCCAACGTCAGCTACAGAGAATACGACTGTTTGCTAGGGCATTTGTATATCTGCTAGAGTATTTGAAAAGGGTCGACTATTTATGATACAATATTCAAATTATAAATTCCCTACTTTTGGAGAAATTCCGTCGTGTAATCGAATATACACTAATTTTAAAATGTCGCTAAAACCAGGCATTCTAAAAAATGGGTATCAAAATTAAATTAAATTTCTCCAGAATACTTATTTTGGGGCAGCGTTCGGCGGAACACATACCACTGTATTCTGTGTTTGTATGATTGGTGTGCAATTTTTTGTGCAAATGATAATGTAGAGATTATATAAAACTAAACAGAACAGAACATAATTAAAAATTGAATTTTATGATAGAAAAAGTACCTTTTTAGTTCCTTAATTTAAAACAAATGTTTTTTAATGTAACTGGACCAAAATGTGTGTACTTTGTATTAGAAGCTGCGTAAATCAGGTTTCTGACAGAAAAAGATTTATAACTTATTTACAAATTCAAATAATAACAAAGCATTGCGGTTAAAAGTATTTATTACGCAAAATTGCACATCATCCCAAAGAAAAAAGTTTTTTTAACATAACAATCAATTGAAATACATATATCATCAAAAAATTCTTTCAACGAATGCTCAAGCGATACTAACTGAATTTGACCTCTTCCAATATAAGTTCAGGTCATCTGCAGCCAAAGAACCTCTAGAAAACATAGGCAGAATACCAAAGAAATGTCGAAAATGTTTGTTCGAACCGGTGAAATGTAAACGTTACTAAGGTGCGAGTTCCCAATTGAATCAAAAAAGCACAACTCTCTGCGATGATATGCATATGATGCACTTGCATGTCTCATGAACTCATTGAAGAAATAAGACATTTCTAATTTGCGTGACCTAGTTTGTGTATCCGATTTTGGTGGGAGAAAACAAATGTTGTACAAAGGTTCGGCTGTGATTTTTGGCAATATACGATAATTCGCTGTCCACTGCATCTGTAGTGATTTTCTTCCAGCATTCGATAAAACTTACATTGGTATTTTGACGAGTGGCATTCCAATTGTGATCAGCCAAATAGCACTGTGATATTTAATTTTAATTTTTATTATTTTTTTTTGAAATATTTTAATGTTAACTGTAATGTTTAATTGTCGTAAACATAATAAAAAGAAGGGCTAATGTGATTATTGAAAGTTTAAATATTCAATAAAAGTCACCACTGAAGAAGTCGGAACAATCCCGAAGAAACCGGGGATAAAACAATAAAATTAATAATCTCTAATTTATTTTTATTTTTTTTTTTACTAACACTCAGGGTATGCCCCCTATAAATGCAATGCACTGTATTAGCGATGGGAAAGATGGGTTTTGGAGGGACAAAAGAGGGAGTAGTGTTTGTTGATGTTTGCCTTGAATTTGGCAATGTCATAGCAGACAGGAAAAACACTTGCTGGAAGATTATTCCGCATACGAACAGTTCGGCTGAAGAACGAATTATATCTATAGTGCGTCGTTCGGTCAACCGGCCATTTTACAATGAACGGATGAGTAATTGTTCATTGGTAATTGTTTTTAAAGTCCTCAATTGAAACGTGACTGGTAGGGTCCTATTCTAGGCTGACTTCACACACAGCCTGTCTCTGCAATTCAGTTCATTTGTTTGCTAACTTGCGCTGACATGAAATTGTAAAAAAAAACCCTTGTCTACCTTTCAAACATTTCAAAATTGTAACATGAAACAAAAGCCAAGCAAAATGCAACTAACAGACACTCATTTAAAGTGATTAACTTCAATTGTCAGTGGGTTACTAATGCAACCCATAAACTGATTATCAACCACGACGTAAATTGAAGCCAAAAAAAACAAAAAAGAAAGAAAACAAAAACACAGTCACAATGTGAAAATGCGGAATTGATTTCATAATATTTGCATTCAAATTTCCAAAGAAAAAGCGCTAAATCCAAGTGTACACTTTTTGTCTTCTATGCCACAAATCAGAAACATGTGTGACTGCCAGTGGTGTACTGAGTTTGGTAGGTATACTGAATTTGGTATTGCGTTTGCAACAATATCGGCGTTCCTTTAGTGGAACAAATAGCTCAAAAGTGCTCTAAACAGAATATGACGGGTTTATAAGAAAAAGTATATTTAAAAAAAAAAACCGATCATAGTTACAGCTCTTATACAATTGTAAAAAATTTCTGGCCATTTTTGAGAAAATGAAATAAAACTAATAGTTAATTAAGTCAATTTCACTAGAAGTGTAGGGGACCACCTAAATCTGAAAACAAATTTTAAATTTTCTCATAAATTTTGGTATACATATTGTAGCCCTGATCCTATGAGATATACGTTTCGGCAGTTTGATTATGTAAATATTAATTAAGATCCACCTCATCGAAAGTTTAAATCGATAGCGGGATGGTAAGACATAAAATCTTGAGTTTTAGCTAAATCGTGGCACGGACCGGCACAAGAAATGGTTTTTTGGTTAAGATTTTTAGTAAATGGTGGTGTGTAAATCAGAGAATCCCTTCAAAAATAATCCCACGAAATGTTAATTCTTTACATGCGACAGCGTAGGATTTAATTTTAATATTTAATAACTTTCATAAATTAGTTTTGTTTTATTAAAAATGTAATTGAAAGTTGTTCCTAATTGTTGTAGTAATATTCAGTTAAAATTAACTTGAAATACATTAAACCAATTTTTTTGTTGCTCCTATAATCAAAGATGTGCCAGGACAAATATTGGAAATAATCTTAATATATATTTACCCTCGACACTGATTCACTGATACACTGATACACTGATTCACTGATTCACTGACTCTGTCACGCAGTACGTAGGAATTTAAATAGGCATTCTATAATTTTCTATAAATAATAAAATAATAAATAAAAATAATATTTTCCCCAATTTTTTTTTTCCAAAATTTTTTTTTTTATAATTTTTTTTTTTACAAATTTTTTTTTTCACCAAAAATTTTTTTTTTACGAAAAATTTTTTTTTTACAAAATTTTTTTTTCCAAATTTTTTTTTCAACAAAATTTTTTTTCCAGCAACAATTTTTTTTTTCAAGAAAATTTTTTTTTTTCAACAAAATTTTTTTTTTTCAACAAAAATTTTTTTTTTCAACAAAAATTTTTTTTTTCCACAAAATTTTTTTTTTTTCAACCCAATTTTTTTCCATATTTCAACGGGCGCCATAGGCGCATTACAACTTACTAGTAATAAATAGTCGTGGAGTTATTGAATTAATATTGCGTATACGCTGGGTGGATCATTTGTATTGGAGATTGCACAAGGGGCGAGTCGATTGTTCCACCGTTATCTACTTATAGTAATTTGAATAAGTACAATAACAATCCTAGCTACTAATTTTAAGCACTTTTACCAGATGGAAGGTATCGAAGAAGCCTGCATTTAAAGCTGTAGTGCAAACACTAAGGAGTTCCAAATTCACAGGCAATCTAGTAAAATAATGCCCTACAGTTGGCCATGATAACACCGTGTTACACACATTCTGTCCTATGAACCAAATTTACTTTTTCGGAAAGGGGATACAAAATAAAAATCGGCGATTTTCATGTACACGTCAGAATTTTTTTTGTTTAAGTTTGAAGTAGTGGCCTTTGTGAAAGCCTTTGGACCGATTTTTAACCCTTTTTCAGTGATACAATCGAGCTGATTTTTTGCAGGCAGACTCGTGAAAGTGTCTGTATCACGTCAAATTTTTTAAAAAATATATTTTTATCAATTTTCAGAATAATCTACTTTTTTGTATTTGTGGCCTGTGTGAAAGCCTTTGGACCGATTTTTAACCCTTTTTCACTGATACAATCGAGCTGATTTTTTGCAGGCAGACTCGTGGAAATGTCTGTATCACGTCAATTTTTTTTAAAAAATAGATTTTTATCAATTTTCAGAATAATCTACTTTTTTGTATTTGTTTATAATGTAAGAAAAATCCAAATTTACCTACCAAACCTGATGAAGTTTCCCAAAAAGGGTTCCTGTTTGATAATAAAAATTAACTATTATTTTTCAAATTACGGAATACCAACGTAATCGAAACCATTTCAAAGATCGCAGTCGCAAATTTGGTTTATGTTTATGAAGGGTGCACCAACTTCGGTCGGGCCGAACAACGTTTCTTACGTCTTTCTGCTGTCATGGAATGGTTTTCATAAAAGACCAGCGATTGAAAACTCTGTCATGAAAATTGTACAAAAAGAAAAGAAAAACAGCTGTATGAAAAGAAACCGAAAACTCTCTTTTTTTTCAAGCCACAAACAGTTTCCTTATTTTTCTACCTTAACTAATGTTGTTATTACTGCTGCTGCGTTTTTTTTTTCTTTTCTAAAAAGCCAAAGTATTATTACTTTTATTATTGCTGCTATAGTTTTAGTTGTTGTTGTTTCTGTTGATTGGTTAAACAATAAGCAACGTATGATAATGAATGCAGGCAGGTTGCAGTAACCAAACAAAATTTTCCTTCTCCAACACTCCAACGCAAAACAAAAAGCTAAACCAAACCAAATCAAACCATAACAACCAAAAAGCCATAACAAAACTTGGCATATGAACGTATATATGTACATATGTATATGTGTATGTAAGGATATGTGCAGCATGATATGGTAACCCATATTTCAAAGTCATTCGTGTCATCAGCCCCAAAACTAAGACGACGAGGGGGAAAACACACACTCACACACAAGTAGGAATATTGCCAATTGTTTTCATTTCATGCGATTGTGATTTTGCCAAAATCAAAACCACAACAATTTCAATTGTGATTGTTGTAAGCTTGTGCCAATGTGGAGGTAAAATATGTCTTGCCACTAATTTCAGTACATTTCTGAGAGACGCCTGGGCAAGATTGTCGGGGCGGGGAAAATTGGGGAGTGGTATCAGATTGGATTTGATTGATATTCAACTTGATGACAGTGTTGCAAATCACATGAACTTATGTAAAATCAGCAAACACAGGTGACCCTCATTGAATGCACAAGCATTTTGGAATTTTGTTTTTTTTTTTTTAAATCACCTAATTTTCTGCATAAGAGAAGCAGCTGTGAGGGAGAGAATTTGTGACAGGTTTCCGTTCTTAATGTCAGCACAATTGTAGGTGGTTGCAATGCAACTCAACACAGTCTCGGATTCCTCGATTTGGGTATAAGCCCCAGACACCACAATACTTGGCGAGTAGACGCATCTGCTGGTCAAGACGAAACATTTTTGTGGGTTCTCCTAATTCCCGGTGATACCAGATCATGGATCAGAGACATCATTCAGTTGGACATCGGTTGTACGATAAAATATATGCAGAGAAAGCCTCAGTTACTCTCAGAACCATCTTACGCTAAAAAATAGATAAGATACCTATGTCAGGACAGCAGGAAACCTAAACATAAAACTGATATCATTGGTGACATCATGTACAAGTTAAAAACCATTTTTTTTAAATATCCGAATATTCTACTTCAAATAAGTAATCGTTTTGATTAAAATATTATCAACAACATTAAAATAAATATTAAAATATTATCAACAACAAAGAAGAAAATACTCTATCTAAATTCGTTAATCGTCCAGTTTGTCCTTTGTACAACATGATCAGGACAACAGCTAAAGTATCTTATAATGTAGGACCCAAAGAGTGCAGAAAACTGTCGTCAATTCGTAAAGCCCGCTCATTGAATTCCATTGCTCATCTTCTACGACAGCAAACTTCAGTCTCCACTTACAGAGTTCTTTTCTTTATCAACGTCTGATTTTTTAACATTTTCAAATTATGTTTGATTTTTTAATTTTTTATTGTTTCACGGGGCAAATCACAGTGTCTGAAGGTGACCCACACGATATTGAAATTCTCATCTCATACCATCGGCATTAGGTTCGATGCAACCGGCAGACACAACATTGCATATTTGAAAGTCCAACGTTTGATTAATTCTAACTTTGAATATTGCGACTCAAGTTCGATTTATATTTTTTTTTCCATTAATACAGTGATTGACCTCATTCGAAGAGCTGCTTTAGAAATGAAAGTTTTGCATTAAATCTGTTACGATATTAGGTGTTTTAATATGATAGGTGTTTTTAATATTTAGGTGTTTTTCGCAATATGTGGGTCAGCCATGATGGTCAGACGGATCAGACGATAGCCTCAGCTGCTAGTGTTCTGTAACTATTTTAATCTTTGAAATAGTTTCGTAAGATTAAAACAAATAAAATAAATATAAATATAACAAATAAAATAAATATAAATATAATATATATATACAAATAAAATAAATATAAGGATCGAAATATGAGTTGGACTGAAACAAAAAAAAAAAAAAACAATAAACTAAAATAGTGATTACCTTTGTTGTAAGATAAAAATATGAATCTGGTAACAGTCATTTATAGACATTTTATAAAAAAAAAATATATTCTTTCCTATTCTAATACTAGTAAGTTGTAATGCGCCTATGGCGCCCGTTAATTTGCTTGAGAAAGTATTTGGGTAAAAATATATGAAGTCAACCAATGAGTTTCCCTCACCAATTCCGAATTGGCTGAAAGTTGGTACGAAGGGAGTGTTCAATATAACAATAGCATCTGTCAACTTTCAGTCTCCTAGCTTTTCTACTTTCAATTTTATGACGACTTTAATTTGAAAAAAATGATTAGAAATGTACTGAGATGCTTTAACACAATTTTTAATATCTCTGAAAGTATTATACGTACATAAATGATCAAAGGCTTATTTTGAAGCTAAAATTATGCACCGTTAAATAGAAATATTAAATAGATAATTTTCGGACAAGGATATCGTGGATAAAAAAGGACTAAAATTGCCGAAGGATATATCTCAAAAAGCGATATTTTTAAAAATTTCAAAAAAATATATGTTATTCCCTATTCTGTTTTGCACACGTCTTTCAACTTTTAGCCGTGGATCTTTATAATGGAATGAGTTATTAAGAAAATAGTTCGCAAAGGTTTACGTATTCATAAATTTTTGTATTTTTTAAACAATTTCAATTAGTATTTTAAAATAATATTTCATATCATACCAGTGAATTACAGTTATATTCATTCAGCTACTAGTAAATAATAAAAAATATCAAAAACCTAGATTATATTTACTTATTTGTAAAGACTTTCAATTACAAAATCGGTATCTGCCGAGTAACGCTTTACTTTAATGTTAGTTTTTCCCACAGGTACAAAAGAATGCAGTTTTTGCGTCCCAGGAATAGTACGCAATTGTTTAAAGCGTATTTGGAGGAATCGTACTTCTTCATCGTAATCTTTTACTGTTAAATACTCGAAGTTACAGTTCAAAAGATTACCCAGGCACCAGTCATATAAATGTCTTGGAGTAGTTATTTGACCTTGTAATGGACGCTGTAAACTGGCGTCCTGGAATTCTTCCTCAATTTTATGTACTGACCAGCTTTTTGGTAAAATGGTTAGCAGTTGGATTTTCTCACTATTTGTTGGTATTGTTTTAAACTTTTCTTTTAATTGTTGTATTATTTCGGATTCTGGGCATATATGATAAGGTGATTGTGTTGAACCAGGGAAAATTGTATTTTTAATCGACTCACTTATTTTTTTGAATTTTGTATCTCTGTACAGTTTATGATGTAATTTTTTCTTTTTGATTGGAGTTTGTTCCAGATATGGTAAAGATTCGTTTAATTTGGAAATAGCAACATCTTCCGTGCCTGATGCAATTTCATCGAAAGTATCTAAATTTCCGCTTATGTCCGAACCTTCGTCTAAACTAGATTTGTTTAAATTGGAAAGCTTTTTTCTACATGCCGCACAAATTTTATTTGAGGTCGTGATGTTTTTATCCGTAATATACCGTAGCATCCATTCTTGAACTCGTATTAAACTTTTATCGCGCGTAGTGTGTCCGGATTTATTAAAAGGATTACAGCAAAATCTTGAATTGAATGGCATGTTTTCACGGTCACAGAGTTTGTTGAAACAGTTTTTAAAATACCGCACCCGAAGAATTCACAATTAAATGAAAAATGCAGCATTACCAAACTGACAATATTCTCATAGACTACTTTCTTAATATATTTTATATTGCATATATTAAAAAATACATTCAAAATTAAAGATTTTATGAAATATCATAACTTTTTCTTGGGAATTTAATTATAACTCATTCCATGATGACGATCCACGACCAAGAGTTTGCAGACGTGTAGAAAACAGAAAAAGGATTAATATACATTTTTTTTTAATTTTTAAAAATATCGCTTTTCGAGATATATCCTTTTGAAATTTTAGTCCTTTTTTATTTACATTATCCTTGATCGATTTTTTTTTTTTTAAAAAATGTTTTTAATGGCTCATATTTTTATCTGTAAAATGAGCCTTTGATTATTTACAAACATTAAATACTTTTCGAGATATTTACAAATATGTTAAATTACCTCAGTGCATTTTTGTTGATTTTTTTCAAATTGAAATGGTCAGAAATCTGAAAGTACGAGGGCTATATGTCTGAAAGTTGGCAAGTATTATTGTTTTGTTCCATAGATCATGTATAAACAATATTATCAAATTCGCAGATGATGTGGTCAGAAATGTTAAATTTTCGGTTGATTTCATATGTTTTTACCCATTTGTTACTTAATTTTAAAAATTTTGTAAAAAATATTTTGAGAAAACTATTTTGTAAAAAAAAATTTCGAAAAAAATAAAATTTGTGGAAAAAAAATTGTTGCTGAAAAAAAAAATTTTTGTTGAAAAAAAAAATATTGTTGAAAAAAAAAATGTTTGTGGAAAAAAAAAAATTTTGTTGAAAAAAAAATTTTTGTTGAAAAAAAAATTTTTGCTGAAAAAAAAATTTTGTAGAAAACAAAAAATTTCTTGAAAAAAAAAAATTTGGAAAAAAAAAATGTTTGTAAAAAAAAATTTGTAAGAAAAAAATTTTTGGTAAAAATAAAAATTTGGGGAAAACACAATTTCTGTACAAAAAAAATATTATTTTTTTTATTATTATTATTTATAGAATTTTTATAGAATGCCTATTTAAATTCCTACGTACTGCGTGACAGAGTCAGTGAATCAGTGAATCAGTGAATCAGTGTCGAGGGTAAATATATATTAAGATAGGAAAGAACCAAAGGTCAAATTCTTCTTTTTTTCCATGGCAAACAGAAAAACGTCTTGCATTTGGTGTGGATTTCCAAACGAGAATGGCCAGACATTGGCAGTGTGTCCAAGTGGCGTCCATTATTGGACCTGCCTAAATTATAAATTCTATTTCGATTATGAGATATCGCACTAAAAATACTAATCCCACTGAACGCCTTCTTTGTAAATTTCCAATTGTCCACCAAAAATCTAACCCATTCTATCTTCTTGGAAAAGGACAAATTCTTTCTAACAACTCAGATTTGAAATCAGAACTTACCGAGTCTTACCCGTAAAGATGTTCAAACTTGTGCCTGGGCCTATTGTTTGTGGTTAATTCATTTCTGCGTAAGGCTTTGAAAGCAACACATTTATTTCATTATTATTTGATTTTTTTCCCCTAATGTCATTGTTATTGTTTTATATTGTGGGTCGCTTGTTGTTGACATCGTCGAATCGTCTTTGTCATCGTCATCGCCGTGGCCATCGTTGTGTTTACTGTCGTGTGTCTCAATGTTTTGATTAATTGACAAAACAAAATTCAAAATACATCGAAATATTGCCATCATCCTTGTCATAGTGATTTAGCCACCATCAGCATGAGTTAACAGAAAAACAAAAAGCCTGTAAGTTTGTACACCATCCGCAGATGAATGCCAAATTTTATGTTGCTGTCAAAATTACAATAACTTATGTGGCGACTACACGCATGGGCGAGGGGCATCATGGTTTAAACCCATGACTTTGTTTCTGGGATGTGTGTATGTATGTATGTGTAATTAAAATTATTGTTAGATGAACGAATATTTTCATTGTTCGGTTACACCTCCCGAGTGTGAGTGTTGCAGCAACGGGAGGAGGCCAATAGCTGCCCTGAGGGACAGGACGGACGAGTAGCTGAGCAGATTTATGATTTATTTGCATAATTAATCAATACTTTAAGTATTGTAAATGCGAAATATGAAGTTTAAACTGAAATCACGTACAGCACATAAATTATCACAATGTATTTGGGCACTTTTGCAGATCGGCACAAAAACAGTCACGTCTGCAGATGTCGTGTGTCGTTGCCTTTTATGAAGTTACAATGGTTGCTATTTATATTCCGGGTCCAGGCAATACTAGGGTTGCCACAGCATTTTCAACGTCAAATGAGACTCACAAAACTGTAAGTCTCTGAGAATACATTGGCTTAATAACAACCACTTGCGGATCTTCCGAACCCCAGATGCGCCAGTTCTGCTTGTTAACGTAGCCGCCGTGATGAAAGCTAGCTTCGTCAGAAAGGATGCACTTTCGAGCAAACTCTTGGCCTACTTTGAAGCGGGCGGTCGTTTGCTTTCAGTTACTGAGTCGAATAGTGCGAGGCATTTGTGCAAAATTGGCATTAGGCTCGGGCGTGAAATGTTTACCTGTTGAGATGGATGTGTAGTCGATGCTCCAGGACTGAGACGCACCACATGCTCGCCGGATTAATAAATGTTTTGCACTTGGCTTCTCCAGTTCGTGATACCAAAAACCTTCATGTCTTCTTCCACTTGGTCCATCCAGCAGAGTATCGATATTTCCTGTCTACGCCGTCAGTGGTAAAGTTATTAGTTATGTTAATTAACTTTTAATTGATATAACCATTGTTTTAATTGCTCCAGGACTGAGTCGCATCGCATGCTCGCCAGATTATAAGCAATTTTTTTCTACATACTTAGGTTGGTGGCCGGTGCCTACTTAATAAATGTTTTGTACTTGGCTTCTCCAGTTCGTGATACTAAAAACCTTCATGTCTTCTTTCACTTGGTCCATCCAGCAGAGTCTCGGTTTTTATCTGACTGCGCCTTCTGAAGTACTTTTTTTTAAATATATGAAATAAATTTTAATTGATATAAGCATTGTTTTTAATTGAGACTCAGCTTTCGTTTATTTCTGCGTTACATGATGGGCCCCCATTCCCATCAAAGGTTAGGCAACGCTGCCTCATAGCAAATGGCTTGGCCAACACATCTCACGAAACACCGTAGTTTCGTTCAACTGAAACAACAACAAAAAACACACAAACTGATATGTTTACATTATGTTGCATGATTTATCATGTCACTTATGGATTTGATGAAACCCACCTCTCCCCCCCCCCCAAAAAACCCTACAACAACACGTTAATGAATGAATGGACATGTATTACAAATTCATTAATAGTTTATAGTACACGACCAGTTTATGTGCGTTTGCAGTTTCAAATCGTTCGCTCCCTCCCAAAAATTAAGTTTCGGGTTTTTTCGGCCTCTTGTTGTTGTTGCTCTTATCAATTAGCAATTGGCAAATTGTACACGTTTTGTTTATTTAAACAATAATAATGATGCCGTTAATGTGTTACACGTTACACCTCTTTTTTGCCTCCAACTAACCCTTCCGATGACCCTCAATTTCACAGTAAGCTGAGCTAAGCAGATATTTCAATTTGATTTTCGTGTTGCTGTTGGTCTGGGGCATTATGCAATTTGTCGGTGGCCAAGGTGTTTTTGTGGTATTAAGCACTGGCTGAGCTGAACATACCAATCCTGGTCAATCCACCAAACGACGAACGGACGCGTCAAAGACATTGGCGGTGCATAGTGGTCCCGCAGAAGAACGCAATGCCAATATTTCACAATTATTAATAAGGAAGAATAATTGGGGGGACAATTCATTCGAGGCAAAACGCTCGCTCGATTGTGGTTAGGTATGAGGTATCTTCGTATTACAAATTAAAGCCTTAGCCACATTTCTAAATACGAAAGTGTAGCACTGTGCGGCGGCCACATGTTATTATTTAAAATATTGATCATTTGTAAATAAAGAATAGTTTGGCAATCAATTATTGTGGCGGTTACTTGTACTTTTAGTGTTGTTGTTGTTGTTGTTACTACGAATATTGTTACCGCGTGCGTGTTTTGGTTTATTGATGGCCGCATTATGACCATCCGTGTTGTTGGCCATTTGGGGGTGGGGGGGAGTTGGCGTAGCTCACACCAACTATGGGAGGGCTACGCTGTACTACTCGTAAAGTGGTGTCTGCGATGCATATTTTATCAACCGTTGGTCTGCGAGTTTGGGGTTAATGTAATACAATGTGATTATTTGCTATTTATTCGTGAGTTGTACTCGTACGAATAATTTTATTTTTATTTTTTTTTTGTTTTCCTTTTGATTTGTGGAATTATATAATTTCGAGGAAATGAACATATTTAACTATTCACAGTGAGTGAAGTGTGTAGTGTGTGAATGTGATTTATGTGCGCCACCAACAACAATAACAACACAACACAAACACAAACAAAACAAAATACATAAAAAGTTGGTCAGTGGGTTTTATGGCTTTTACTCGCAATGCGTTCGAAATTGAATGCCAGTGCGAATTAAGTCATTAAAACATTATTCAATTTAGTGTGTAGTTCCTTATTGCATACGCAGCGCCATCGTAGTGCCGACAACACCCATCGCATGAGTGGGTTGTGTTTTCATTTTTGAAAACTCGTTCTCAACTGGGATTTCCGAATGTGGTGAGGGACAGAACAACTCTAGGACATGTCCATGGATTTTTCTAATAATTATATAGTAGAGGTTCATAAACAGCAGCCAAAAGAAATATGTCCCAGACAAATCCACGATTCAATCTGATGAGGCTAGCGGGAGATGGAGCCGATTTATGGTGAGAACTGTTGTCGCCGGCAGAAACTCGCAACTTATTTAAGCACTGGTCATTATACTAGTGCAATAGTGTCTTGAAGTCTCATACGTCGCATTATGGAACCCGTAAATACTTAATCACCTTCTGAAGACAATCACCTTTTGCATGACAGCAAATTGGGAAAAATACAAACATTTATAGGAATCCTAACCGATGTATTTTAATAGTGTGCCCGAATTCGTTACAGTAACAGTTAGATACACTTGACCTTTTGTTAACGTACAAGGTGTTCCAACAAGAGGTGTTATTTTGGTATTCAAAGGAAAAAGGCATTTGTTGAGATAAATGATCGGATGTTTATTTCATAATAAAGAGGATGATATGCCGTTAATAATAAAAAAACAACATCAGCCCTGTGGCCATCATGACCACACCTACAGGACCATATCCTTTTCATGAAATTTTCCATAACCATGTCCTCGATAGCCTAACGAATTCTATCTTTGAGGTCGTGAATCGTCGCTTATCTTTCACGTGCCCCCAAAGGAAGAAGTCGCAAGATGTTAAATTACAAGATCTCGTTGGCCAATTGTGATCACCTCTTCCAGAGATAACACGGCCCGGCAACTTTTTAGGTGGTCGAATTGTGACTGCAAGATTTTCAGCATTTTTGTAGTGAATTTTAATAATTTGAGGCGTGTATCGTTCCATTTTTAGTAATGGCAAAGATTCAACTTGTAAAGCTTCAAAAATGATAGCTACCGAAATACCGGGTGATTCAAACCAACACCTCTTGCTGGAGAGTTGCAATCTATTTAAATACTGAGCCATTTACGTCATATGCGACATTCAATAAAATGTATTTACTCGCACAAGGACAGATGATGATGCGAACCCAACCATTGGTCTTTCCCATGGGGGTTCAGTAAGCGTTTTTCTAATTGGCATATTTATTAAGACTGCAAACACTAAATGTGGCCATCAAAGTTGATAATTGAGCACGAAAATACACGGTGTGACCATCTTCTTCATACGAATATGAAAAAAACGCATAACCTCGATTAAAACTACTTCTTGTTGGGAAGCATCTAGAAAATCTGTATTTTCTATTGTATCACAAGACAATGCCCTTCCCCCCCATGCATAGATATGGTAATATTTGCATTATTGGCGGCAATAGACACATACAAAAGCCAAACCTTAACTTGTCATTAAACATTTTGGGGAACAAATAGCAGTCGGATATTAACATATGACCTTTGGAGCCGAAACCCAGAAGACAACCACCGATATGATAACGATAATGGTGATGATGGCGATGGCAATGATAATTATGGTGAAGCTTAAACAGGTTGAAAGTGATAAACACTAAATTAAACACCCGCTAATTTAACAGTTTACCCATTCGCCTACAAACTGTTCATGCGAGATAATAATCGATTTTTGCCATTTTCTAACAGGCAAAAAAGATCGAAACCAAACACTTAACAAATGGCATAAATTACAATAATTATATACTTCTCAAATAGTAAAAAGACTGTTATTGCCGCATACAACACTAAAGTTTAAATTTAAAAAAAAAAAAAAAACTTTAACGACATATATTTTTTACCGGTTTTTATAGAATTGTTTTACTAATTTATTGCATTGTAAACAACACAGCGTCTTTTGAACGGAGATCGTTAAAAGGCTACAACATTGAAAAGCAGTAGTGGACATAAAGTGGGTTACAAAGTCAATATCATGGTCAGTTACATTATCGATTTAACGCAAATCATGAGAAGCGCGAGACACCGATCACTACACAAAAAAAAAAACAAAAAAAAAAAACAAAGGCATTATCATCAGTCATAATCTGATTGGTTTTTATGGCTGAGCTTGTAAACGTTGCTCATAAAATGAAATTGTTTTTAACTTGACGAAGAAGAACACACGCGTATAAATAATTAATTGTATGTGAAACGTGAAACGTACGCTTGTGAAAATCGTTTCAGACTATGGCCTTCTGAATACCAACGATCGGACGTATTTCCCTTAACATTCCATGCAGTTACAGACAGCGAACTTCTTCTCTCAAGAACTGACAAGCCGACAAAAGGCGATAAGTGGCAAATGTTGTTAAACAAGAAATTTTATTGCATGAGTGAATCTTAATCAATCTATACTATAAATAGTTACTACAAAGCAAGGACGACATCTTGTGGGCAAATTGTTTCCAAAAAAGTGTGTGTGAGTTGAAATGAAAAGGTGAACAAATTGTGTGATCTTTGTGATGATCACGCTCCTATATACACGCAGTACGGGGACCGGAGGTGACCTTTGTCGGTAGTATGATAACACCGTGTTACACACATTACAATTTGACGTGATACAGACATTTCCACGAGTCTGCCTGCCAAAAATCAGCTCGATTGGATCACTGAAAAAGGGTTAAAAATCGGTCCAAAGGCTTTCACACAGGCCACTACGAGCTTTCTAATTCAAACTTAAAAAAAAAAAATTCTGACGTGTACATGAAAATCGCCGATACACGTGTATTTTTATTTTCCCCCTCTTTCCGAATATGTGCATTTGGTTCATAGGACAGAAAAAAATCTATTTTTTGTAACACGGTGTAATGATCACACATCAACGAACAAATCGACAACGGCAAAGACTGCAACAATGTATTTGGCATACACATATTATGGATGTTGTTGTTGTGTTCAATAAACGAATCTAGCTCCAAGGACGCATTCTTCAAACAGTGCTTTGTATCATTTGATATCCTTTTCAGTCATTCGGTACTGTAGACATTTGTATTGGTTGTGTTGAATCCAGATTCACGCTACAGTTGATCGTTTTGCGATGACACCAGGACCATAAATTAAATGTAAATCCAAACGATTTTTGGCTCGATCCACATCCGAATCGTGTGAATTTTTGCTAATGTTTTTACCACATACAGGAGATAGAATCCGTGTTTATTGTAGTGATCGATTCAAAATCAATTTCTAAATCGATCTAGCGATGATCGTCCTTTATAGACGTAGTGCTAACATAGACGTAGTGACGTCAGGACTTTGCAGACGGTCCACTTATGTAAATATTCTTTTTTTTTGTATTATACAAATTTTTATTTACTTAACCTAGGCTATCACACAATTTACAGCATCTAAATTCTAATGACTGTTCATCTAGAAATAGTTAACGTTTAGCAGTAGAGAATATTATGATTAATACTTTTTATATTCGACCTTTAGGTAAACTTTGCTAAATGTTAATAAAAATCAAGCTCGAGGTCTGATGCTGTAAACTATTTAGAAGTCACTTATTACACAGGATCATTATATATCTACATATGAATATAATTGCGGACATGAGCTTGAATTAGGTCAATAGATTTTATTCGTTTGCATTACGCCAAAGTTGTATTCAATAGGCCGACACATTGTTTTTCTTTAACGTATGTTTCAAATAATTACAAGTACATATGTATGTATGTATGTATGTATAGTAGAGCGACTCGCCAAAAAAAGTGTTCGATGTTCCCTCCTAAAAATTAACCTTGGACATTTTTAAGGTGACATCTAAAATATTTTGGCTTCAGCTTTGATCTCTCGTGAGCTGGACCATTTTGAAAAAGGGTCTATTTTTGCATATTTTGTTAATTTGAGAGTCTGTTGCATTAACAACATATACAATATGGATATCATAAGAAAGGTTTTTTTAGGACGCGTCCAACTATATATACAATTTGTCAAAGGACGATCACCCATGTCCTATTTTTAAGGATATTCTGCAAAAAAAAGTGGTTTTTGAATTTTTTGTTCAGAGTTGTTTGTAATAAAAATGGCAAATTAACATATTTTAATGTCTAGGCAATTTAAGTAAATACGGGTTTCGCCTTTTTTTGAAATTCGTGCTAGTTCGCGTTTTGACAGAAATGCAATGGGGTGGTAACTCTACGTATTAAATAGGGCAATATGGGTATCATTTTTTTTCTTTTCTTACTTTCTTTCTTCTTTTCATTCTTTCTTTCTTCTTTTCTTTCTTTCTTTCCTATCTTTCTTTTCTTTTATAAGAAAAAAACAGTTGTTTAAAAGAAAATTTTTTTACAGATGATTCAAGACTCATTTATTTCGATTTTGAATAACGTTATAAGGCGATTTTAAAAACCGTTACAACAAGTCCTTGCGTGATTCTATTTTAGTATACTGCTTGCGCGACACGATCTGGTTCGCAATATAAGCCGGACGATTTTTATCGATGACCGATACTTTCGATTGACTGACAACGTGTACAAAACGCTCAGTGCTTTGTGAATGGCAAGGAAATTCTGAAATGAATTCGTTAATAAAACTTATATTTTTGTATGTTATTTTTTCACCTGGAATATTAATAATTTCATCAGAATTTTGAAGACTCAACAAGTATTCTTGTGAGTAGAACTGTGTGCAAGGTGGTTCTATACCAGTTTCAATTTCATTCCAATTTATCATGGCTTTGAGCACTGATCTTTGGACTATATCTTGCATATGCTCTGGTAATTCGCGTATCCATTTAATGTAAAGCACTGAGCGTTTTGTACACGTTGTCAGTCAATCGAAAGTATCGGTCATCGATAAAAATCGTCCGGCTCATATTGCGAACCAGATCGTTTCGCGCAAGCAGTATACTAAAATAGAATTACGCAAGGATTTGTTGTAACGGTTTTTAAAATCGCCTTATAACGTTTTTCAAAATCGCAATAAATGAGTCTTGAATCATCTGTAAAAAATTTTTCTTTTAAACAAGTGTTTTTTTCTTATAAAAGAAAAGAAAGATAGGAAAGAAAGAAAGAAAAGAAGAAAGAAAGAATGAAAAGAAGAAGTAAAGAAAGAAAAGAAAAAATTGATACCCATATTGCCCTATTTAATACGTAGAGTTACCACCCCATTGCATTTCTGTCAAAACGCGAACTAGCACGAATTTCAAAAAAAGGCGAAACCCGTATTTACTTAAATTGCCTAGACATTAAAATATGTTAATTTGCCATTTTTATTACAAACAACTCCGAACAAAAAATTCAAAAACCACTTTTTTTTGCAGAATATCCTTAAAAATAGGACATGGGTGATCGTCCTTTGACAAATTGTATATATAGTTGGACGCGTCCTAAAAAAACCTTTCTTATGATATCCATATTGTATATGTTGTTAATGCAACAGACTCTCAAATTAACAAAATATGCAAAAATAGACCCTTTTTCAAAATGGTCCAGCTCACGAGAGATCAAAGCTGAAGCCAAAATATTTTAGATGTCACCTTAAAAAATACTAATGTATAGCAATCAAAATTGTTTTATTGTTCAGACTTTTGGTTTTTCCGTGTCATAGGCAAACAACCGAATCCATAGGAATGTTTTTGCTGTCATTAGTGTCACAATGATTTGTTGTTTGTTGCTGATAATCCTTTGTTACGAAAATTGTTTTTGTATTTTCATAAATTTTTCTTAATTCTTTGCAAATGTTTCCTAAAACATTTCGATTTCCAAAAGTAAGTCTTGAACTTTGTATTTAAGTTAAGTGTCAATTTGTCATCGTCAGACTGTCGCTAGCAACCGGGTCAATGTCATTTCCCCCATTTCGATGCTACACCATGGGAATCTTGGCACAGAAACGGATTACAAACAAATGAATGATTAGAGATGTTTATGATGTTTGATGGGCGTCTTTTTTGCTTTAGCAAACACTCGTTTGTGTGTGATTGCGTGAGTCCGCAATAAGCCATGCCGGCCTTTTTGTCATTTGAGCAACATAAAGAAAAGTAACATTTTTTTTTCTTAAAAAAAAAAAATGAAAAATTAGTGTTTAATTTCTTTGTCTTTTTTTGCGAATTATTTTTTCACTTATCTACAAAGTAGGTCATGCTTAACAGCAGATAAAAAAACGATTTACGAGTTTAATGATCAAAGCATGAATGGATGCGGATTATATAGAAAAACACACACACACACAGCTTTGGTATGTATCAATTTCGTGGTGCTTATGAATTTCTAGCTCTTCCATGGAAGGGTCCCTTTTAAAACCCCAACAGAGGCTGATAAAGACGTTCGGTTGAGGTGAATTCAAAATACTCGCCATCAGCTCAGGCTATTCCAGTCTATCTGCAATATTATGACTGAATGTGAATTCATGTGGACACAGGCCTTCATCGTTTCAGCACTTTAACAAAACAAATACGATTTCCATCTTCTGGTGGCGAGTATAAAATGACTCCTCACTGCAGATATCCGAAGATTCACCACATGAACGATTCACAGCGGCGAACAAATGGACGAAAAGAAACGCAAATGAAAACAAAACGGACAACTTCAAAATGCTTGTGGTAGGTCGTGGAATTTGGTCATTATGACGAGGCTAACTGACTGACTGACAGACTCACTTATCGACAATGGGGAAGTCAAGCGACGCTGCTGTTTATTTACGCTTTCTTGCTGTTTTGCGTTTTCCCCCACTCTCCATCTCTGTCTCTTCTTTGGTTTAATGGGTTAGTTTTTGTTAAACTATTCGTGGGTTTGTTATTGTCTGTTTTTATGGCTCAATTTTTTTGCATTCAAAATAAAAAACTAAATTTATGTGCAGGTGTTTATATGCAAAGGTATAAAGAAAAACTGGTCAGGTAAATGAAGAAATAGTATCCGACCCTATGTAAGAATATCAAAGCGTATAACAAAGGTGTTGGCTTAGACCAAGGATGATAAAAAATGGGCATTGTCATGAACTTAAAATTAGTCAATGACCGATCCACATGACATTCATAGTATTTGACGTGCCAAAAATCGGTTGACCAGTGTGAATTCATAACAGTTCAGCGGCTAGTTTTGATAACAAATTTAAATTCAAACTCAAAAAAAAGTCTTCATGACGTTTGGAAATTAAGTTTTGAGTTTTCTAAAATGCAACATACCTAAATTATAATCTAAGTTATAATTAGAGATATAGGAAAATATTTCTTCGATAAATGTGCATTTGAAACCAAAACATTATTTTCAGCGATTGTCCAACATAAGTTAGTTCCACTGGTTCGATCCAAAGATACTGCTGACAAGCGGTTTCTTTCTTTTTTCCATGGTTACACACAAATAAATCACATGTTTGAAGCTTGTATCATGTAAAGCTGATTTGCCTCTAAACAATGTTTATTTGGCTGCAAACATAACACATTTGCTATTATATTTATATATTTGGGCAGAAGCATTAGTGTATTTGGGAGAGAAAAAAAAACGCAATGAACTTAATAAATTTAAGAAAGTACAACATTTGAGTGCCAATAAATGTGTGTTTGCAGTTTTTTTCGTCTCCATTTTCGGGGACCCGATATGCGTTGGGTCTTCACATCCGCTCCGTTTAGGCAAAATGAGCCTCTCCACCAGACTACCTCGACATATCAGCTGGGCTTCGATGGCATTTTTTTCAAACCGGACCGGATTTACCAAATGTCAAGGTGGTCATCGGTCGGGCTTTTGATCAGTATCATCAAGTTGATCGAAAAATCAAATTCAGTGAATTGTAACCAAAATAATTCCCTTTTTATTTATTATTAACGAAAACTAGTATGAAATCATAAAAAAAACTTTATGATTATTTTCCTACTCGAACTTACATTTAACAATTAGTTAAACGTAATTACAAGGGATTCGTATAATACCAACCCCAATCCCTGCTTACTTCTGTTTTTATTTTTATTTTGTTTTTTTGTGGATTTTCTGCCATTATGTCATCGCAGTGTAAAGTGAAAAAATAAAAGAAAAGCGCTCACAAATATAAACGAAACATAAAACTAAAACTAAAAAACACATGGGGGGGGGGGGGGGGGCAGCCAACAGACGTACATACATGCCACTGCAACAGAGAGAAAAGCGGGTGAACAATATTTCTACCACAAAACCATGAAAACCACAGCTAACAACAACAACACCATGACCAGCAGCAACAACATCAAGACCTGCAACTGCAGCAACGTCGTGTTGGAAAACGCGTATAATTGTAAAATTGCAATATAAACATTGTGGTCGAGTTTGTTGTGGATTATAGATTTAAACCCAAAAGCTCCTCCCAACCGCCTCTCCAACACGACCATGCGAGTGTGTAACACATACACATGGCCCCTAATGTCAGTCACTCAGCCATCCAGCCAGTCAGTCCGTCCTTCCTTCCTTCTTCGATTTGGCCATACAATGTAATGTGTTCGATAATACATTCGTTGGAGATGGCGTTGCTGGTGATGGCCACTCACTTGTTAATGCTCCATACTTAGTTACGATGTACGCTGACAAAGCCATCATCATCATCATCATCGCATGTGCTGACCGACCATCACAGACATACTACATGGCAAATGGTGTCAAAATTATAGCATCACTTTGCAAGTGAAGTTGAACGAAAAACTTAATCTACGACTGTCAAGCTTAAGCTGCGTTACGTACGACTAAAACTCTTTGTAAGATTTTAGTTGTTGATAATCTTAAGTAAACTTGTGAATCTGCCGGATAAAAACGAACATTACACGTGGGGGGTTAGCTGTGCCAAGTCAATGTTGAGAGACGCACGTATATTTACACAAAAATGTGTGTGCAATGTGTAAGCATTTGTGCAAGAAGATGTGGCAAGTTGATGGATAGATTGTGGAAACTTTAAGAAAAGTATTTTTAAACTTCCAATTCTCGATCGAAATGACCAAACCTGTAATGGAATATTGCACGAATGATAATAGAGTACTCGTAGGAGTTATGACAGGATACGATAGTGGCAGCAGGAATTGTAAAACAAGCAAGTGACAACAGGAAGTATTGTTGGAGGTGGTTGTTAGATGAGAAATATATTGAAACTAAGGAGCCGTAGGTATGTGGGATACTACATTCGGATAGAATGAAAGGAGTTATTCACTTCTTAATCGACATATCCGTTAAACTTCGTAGACGACCTGACTTGGCTTACTCGCAGCTGTTTTACATATGTTAAAGGATAGCGTAATTTGCTCACAGTTAAAGGACGCTCACAGTGGATACTTGGGAGGATGTCAATTATATTGCCATGGATGTAGGCGCTTCCAGTCTAACGAACTATGTCTTATGAAAGGACTACCCAGTCCAAACGACAATGCTAACTCAAACAGTGAAGATATATTCCCCCCTATTTTGACTTCATTGAGACTGCTTGGGTTTGAGTGTAGGCCAAATAACTCTGGTAGAAAAGTTACTTAGATTTTCAAATCGATGAACTCTAAATCATTGTAGTTGCTTGCCAACATTAGATTTTCTTGGAAACCGATGTTGGAGTGACCTTACCTGGTGGTGACCTCTTTCGACCACTGTGTAATCAGCTTTAGTTTAAATTTTGAAGTTATTTGCCAAGTCACACATCCGCCTATTATTCAACAGGGTTCTGAATAGTACTTTTCGGACGTCGGTACTGGAACCACATTTTCATGCCAAAGTGGCCAACGATTGACCAGCATATAAATGACTTCCAAAAATTCCAAGAATAATGACGTTATTTTGGGAGTGGTTGTCACTCTTCCACAAATAAAATAGCCGAACCCCGATATGCTCAGAAATTGTACCACATACACAAAGTTGATGCAACTTCAAAAGCAATCCTTCTTAACTTTAAAGCGACAACATTTTTAACAGCCAGCCGGCAAGCCTAAACGGCCTAAACACAAAATGTGTATTTATAAAACAAGCAGCAGTTACAAAGTGGTACACATTTCAAATAGTCGGCTATTTGAAAGTAATTAACATTGCTTCCTATAAATGACCGTCATTTCCCCTTTAACTTTGTCTACCAGGAAAAGATCTGAAAGCAAAGGAAAGGAAAAAAAAACCCACTGATCCATTAAAGTCCATCACTTCCTCATTGATTAAAACCAGCAATTGTCAGAAGAAACGGCGCCACACACACACATTCAGACAGCCATAAGAGAAAAATCGCCTATTGGCGTCGTTTTCCGTAACAACATTTTGTTGTTGTTGCTTTTCTATTTTCTGTGCCGAGTTTCGTTGTCAAGGTTATCGGAAAATATGTTTTAATGCAATATTGTGTTGCCATATTGTGGTTTTTCAGCTTTGGTTGTTATTGTTTTTAATGGACTTGAAAACGGGCAAGTGGCAAACACAAACAACGCCAGCCAACAATAGTTGCGGTGGCAGCCGCAGTAATGGCGGCAGTAACAGTGTCAGTATCCGCCGCAATACACAGGGGCAATGTGGCGGCAATGGATACAATCGGTGGCAGTGGCAGTGGAAGCCGCAGTTATTTAGTAATGCCAGTATATGTGATTTCAGAATAAATGCTGTGTTTTTTTTCGTCTTCTTCTGTTAGTTATGCCATTATGTACGAGGTCGGTGTAACGAGTTGCAGAACACTTCAAATAAATGTATGTTCTTAAATTACCAGAAGTTGGAGCTGGTAGTGGTAATCGTAGAATAGATTTTCATAAGATGAAATAAAAAAAAAAATAATAATACCAGCAAGTTTTGTGTTTATGGAGGGTGTTCGTTTGATGGGAGGTTTCAGTGAATGGTTGTAATTGTTGAACACAAACTATAAAAAAAATAAATATCTGTATACTAATCACAAAGTGGCTAACCTATGTCCTCGATAGCCTCACGAATTCTATCCTTGAGGTCTTTAATCGACGTTGGGCTGTTGGCGTAGACCTTATCTTTCACGTGACCCCAAAACGAAGAAGTCGCAAGGTGTTAAATAACAAGATTTCGGTGGCCAATTGGGATCAACTCTTCGAGAGATAACACGGTCCGAAAACTTTTTAGTTTTGCGAACTGTGACTGCAAGATTTGTAGTAATGGCGTAGTTTCTACTTGTCAACTGTCAAAGAATAAAAGCTTCAAAAGTGACAGCTACCGAAATACCAGGTGATTCCAAATAACACCTCTTGTTGGAGAACCCTGTACTTTGATATATTTAATTATTTGTCGTTTGCTTATAATTGGATCCTTATAGGATCCGAAAAAATGTCCTCTAGGTCTATGTGAAATTGCATTTAAATGCGACTAGACAAATGCTTTTGAACTCATCGAAAATTACTTACTCAACATTCCGTGAAGGAACAGATGGGGACTTTCTCTCTCGAATCACGGAGCTGTGTGCAAAACCTACTATTTAAAGCCGAGTCCGAAGGGCTAATGCCTTTCTGGACAAGTTTGTATATGGCTTAGAGAGTACTCTCTTACTCGTAAAGTGGCCAGCATTTACGTGGTGGGACCAGCCGCTGAAAAATTGTTGATGGTCTTACCCTGTTTCGAACCTGAGTTCTGGTGTGTGATAGTCGCACACACTACCTACCACACCACAGCCAATCTCGAAAATTACGTCAACTCAATTGTCCTCGCCCCCTTATCATTTGTTTTCGATGATGCACAAAAAGTATGCGAGGAGAATGGGATCATGTGTATTTACTGCATCAGTTTTATTTACTTGGGCGTTTTCTTTTTTTCACTATCTTCTCCATCAGAACGATGAAGTAACTGCTGGATGTGGTAACCTATTAGCCGCCAAAATGTTACACATTTTCCACAATTTATTATCCTCAACCTCGTTCTTAGCAGCCAGTCACTGTTGCAGTGTTTTTGCCATATAGCAACACTCACACAGACGAACATGGGAAACTTTATAAAGCCACATTTTAAACTATTTTTAAGCGTATTTCCATGTACTCATGTATGTTAGCTGCGCTTACAGTAGGCAACTGAGTTGTTTTTGTTTTAAATTTAATTGATAGAATTGTGGTGCCGAGGAGTTCAGCTAATCGTCTACCACCTCTACAGCACCGACTGATGTGATGGCTGATACATCCACAGCTGTTGGTTGTCTCGTGCGGTTATAATATTTTTGTTTTTCTATTTGATTTTAACAACTTTGTAGTTTTATTTTCATTGTACAACGAGACATGAATGGATTTTAGCGAAATTTGTAAAGCATGCACTGCCACCTTTGTCACACTTTACACAGACATTACATAATGACTTATACGGATTGTAAATTAGTGTGAAAAAAATGCTCACACTTCATTGGGGAATAGTAGCAAATTTATTAGTTGTGTTCACTGGTCTTCCATTTTTTAGACACAAGATGTAATGCAGACGAATTTCTTGTACAAATTCGATGAAAACCCAGTACGAAGGACAGGGTACAGCAACACGAAGACGTACCCAAGTTTGTGTCGAGCGACACTAAAGGAATTCTCATTCGTTTGGTGAAAACGAAAACTGAGACATCAAAGAGTTTCATTGGCTTCATAAAATCCTTTTTATGAAAAGTTTGTATTTTTCGTCACCCACTGTACATACCCACAGCCATTAACATCAGGTGTGGTCTTACATTAACACTTTTTTTTAATTCTTTTTACGACCAACAATTTAAAGAAATTCTATAAAAAGGCATTAATTAAATGTTGTAAGTGTCGCATGTAATGCACATTTTTTTATTACAGCAGAAGCCATTAATGAACACGTTATGCCCATAAACCAAAACGCGAAACTATTTCCATAGGCTCACACTCGAATGGTGGGTATTGACGGTATGTCAGATGATTTGGAACATAGAAAAGTCTAAGAAAAGTTTTCATCATGAACTGATGAATATGAACATGGTCACCTGGAATGATGGATATTTTCAAAGTCTCAACCTGCTCATGAATAAAAAAAATTCACTCAACTAGAATGGTTTTCCCAGGTAGCGTCCAATATTGGCCAGAAAAGTCGGCACTTCCCGTTTTTCTCCGACCACAAGTAATACGGCAGAGAATTTGATTTTCTCAAAGCTTCTCCTAAAGTAATCCACCGCATTCTCATCGACAACTAATCCTGCGTATATTTTTAGTAATCCGAAGCATGTATACATATTTTAGAAACTGTAACATTATTCAGCAGAAATATTACTTATAGAAACTTGAACAAATTAAAGTCGCACACATATACACACAAACATAAATCATGCATATTTGAATTTATCTTCGTATGCAAATGAATGTAGATATGTTGCTTGCTCATGATTTTTATCAATCCAAACAATTGTTCAATTAAAATTGATTGTTTTCTCCATGACAATGCCAAAGGCTTATTAGCATCATTATCGGTGTCATTAGTCATAGGTTACAGGCCGTGACTATTGGTTTTTCTTGTTTGTTTTTTGCAAAAAGAAATTATCAATTTATCAGCAATTGTTGCCACACACATCGGCAACGTCATTAAATGCCAATTTAATTGCAGATTTCTTTTAAAGCCCAATAATAATTCCATAGTTTTCATTACTTGGGTCTAAGAACGTGCAAGATTTTTCAAGGTGGTTTTTTTTTAGATTAAAAGTGTGTGAAACTGTCACCAAAAAAACTATCTACATACATAAAAATTTGTGATTTGTAAATATTTGCATTATTAATAAGACAGATTTGAACATTTATCTGAAATGTTTCATAAATTGACGAAATTTTTTTTGAGAAAAAAATATTTTTTTAGTTGAAGTGCGATTACAAGCATGTACAGTAGGGTGTCCAAAAAAAAATATATTATTTTTGGCTCAACCTGATTTTGATGGCTTATGGTGTGAAGTATTTTTGAGAATTTTTCAGATTTTTTGGAAACGCTTTAGAGATGACACAGACCGGTTTTTTGAGAAAAATTCGGGTTTTCTGAGTTCATTGTATTTCAAGCACAAGTTGATAAATAAATATCATTTCAAAGTCGTTGAGACATTGTTTCAAAAGATAAATGTTCCAACTTTAGCAAAAACAAGCGTATAGCAAAAACATTATGTACAGATAAGTCTAAGAATACTTCACCAAGAAACCATGGGTCTAAAATAAATCGCGCAATAAATAGCAACAACGAAAAATAGTTCTAAGAATAATTCACAAAAAAACTAAATATTTACGTCACATTTTACCAAAAAAACACAGTTTCAGTAATGAATTCAGGCAAAAAAACGAATAAATACCGGTGCACAGTGGCCCTGAAACCAAATTTATCGGCCAAAAGTTTGTAACTTTTGATTTAGTGAACATTTTTGAGATCTGTAAGAAAATTATTGTAGGCAAGGAGTGAGGGATTATTTTAAGGCTATAATATAAAAACCGCACAGTCGTTTATATTTTAGAAATATACGCAAAGTTAACTAGGTTTCTAATTTTTTTTATTTTGAGGTGGACATTTTTTTATAATTTTTGTTTTTAATAAGAAACTTTTTAATGCCCAAAATTAACATTCAGGGAACGGTTAATTTTGCTTATTTCACATTACAAATTTTCACTTTTTCAAATGTTTTATGATATTTGGAAAATTTTTATTTGATTTCTCTACTTTGTCGAACTATTATATTTAAAGAGTTGTGGTGCTTAATTATATTTTAATATTAAGTATGTTTTCTTATCTTTATTATGATGTCAACATTATATTTGTAGCAAATGTCGTTTGGATGTAGCACATATTTTAACAATATCGATTTAAAAAAAACACACACAAAATCGATGTGAGCGAGATAGGGATTTTGTTTAGACCATGGTTTCTTGATGAAATATTCTGAGAATTTTCCGTAGTTTTTTTTTTTCAGCTATACGCCTAGTTGATATTGTCCTCCCATACAAATTCACCTACCCTAATGTACTGTTGTATTGGGTTTATGGCATTCACATTCTACCTAAACCTGGAAATATGGATACTTTCAATATTTTGTACGTTAACGAGATTTAAAGAATTTAAATAATTGGCCATTGATGTGATGCAGACCAGGTTTAAAAAAAAATCCTCCACCGAGTCTGAGGTCAGACGTTCACGTCGATATTCTTGTCATTGAACTAACTTATCAGAATCATCTGACTTTAAATCGGTGGAAGAATTATTGAGCACGAAAAACAAAAACCTCAAACGCTAATGAGCCGTTAACAAATCAGTGTGAAAGACCTCAATAATGTCAATAAATAATTGTTCAAGATCTGCCTCACCAATTAATGGAACTCATATCCGAAAATAATCACTCATATAGGATAACATTTTACATTGAAAGCAAGGAAAAGGGAATACAATCAAAGCCCAGACTCTCTCAATATCATATTTGGCTTTGCCTTTTGTCTTCACAAATCCTACTCCTATCAATTTGATTCCATCTTTGCTCTTTACCAATTTCTCATTAAACTTAATTTCCTTTATCACTTACAAATATGCTGGCATAATTATACTAAAAAACGCTCATTAAACTTTAAAATAGCTTTGAACAGAATAGTTTCTATTCTAGGCCGGTGGAGAGGGGGCTCGGCCAAAACCGATACACACGTAAAGGAAATGCAATTTGCATTTCCCTCAAAAAAAACAAACTAAAACAACCGTTCGGCTATACAAGCAATGACCAAAAAGGAATTGCAGAAGAAGAAAAAAAAAAACAGATTTCAAATGAAATTCTAATTAAAACAAAGTAATCAGAAAATAAATGAAAGTTAAATGGAAAGTGAGCAGAAAGAACAAACAACTGAATAGAAATAAAAGAAAAATTCGAAAGAAAGAAAATTAAAAGAAAATCGTAACGTAATAAGAAATGCTAGCCACAAATCAAGGTGGGGATGCATGAGAGCCCAGCGAAACTTTTGGTTGGATGGACGCATAAATTAAGCAACCAGTTAATAACAACTCAATTTTCAAGGTACATTCAAGTAGTTCGAGCAATAGTGAAGATCTTTTTCGATTGTGGTATAAAAAACTCCTCATAGTAATAAAAAGTGGTCCACATACAAGTTTATTTTCAGTCATTTATGGATTGTTCGCATAAGCTTTAGGGTACCCAACAAAGAAAATCGAATCGCTGAGAAATCTACATCACCGAGTCTTTATTAGTCACACAATTGCCGAACTTGGTGCGTAAAATATCGCAGTCCTGCTAAAACCAAAGATCGGCCACGAGCATGTTTGCAATCTAAGGCCACAAACAATGTGATCATTCCTCGGTAGCGCTTATGACGGTTGAACTCTATAGAGCCATCATACAACGATCTCTTGCGATTTGGTGCCTTATATCTCCAGAAGCTGGCATTATTTAACAGACCGATATGCATTCGATCTTGTCTTTGAATCCAAATATTTTATTTTGAGAATAGCTGCGTTCAAAATAACTCCAATGAGGGGGTTAGTGGGACCACATCCAAATCTAACACTTTTTTTTAAAAACCAAATCTAACATGTTTTTTTTTGTAATATGTTCAAATAACATTGGGACCGTTTTCATTTCTTTGTGGGGTAATGTTTTTTTTTTTTTGAATGATTTTGTAATTTTTGTTCGAGCAGTCTTCTTATGCCCAATTTAAATTTAAAATTGTTTATTAAACATTTTGTATAGCCCTCTAATAACTTCCGATAATAAAACAATTCAGAATCCTAGCATGGTGATGAGATTAGACATGGTGATGGCTGCATTGAATTATATCTGGAGGATATCAAACCAAAGTTCCGACTTAAACGACATATTTTTGTACTTCAGTGACCAATAAGGCGGAAGGCCTGTAATATGTGCGACTATCACACAGAAGAACCCTAGTTCGAAACCGGACCATCAAACATTTTTCAGCGGCTGTTTCCACCTCGTAAATGTTGTCGACTTTACGAGTAAGAGAGCAATCTCTAAGCCATGTAAAACTTCTCTACAAAAGAATTAGCCGTTCGGAGCCGGTCCCGGTTAGTGAGTATACAAAATACATTGAGAATTACATCGTACACAGCTCACTGATTCGAGAGAAGTTCCCCGTCTGTTCCTTCATGGAATGTTAAGGCAAATAAGTAAGTAAGTGACCAATAAACCAGTCACTGTCTGAACATATTTATATGTGGGTACTCGAGGCAAAGAAGATTTATTGGTTCGCTCAATGCAACAACTGCCCTCTTGGACATTTATCACTGGTGGAAAACAATCGACCATGATGGGCCTCGTCCTCAAACCTACCTACAACTTTTCCATGTTTATCAAAAAGTTACAGGTTGCCTGACTTTTTATAATGTAAAAACTAAATGTGAAAAGAGTCATTCATATAGACATAAAATTAGAGATTTACGATAAAAAATCTTAGTTCGTCACTCCACGACAGTTGTGCTTAATTTCCAACAAACAACTACAACACAATAATTACAATTAGTAAATCAAAGCAATTATTCACAATTAGTTTTTATGACATTGACTAACATTTTAATTAAAACCTATGATATCATTCTATTGCAACAGCGAGTCAGCTCATACACTGCAACGTTTGCTGGGTTGCCCTGAAAGAGTTTAGGACAATCGTGCAAACTTTTGTGAATTATAACCATAAATTTACAAATTCTCACGTACATTCACGAAAAAGTTTTTCTCATTTATTCCGGTTGTCTTTGTGTCGTTTCCCCTTGCAGCCCAAATTAATACGCAAATACGGCTATTCCTCGGAAACGCATACCGTGGTAACGAAGGATGGTTACATACTGGAAATGCATCGCATACCAAAGAAGGGAGCCCAGCCGGTCCTACTGATGCACGGCATATTGGACACGTCAGCGACGTGGGTTCTCATGGGCCCCAAATCAGGTTTGGGTAAGTGCAGCACATACAATGAAGTCATTTGGATTTCCTGGTTCGCAATTGTAATTGGTTCTTTAATTTTAGGTTACATGCTGTCCGATCTGGGCTATGATGTGTGGATGGGCAATGCCCGTGGCAATCGTTACTCCAAGAATCACACCAGTTTGAATAGTGACTATATGGAATTTTGGGATTTTACATTCCATGAAATGGGCAAATACGATTTGCCGGCAAACATTGATTACATTCTGGCAAAGACAGGCTACGATCAGCTGCACTACGTGGGACATTCTCAGGTGATTGACGGGCATTTCCCATAGAGGTGAACGCCTGTTCTAATCTCATCGAATATTATTTCAGGGCACTGCTGTCTTTTGGGTCTTGTGTTCGGAGCAACCCCAGTATTCTCAGAAGATATTGTCCATGCATGCCTTGGCTCCCATTGCGTACATAGCGGATATGAAAAGTCCCCTCTTCCGGACGTTGGTGTTGTTTTTGGATTTCCTGACCGTAAGTAGAGGCATCAGTAGCATGAATTCCATTCGAACTTCAATCGCCGTTTCGTTTCTTTCAGGCTGCCACACGCATGTTGCGCATCACAGAATTTATGCCAAATACCAAATTTCTTGTAGACCACAGTCAGGTGGTGTGCCACGATAATGCGATGACCCAGGATGTGTGCTCCAATATACTGTTCCTGGTGGCCGGTTATAATTCCGAGCAACTCAATAAGGTTTGTCCTAACCAAAGTGTGCGAAGTATTTTTACATTTTGAATATTCGTGTGATTTACACTTGTTTTCCTCTCTGATGTAACTAAAGTCGCCTTTGGTCAACGCGTGTGTGCACATAAACTCATATGTCAATTATGTTATAAATAATACATACATGAATACAAAAAAAAAACTCCCAAAAACAACGACATTTAATTTATGCGTTGTCGAAAAACATTAAAAATTATTAATGAAGCAACAGCCCAGTGACACACAGTAAAGGTCAGCGGCAGTGACTGTATCAGTTGTGCGGCATCTGTGGTTTCCATAAGTCACCCAAAACTGAAACTGCCAGTCAGTCTGTGGATCGAGTGGCCCCGCCACGCAGTGGCAATTACAACAGCGGAAGGGTCGCAAAATATTTTGACATCAATTACCGTAAGGTTCACGTACAGTCTGTGTATGTGTGAGTGCGAGCGTGAGCATGGGTGTGTGTGTGTACCACTGTGCTTGACCACATTTGTCTGCCATCGTGTAATTTTCAGCATAATTGTTTGTGTTGGGCCCATATGTGGCTCTTCTCCTTCTTCCGACATGTGCGGATATTTCAGCCGACATAGGAGGCAACGCCTACTCCATCCGCCACTCCGATGACTTCTAAGTATGGCTGGTGTCGTGTGCCTAAGCTTTGGCAGTTAATTATTTTTCCACAAAGGAGACAATCTCTACACTTTACTCCCGTTGGCATTTGGGCGATAATATATTTCATGGACACCATTGACAACATTCTGTGGTTAGATGGAAATTTCCATTTAGTTTCACCATCAAAGCTTCTAGAGCAGTTGCAGGGCAAATGTCTCAATTTCAGAGTGGAAGTACTAAATTACCACATGAAGTGTGGATGACATCACAATAAAGGCAAATTTTGCTAAAATGTGTTCCAATAGGAAATTTAACGAATTCTAATTAGATTTGTTCGCTTTTTGCGACAAATAATTGATCTCTTACCCGGGAAATATTTTCCATAATATTTTCTTAAAAAATAAAATAACTAACTTAGCAATTTTTTTTTATACAAACATGGCAACAATCTGCTAAAAAAAACCAGTGAAAAAGTTGCAGTCGGGTAAACCGACTTATATATACCCGCACCCTCAGTAAAAACATACAAGTCTCATACTCATAAGTATCGGAAAGTCAAAAGTCACCATAGCTACCATCATTTGATGTAACATCTGATGAAAAGTCATAATAGCCACCTAAAATACCGAATGCTATAGAAAAATATTGGATGGTACATTTTTATGGGAGGTACCAGAAGGGGAGTTGCCAGACTTCCAAGTTTTTGTCCAAAACTTTGTCGAGCTATAACTGTACTAAATACAAAATGTGGGCAAGATAGCGTTGGTTATACTGATAGTATTAGACGGTTTATCAAGGGCGGGATGGTACATTTGTATGGGAGGTACCAGAAGGGGAGTTGCCAGACTTCCAAGTTTATGTCCAAATCTTTGTCTAGCTATAGATTTACTAAATACAGAATTTGGGCAAGATCGCGTTGGTCATATTGGTGTTACTACACGATTTCTAAGGTAGGCGGGATGGTACATTTGTATGGGAGGTACCAGAAGGGGAGTTGCCAGACTTCCAAGTTTTTGTCAGTTCAGTTATACCTTTACTTACTTCGGAATTTGGCCAAGATCGAACTTGAGCGTGTTGATATTATTACACGATTTATAAAGTGGGCGAAATAGCAGATTTGTATGGGAGGTACCCGAAGGGGTGTGGCCATATACCCCATAAGCAATCCCATAAGCATGGTAAAATATTTAGCCATGCCAAATTTCAGAGTGATTGCTTAACTCTTTCGAAAGTTATCGTGCGTACCAGCAGACAGGACAGACGGACGGACAGACGGACATGGCTCAAACGACTCAGAAAGTCATGAATCGAATATGGTTCAACGACACCTGGGGTCTAATGTGAATATTTCTAGGTGTTACACTTTTGGGTCGTATCAAATGATATATACCCTCCTACCCGTAGGGTGAGGGTATAAATATGCTCAGTAACAGAGCCAATTATATTTTTCAAAAAAAAAAAAAAAAAAAAAAAAAAAATCAGTAAATGAATTTGTTGAGGATCTAAGCGAATCTTTTCTATACAATTTGCCCCCATTTTGTATGAAGACCTTTTTTTTGTTTTTAAAATTAATTCATTTTACTCCATTACTAATGAATTGCCCTAATTTTCAGACAATGTTACCCGTTATGCTGAGTCACACACCGTCCGGTGCTTCCATCAAACAATTGGAACACTTCGGACAGTTGATGAAGTCTGGTCATTTCCGTAAATTCGATCGCGGTTATTTGCGCAATCAGCTGGAGTACAATCGTATGACACCACCCGATTACGATTTGGCCAAGGTCAAAGTGCCAGTTGCCCTCTACTATTCCGTCAACGATATGTTGGTGTCGACGACGGGCGTTGATCGCTTGGCACGTGAGCTGCCCCAAGTAATTGACAAATATTTGGTGCCAATGGAAAAATTCAACCATTTGGATTTCCTATGGGCCATAGATGTGAAGACTCTCGTCTACAATCGTCTTGTACGGAATATTCGACGTGTGGAGAATTTCAAATTGAAGCACTCGCAAAATATGGCCGCTGCTCACATCCAACAGCTGCAGCAGCAGCAACAACAACACCAAGAGCTGACCAATAATCAGCATACACTTCCCCAGCCGAATGCGGCTGCCGGTGGTGCTGATCCAGCGGAGGTGATCGCAGCCGCTGCGTCCGCACCCACATCAACCGGAACTGCGTCGTTACATCAAAATGTGAACAATTTGGCGGCGACGAATGCCATGACAATTGCGTGAAATGTCCAATATGGACGCGCCGCTGCTGACGACAAAAGCCTGAACATTAAACATTTGCTCGTTCGTGTTTCGACCCAGAGGAAAAAAGTTATCGCTTTTTTGTTGACTTGAATTTTTAGTTTGTTTTTGTTTTATAAAAATATCGTATTGACTGTGATGACAATTCTGTGCACTCTGTCTCTTCCGCCCTCGGTTTGTCTTTTGCAGTATGTGATGTTGCTTGTCTGCAAACTCCCCTTAGTCCTCCGGCTCCACACCAAGAATTATATGCTGCATTTCATTCCATTCTCAATCTTTGTCGTTTGTCTACTACTCATTTATCAAATGCATTTCCATGTTATTCATATCCCTTTTTATGTCTATGTCTGTCTACCTTCTGCTGTTCGGCAGTTTTCATTAATTTATATGTATCTATATGTGTATGTATGTATTTTTGCTGTTTCTTTTAATGTACAAAAAAACTAATTGTAGTTTTCCATTATGTTTTTAGTTTTCTTTTTAAGTTTTGTTTGTAATCTCATAAGATGGTTGATTTGCTAAATGAACCATCAAAGCTTTTTGTTAGTTCGTAACTAGTTCTAGGCCAATCCAATTTTATTTTGTAGAAGTTTATACAATATATTATTTTTTTTTTCAATAAAATTATAAACCAAAATCCAAACAGGTTGAAATGTTTCAATTAAAGTTTGTCGATTGCCCATGAAACATATATCGTTGGGAATTATTCAAAGTCGATTTGACCATCCGATTACCATTTGCATACTGAAAATGTTTGGCCGTAGTAAACTGATCTGGGAAATGATATAACCTGATAACTAATAACGACTCATTACTGTTTGCATTATTTTAAAACGTCCAATTATCATTTGCACATATACGATTTTTTGCATTAAAAGTTTTAGGGTGGGAATTTTTATCTACTTAAATAAATTACGTCTATTGCAAAAATCTTACTTCTCCATTAATGAATGAATGGCCACAAATGGTAACATGGCCTTGAGACTGATCCCTTCGAAAGTTAAATAGATAGTGAATTGAACCTTCTTTGTACCAGTCCAAATGTCGAAGTGTATAAAAAAATTCTGCACTTACCCCAATAGCAAAGTTGATCTGTTGAGAAAAAGTTGGGTCTGTAAGAGAAAAAAATAAAGAATCAAAAATTTTTCCAAAACTTGTTACAATGTAACTAAAAACAAAGAAAAATAAACGTATCTTTTGATAGATGAGTTTCAAAACGTAAATTGCAGCACAACCGAATACAGGATCGACCAACCTACTTTGGTTTTCCCATAGGCCTTATCCTGAGGGCGGTATTAAATGGATCTAAAAAAAATACTCAAAAAATGCCTTAGAAACATGAAGAATGCTCCAAATGAAGAACTCCCCAAAATAAATGAAAAATCCCCCCAAAAGCCCAATATGAGAATTTCCCCAAAAAATTCTGAAAAATCCCCGAAGCAATTTTTGAAAAATTACCCAATGCAAAATTCCCCAAATATTATGAAAAAAAAACCAAAAAATACATCAATAGATTTTCAAAATTTGGAGAAAGTGTGTTTTTTAACAACAAAAATTAAAAAAAAAAACAAATTATAATGAAAAACTACCCCAAATAAAAGTGAAAAATTCACATATCGCCCAAGTCCGCGAATGATTTTGTTTTTATAATGTGTTGGGGTTACGACCCTAATTATCACATTCGAAAAACAGCGATATATGATTCACATTTGTTTTGAAAATATCACCAAAAAAAAACGAAAAATTCCACAAAATTAAAAAATTGGGAAAATTTTGTTAAATTTAATTTTGTATATGAAAAATGCAAAAAAAAAGGGAAAAATTAAATTTTACCTAAAATTTATGAAAAAATCCCCTTATTTTGTGTGAAATTTTTGGGGAATTTTTCATTTGGGGCATTTTCCATAGAAACGGATTCAAAAATGTATTAATTGTATCCAGTTTAAGTGGTTTACGTAATGTTGCTTGAGAGAAAACTCAAGCTTATCATTTGTTATACAGATGAAGGTAATAAAATGAAATACATTAATATTCATAAATTTACTCGAAACATACTTTATGAACAAACCCTCCCTATTTCCAACAACTACTTAAATACCTGTACATGGAGTTATTAATTCCTGGGTCTATCACTTGCAAGAAATAAGGATTTTCCATGTGGACAGTCTTCATTCTACGTTACAGATTTTCTATTCTAGGGATGTTGTCTTGATGTGGGAAGGAACTCCGGTTACGGGACAAGATTAAATAATCATGCCCTCCAGTTTCACTATAATGAAAAAATAGAGTCTACACCTAGTTTATTCTAAATAGGAAGCCATAGTTATATTTTACGAAAGGAACCTAGTAGTAATTTATATTTGGTGGTCCAAACTTTATGAATTAAATTTTTGGAAATTTTTCATATGAAATATCGCCCTGTAAAAGAATAGAAAAATATCAGCTAACGAACCAAGTTATTGGGCGACTATTACATCCAGGTAGGCGTTTTGCTGTGAGCTGTTTTATTTACTTTGAGAGAGCGCTTTATATTTGTTAATATTATAATTCGTTTTTCGAAGCTCCCGTCATCTGCTGATGGAATTCATGCACTATTCCAAAGTTGCTATTGACAGAATTAAGTTCAGCGCACGGATGTTATCGCGAAGGATTTGATTTTCAACTACTCCTCCTTTTCTAAGCAAAAACTGCAGTCACAGATCTGTTATTCAGTAATGTCTCATTTCAGACGTAATCTCTTACTGGAATCTTAATTTTCTTACACTCACACACTTCCCTTTCTTTTTTTCGGAATAACCGTTTCTTCTCGCTTTCAGTATTTATTACTTATTGATCTGGTTGCTATGCCTTGCATTGAGGGCAGCACTCGTCGCTTCTTGATCGGTATCCAAAGAATTCCCCATTCCTTAAAGAGTTTCAGTAGAAGAAAACACACAGTTCAAGTCCACATGGTCACCTTATTGCCGTTCTACTCGTTGATTGCTGGCAACATTTTACATTTCGCCCCTAATGTATGCTGCGTTATTAATCGTAATTTTAACTAAAATGTCAGTTAAGCGCTTTTTATAAGAAAATCGCTTAAATTCAAATACACATTCAAAGATGGAGCACAAACAACAACGCAATTACGTTAATTAATTCATTTCGAGAGTAAAACTGAACTTCAATAAATAAACACCCCACACACACACACAGCCATACCAGTTCAAGCTAATTCACATATAAAGTGTGCCACAAAGTATCGTTGTGAGAGTGCAATAAATGCGTTGAAAAGTTTCTTAAATGACATTTAACGATAATAAAACAATAACTGCCAAATGAAACTCAAACAGAAACAGCAACAGAAATGCTGAACTGACAATGATAAATTTATTGAATTCGGTGCTGTTGTTGAAATATCACAATTTACTTCATTGCAACATCGGCAGTAGCAGCAACAGCAGTCCTTGATGTCGTTCTTCTGAGCCCTTTTTCGCTGTCGAAGTTCTCGTCATTAAAGTTTATCTGGGGGGGGGGTTTTGCCATTTTTAATTGTCTCGCATGTACGGAAAGTGCATTTAATTTCAGGAATGAAAATGAAAAACTTTGTCTTTCGTCGTCCTTCTTGTCACTCGCCCCGCACAGTGAAGTAAATGAAATATCCTTGAAGGCGAAGGTATGTTGTATTCCACTTTTACGATGAAAATCGCAAGAGTTTTTACTGCGAAGATCACATAAAGTCGCACAAAAAAACGTATTCAAAGGATCTAAAGGAACTTTGCATTGTATCAATGGCTGCGTGAGTGTGCGTGTCGCAGACGACGGAGTGCGTGTGTTCATGAGTGCAACTGACAGTTGATACATTTAATCAAAGTGAGTGTATGTCATTAACATCTCGACAGTCTTAACAGGACAGGAGTTGGGCAAACTTGGGAGCCTGAGAAAAACGCCAACTGCTCAAAAAAGACACGGTTTAGCCACAGGACCTTTTAGTTTTCAATCTAGTCGCCACATCACACTCTAATATGTACATACAAATCTCAACCGCCATATATTAAACACTACTGAAATCGGAAAGGCATTATCATTGTCTTTTTGGAGCCCTTGCCAGTCCTACATCTCAAAAACCACTACGACTTGCTTGCCACAATAGCACTGAGCTGCTCTGATAATATTTTCTGACAAGTGAAGTGAAGATGAATTGCCAACATTTGTCGTGACGGCAAAGACAATAACGTCATGCCATGAATGAGTGCCACTGATGTGGCAAGTGCCACTGCTGTCGCGAAACGATAATGATGAGCACACTCCTCACAGAACTAAACCCAAATGAAGCTACAGAGAGGGTGTGTTTGGATGTGTCGCCTTGCTTCTTCGCCTTTCGCTTAGACCAGGTAATAAATAGAGGTACACTTCGAAGAGTTTTAAATGAAAAATCTTTTTTTTTTCACAAACTTACTGATGACACTTAAATATGTACAAACATACAAACAACTAACAAAACTTTATTTATTAGTATGACATCCACTGCCACATATTTTTGGTCCCAATGTCGTGCCTTCACCGGACAAGATGAACTGAACTCAAACTCTGGCGGCCACTGACTGCTCTGGCTGCAGTGTCCCAGAGATGCCATTATTCAAAATAAGTGTGTTTTGTAGCTTCCGTTTCGGCATAATAAATATGATGGGGAAAAAAACTAATTTTCTAAAACATCAACAGGAAGGTTACAAATTCGTAGCTACGGGGATACCCTACACCTCACAGGGCAGCACAATAAGTTTGTGTATCGACTGAATCATCTTCTTTTCTCCAAATAGATTCATCGGCCAAGCTCAGGGAGGCGTTAAAAGTCAAGGTCATCAAATGTCTGTTTTCAACGGTTTTCCATAGACATGGCCTTGATCAACAAACAAATGCAAAAAGGATGTTCGACAAGTGGAGATCCTCTATCTTCTCCCTCCTTAATGACATCTAATCAAATTCGATGAGCACCATGAACGTGGACCTTTTTGCGGTTCACATTCTGTATGTCCACTACGTAGGGCATTGCAGATGTCTCGTTGCCAGCCTGCGTTTTCTCTACGCTTTAGACAAAATTTACATTATTCTTGGTCGGAAAACATCATTATGACGAGGTTTCAAAGTGAATGAGTGCTCGTTCTCGAGTCCTTTTTTTTTGGAGGGTAGGGGCACATTTTGTAAAACGTTAAGTAAATGAACGCTAATGATGTTATTGAAGTTTGTCTCCGGTAAACGACGATGACAAACGCCACCAAAAAGGTGTTATTTACATTTTTCGTCGGGGAATGGGAAATGGGAGGTGAGGTGAGCAAGTGGAGGTCTAAAGTAGAACTGTGAAACGGAAAAGTGTAATTTATAAATTCATAGCAAGACAACAACAGCAACAAAAACGGTCCAACAGGAGTTGCTGGCTTAAATAGAGTAAGATGGTTTTCGGTGATACGATTTTAAAGACGACCCTCCACACAATGCTCTGGCTTATACTAAAAGTTAAAGACACTTCTAAACTATGTTACTTTAAGATGAACTTAAAGTCTGATTAATAATAAAATATCTAGAAACGCTCACCCATCTTGTCAACCTTAGGACACACCCTTTGCAGTTGCCTGTACTTCAACACAAGCTTCATTCATTATTGTCCTTTGGCAAACACTCAACCATGCTTGCACCCAAAACGGCAGTGTGAGGTGTGTAATGAAAGTTGACATTATCATCAACATTTTCATCTTTTCGGATATCTGCGACTACATCGACAACTGAACGTCAAGTGATGTCTAGAAATGGAGGTCGCTTTTGTCGTGCGAGCGAAAATGTCTGTGGCGGTAAACATTTGTTGAAGTAGAAGCTAAATTAATATTTTCACCTTTTATTGAGGAGTCGACTTGGCTGTCTGGCAGTGGCACAAACACACTTCACACTCCACTCCAGTCTGCCCACCAACCCACCCACCACCATCACCACTTTATTTGCTATCCAAACAACTCCCTTTCCCATGAGGAGTTCATCGCGATAGTCATAATTTTAATTTACGAAACTGTTGATGTTTCTAATAGAGCCACTTGGAATTTGAACATACAATAGAAAAAACCAAACACGGGGAGTTTAATGGAAATATTACTCATTAGAGATATTACTCATTAACAATATTAGCTTTGGACTTTATTATTTGTTCGGGTAATGAAAGAGTTCAGCATAAAAAGGATATCAAGGAAAGGGTGGTTGTTCATAGGGAAAAATTTAATATTTAAAGTATGAATATTTCAATTCTACAGCTACGCAGCATTACAACAAAAACAAAGAAAACAAATCACCAGAGAATGCAAACTTTGCTAGTGGCTTCCAGAACCAGTAGCTTCCCAGAATCAGGTATCGACTCAAAAATTGTGGCAAAAAAACTAAGAATTCTGTTAGGTTTTATCAATGTTTCACAATTTTGTATATAAAAATTGCCCAAATAACAGTAACACAACAACTTTAACCAATAACATGTGACAGACTCTCTTTGTAGCAACCACTACAATTCTATATGATAAATTGGCCACGGAAAAAATGCCAGAAACATGTCCACAGAGGGACATGAGGTCATCACATTAATTTATGTTACATCATTACTCTCCAGTGGTTGGCACAAAGAGAAGATTCAATTCATTTGGCGTTGCAGTAAATATTTTGAATGAACTCGATTTTCCAAAATCCGAGATCGATGATTACCTGAAGCCGAACAAGAACAAGATGCCTGTCTGTAGTTAAGCGCGAATGTGCTGCGTGGAATACGGCTGACGACAGCTACCAAGGATTGAGCAGAAAGTTAGAACCGAGTCGCCGCTGAAAAATCAAGTGCAAGAAGACATCAATGTTTTTGGTATTATGACAGTAAAATTCAGATGAAACAATATTGGTCAAGGGATTATTCTAAGATCAAACCTTATGTGATAAGAGAACACTAGGAAAAGGGGGAAATGTAGTAGCCAGATGGCTTAATGGTTTATTACACCGTGTTACACACATTCTGTCCTATGAACCAAATTTACTTTTTCGGAAAGAGGATGAAAAATAAAAATACACGTGTATCGGCGATTTTCATGTACACGTCAGAATTTTTTTTTTAAGTTTGAAGTAAGAAGCTCGTAGTGGCCTGTGTGAAAGCCTTTGGACCGACTTTAACCCTTTTTCAGTGATCCAATCGAGCTGATTTTTGGCAGGCAGACTCGTGGAAATGTCTGTATCACAATTTTTATCAATTCTCAGATTTTCCCCAATTTTTATTATTTTTGAAAAAAAAAATATTTTTTTCACTTTTCTTAGCATAACTCCAAATTTTATTCTAAGCGTTACGAAAAAAGAATGTTTTTTGAAGTGAAACCCTAAAAAAAACGATAAACATTTAAAAAAAAATTAGGAAAATCCGAGAATTGATAAAAATCTATTTTTTAAAAAATTTGACGTGATACAGACATTTCCACGGGTCTGCCTATTTTTTGTAACACGGTGATATGAGTGACAAATTTGCATCACCATATTTCGTAATGACAGTAATCGGAATTTCTTCCAATTATTATAAATAATTAGAAAGAATCAAAAGTAATCTCGGAAAGTAGTCGGATTATTTTCTGATTACTTTTGATTCTTTTGGATTACTTATAGTAATCGCAAGTAATCCCGATTACTTTTTAGATTATTTGTAATTGAAATCAATTATATGTCTTGAAAACCTACAAAAAATTTAATTTAATCAGTAATTATTACGATTAGTAATCATTACGTAACATTATTTAATATTATTCACAGAAAGGGGTCTAGAATATGTGGAGCCTTCAACGTTTATAATAAGAGAACAATAAGAAATGGGAAAATGTATTAGTCAGACGGTTTAATGACGACGCAGTTGCATCGCCATATTTTTTAATGACAGTAATCCAATTATTAGAAATTATTAGAAAGAATCAAAAGTAATCTCGGAAAGTAGTTGGATTATTTTCTGATTACTTTTGATTTTATTGGATTACTTATAGTAATCGCAAGTAATCCGATTACTTTTAGATTATTTGTAATTGTAATCAAGTAATTTAATCAGTAATTATTACGATTAGTAATCATTACTTAACAGCTGTGATTCACAGAGGGGTCTAAAATACGTGGAGCCTTCACCGTACTGTCTAGCACAGGATGTACGTAATTAGGATTGCAATTTATTGTGTTCGATGGGCATTTAGTATTTTTATTCATTTACTATTTTCTACTCATTGACCTTAAACGGATAACACCAGCTATCCAGACCATCCCATAATTTGTAATATATTTTTTAAAAACTTCGCCAATATTTGAGTAATCGAATTGTATTGTTTCGATGTTGCCCATTAAGTTATATTTCTAACGAAATCCATTTGCCTAATCTCTGGTAGTTGCTCTCCTCCTCCCTCCTTTGTCCTGACGATCCAAAAAAAACACAATGAAAATAATCATCGTTTATGGTATTCCTTGACTAACAGGCGATGGATGAGACACGATGCTAACGAAGCAAATAAAACCAGCGACAGAATGTACAGATCTCCCCATCTTCAACTCCACCCCCCCTCCCCCCTTTGTTATTTACAAAAAGATAATCCTCACGAAAAAAAAGTAAACTGTGCCATTTTTATCACAATGCTTAGAGTTAAGCGTTTCAAAACTACACGAATTCCATTTTCTGCTGAACGCGCACTAAAAGCAAAAACAAAACAAAATCATCTTGCAGTAGCCGGAATTGGTGGCTTTTGAATGTTGGTGTTGTCAACACAGACCATTTCCGTTTCCGTTGTATGGGGTGGGGTGTCCATGGGAGTGTGTGCTAACATGTCATTGTGTCTGTGTGTTAGTTGTGCAAAATGCTGAGAGTAAATAAACATCATAACAAGAGATATGCGTTGTCCTGCTTTTTGGATCTGTCGCTCGTTATTATGGGCGGTTTTTGCGGAATTGACAAAATAAAAAACACTAAAGTTTTGAAAAACGTTTATGGCGCGACGCTTCTGTAGTGTAAAGTACTTATGGCTGCAAAGCCGTATCGCTGTCGTTGGCGTTGTTGTCAATGCGGTTGTTGGCGGTGGTGTAAGTTGGCCTAATATGAACGATAAAGAACAATTGATTATTTATGTTTGGCTATTTAGAGGATATTCTCAATATTTGCTGTTATTTGTGGTTTCGATATTTATATGTCGAATGGCTTTAATTTTGTTGAGGCAAAGTAGACAATGGGCTATCCATACATTTTTCAATGGAAATTGTGCCGGCAGCTGTCACAATATGTTTTATAAGAAAAACGACAAACATTTTCTATCTCTCCAGAATCTAGAATTATGTCACAATTGCATAAGTAACTTCTGCCGGTTACTTTCTCTGCAACAACGTTTGACAGTTTCTTGGAAAAATGCTAATCATCATTTGGATATGCGTCACTTTCACAGATTGATATAAATTGATTCTTCTGTTCGTTCCACCAATTGATTTTTAAAGTGATATGTACTCGATTTTCTCTGCGTTGTATTGATCCCATCCACACAAAAAACAAATCAACGGCCCAAAAAAAAAAAATATTGCAAAATAGAAAATTGAATTAAAACGGGAAATTCCTTTGAAACGAAGCAAAGAAGAACAAACGTAGCCTTGGTAGTGGCGTGTGTACGTGCGGGGGACCGTGGGGAAATTTGCATTTTCATTTCCTTTTTCCGGCTAACAAATTTTAAATGTTATTATGTCAAATCCTACTCCTCCCAAAGCACTGCCGCTCGTCTTTATCAGCAGCAACAACTATGGAACCTAAAGGCCTCCATTCACTCAGGCACTCAGTCACTCACTCACTCTGGTGATACTTAAAGAACGAACGAACAACTTAAGCTTTCAAATATTCTCTACACATCAACGCCTCTCAACAACATGATGTACAACGAGATGATGAAGAATGGAAGAACGGTGAAGATTGCCAGGAACAATGGAGGAGAAGAGGAAGGTAAAGTGAATGGAATTGCCTACAATTACTTATGCAATGTAAAGAGAGCTTAATTTATTGTATTGTCACTTTCTTTTCGCTTTTTTTTTTTTTGTTGCTGTTGAAATTTTATTGGCATCGAGAGGGAAATTGAAAATGTAAATCAAGTTTTTTTTGCGCTACTGCCATAAAGGACATAACAAATCTCCCATGAATGAATAGTTGCGTTTTTCCTTTCATGAGAATTGTTGCTTGTTTTGTTCTTTCTGTGAATCGAGGTCGCAATAGAAGTTTTGTTTGCAAAACTGTCTTTGTCACATTAACAAATATTAACTTTTCTCCCAAGATTCTGTTGTCGGCTGTCATGTTGTTGCTGTTATAACAACATTTTAATTGACACTAATTATTTGGTTTTGCCATTAACCCTTCAATGCGCGATTTTTTATTTTTTGTTTTAAAAAATATTTTTGAATTCTACAGGTATTCTAAAACTAGAAAAAAATAACAAAAAAATTATTTTATTTATTTTTACATTTATTTTTTATAAAAAAATGCGTGATGATTCATATTTGAATCAACCAAGTTTTCCGATCTACAACTTGAGAATTTACACATTTTGCATTTTATTTTCCACTAATGTCACGCACACACACTACAGAATAAAAATAAAATTTATAAAACTTACCTTGATCACCAATCGCGAATTATTTTAATTTAAAATAGTTATAAATCGCAAAACTCCACTATAATGCAAAAATCGCAATGACAACTGACCAAATTGTTGTCAAAACATCCGTTACAAATCATCTATGGTTTTACAACAACAAATGTCATGCATTCGTGTTAGAATCAGCTGAAACTTAATCCCTGTAATGTCTAATAAAAGAGTAACATGGAAAACAAGTGGTTGATTCAAATATGCATCACGGCGCACTGAAGGCGCAATATTTACACAAATTCCTAGTCGGCCAAATGAACCAACTCCACTGGGGCAGACAAAACTAATTCAATGACTTAATTGCAAATTGAGTGACAATGGATATGGGAGGCAAAAGAAAATCGTACAAAGTAATATGTGTTAGCTGGAATTGAGGTTATGGCGAAATGTTTGCCTAAATAAATTGGAAGTGTCGTTTGTACAGATTTCTGCAAGAGGAAACAAGAGAGAAGAACATTTTTTTTTAGCTTTAAGTCAAAGAAGTTCCAGAACATATTTTATTATTTAAGTGAACAATCCCCAAAGGAAAAGATTTGTAGACGATGAAATAAATGTGTATACAAAAGGGAGGAAAGAGACCTCATACGAATTTGTTGATAGTCTCGAAAATTGTTGTTTAAGAACTCCCCCACAGAGTAAACTCTAAACCGAGTCAATGGAAACTTGTAGTCTAGCCAGTCTTCATATTCTAACTGAGACCAAAACTACAGGAATCGGTCAACCAATTCAAAGATATTCAGCACCTTTGGATTATGTGTGTCAGCTGCAATTTACAGTGGATTACTGTACGGAAGAGCCATGTGGAGGAATTATATGTATTAATATACTCACTTACAAGTAAATACAATGTACTCTCTCCCAACGGCCAACCCGTTTTAATCTGGCTTTGCGCGCATTTGTGTAAGTTTAAAAATATTCCTCAATCTCTTATATGGAATGAGTCCACACATTACATTAGGACTCTCGACTTGTACATTTTGTTTTTAGGTTAAATTTAAAAGAAATCACAAATATAAACGGACGTTCCGAACTCAAAGTACTTTCTAATAACATTATTAGCTGCTTCAATAAGAAGGCGACTATCAAACCCAGTTTCGTATTCTGGTAAGAATATTAAACAATTTCAACCGACCGTTTCCACCTCGGTATTGCCGGCGAATTTAGAGTAAAACTTCCCTAGAAAGAAATTATCTACTCGGAGTCAACTTTAAAACAGTGATTCCGGTCAGTGATTACAACGTGCACATTTTACTGCTTTTAGGCAAGACCCCCTCCCCACCCCACCAGCATCATTCATAAATTATTATCGTCCAGTTCTTCACCATAATGAGTTACTAATACTATTCAGTAAACTGTTTGCAAACTCCATCAAGACCTTGTTCTAAGCAAAAACCAGCTAAAAACAAAAGTTTTTTAAAAGAGAAACTGAAAATCCAGTGAAACCGATTGATTTAGTAAGAAAACAATGATTTGAAGCACAAAAGAAACACCCCGCCGGCGTTTTAAACGTCATTAGCAGAAATTCATTGAGCGAGATTTTGCTTAAAGAAATGAATTAGCGTTTAGTAAAGAATTATACGAAAACAACTTGCTTATACTTTCTAAACCATCAAAACAAAAAAAACCGGCCTATTGAATTGGGAAAACAGTTAAAAACAAACTTGACTCACAATACTAAAGACACGTTTCTAACGAAGGACTTGTTGAAAAATATGCTCCTTTAGAGAAATCTCATTATGCGGGGAACATGAGTATATCTTAAACTCAATGCAATTGTAAACCACTTAGAGAAAGTTTGGCTTGCCTTTTGCTGTTACTCTTTAACTGGCTATGTTTCTATACCACGCAAATTCTGTTGCATTCCATCTCGATGGCCACCCACTCCCCAGTTGCAATGGAAACTTTATGTCTAACGATAATTTCATTTGAAGTGCCGCTTATGACATTATTGCAACAAATGTTCGCTTATGGCGGAGTCAGAAAAAAAGAAGAAGAAGAAAAAACTGGAACAGTAAAGTTATATTTTTTGTTGCTGTCAAAGCACTTGAATTTTTCGGGAACAAAATCTCAATTTTGCATAGTTGCCAATACCCATAAAGAGTAAGCACCACTTCAATTGTAAACTGAGGATTTCTCTACTTGAAACAATTGTTGTATTGAATTGTCATCGTTATGAATATCCGGAAATAAACGAAAGGATGCTTAGACTGTTGATTGAGACTTGTTGCGCTACGTTCAGTCGTATGGACAGCGACAATTCCGTTTAGGCACAACTGAGACGCTGTAGATATTCAACTACTTTTGAAATACTGTGTACTCTCTCAAGGGCGGACACCTAAGGAGCTGAGAAGTTTGTCCGCTTATGAGAGGTGTCCCCATATGATAGAAGTACACAAGAGGACTAAAGCGGAAAAAAGTGTCCCTTTATGAGAGTTGTCCGCAAGAAGAGTGTACACTGTACATAAATACAATGAGGCGGGTCAGCAGAGGAGGTAAGAAGCCATCTATCGTCGGCCTATAGGAAGTATCGCGATATATACAGAAGATCCCGGTTCTTCATTTCTGACGTCTTTGTTGTAATGTATTTCTATAGAAGTTGGCATATAAACCCACAAAAAAAGAAGACATTTCGATGCATGCGCTTAATTCGGAATTTCGTTGACCGTATTTATACGTGCTTTTATATGCAAATTCTATTCTGGCATGCTTTTAATATCTTCTAAAACTATTCTATTTATTATTTCACAAATTTTGTATGTTTCTGATTTGAAATTCGGCCTTTCTCCAGCTCTCATTTTCCATTGTTTGCTCTTACAAAAGTTTTGTACAAAATGAAATGCGACCACTGGCAATATTTGATCGGGGAAAAAATGGTCTTCTAGGTCACACCAAAACACAAACTTGTGGGAGCATTGTTGAATTCTGTAGATCAGAGGGCGTCTTGTGGGCCTTTGCGAAGACCACAAGCTTTCTGGTGGACTTACCAATATAAATGAGAGCGGAAGCGCTTGCTCTCCAACATAACAAGGTAACTGCAGGGACAGCTCCTACCAACGATGGTCCACACGGGACAGCTAATTTGAAATGAGTTTCGAATGCATCTTGTAGCTCTCTAAGAACCCAACCCCTCCATTTTTCAAACATGGAATTAGTATAACTGGATATCCTGACTCCACATATATGTGAAGGGTACCCGGATTTGCTGTGCTGCCATTGACTCCTTTATTCCGGTACCTCACTCTCTCTCCCTCCCTCTCTCGTTCTCTATCTGTGTCTGTGACTGGGGTTTGGCATTTATTTCATATTTGAAATTCAATTAACATTAATAAAGGATAATGGCTGAATATTATTTCATTTTACGTTTAATACTTTTTCTACCACCACCCCCCCATTTACAATTTGCCAATAAACAGCCATACGGTGCCAAAGTACATTTGGATAAGGACGGACTTTGCCGGCGTACCCAACTCTCGGTAAATTGTATTTGTCTACAGATTTTCATAAAATCGATTACTGATATATTGAATGTGCTGTCGTCGGTCGATTGTATGCAGCAGTTTTCAATGGAATGCTTTGGTCGCCTTGTTGATGGCGAATGGTAAGGACCTTTTAATGATATTTAATCCTTAATTAAAAATCGGTTGTTAAGGGTTATGTTTTTGAGTTTTTGTTATTGATGTTGTCGTTGCTGTTGTCGTAGCTTTTGTTCATTGACATTGTGAAGTGAATTGATTGGAGTTTATGAGGAACACACACACACATGTACACAAAAAAACATAATTGAACTTTGCAACAAAGTACCTGTAAGGACAGCTCCTACCAACGATGGTCCTTAAACGACAGAACGATCACCGCATTGTGCTGTTAGTAAAGTGGTGATATTTTGGTTTTAATGGAGTTATTTTTTAAAGTTATGGCAAATATAAAATTTTTAATTGTTATTGGCGAAACATAATTATGGCCGGGAATGATGACAACTTTTCCATCGGATAGTGGACAACGGTCAGTACGATATTATTGTCGTAGTCTGGTGAATTGTCAATCGCTTAAATAGTTCGGTTTGCTGGAAATTTAGGAAAAGACAATTATCTGAATGGCAGGATATCCAAACAATAACCCACATCTAATGTAATGTAAAGAAATCCAGTTTGTACCTCGTTTTTTTAGGAGCGTAACTGAGAATGTCGACATATATAGAGAGTACAATTTAAATTTCTATGAGAAATATAAAAATATATCAGATATTCAATGGCAGACTTGGGTCTACCACTTGGGAATATGTGATTTATTTCCCCCCCAACAAAATCTCTATCATTCACCTCCATGAATGGCTCTTACACTTTTCAATGAAATACACAGCATTATGATCAGCCTTCAGTCCGACAGTTACACTCACATCCCCTTCTTCGTTCTAAATAGCTTCAGCAAGGGCATCATGCTAAGAAATTGCAAAAATATCAATGTCAGGGACTAAACAACTAATACGATATTTACCGTCATGCACATTTGAGCAAACCAAAAATTCCGAAATACTCCTGGCAAGAGGTAACAACGTTAACACTGTTTTAAAGGTCAATTTTACACTGAGACTCTGTTCGAATACGATTTTGTTGGCATATTTCATTCAAACGGAAAAGATGAGACCGAAGAGACCGACCCGTCAAAGCTGAAACGGTGACTTAAAACTTAATAATCTCTTTAACATATTCAGCGTCACCTCCATCTCGCATGAATTCAACAGCGGTTTCTTTTTTTTGCTGAAGCCACCAACCACATGAATTTGACATTTTTGTAAGACAACGATGGCTAAGAAGAAGAAGACGCTGTGACAGCCACAACAAAATCGGTGGCATTAAAGGTGCATGAATAAAAATCCAGTTTGTGACAATAAAAATTACAACTACAACAACGCAATAACGAAAACAAACAATTTCTGTTGCAAAAATAATAAAAATTATCGAAAACTATGCAATGCAAAGTGATGGCAAAATGGTTAACATCTTTCATACCAAATGGCCAAATTCGATATCAGCAACAACAAATGCCACTAAATATAAATAAACAATACACGCAATATTATATTAAACAAAACAAAAATTTAATAAAAAATAAAAAAAAAAACACCAACCAGCAGACACCATCAACGATATTCATAAATTCATTGATTGATATCACGTTCCACGTTCAAACAAACGGACGCCAGTAAAGACAAAACAAATGATTTCGAACTGAAATGAAATAAAAACGTTTGGGATTGAAAGGTGAAGAAAACAATTCCATGGAACAGCAAATGATTAAAACTATTGAGGTTTTTTTTAAGTCGTTTCTTTCCAATTCGAACTATTGAAACTGAGTCACACCAGCCCAGCAGCAATTCTCTTGTCATGACGGGGGAAAGGAACCAACAATGTGGCCTGTGGTGGTGCTGGTGCTGGTGTGCTCCAGTCCCAATGTACGCAACACTGTAAGCGGCGAAGGTCGAATGTGTGATACTCTATTGGGCCAATTGGGGCGGCCGAATTGGATCATGTTTCCACTAATCGAATCAACGATCCGCAACTAATTCGAACTTATTAATTTCAGCGGTGTATCACAGACTGTGATGATTGAAATATTAATATTAATATTATGTCGAAATCGAGTTGGCTTAGATTTAGGCCTGGAAACAATTAGAGTACACAGTGAAACAGACATCTTTCTCTATAAGTAAAAGCAAATAACATTTAACTAGTAAGCAGGAAGTCCCACCACGAAAGTAAACTGAATTGATTTAGGTAAAGTTCACTATTTTAGGGTAATTTTTGATACATAATTTGACGTAAGCGGCCCGGTAGGCTAGTTGGTAGCATTATTGCCAACAAGCGTAGATGTCGTTGCAAAAATATAGTCATATAAAAATAAAAATAAAAATAAAAATAAAAATAAAAATTAAAATAAAAATAAAAATAAAAATAAAAATATAGTCATATAAAAATAAAAATAAAAATAAAAATAAAAATAAAAATAAAAATAAAAATAAAAATAAAAATAAAAATAAAAATAAAAATAAAAATAAAAATAAAAATAAAAATAAAAATAAAAATAAAAATAAAAATAAAAATAGAAATAAAAATAAAGATAAAAATAAAAATAAAAATAAAAATAAAAATAAAAATAAAAATAAAAATAAAAATAAAAATAAAAATAAAAATAAAAATAAAAATAAAAATAAAAATAAAAATAAAAATAAAAGTAAAAATTTAAATAAAATTTTTATCTTTTTCTCATCATCCGATATCTATCCCATGTATCATTTGTTTCAGCACCCTGCAGCGCTGCGCTGTGAGCAGCAGTCTTTGTTTTTGTACCTTTCATACAATCATGTACATTTTTAAATTTTCGGATAATGTATTTTAGATGGTAGCCAAAACTCTATTACTTCAGTGGAAGAAGTGAGCTTGCGGTAGGCGGCCTGGCAAAAAATATTATCAAGAAACCGAAAATTAGAACTATCAACGACGGAGAACATCCATTTAAATTCGAACTGTATATTTTCCAGTTTGTGGGCAAAGGGAAGTAGCCAAAGTATACTTCTTTCGATCTGGATATACAATATGGATATGTTCGAAATCTTAATTTGCAAACCTCAAAAAAAATACATGTGATTCTAGACTTGGTCAGAAGAACATCAGCCAACATACGTAGGTAGAGTGCAGACAATGAAATTACCATTGAAACAACTAGACCATTTTTAATGTCGCATATGCTTTTCTAAGCAATTGAAATGCTGTTTTTCTCTAAACCTCATGGCAGCGTCAACAAAAGGTGGTTTTCTAAAAGAATTTTTTCGAAATGTTAACGGGGCAGCGAATGAAAGGCACTCAGCGACAAGAGTCAGTGACAAGAAAGAAAACAGGTTTCAGAACACAAATTACGATATTGGAAGAAAAATGTGTGTAATGAAAAGTGATTTGCGATCGTTCATTGAAACCACCTTCAATCGAGCGGCAAGTATTGCAAAAAGAAGTAAAGGAAAAAAACAGAAACAGAAACTCCCGTAAAAAACCAAGAGAATTCAAACCGGCTCTGTTAGAAAATCGTATTAAAGAAGTTTAATAGAGCAAAAGGAATATTTCGAAGGGAAAATTGAACAAAAAAAAAACAACCCAAACAAAACAAAAAAAAAGTTTTAAAATATTGATTTCGATTGTGAGTGAGCTTTCTCAGCGGTAGATTTGAGGCATAACGTCATAATCTTAATTCCATCTCTTTTGGCATTTCTGCAGACATCGACGTCTGGTTTTCGATTTTGCTCTCCATAAAGTCTGGGCCTGAAGCCAGCCAGCCACCAACAACTTTTGGTTTTTGAAATGTTGTTGATTTCTGGCTGTGTTGTTGTTAAATGAGCATAAAAACGCTAAAATTCCAAACATGCGGTTTAGTTCCTCAAAGTAAATTCAACTAGTCAGACAAAAACCTGATACCAAAGTGGACACACGTTGTTGCTGCTCTTGTCTTGTTCGAACCGCGCAAAAAGACAAAATAAGCGTTCATAACTCAAAACAAGCTAAAATATCGAAACGAAATAAAAAAAAAACCGATTAACATAAAACGACATAAAGTCTTTCTCGCTGTTTCTTTTTATGTTTGTTGTTCAAGTTACAAAGAGATTTACAAATACGGAACAAAACCAACACAAAATCCGAAAGATTTTTAATTAAAAATCAAAAGTCAATTGAACAGATCGGAAAGTGAGACAGGGCGCAGCGCGCGTGGAAACTAAAAAAAAAAGAAAAACATTGTTAAAAAAAAAATAAATCTGAAAATATTTCATATAGCAAAAGTGTCACAAGCCACATAAAACATGTTTAACCCAAACTGGTTTCTGTTAATATTCTTCATAAAAGTTCTAATTGCCGCCATAGGCCTTATACAGGGTGCCCCCATAGATTTAGTGCCGGCATCAACTGAGGTCCACAACGACAATCAAACTGTGACAGTTCCAAATGAAAATATAACAACTGAAACTACGGGGACATTCGGAGAGCATAATCATGTGGATGTGGAAAATGAATCAGACGATCTCATTGCCATCAATGAAGATTTTGAAAACGAGACCACATCATTGCCGTCTTTGGATGCCAGCAGACATGGTCAAGAATCCCAACAGGAAGTGACAACAACAACCGGAAGTCCTTCTACTACGGACAGAAATTACGAGACCAATACTGACCAAATACATGTGGAGGTGGTCATGGAAGAAGTTACAGACATTTCAAATTCCCCAATATCCACTGAAAAACCCGAAAATATCTCCCATCAGAATTCAGTATATACGGAAAAATCATCATTTACATCAAGTGAAAGTGCTGACATTGCAACTGATCGAAATCAAAGAAAAATTATTAATTCCGAGATTAGAAATGAAAATCCCCAAAAAGGCTCCGAACATATTCCTGATCAACCACCACTAGAAAGTGTACAGTTACCAGGAGAATTAAAAATACGAGAAGTTTTTAATTCCACAATTGAAACAGAAAATCCCCAAATTTCCACAGACCAAAATACAGCAGAAATTCAGACAAATAACGAACAAACATCCCTGGGAAGTGTACAGTTAGCAGGAGAACACAAGCCAAGTGATGCCTTTAATTCCCAAATTGAAATTGAAAATCCTCAAATTTTCACAAATCAAAAATTAGATGGAATTCAACAAATTACAGAAGAACAATCGACACAAGCACCACTAGCCAGTCAACAGGTTCCGGAAGAACTGAAAATAACTGAAATTTTTAATTCCCAAATTGAAATCAAAAATCCCCAAATTTCGACAGAAGAAAATTTAACAGAAATTCAGGAAATTGCAGCAGAACCTTCCACACAAACATCTCTCGAAAGTGCAGAAAGTGAAATTGTTAATTCCCATATTATAAATGAAAATTCCCAAAATACCTCTGAGCTAAATTTGCTAAAAATTCAGCAAATAGGTGATGAAACATCATTAGATACCACTCAAGGAACTATAATAGGTGAAATTATAGACTCCCAAATTAAAAGTGAAAATCCCCAAAATGACAGTAAAAAAAGTATGCCAGAACTCACGCAGACAAGTGTAGAAAACTCAATAGATAAAGTAAACGTATCTGAAGAACCACAAACAAGTGATTTTTTTAATTCCCAAATTGGTAGCGAAAATATCCAAAATACCATTCAGCTAAATTTTCCCGAAAACCGGGAAATGAAAGAAGAATCCGCATTCGAAAGTGTTAGCGACACCAAAGAAATAAAAATAAGTGAAGTTCTAAATTCCCAGCAGGCACATGAAAACCCCCATAGTATTACAACCGATTTAAGCAAAGAAAAAACAGATTTAAATCAAGAAATCTCACAACAGATTAATGCACAAATCATTGACAACGCAAATAATAAAGAGACAAGCGAAAATGGAAATTCCCAAATTGAAATGGAAAATCTCCAAAATGTCCACATTGATATAAATACAGAACAAATGTCAAATCAACCAGAGGAAAGTGGAAATATTAACTATATATCAACTAGCGAAAAATCCCCAATCAATAATTCAACCATAAAAACCGGTGAACTCGAAATTACTACAGGAATTCTTGATGATCCAAATGAAACACAAGCCAATGACATCATAAACCCCCAAAGTAGTCAACAATATAGCAAAGAAGTCCTAAATGAAATGCCTGAGAGGGATACGGCAAACCAAACTGATTTACAAAGTCCGGAAATAAACAAAACACAAGAATTGTTAGAAAATAACACAGAAATTTCTAAAATGAGTTTAAGTGAAGAAATTTCCACACTAATCAATTTACTAAAACCTGCAGATTCCCAAGAGTCAGACGACAATGGCACCATTAATTCCGAGGTTTCAGTAGAAAATTATCAAAATGTCAACAACATTGTAACAACAAACAGTGAAATTCCTGAGGGGAATGTAAACGAACCCAATCAACAAGTGAACAGTGCCGAGTTTAATTCCCAGATTCTCTTTGAAAATACCCAAAATTCTCATTTGAATAGTTTTATAGAAGAAATTAATCAAAATGTTGGACTTCCCAGTGAAGAGGGTACAAAGTCTGAACTTAGTGAAGAAAATATATATTCCCAACTACTCAGAGAAAAACTCCAATATCCCGGCATATCCGCTAAGCCAGAAACAGATGACGACCAGTTAACACACACGAATTTCCAAGACCCTAAGGAAAACAATGATAACTTCAATTCCCAAACATTTAATGAGAATCTCCAAAATGCCGATATTATTGCAATGCTCACAAAACTTGAAGACAATCTTACAAAAACGGATAAGAAAGATCAGCACTGGGCTAGTGATAGCGAAAATATTAAGGTCGAAGTTTTGCCGGAACAATCCGAAAATACTGAAAATTATGCTGTGGAAGAAAAAAGGAATTTAAACCTGGAAAATGTACAACACATGAATTCGGAAGAGACAGTGGAGAGTCGTAATTTTAATTCCCAAATATCAACTGAAAATCCCCCAGTTGCCGGTATTTATGTGTTGATGGAAAAAAATAAAATACCTAGTGAAAATATTAATGATAATTCTGCCGAGCACAAGGATCATGGAAATACTCAAGAGAATTCCCAGTCTGTTACTGAAAATCCCCAAACTATGGACACAATTGAATTGGCAAAAGAAACTCCCACAGAATCGCGGGTACTGAATGAAATTAAACAAAATATCAATGCACCAGAAATTGCTGTGGAAACAGAAGATCCCGGAAAAATGGAAGTGGAACAAAGTATGAATAACTTGAAAAGAGATGCAAATATTGGGGAAGAGACAATGGTCACTGCAACTACTATGACTGATGCTTCCCTTGACAATATTCAAAACCAAATTCACTTGGATTCTTTCAAAACACTCACCAGTTCAATGGACAATGCTGAGCTTCATGACTCCAAACCCCTGGACAAAACTTCACTTTTCTATGACCCAAATTCATCAGAAGAAGTCGATGATGCCACGCAAAAAATCAATACCATAACAACTGAAGAGGTAGCAGAGACAAGCACTGAAACTTTCACAGAATCGCCCATGGAAGAATCGACATTTATTCATGCAGAAGATCTCGAAACTTACCCTAAAGGCATGAGCGAGGTAAACATTCAGAAAGCTTTTGAAACACTAACAGAATCGTTTAAAGCCACGGAAATCACAGAGACCAATACAGAACAACCTTCAACCGCACAACCACTCGACACAACACCACCTGCGACCAACACTGAAGCCGGCACGGGAGAGGAAACCACCGATACTATCACAAATGATCGCAGCCCGTATGTAAAGGCCACCACACACCGACAGTTTGCCTCTCTGCTGGAGGAAACTGAAATGAACGTTCACAAAGCATTCGAAACTTTAAGGGAATGGATTGCCAACGGCAAGAAACTGGAGGACGCTACAAAGAATCCGTTACTTCCCGAAGATGCCACCACAATGAGCACAGAGGAAAAGACAGGCGATAATGGGATTTTAATAACGAACGAATATTCAACGACGGAGAATTCGGAAGAGACAACATCAACTCTCAATGAATATACTACAGGAGCATCGCCAACACAAGAAGAAGGTTCATCAGCTAATGAAAAGGGCGAGCAAGAGATAACCGACACAACAGTTAGCCCAATGTTAATCACCACGACGCCATTGCAAGACGCTGTTGTAGAATCCACGGACAACATCGGACCGACTGATGGCGAAACAACGACCAATAATCAAGAAACTTTGGAGTCAGTAACAACAGAACAAGCACAGGAGACATCAGAAGGTCAAGAAACCGTAGAAACAACAACAACGAACGGTAAGAGTTGGAAATAGTTTAACTAAACCAATAAATCGGAATTGTTATCTTAAAAAAAAAAATGTCAGATTCAAATTTTCAAAATATTGAGTATGCTGGCAAAGCCTTTTTTTATAGAATCCACAAGTTTCTACAAAATATTTTTATAACTGCATTTTTTTTCACAGATATCACATTGGACACTACCGTTGAGCCAATCTTGGCACGTGTAAACCTCCAGAAGGACTTCACCAGTGTTAGTTTGACACATTTCGATGACTCCAGTGAAGAGATCGTTGGAGAGAACAATGTTCAAGCGGTTGAAAAGTCCAACAGCAGATCGCATGGGGATAATGAGTACCAAATTCCTGTGACTGATTTGATCCAAACAGAGGACACAACTGACAGGATCCAGGATATGGTGACGTTTGTCGAACACCAGCCCACTACACAGAAACAGGAAACCAGCCAAAGTCTATTGTCCCAAACTCAGGCCTCATTCATGGAGGAGCAACAGCAACAAATAGAGGCCACCACAGAAACCGACATGAGCTCTCAAAGTATCTCCGAAGAGAATGTGGCGACCACAGTTGCTGAATCGACTGAAACCGAAATAAACACCACCACCACAAGAGAGGGGCAGTCAACGACAACGGAGTCAGTTGCGACGACAATTGTAGTGCCCCTAACGACAACAGTTGTACCCTTAACGACGACCACAGCGGATGACCTGACGACCACAACAGAGGAGCCGGAAGCGGAGACTACAACTGTGGTTGTGGCGGCGGAACCGGAAGCCCGTTCGCTGCCATTGCCACCACCAAAATTAGAATATTTACAGAACGAGGATGGCGTAGAAGTATTTTATGGTTATTCAATAGTTAAACATAATTAATTTATTTATATTTCTTGTGCTCATAGAATTCGTATTAGCCACCACTTACTCACTGTTGTTTCTTCTCCTTCCTTTCGAGTAATGCCAAGAATTTCTGTTACGTTCTTTTTTCATCTGTCTAATTTTATTCAATTTCGTTCATACTAAAAAATACTCAAATTTATGCCATAAAATTTAAATAATATATTTTAAAAAATACCTTAAACTAAGAATGTGATAATATTAATCTTTCTGTATAGAGCGATATGAATATCTGAGTCTCTGAATTTCTGAATGAGAACGAAACTGTTTTCGGGGAGTGAAAAAACCTGTTTAAATTATTTTTTTTAAAGATATGTTTTTTATATTGTTGTTGCTTTTAAAGAATTTATTGTTAATGCCTCGAAAATGTAACAAAAAAAAACTGATCGTTTACGTTTTCATCGAAGCAGTGCAGAACAAAAACTAAACAAGTTTGTTCAGAGAGAAGGCGAACCTTTATAATATTTAAACATGATCAAATAAAACGATAATAATGTATATTTTGAACAAAAAATCGACAACGAGCTGATTTATGTTTTGTGTTTTAAGCCATTTAATTAGTTAGTATATGAGACTAAGGTGGACAAATGGATGGCAATCATGAAATTGGAAGTGAATCGAAATATGGATCGATTGGAATCGCATAGGGGGATCGCTCTCGTAAAGGCTTTTCAGATGTCATCAATATTGAGAGATTTGAAAGACACCGCTGTATCAATGGCTTAACTTAGAAAGGGCGTAACTCGTAACTTCCTACAGGAGAAGGTAAAAACTTTATAAAATTTAAAAAATTTCAGACAAAAAAAAAATGTAAAGGCAATTTTACATAACTTTAATTCTGAAACAATTTTTTTTTTTATTTTGGTTACGCCTCTTTGCAAAAGGGCAACAAATCCGGTATTTTTGATCACAAAGCCCTGAAATTGTGGGATGTGTATTTGACAATAGTCTACCAAAATATGTAAAAAACGCGTTTTTGAAAAAAAAAATACTGTTACGCCCTTTCTAAATTAAGCCATCGTTATGGTGATTACATCTAAAAGAGATCAGTGTGAAGACTGGATATGAAGTCGATCAGGATCACACTGGGTGCACCAAGTTCAACCAGCCAGTAGCTTTACCCTACGACATTCACCCCTTCGAACTCTACAAGGTGTTATAGATCCTAAGTTTACTTTAGGCTCTCGTAAGCTCTCGTAAAAACAAATTGGAAAATTATGTGAATGAGTTTAAAATGAAAATATCTGAGAGCATGGTAATCGACCAAGGCATCAAAGACAAAATCGGCAATCATAATCGAAAAAGGTTTTCCCTTACGAGTAGGCGCATTTGAAATACCACACACAAGAATATTAGGGATATTCAGAACAGATGCTATTGTCGACTATTAAACTCGTATTAACGTAATCATGTGAGAATACCTGTACGGAATAGATCGTAAGTTCTCCGAATATTCTGTTTGACTATTCGATAAACATAATTCATAATTATGCATAACACAACCTTCATAGAATATTTCCTCTTTTATTCTATTAAAATAATGAAAAAAAAATATTGTCTCAACTGATTATCCGACCACAGACGAACCCACTATATCGGCAGTCCCAAAAGGTCTATGCACTCCACACCATTGCCCTTCTCATTGGCTACGGATGCGTTTGTACTCATTGATCGGAAACTAAATTTATTGTTACACATTTTAAAGATGTCATTGATGGCATTTTCCCCCTCACTAAACATTTTAGTTAATCCCCTCTGGGTGTTTGAATGATTTAACGCCGGAAAGTGTAACAAACATTTTAAAGGTCTGTTTATGGTTTTCGTCGAATTCGAATGTGTAAGCGTTGTGATCGAACACTTGCTTGGCATATTAATTTCACGATAATCGCCGTCATCAACGATATCTGATATCTGAAGCAACAACAATGAAATATGACAAAATGCTATGCCTCGTAAATGTTGAACTTGATTGCGCGCGCTACTGGACAGGTTACAATTTCTGTCCACTTTTATCGATCGCAGCGCAGCGTCACAAACAATTCAATTTTGAAGGTCAGCTGCGAAAAGAAACGTGTACAGCATTTTTTTTTTGGGTTTTGTTGGTGTTTTTTGGGTTCGTGAATTCTTTAAAACATTTAAAAGAGCATTAAAATGAAGACAAAGGCTTTTGCGTTTATGATCAATAAAGGTTTAATCAGTTCAGGGAGGAATATCTTTAGGTTTAGGAGAATGCATGGGACATGTCCCAAATATTGTCATGATTCCTAAAGCCTCTGCAGGATTCGGGTTAATAAATCTACTCAGACAGCCCTGCAAGATCGCCTGCTAGAAGACGACTTCTATATATACATCTCTTAATCAAGTCAAGACTTACAACTAAATACAGGACGACGACTAGTGATTATTAATCTGAGATTTCAGCTATCAGCGAAGTGCCTGAATGACTGTTATATAACGTCCTCACCACTGTGGATATCCAGACTTTGTCTTCCTGCCATAGAATGCCTCAGGTTTCTTAACGTAATGGCTCAGCAGTTCATCATTAACCCTAACTGAGTGCCGCTTCTCAGGGAACCTCTAGCTAGCTACACTGAGAATGGTTCAGGCGTGTGGACTAGCTATGCGGTGTTCTGCTAGTTTCCATACTATCACAGAATCGAAGTATTCGATTAACTGAGTTAAACCTAAAGGCCAGTTAAGATTGTAAATAACTAAATGGCTTAGTAAGTAGTAAGAAACTGCCATCACTTTAACAGTCTATTAAAACTTAAATTCGCTTTGAATAGAAGCCAATCGTGACGCAACACAATAACACCTCCTTGGCTACGCAATGTGGTAATGCCAGGGAAACCAAGTCACTTAATTACTTTACAAAATTGAACAAATATTTGATAATCGCTTTGGAATACCAACAATCGATGACTAATTCCCCTTCGCACGAAGGCATGTGTTGGTCGGTGGTTATTCCAAGTGTGTTTGTGAGTTGAGCGAGCGGATACAAAGAAATCCCACTTCATTATTAGTAAATATTAGTTCTATTCATCGGGGGTACCTCTCGTATTGTTGGCATTCGGTTGGTTTCTTTTTTCATTTCGTTTGACTTTAATTCGATTTTAGTTGGACTCACTAATAAGCAGTAAGGCCACCTTTTGGTTTTGGTTGTTGTTGCTGTTTTTATTTTTGTTTGGTGCGGTTTTATTATTAATAATAAATCGATTATTATAATTATAAATTCTAACGGTATGTCCGAGTGTATCAATGAATTTCAATATTTGCTCTCACTCTGGACTCTACCAAAAGATTTCTAACAAAAAGCAGTGTGAGTGCTTTTGTTTGCATTTGGGTCTGTTAAAAGTGTTAAGTGTTTGTATTTAAAGAGATTAAACGTATTACGTTTGTATAAATATATCGTTTGCCTTAAGGGGGGAAGGTTAAGTAATGCGCGCAATAACAATAACGCTGCACGTTTACTTAAGGTGGCCAACGGAAAATGTAATGGACGGAACAAATGGCTCCATATGAGAGAATACCGAAATTGTCGGCATTAAGGGATTTTGTGTAATTCTGCGACCATGTATTCGATTTTTGGACTTCCCTTATACAGGGTTCTCCAACAAGAGGTGTTATTTTTTGGTATTAAACGAAAAATGGAATTTTTTGAGATAAATGATCGGATGTTTATTTCATAATTAAGAGGATGATATGCCGTTAATAATAAAAAAAAACAACATCAGACAAATGGCCACCATGACCACGCTTACAGGGCCATATCCTTTTCATGAAATGTTCCATAACCGAATCGCAAAGTGGCTGCCCTACGTCCTCGATAGCCTCACGAATTCCATCTTTGAGGTCGTGAATCGACGCTGGACTGTTGGCCTAGACCTTATCTTCCGCGTGGCCCCAAAGGAAGAAGTCGCAATTGTGATCACCTCTTCTTTCCGGTTTTTGTTCTGCGAACTGTGACTGCAAGATTTTCACCATTTTTGTAGTGAATTTTAATAATTTCAATGTGTTGTTGAAGCGTGTATCGTTCCATTCTTAGTAATGGCGCAGTTTCTACTTGTCAAATGTCAAACAATGAAAGCTTCAAAAGTGACAGCTACCGAAATACCTGGTGATTCATAATAACACCTCTTATTGGAGAACCCTGTAGTTAGTTAAAAAGTAAGCACTGCTACTGTGCTCGATGAGTACAGTGCGCCATTTTGTCCGAGTTTCACAACTATTGTGATTTGTTGATACAAAAACCCTTCAAGGAAACAGTGGAAAGGATAAGCAATTTCTATGTGTTGAATACGAAGTATGTTGTGGTCGTAAGAGCACAAATGACGCCGATCAATCGGAGTTGTTAGGTCAGAAATTGTCGATAAAATCCATAGAATTGCGTCTGGAATCCTATGAGCGGTATGGGTGCCGCACATACTCTACGAAGTTCAACCGCAATCTGATGATGTTTTTGGGACGGTGCGAAGGTCCTTGGGGTGTCACAATCACAAACAACGGAATCAAAACCGTAGCCAAGGATGTGGTGTTTTTATTTTATTTTTTTTATGGAAATATCCCATCGATTGTTTTAAATATTGGTTGATTAGACATTGATTTGAAGCAAAAAACGAATGACGTTTTCGTGACGCCTAGTCACCATAGCGTGCAAGTTGGTAGCATGCTTGCCTATCCGCGCGGGGGTTGTGTGTTCGATTCACACCAGAGGCTTTAGTCTGTCGCTGCGAAAATCTAGCCATGTGGTCTGTGTCACCTGGGTTACCCTTGAACCCACATTTAGAACATAAATTTACTATGATTTGTAATTAAATAAAAATCAGAAAAAGTATATGAAATATTGAAAATACTTTTTAATTCAAGTGTATTCAATTTATTTATGTGTAACATTACAAACACCGTGTTACAAAAAATATATTTTTATCTGTCCTATGAACCAAATGCACATATTCGGAAAGAGGGGAAAAAATAAAAATACACGTGTATCGGCGATTTTCATGTACACGTCAGAATTTTTTTTTTTTAAGTTTGAAGTATGAATCTCGTAGTGGCCTGTGTGAAAGCCTTTGGACCGATTTTTAACACTTTTTCAGTGATCCAATCGAACTGATTTTTTGCAGGCAGACTCGTGGATATGTCTGTAAACAGTTGTTTGTATGTTTTAAAAACAGTTTTTATCAATTCTCAGATTTTCCCCAATTTTTATTAGTTTTGAAAAATCCCCTTTCCGAATAAGTAAATTTAGTTCATAGGACAGAATGTGTGTAACACGGTGAAATTATTGTTTTACTTAAATTTTAAGAATACTGTAATGAAGTTAGTAAGTTACAATATTAACAAAATCTTAATGGAGGAAAAAAATTACAAAAAACCTATTTGAAATACTGTTTAAATACTGTTTAAAGGTGGCCCCGAACGTCTAATGTAGAGAAGTTTTTGAGGGTGTAGATATTTTACGCTCTTACCAGTAAAGTCGCCAGCATTTACGAGATTGAAAGTGGCGCTGACAATTTTTTGAGGGTCTTACCAGGAACAAGTCTGCTGTTTGATAATCGCACTGGTACTAAATGGTTACGCTATTTTTGATATATCTATTTTGGGCATAAACGAACAAATCATTGGGTTCACGAAAATGATACATATAACTGCTCGTGAACCATGTATTCTGTAGATTCGTACCGCCCACTGACATTAACTGGCACTCTTCCTTATAGGTTCATATCCTGGTTAAGACATCACACATTTTCGCATTGTAAACCCCAAAACTAAATTCGATTAAACATTTCTACGGCTATAGGAAACTTTAGCACTGAGTTAATTAAATTAATGTTTTACTGTACATTTTGTAAAGTCCAGAATTGTTGCATATTTTATGGATAAATCTACACACACATAATTTATTTTTCATCCCCAAGATATGCTGCTTTAGTCTAGTTATAACGTTTGGCAGTAACGCTTGCGCATTTCTTGATATCGACGAAACACACAAATCGATTGCTGGTATAATAAATATACCTGTTTCCAAAAAAAATATAAAACTCATTAATTGGAACATTAAAAATTAAGTCTGGTACTAAACACAATTTATGACACGAACGACACTCGTCACAAAAGCAAACTAAACCAAATCAAGATTATCGATTGATAATTGGCCATCCTGTTTCTGTGATAGTGAAATGGAAACTTTCTTGGAATATATAAACCCGAGAATAATGTGAAATGCTATCAAACAGTTCTCCTCTGTTAGAAATACAACAAACAACTCCTATTAACCATGAAATTGTTCGCTTTATTGGGTGCTTTTGCTGTCGGCGTTATGGCCCTCGTTTCTGGTGGTGCAGCTGAACATCTGGGTGCTGGCATTGGTGCCAACATCGGTCCCCTTTCTGCCGGTATCGGTGCTGGTGTTGGAGCTGGTGGTCAAGGTGCTCATCACGGTGGTAATGGTGGTCTCGGTGCTGGTATTGGTGCCAACCTCGGTCCCCTTTCCGCCGGCATTGGAGCTGGTATTGGTGGTTAAATGGTTATCCAGACAAATCGTGTGGAAACAATAAAGCTTTATTAAACAGAATTGAAAAAAAAACGTTGTCTAATTTATCTCTATTCCTGCAAAGATTGTCTTTATAAAACATAACAAACGAATGAAGTTCAAGAAATGTTCCTCGTGTGTTTACAAATTGATCGTCTCCATCATGGGTGATGCATCTAGTTTATTTAAAAACAACACGTACATCGATTTGTAGAATGTACGAAAATATTTTTAAAAAAATATCAATTAGAACACATCTCCAGGCAAGTGTTTCCCGGGGAACTTCTTTCAAATCAGTGAGCTCTGCACAATGTACCTAAAATGTATTGTACCACAATCTGATGCAAACATATCCGGACATAGGAACGAGTTTTAAGGTCGCACGTAAACTTTTTCTGACAATTAAGAAAACAATTCTGTTCTAAAGAATTGTTTCATTATTAAATTGAATATAAATATAATTTTCTATTCTATAGGTATGGCATCTGTTCGTTATTTACATTTACGCGACTATCCAGGGTTTCTCGTGCGTTCATTGTCAAATGGCGGGTTGGCCGGACGGGACGTTCTGTAGAGAAAATGCGTTCTTCAGGCGAACAGTTCATATGTGGAATTATCTTCTTGCAAGTGTATCGTAATTTCGAATAATCATGGATATTTTTGGCTACAATTCCAGTGGCAATACATTCAGAAAAAGATGCACTTCATATTTTTAACCTCCTCCTGTGAAATCTGTTTCGTCCTAATTTAGATCCAACATTAATTGTTTTTTTTTTAGAGAAATTTAACATTACTTTGGTGATTATTCTATTACTAGTAAGTTGTAATGCGCCTATGGCGCCCGTTGAAATATGGAAACAAAATTTTGTTGAAAAAAAAATTTTATATTGAAAAAAAAAATTTTTGTTGAAAAAAAAAATGTTGTTGAAAAAAAAAATTTTCTTGAAAAAAAAAATGTTGTTGAAAAAAAAATTTTTGCTGAAAAAAAAATTTTGTTGAAAAAAAAAAATTTTGTGGAAAAAAAAAATTTTGAAAAAAAAATTTGTGGAAAAAAAAAAATTTTTTGAAAAAAAAAATTTCTTGAAAAAAAAAAATTGTAAGAAAAAAAAATTTTGAAAAAAAAAATTTTGGTAAAAAAAAAATTTGGGGAAAACACAATTTCTGTACAAAAAAATATTATTTTTTTTATTATTATTATTTATATAATTATTATAGAATGCCTATTTAAATTCCTACGTACTGCGTGACAGAGTCAGTGAATCAGTGAATCAGGGAATCAGTGTATCAGTGAATCAGTGTCGAGGGTAAATATATATTAAATATGTATATTAAAGATTCTCCTTGACATATTTCAGACATTCTTAGCAGGATATGATGCGTGGCGTTTTACATGACAGCCAGTAGATTACATTCGGTAAAATATATTTAATTCGAAAAGTAAACAAATATTACATATTTTCCGAAATGCGAATTTTGTGATAGGTAGAGTGTGAGACTGTCACACAGACAAATCAGGTTCGCAACCTGGTAAAACCATCACATACTTTTCATCGTCATTTTCCACCACGTAAGTGCCGGCAACTTCATGAGAAAGCGAGTTATCTCTATGCCATGTGACATTTCTCTGGAAAAGCACAAAATTATGTCGTGAAATGTTAAGAGAAATACGTAGGTGGGACGAGTGAGACCAAGTCGGTGTTACTGCGAGTATTTGATTTCTCTGTATCGACCCGCAGCTGTGTAACAAAAAACATACGATATGTAAGGTTCATAACTCATATTTTGAATGTAAATGTTGAGCCACACGTTTTATGTGAAAAAAAAAAAAAATTTATTTGGACAAATTATTTAATACTACATCATTCAAGTGGACGCCTTTATTGGCCACATCTGAATTTTGTATTTGCTGCGACTTCCAAGACATTTTTAGCATCTCGAGCGGGACACCGTTGATTAAGGCTCGAATATCCATGTGGGGCTCGTCCATGATCTGAGGTATGCTGACGTACAATTTGTTTTTGAATTGGACCACAAATATATGTAGCAGATTTCTGTTTTGTTCTGTACTGTGGCATGACGCATTTCAATGACAACGGACCCAATAGCCCACCAAATATACCCAGTAACCCAGTAAAATTGACATTTACCAAGAGTCAATGGATGAATTCACTGTGTGATCAAATCTTCTCTCTTGGTTAGGAATTGAGACCTACCCTTAGGGTTGTACAACCCGGTAGCGATTGCTTCTTCACGCAGGGCCGATTTGGGATTTGTTTGGTTAACCACAGCCACCGCCAAACTCCCTGAGTGAAAAATGCAACATTCACCGATACCGATCAATTGTCCAGTCACTGTTTTGTCTTCGTTTCTCAAATGTGTCAATTTGCTTTTATCTCTACTAAATGAACAAAGTCGACCATTTCTTAAAAAAAAAACATCATGTCTACATAAGATTATATGCCACGAAAGTGGACGATCTACTGGGACGTCATGGAGTATTGATGACAGGCATGTTGACGATCTCCCACTGATTCGTGCTTAGAAATACTTTTGTCAGTTGGAGCTTGTTGGCGACTATAGGTTCGTGAATACAACCAAACAACAATTGTTAATGTACAGAATCACTATTTCGATGTTGTTTGAGTCAATATGTCAACAGATCACCCGGTACGAAATAAATCCTACATAATTATTGGATTTAGTGCACGTTTTACTTAATGTCGCAAGGTCAGGCGAGGGACTTGAATGTGGCACCACGGGGTTGTCAGAAGACCCTGGACTGGATGGGGCGTCCCTTCACATCGCAACTAGGGCTGTGTGTAACAGCGTTGTTCGATAGACCTCGATCCTATACACAAGAGGACAGTTATGACTTTTTGTTCGTCATACCTGAATGGTCTCCAACTTGTTTAGCCGACTTCGGACATTCCTAGTGACAACCTTTTGAGAAGAAAACGAATCTGTTGAAGCCTCTGTCAAGCATTTCGTTAACAGCCGCCCCAAAGTATGCTCAATTTGAGGTGTATTCAATTGAGTTTAACAAAGAAGAGTATACGAAAATACAACAAAATGCCATACACAATATATTCTATATTGGTACCGGTACCTGTTTCTGCGAATTAGCGATGATCTGCTTTTTTGTCGTGTTTAGACACATCCATTAATTGGACCATTGCGATAGAAATATTAACGGCATGTATGCAGTTTGCTGAAATTAATGACTGAAATATAAGTTTAACCCAGTTTGACTCGTTTCGATGGACGTGGAAGAAATTGGTACTGTCTGGGGGATATATAAACGGTGCACTTTGAAGGAATGACATCAAACAGTTCCCTTCTGTTCGAAATACGTAAACCTCAAATTCACCATGAAATTGTTCGCTATCTTGGGTGCGCTCTCCGTTGGCATTATGGCCGTCAGTGCTGGAGTTGGTGCTGGTGGTGTTGCTGATGCCAGCGCTAGCGCTAGCGCTAATGCTAACGCTTTTGGTGGTGGTTCGGCTGTTGCCAATGCTGCTGCTAGTGCTCAGGCCGGTGCTGCCCTCGGCGGTCTTGGTGCTGGTGGCGGTCTTGGTGCTGGTGGCGGTCACGCTGGTGGCGGTGGCGGCAAAGGTGGTAAAGGCGGCAAAGGTTACAGAGGTTAAGCAGCTAAACTAAACCTACAACTTGACCTTCATACGGACTAGCACAACAATAAATAAAGAAACTTATTTGAAAAACGAAAACATTTTTATTATTTCCATATAATGCCAGAACTTTAGAAAATATATCACCAAGTGTTTTTATAACTTTATTTGCTTTAGTCCAATTGACACTTTGTTAATACAGAAGCTGTCATATAACAAAATGTCTATTTTATGGATCTTGAAAACAAACAAAAATCCACTTTGATTTCGTTGTTTTTGGCCAAAACCGGTCTTAAGTTTCTCATACATTTCGTATTCGAAATTAAATCAAAACTGTGATTATTATCAAATCCATATCATAATCAAGAAAGTCTCTTGCCGTGGACTAGCATGAAGCTAAGGCATTATGCATAGACGTCAATTCCGAATTAATATATTTTGGGAAACGGGGATTTTTTTTGTGGCTAATGTTTTTTTCTGCTGTTGTTGTTGTAATTGGGCAGTGGCTATAGAATCGGTTTTCAAAATATAGAAATCATATATGAATACATTGTGACATCAATAACATGGGCGCCACGACTGGATACGACAGACTTGGTTGCGCTTTGTTAATTAAGTTTTCTTAAATGATTAGTGCAGTTCTGCTCCAGTAACAACTTTAATTTCTGATATATCTAAAAAAATACACTTGCAGGATATGTAAAAAGCTATCCGGCTGTAGAATCCATCAGTTGTCTGTGAAAATCACTACAGGTGACGAACGAAAAAAAAACGAAATTACGTTACCAATATAAATGCATTTTGGTCATAAGAAGTTTTTCATTGAAAATTATCAAAAACTCTACAAACTCCCAATGCAGAGTCTAGCGAAGCATTGCATAACCATTAGAGAACACTCTGGAATTGGCAAAGTCGTCCGTATTTCAAATGTGAAACTGCTGCCGAAATATATCAGATGTTGTCACGGGGATTTAAATTGTATATTACTTTACAAAATCATTAACAAAATTATTTTGTGAAGATCGACACTAGTTTCACTGATAAAGTTTTTACAAAAAATCGTAATGCTGTTAAAAAAACACACTTACGCCCTCTCTTGGACGAATTGGGTCGTCTGACCTCTGTATGGCCTTCCTGTATTTCCCCATCAAGAGAGAGTACCATGACCTGTTGGCAGTAATAAAACATTTACACAAATTGCGAAATTCAAACTTATGTCGCTCAACATGTCATAAAAACCGCCACTATCGTCGAGATATCGGCAATTCTGTCAATCATGTGAACTAGAGATTTCTTAAAACAGTTTGAAGGCATTGCACGATTTACACCAGTTGACGCCTTTTTTTGAATCAATCAATTCACTTGTGTCTATTTCCGATGAACACAAACAGCTCCAGATATTTTTTTTGAAAAAATAGTAATGAAATTAAAAAACCAGTTTTATGTTTTTGTGTATTTTTTGTTTTTAATTTTTTTTCTTAATAAATTAGTCTTAACAAAATAAAAAAAGTTTCCTCTATGGGATAAGATCGATGGCTTAACCGCGAACATTGGTTGTGGAACTGGCGCTGGCATTGGCGTTGGCATTGGCATTGCCACCGCCACGTCCACCAGCAACTCCGGAAGCTGAGGCAGATGCAGAGGCAGAAGATGAAGCTGAACCGGAACCACCGAATCCAGCATTGGGACGGCCCAAACCGGGACCACCTACACCTGGACCGCCGAAACCTGGACCGCCGAAACCTGGACGGGGTACACCTGGACGATTACCACCGAAACCACCGGCACCACCGCTGGCATTGGCGTTAGCACCAGCATTGGCATTAGCACCACCAACGCCGCCGAAACCACCAAGACCGCCACCGCTAGCATTGGCATTGGCACCAGCATTGGCATTAGCACTGCCACCGCCAAAACCACCACCACCAAGACCACCACCACCTAGGGCACCACCGAATCCTGGACGATTGAAACCGCCAGCACCACCCTTGCCCAAAGCAGCGGCATTTGCAGCAGCATTGGCATTGGCATTGGCACCAGCACCACCACCGAAACGTTGTGGAGCGGCCATGGCACAGGCGACCAGAGCGAGGACTATGAAAATTTTCATGATGTGGCTGAGACGATACGATTCCAGTGAACGAAACTGAACTGATAACAACTCGTCTATCTCACTCAACATTTATAGTTTAAGATCATTCATTTAGCCACCGCACGCACCGCCAGAGTTGAGATTTCTTCTCCGACACTGGGAAACGAAGAAAACCAACAACACCAACTCACATATCACAATCAAGACAGAAGGGGAGCCGCTTACGAAAGTAGCGTCAGCAATTAGCATCTTAATGAGATTCAAATGAATCCCCCGTTCAATTCCACGACCGTGTATCGTGCCCCCGTATGGAAATTAGATTCGATCAATCTGTACTGACGTCTCGTGTTGATGTTTTATTGGCGGAGGTGCGAAAGTTTTAAGGAAAACAAAATTCAAAAATCCCTCCATCCATCTGTATGTTTGGCCATTTATTTTCGGTACTTTTTCCGTGTAGTAAAAGCCGGTCTTTATTCTCATTTTTTTTTTATTATCATTAAACGTAAACAAACGCCAGAAACAAGTTTTGTTTACTATGATCGAGGGTTTAGCCAGAGTTTGTTTAACACGAGCTTCAGAGATTTCTGTTATTTTAATAGTTTTCGTTAATTTCTGGCATTTATTTTAGTAAGCTATAGTTGTGGGTCGGCATTACGGGTGGCAGCTACGATGGGGAACAGCCAACCAATTGGTGGAGTCGTCATCAGATGGGAGTCAAAAGTATGACTCATTCAGAAATCATAAACGGTTTAGGTGGCATCGAATGCATTGTTAAGGTGTCGCATTACACAGTCTTACAAACACTTATTCAGTTTATAATACGAAAGATTTTAATTTGTTCTAGTACTCAGTTTTTGAACCGACTATCTGAAGAGCAGATGCCGTTAAAATATCTCTAGAAGAGCGATATACAACACACATTCCGGTGATGCTGAAGGGAGACGATAGAGTTGGATACCCTTCTATCTCATATCATAACCATTGTTATTCTTTGTACATGGTGCAGAAGCTGCAAAGGTGTCTTTGGAGGCCCTGCCCATATGTGGGAGTTATATTCCATACACCGCGGATAATGTTTACCTACATTTGTTCGACGTTGAATATGTCCTCTACCTCGATCTTACCACTGTCGCTCTTCCTTTAGAACAATGTTCGTTGATTCTTTCTGGATTCGTGTTAGTTTTTTTGTAGATGCTCTCTCATTGTAGAATCGAAGGTGGATTTATCAGCGATGAACGATGAATAAATATGATATGAACGTTTTTCTTCTTAAGGGTCGTTTCCAGTATATAGCGGAATCTGTAAATTTGTTGGGTAGTTGATTTAATTCGCATGAAGCCACACCGGCTGGATTGACCCATTTTTCGAGTTGCGGTTTCACACTTTTGCTGGCCAGTCTCCTTTTCTGTGTATCTGACATATTACGCTGTGGTTCCCATTATCACGCGTAAATTCTTCCAGATTCCCCATACAGTGGGCCCGAATGCCATCGCTACCACTTTGATATAAAGGCAGACTATTGCTGAACGTTTCTTGGTTACGTGTTGTTTTCCTTCTGGACGTCTTCTGTGTCTTGGGTAAAATCCAAGCATTTGTAATTTTTTACTAAAATCCTCAACTAAATCCCGAACCAAATTAGCTTGTATTCCAGTCAGCCATGAAACTGCATTACAAAAACCAAAAAAAAAATCACATCTCGCACCTGGTGTAGGGTATCATCGAAGCCGTCTCATATTTATTTACAAAAGAACTTAAGAGGTGCTTATTAACATTTCAAGTTCTTTGTTTTTTCTTCACATTTCTCTCTCCGTGTTTGCTAATTATAAATTCACAGTATGGATTAAGTTGTGGGCGCCATTAGATATTCTAAGCTTTCTTGTTTTTCTTCTTCTTATTATTAGTATTCATGTAAATACATCGAACTGAAATTAATGATCATCTGATCCCATAACAAAAGCTGCTCATAACACACACACAATCAGCAAGCAAAATGTAACAACCTATCGGCAACTCATGTATGTCTGTCGGTTTGTATATTTAATGAAAATCAATTTTGGCTAATAAATTAAGTAAGAAATATGGAAATTTTGTTGTCGATTTCATACACAATCGTTTACTCAATATTCCACTTATCAATTTATGTCGCCATCTGTAATAACATCGGATGGTTTTGAAAAGATTTCACAGAGTTTGCGATACTCCTTGTGCCCCAGATTATTTAAGCGTTCATGTCAAGTTTTCATTCATATATGAGACATTCCGTGTCAAATCGAACAAAACTGATACTCAGTGTTCCTGTTCATTGATCTTCCTTAATAATCCTGTTTTACATTTCTTAGAAAAATGTTCGTATATCGAGAGGTTTTATAACAACAACCTGTTGAGCGATTGTCTTATATGAAAAACTAAATTCCTATAACTTAAAAATCCTAAATTCTTCTCAATTAACTCGCTGTAGATCAAATCTGAATACTTTCATTACAAATAAAATGGAATCGTTGTTCGCAGTAAAAAGTGAACTTAATTCTGATCAACTTCCCTTTGACCAGAAGAGAGTCCTAATATCTAATGGTGCAATGCTTTCACGAGATATGACCATTTTCTTAGAATTAAACGTTAGAATATCCAATAAATGTTAAACAAACGATTGCAATAAATTTAACCCCCGTATTCATACAAATTTAAAAATCCTTTGTTAAGAGAATTGTATGAAATTTTTTTTTGTATTTTCATATATTTAATTTTGTATGAATACGGGGTAAGATTTAAAATTTTAAATTCTGTAAATAAGTAAGAGTTTTGCGACAACATTTTTGTCAACATTGGACATTCGACGTTGCCTTTCCATATTACAGGAAAATAATTCACGCTTCTTCCTACACGACAGAGAAATGTAAATTTTATAAAAATCTCACCCGTTTCTCGTACTCGACAGGACGTGCAACGGAAAACCAACAGATGTCTGTCACATTAACTAAATGTTCAGTCAAGGTTCTATTTAGAAAGAGAAAATTTAAATTTTTTATTATAAATCAAAATTTTATTTGATCCTCACAGCCCTTTGGATTCCACAGGGCAGCCAAAACTTTACATTCGCTACTCAGAATGAGCCATATCGACACACAAAAATCCACCCGAAATCCTATCACTGGACATAAAAGAAGCTTTCTACTCATTCATATTTAAATAAACGTTTATTCATGGCCCCTTTCACATCGGATCCAGCATAAACACTTAACAGACTGAAATACCAAGTTGTAGATCCCAAACTCACACATAGAAATCACATTATGTACATTGTAACGGAAAGTGTTCTCTTGAGTAGCAACCTATATATTATTAATATTAATAATAGTATTTAAATTAACTTTTCTCGGTGTGTGATTTTTTTAATGCGAATATTTAAAAATGTTCCATATTTTTCGATTGGACTGAACTACTCGTTTATGGTCGATTTGCTATAATTCGTCAGTATTTATTCTAGGAAAGTACGTCCATTATATATTTGCTCTGGGCTTCAATTGATTTGAATAGATTGAATTTATGAATACTATTTGATACAAACAAAACAAAAAAACTTTCCCCGCTTTCAATTAACATTTGTATGGCAACAGGTTTTAATAAGCGCACATCTCTCGGTATTGGTTTAATTCCACCCTACACCTCATAGTGGCTAGTGCCACATCGAGCAGACCACTTTGTAATACCTAAAATATTGAGATATATCTCATGATTGTTGGGCCGATCGCAACACTTTCAGTGTCGATCTAGCAATGCTTCTCTCTGTCCATTATGTCTACGCTGGGCACCCAAATTTGAAGTCTACTCGTAAGTTATTGTGAATTGTTAAAAAATACAGCACTGCATTATCATAACCAATAAGAAAAGATAAGAAAGAATGAATTAAAGGCAACTTCATATACAGTCTTATATGCGTCTAAGGACGAATCCTGTTAAAAATGGAGAATATACAGTTTCTTCTAATGTACATAATAGAAATCCTTTTGAAATTGTATTCTGGCCACTGTCTACAATTGATCAATTGCCACCTGACATCATACATGTATATTTTTGATGTCCGATCTACATTACGACCCACGTTTAGGTACGACCGCCATACAAAAACTTCTCCAGAGTTTCTTCCAAAAAAAAAAAAAAATTTTGTACTAAACCTAATTCCAAAACATAGAAAATGTAGTGCTCAGCTGAACTAGATTTTAGTATGCTATGAAATTTTACGTAGATAATTGACTAAATTTGTATTAGATGCCATATCGATGGTTTCATTCCATAGTATGCCAAGTCTAAAACGTCAGTTTGATCAATCAGTTTTACAGGAAACGCATTCAAAGTTTATTTGGAATTTCTCAAAGACCAACGACGTTCGTAGTAATCGGATTCGTCAGAGAGATACGAACGATTTGTAAGAATTTCAAATTATTGATTGAGTTAGAGATTGGTGTAGGAGATAAGAATTTGGTGTAGAGCATCATACTGTCGACCACCCTACGACTTGTTTTGTTTTCTTCTATTATTTTATATACTTGAATCTTGGAATAATTGCTTTTAATTGGCTTGTTTTCCGAAACATGACAAATTATGTCACAATCTCAAGAGAAATTTTAATATTCCAATAGAAACCAGAGATGTTCAATCATTGTCAGTGTTGTGTTGTTGTGTCGCGTCTATTGATCAGCCTGAAACATTATGTATGGGGTTTAAAAATGACATCCTAGTGTCTGAGTGAAACTTTAAGAGAGAGAGAGAGAGAGAGTTTGGAATAAATTTGGAGCTCAGGAACAGAAAAATTGGCCACCATTAAACAGTTGCAGGTGGACAATCAATAGAATTTCTCAAGATTGCTTATGTGTACCAAGGAACCCAATGGATAACAAAATTCAAGGAAATTTTGTCTCGAATACGAAAATGAACGACATTTGAAGATTTTAGTGAAACTGGAACACAAGAGCTGTCTCCATTTGTCTCCAATAAAATTATCCTTTGGACCCATGTCCATATTGCACTTTTGGCCGGCCGTAATAAGCCATCATTTCTTGTTTAGTTATCATCTGATTGGTATTCAATAATCGATCGTGAGTAATGTCTCTCACTTTAGGACCCCAGATGGCATGTGTACAATTTCAGACTTAAGCTTAATTTTAAATTTGGCACAACAACAAAAAAAAGCAAAGGCGCCAACGCTGTTGGGGGAACAATGACAACCGTTGATAAGTTCGTTCTGTTTACCTTGACAAGATCATGTCGTCGCCGTAGAAGACTGCACAAATCCATGTACTTGAATTGGCAAAGCAAATTCTGTTTTTGCACGCTGTTAAAAATTTGGAAGTCAAGCATCCCAGACATTGAAACTAAAACAAATGCGAGGGCTGGCTGAAAAGGTACTTCTGATTTTTAAAAATAGTACTTGTGGTTATGAGGCAGCAATGTTTAATTTGTTTCGATTAACCGAAGCATTTTTCAGATGATTTTTATTATTCCACGAAAAAAACAAAAACATGAAAAGAAAGAAAAGCTGAAGTATTTGAAGTATTAAAATAAAAGTGTAAATAGTTTTTGCAGTGCGACAACTCGGTTCTTTCAATTAAATGACTAAAATCAATAAGACGGAGCCGGCTTTAAACAGTAGGTCCCGGTCAGTGAGTAGACAAATTATATAGTACACGGCTCACTGATTCGAGAGAAGTTCCCCGTCTGTTCCTTCATGGAATGTTAAGGCAAATAAGTAAGTAAACATCGCTTGACAATTATTAACGAAAATATACGAAATTAATACAAACATCGTTTGTTGATCTCATTTGAATGAATACTGGGGATAATCTTATAGGAATCTTCCTGCATCAGAATATCTTTACTACCTCAGCAATTATAAAGTGCCAAGCAATTTTGGAGTCTGCAGCTCATCTCAAACTCCACCATCAGTTAAAATTAACTTTGTAGTTCGACCGCCTATGGTGTCTGTTCTCTCTTCTAAATGACTGTTTTGTACTTTACCCCGAATGTCAATATTTAATTGCTACTGTCCAGATGTTTGTTCACAACAGTTTAAATATTAATTGTTGCCGCCATAAAAAATCAACCGTAGAAAACAGCATATTCGAATTTGCATAATTGGCAAATACGATTTTATTCACTCACACAATTAACATAAACGTTGTTTGAGTTAAAACAAAACACCTACACACACACACACAAAAACACTCAAATGAAAGCTCTTTGTATTAACCATAAATATTTAAAAAAAAAAAAAGACGAAAATATGTTGCGAGTTTAACAAAAGATGTCGTTGTTGTCTTATGACACGGAGCATCTTCATTGTGGAAGACCTCCAACCAGCAGATATGATAATTGGCGATAATCTTAATATATATTTACCCTCGACACTGATTCACTGATACACCGATTCCCTGATTCACTGACTCTGTCACGCAGTACGTAGGAATTTAAATAGGCATTCTATAATAATTCTATAAATAATAATAATAAAAAAAATAATATTTTTTTTTTACAGAAATTGTGTTTTCCCCAAATTTTTTTTTACCGAAATTTTTTTTTCCAGAATTTTTTTTTTACAATTTTTTTTTTTACAAAAATTTTTTTTTTTACAAATTTTTTTTTTCAACAAAATTTTTGTTTTCCACAAAATTTTTTTTTCAACAAAATTTTTTTTTTCTACAAAATTTTTTTTTTTCAACAAATTTTTTTTTTTTTAAACAAAAATTTTTTTTTTCAGCAAACATTTTTTTTTTCAACAAATTTTTTTTTTTCTACAGAATTTTTTTTTTACAAAATAGTTTTCTCAAAATATTTTTTACAAAATTTTTAAAATTAAGTAACAAATACTTTCTCAAGCAAATTAACGGGCGCCATAGGCGCATTACAACTTACTAGTTTACAATAAAAGAGAAAGAAATTATAGAAACTATCACAAAACAAACAAAAAATTAATTAATATTAAGAAACTCGACCGTTAACCTTTAAATTATACATAGAACTGTTGACGACAACGCTTGTGGGCTACAGTAGCCGACGAAATATGATGGACACCAGCAACAAAAAGAAAATGTTGATGTAATGTATAGCACCAGAAAGATCACAATGGTAGTATTTCCAGTGTAAAAGAACCAATCGTTGGCGACCTTCGTCAATAAATTTACGATAGCTTATCAAAGGCTATGAGTAGGGTTTTTAAGACTGAAATTCCCGGATGTATTTTTTGGTAAATTGTCCGATGGTTTAATTCTCAGGATACCCCGGAATAAACTCAAAAAAATAAAACTTTGTACAATTTTATAAAATTTTTCCAATTGTGATTAAGGATTTTAACCGGAAAATTATACGTTTTTTGACTAACTGAAACATTCCTGAACTAGTTGGTCTTTTTGCATTAAAATTGTACAGGATTTTTTCCAATATTAATTGTCTAGCATTTTCAATTAAAGTTTAATTAATCATATCAACTTTTTAACATACCTGAATTATTTTTATTTTTAAGTTATTAATATTTTTTTGAGAATTTTTTTTTTTTACATTTCATAAAGAAAACTTGTTCCCGGTAGACTCCGAGAAAAACCCCAAGTCTTCGGAGTAAAAAGTGGGTAAATTGAAAAACCATAGCTATGCGTTTCTGGGGAAAAAAATGTTACGTTTTCTGGGAACATTTCTTTCAATGAATGAAACTTTCTTTTTGTGACGCCATTGACAGTCTGACCACACTCGTTTCGGATAACGTGTGGCCAACTAACTGATTACCGCCAACACCAAATAGTAATTTTATAGGCCAACACCCTTAATATTCTCTCCCCAAAGAGAACAATTTCGATGGTTCTCCAACTCAGTGGTCAGTGGTGTCGATTTTGTATGAACAGTTGCGTATGATGAGTGTCGCGTTCAACACAGTTGTTCATGATTCATTCTGAGACATGAATACTTGCGGAAGCAGATGAAGTGGTGCTATATTTTTTCAGAGAAAAAAATCCTTCTCAAAAATACGATCCGTGAGCTGTATGAGCTAAATCCCGACATGAACGATGTTAAAAGCGTCAAAAAAAACGGCGATTGCGCCGTGACGGTCGAATACATGGAAATCATTGGTATCTCAAACTGGCGATGACGAAAGTGCTTTCAATTCCGACCACTAACGAAGACCACTGAATGTGAATTCATATTTTGCTATAGCCGTCTCTTCTCCTCTCAGATTCTGACTACGACATGATCCACATATTACAAAAAACTCATCCAGTTGAAAGGAACGTACACGTAAGGTAAAACTCAAAACCCACTAACTCTAAGTGGCATAGACGAGTGAGGTCTCTGCCAGACATTCGTCATAACAATGCTTAATGCTGCTCTAAATCCCAGTATGTGTTACAAAATACCCAGCATTTTTGTTTAAAATTATTTATATCGGTTGCATTTATTTGCATATTTAACAATCGAATAATATTTTTTAGACTTCTTAATATAAATAAAATCTTAACATCTACAGACTTATAAACATATAACAGATATTGGCAGTAACTTAATAATGTCCAATCGCCAATTTACACACATGGTTTTTAATTCAATTAAAATTGGATTCTTAAATTCCTTCTTCAGATAAGACAAATACAAATTTTGAATAGAATTGCTTTAAATGAATTGGGGAAACATTTGTTACATACTGTTGTCTTCAACATTTTTATTTTTGTTGAAAATCTAACCGTAGAAACCGCCGCCACCGCCGGCAGCTGAAGCAGATGCTGACGCTGAGGCAGCACCGCCGCCGAAGCCACCACCACCACCAGCAGCACTAGCCGAAGCAGAAGACGAGGCAGCTCCACCACCACCGCCATAGGGAATGCCTCCACCGAAGCCAGGGCGTCCATAACCTCCATGACCACCGTGTCCACCGAAACCGCCTCCTCCGTAACCTCCTCCAAAACCGGGGCCACCACCGAAGCCGCCACCATAACCAGGACGGCCACCAAAACCATGACCACCGTAGGGACTATGGCCACCATAGGGACTGCCGCCGAAACCGTACTGGGGCAAAGCACAAACGGCTGCCACCAACATGGCGAATACAATGAATACTTTCATTTCGAATAGATTTTCTTACACTGATCTCGTCTTCAAAGCGCTCAAAAGCATTTATAGGGCAAAAATCCGTGCTCGACCATCGTCGGAACATGTGAATATGGTAAAGATGTCAAGAGTAACAACAACCGGCCATTTACGTCACTGACTGACAGCGAGTTTGTCATTCATTTGTTTTGGCCACATAATGTCATGGGAGACAGTCGTGGCCTACAGTCTTTTTTTGAGAGTATTTTGCTTTGAGTGTTTGCTTGAGGCGTTTGCTCTTTCAATCGGTCGATGTTGAAGGTGGGAAAAACAAAAGAGTTTTCGAGAAAAAAAACCCCCGTAAATGTATAACTTTTGTTAGACTAGGGTTTATAACAATAAACATCAGCATATTTGTGGTGTTTATCATAAATTATTATGAAAATAAATAAATTAAGATTTTATTGTGTCAGACATGTGAATACAGTAGACCGGTTAGGTCAGCAAGGTTCCAGGACTAGATTATGTTTCGAATAGTGTCCGAAGCGGGCAGACAAACGTAGATACACAGATACACAATTTAAATGAAAGATTATGACTTTGGTGGGGAAGTATTATAATTTATTACACTTTCATTTATAAGAAAGAAGTCTTTGGACTTTTCTGATCCAAATACTTTAAAACTATTATATTCGTAGTATGTCTGGTCAAAGCTGGAGTAAGCAGCCTTTGCTCGACCGGGCCCATTCGTATATACACATGTATGGGCTCTCAAATGTCTCTCATAAAACTCCGAAGAAAAAGTGATCAACTACAAATCAATGTTAAAGAGAGAGCTTTGAAAATGCTGTACTTTCTGGTGATTGTAAATGCTTCCTCTGTTTTCAACTTCAACACATTGAAGAACGTTTAAACATGCCGTCTCTTTCAATAAATCATTACGCCAGATATATTCCAGATTGTAGACATGTTTGTTAGTGTTTATTGATCTAATTAAATCAGAAAAAAATTCTACCGACTTGGACATGCCAGTTAGTTATAGTGAATGGCTGTCAACAAATGGCCATGACAACGACGACGTATTTTATTCTTCAGAAAGTTTATGAAAACTTTTTTTCAAATTGATTCCATTTCCATTATTGGCAATGATGACGGATAAGTATTTTGGACATCACTAATTGTAGACATTGCGTGGTTATGTTTAAACTGGCCCACTCTTGTACACCCACCACCGTTGAGTCAGCTCTAATAGGAAGCCAAGGGGGCTTTCCATTCGAGATGGATGTGCATTTTTCCAAAACACAATTCTCTTGGAATGAAGAAAGTTGGACAGGGAAAGCGATCCCCAAACACCTGTTAAAGGAAAATGCTCATATGGATTCCAAAGGATATTTGGTTGGATACGTCCGAAGTTGCTATGGACGACCTAAACCAATCTGACAATCTGATTTTTCGGATTCCTGAAATAGTTACATTTTATTTGAATATTAAAAGTCCCTGTTAATATGTTACCTGGCCCTCATGCGTCTAAAATTAAGTCAAATCATAAAAATAATTACAAATTTGGTTCATGGTTATAGGTCTAGTATTAGGCCTAAATATTCCTAGGGCCCCGGCCAAATTTGAAAAACAACTGTCTCAAAACCTTTATCCCATTAGTCCAATTTTTAGATGTGTATATTAATTTTAAATATTTGTTCATACTTTTTTTAATTTTTTCCATTTTTGTCCCTGTTGTCAAGCACGGAACCATTTCCGACAATTATTTTCTTTTCTACTTTTCGGATTTTTTTTTTTATTATTTTTAACACGTTTTTCCACATCCTCTTTGTTTTACCCGTCTGGGTCCACTTTTGTCCACCCTGCAATTGTTAGCTCCTTTTTATTTTATTCCGCTTTGAGACGCTTTGTACTTTTTTTGCCCTTTCTATAACTTTTTATATTTTGCTTGTATTGGCTCTTTCCTTGCCCCTTTATACCCTTCTTACCGTTTTTCGCTCCTCATGGTTATTTTAAATTGTTTTTCGCACTTTTTTAATTTTCCCTATTTGTACGCCTTTGTGTACTTATTTTACTACTTTTTTCATTTGTATATTTCACCAGTTTTGGACCCACTTCTTCCAAAAATGTAATCAATCCTGTCGATTATAATTCCTTTCCCCATTTGTTCCTTTTTTATGCCGTTCTATTAAGTTTTGGCATATTTTTCGTCCCTTGTCTAACTAGTAGCCACTTGTTGTTGCCTTTTTTTTATTTTTCCCCTTTTTTATCCCGTTTTGGCCAATCCCTACCTCATTTCCACTTGTTGTATTGTCCAGAATTTGTTCACCCTTTTTTATTTTTCCCCTTTTTTGTCCCTTTTTATATTCCATGCCTGATATCGTCGATCAAATGGTGTCGTCTGTAGCAGAAATCTTCCGTATGTGAGTCAATGTACGTTAAAATGTCTGAATCGATTTCATAGGATATCCTGGCCGCTGCTCCCTCCAATCGAGCTCTGTTTCACTGTGAGTTTCCGCAAATAAACACGCTGTTGGATTATTTTATATGGAAATGCATTTATTTGTCTTACAGTCTAATACGTGCATATGTTCAAAATATTTTTCAGACTTCTTAAAATAAATATAAGCTTATGGACTAGGTATAACAGATAACAGTGGATACTTTATAATCTCTGGTCGTTGATTTACACACATAGCTTAAGCTTAAAATTAGTTATACTATGGATCGTCGACTTGTGTTCATAGTTCTAAAACTAAAATCTTTTCATTCTCAAGATATGAAATATTAAAATTTTTCGATATAAAAATAGTAAAGTTGTTTTAACTAAGTTTGAAAAACATCAGTTAGACACAATATTTGAAGTATTTGCGGTTGAAAGTTGATTTAACCGCGGAAACCGCCACCAGCGGCAGAAGCCGAAGCAGATGCGGAAGCTGAGGCGGCACCACCACGACCACCACCACCACCAGCAGCACTAGCGGCAGCAGAAGCTGAAGCGGAGGCCGATCCACCACCTACGCCGCCACGACCGGGAAAGCCACCACCGAAGCCAGGGCGTCCATAGCTGGGTCCACCAAAACCACCTCCGAAACCGGGACCACCGCCGAAACCGCCGCCAAAGCCAGGACGACCACCGCCAAATCCAGGACGGCCATAATAGGGACTGCCGCCGAAACCGAACTGGGGCAAAGCACAAACGGCTGCCACCAACATAGCGAATACAATGAATACTTTCATTTCGAATAGATTTTCTTACACTGATCGTCTCTAGTGCCTACTAAAGTATTTATAGTTGAAAAAGCCACACTCGGCCATTGCCGGCATACATACATATGTTGGGGACAGAGACACGAGACAAGAGAGCGTTTGCGCCGGTGGCTGAGATTGTGACCACTTGTTTGTTTTGGCCATATATTTGGCCATTTGTAAGCGCTGACGATCTTTGTTATGTTCTTCGGTCATTTTCAGAGCATTTTCGAGTGCCTTTTGTCTTTTGCACGCTGAGAGTGTCGAATGAGAAACCACTGAAGACCAGATTTACATCTATCGACCACTCGGAGAGCGTAAGCGTTGACGTCACAACCAGTCGGCAATATTTTGTTGTTAGGGATTCAAATGAATTAACAACAATTAGCACCTTCCGTTCAAAGAAAGGCAAAATCATTTTACCCTCCACATTAGGTACTTTTTGCCACAGCTCAAAAGTGTGGTATGACAAGTTAGGGAAATATTTGGCATTAGCTGAGATTAATTTGAGTTCTACCCTTGCGGGTGGGTAGAGTAAGAGTTTTGCAAATGTTGATGTTTTAGTTACGTACTTTTCATTTATGATCTGTCTTCCTCCTTAACTCACGGTATCGCTGTAACACACCTTTCGTTGACATAGGCCCTAATGAATGTGTTGCCATTGTTAGCTGAACCCGTTGCGAGGGGCTTTCAAAGGAGCAGTCGTTGTGTGATAACAGCGCCTTCTTTTTGGCGCTGTTATGTGTTTTTTGTTCGACATTTAATCGAGTCCGTACGCTTTCTGCTAGTTTGTATTGGTCCATATCGATGTTTGCAGCTGGGAAATTTTGTTCGTCCAAGATCCGTCTACTTAGTTACTTAGATTTCCAACATCAGCATCATTAATTTGAAATTCAAACAAATATGTGACTTGATGTATTAAATATTTGCCTTGTCACAGCCATTTACATACTGCCCGCACACTTTCTAGAAAGAGTTTCCTTCGCTCTCAGGTGATTCCCAACAAATACAGCTCTTCTGAAATCAAATGTAAACACACAAATCATATTTGGCCAATTACCAAATCAGATTTCTTTAAATTCGTCCAAGATTGAAAAAAAAAAAAAAACACTCGCTAGATGTGAAATTTCACTAATCCGAGTGCTAAAAACAGGTTTCTGATCGAATTTCTTGGTGTAGAATAAACTAAAGGGGGGGAAATAATGAAAAGAAGGCGGGGGACGTTCAGGGCCTTAAATTTGTGTTCAGTCTTTCGTTTGACATAATTTTAGTTTAGGTTCTTTGCGGCTGCTGGTCAAACATCTTTTTTTTTCGTTTGTTTGTTTTGTTCGAACTACTCTTTTTGTCGTCGTTGTTTTCCAAATAATTTCAAATCTGACCAATAAAAAAAAAACTTAGAACTTGTTTGTCTTGAAAGAGGTTATTTGCCTCTTTGCTACAACTTCTTTCTTATCTTCCCCCTCATGCGGGGAACACAGTAGTGCGTCTTAACATGTGTTTGTTTTTATGTTGTTGTTTTTTTTTTCTTTGTATGCGACTCATCGTCATTTGTCAAAGTGTGATTCTGCTGCCGCCGACCTCTGTTATGGATTTTAGTTATTGTTGTGTACGCGGAAGTAGTTTTACTTTGTCTATCGTCTGAGATAATTTCTAATCAAACTCAGATTTACATCATCTGAAAAGCGAACATTTGTCTGTTACAGCACTCGAATGTGGGGAAGGTATACCAACTCGTAGACATGAGGAAAAGATCAAACTGGAGAACAAATTACTAAATCCGGTTAGCAGGCTAATTCACTTATTTCGGTGGTGGGTTAAAATTGACAGTAGCCGGTCAACAACTCTACTGCCTCTTTGACAGCAGGTTGGTAATCGATAGAGAATTCGCTTATGTGCTAGAATCAATAGGATGCTTTCCCCTGTTGAGCAGATTATATGTTACCTCACTCACAGCATGTGAACGACGTTAGCTACGATTTGGTGTATTTTGTAATTGCCCGACAAAAGGGAGTATTTAACATGAACTGTCAAAATATGTGGTCAATGCCCATATATAAGAATTTCCAGCCATACATTATTAGAACAAAGACCCCCGTTTCATTAGCCATATCCATTTGCAGAGATCCATCGAAGTCCTGAAATGGGCGATAACGGCCCAGATAATACTTATGTCTGCCATGAAATTTGGTACGAATGTTTTGTCTTCAAAAAGAGTGCCAAGTTCTGGATCTCTATCCGAGTCTCTTTTTGCCCAATCGAAATGGAAAAAAACAGACAAACCTTTTATTAGCTGAAGCTCAAAGGTCAAATGGAAACGAATATCACGAAAAGCGATGGCAAGTTTTAATTAAAAAAAATCCTTTCATAAAAAGATTCCAATGTTTTTTTGTTAACAAGTCGCCTATCTTTTGGGTCCTTAAGACGCTTCATTCCTCCTCTCAGCGACCGATGCAGATTACCCATTGAGACAAAGACTGAGAGTAGGACAAGATCAGAATATGTCGGAGAGAAGGAACGGCGGAAATCAAAACTCGCTTGCCATTCATTGCTGACGATTGATTGTAATACAGAGGTAAGAGATAAGCATTATATCTGTTAAAGATCGTCAAGCATCCTGCTCTTACACAAGTATGCTTGGACTACGTCATCACAGATGTTTTACTGATATCATTTTCTGCTTCGATTTTCAATATTTATTTTTATATTTATATATTGGTGATTAATTGGGGATCTTACTTACTTATTTCCCTTAACATTCCGTGAAGGAACAGAAGGGGAACTTCTCCCAAATCAGTGAGCTGTGTACGATATAATTTGTCTACTCACTGACCGGGACCTACTGTTTTAAAGCCGGCTCCCAACGGCTAATGCTTTTCTAGAGAAGTTTTACATGGCTTAGAGATTGCTCTCTTACTCGTAAGGTTGCCAACATTTACACGGTGGAAACAGCCGCTGAAAAAATGTTTGATGGTCTTACCCGGTTTCGAACTCGGGTTCTTCTGTGTGATAGTCGCACACACTACCTACCACACCACGGACTTCCACATCTAGCCGAAGCAAACCAATAACTGAACTAAATATTTCCCCCCCACAAAATATTTTTTTATTTTACATGCATTGGCTACCCCAAAAGGTGCAAAAGGTGAAAACCGGGCCTCAGTGAAAGGACCAAGTGGAAGACATGGCAATGCATGGAATTATGAACTGGAAGTGATTGAAAATCATTTATTAAGCGTACCAAGACCAACATTAAATTTTAGATTCAATAAACAAATCCAAAGATTTGGGTCTAGAACGATGGGCTTTAGGAACAGAAACCGGTCCACAACAAACGTAAGATCTGAGCCAAATAAAAAAAACACATGCAACTCACAAACCACACTGAAGAGTATATACGATTCGGTAAGACCGAACTGAACAAATTGTTTGCTAATGCTAATGAATTCTTCAAGTGGCCTTGCTGTCTTTCGTACATCAATTCAATTGATTCATTTAGGAAGGGGCATTCCGGTTCACCCACCCATGCCCAGTGCCCTTCCCAGTTATCTCATCCAAATGGAAGACCAATACTACTAACAGTGCTATTCTCGAATCTGTGAGGCGATATTTTGATAATTGCCAGTCTGGGATTGAAATTAAAGCCAGACAACTATTGTCTTTATAATAGGTGTGATGCATGGTAGTTGTAGTTGTTGCACAAACAAGTGGTGGGATGTATCGTCATGGAATCATTGTCATTGTCGGCCCTCTAGGTATCCGCCAATATGAAAAGTATTTAAAAACAATTCGCCTCTGCAAATACCAGATGCCACAAACTTCTTCAATAGATTTTGCATCTATTCTAGTTCACGTCAACGTCTGGTAAATCCCACTTAGAAGAGGAATTAACACTTGTCTTGGCTGTATGTAAACGTTAACGTTCACCTTGTGTGATTTCCCCCCCATAATTGTATTTTTATCCTATTGAACAATGATGACAACACAAGTACGTAATACAATTTACAAAATACAGAAGGAGACCAAAAAAACCGTACCACAAATCAACCAACTATTTGTTTATTTGCCTTTGAAATGTTTATAATTTTTTAACAAAACAAGCAGTCGACTAGACAACAAAAGATTTGTGAAGAAAAGGTAATCGCTATTTGGGTTTCCGGGGAAATCCCCCCCTCAGCCGCAGTGTCTAATGGAATAACTGCGAAATGACAAAAATCAATGACTTTGAAGATTTCTTACGATTCGCGCAATTGAAGAGTTGAATACAGTTCGGGGTAAATCACATTGAACTGAAGTGCTTAACAATAATGATCGCTCAGCGAATAGGAGTGTATGTCGGCGTCTAAGTAAGCACTCGTATGATATAATGTTAATCGTGAAACCTGATGTGGCACTTACTAATGAATATCAAATGAAACATCAATACGTTTGTTATTGTTTTTAATAAGTAGTCGTTTAGTTTGTTTTTAATATGTTTTTTTAATTGGATTTGTTGTGACCAACGGCATCGTTTTTAATACATTTTGTATTTACAATGTTATTGTATTTTTAAGATTTTTCAAAATTATAGTTTTACAATTTTGATGATTGGTTCTACGCAGTCGGAGAATCCGGTTATAGGCGAGGGGGTTTACGTCATCTTGAACTTTAATGTTCCTCAAAAAAGAGTTAAATTTAGAAAATTCAAGCTCGAATTACAGCGTATAGTCGTTACTAAGTTATGGTCAATTAATTCGGAACATAAGCATATTCTGTATCAGCTACCTGGTGCACAGTGGAACAGTGGAAATGATGTGGATCACAAAATAAAAAATAAAAGTAACTTTTAGACCGCACAGTATGGCTAGCAGCCAAAGCTCAAACCCCAAATTTGAAATCTATTCCAAAAACACTTAGGCTTTCCGTGGCCAAACTCAGTATCAAAGCAGTGTGGTACATTACAGTGGAATATTGTTCGGAGGAACCAATATTGGAATAGGAACTAACTTATCAATAGCCATCAATGATTCGGATCATGCAGTTACGATCCAGATTATTTGAAGCGAAATTCGTACGTAAGAAAACCCAGCTTATTATTTAGAAAACTGTTACCTATCTGTTCCTCAGAACAATCGAGCACTTTGGTCAAACATTCTGAATTCAGAATGACTGTGATATCATTCCTTTAATAACAAATTTCATGCAGATTAATTTCTTAACTAATTGAGATGATAAATACAATTTCAATATTTTCCACTCGACTTTGCAGTTCTCTTTCACTCATCCTCCACAAAAAATAAACAAACACATTCTGCTGGAAAACTACAAATTTAGCGCAACACTGAACTCGAAATATTCCTGGAAGTACAATAAAAATAAAAATAAAAAACGCCGGATATAAAAACCAAAAGAAATAAGAACAAGGACATTGAACTGCCTGCAGCTGCAGTGACATGGCAAAGGAAAAGAAAACCCAGAAGCGGAAGTACGAACAGATGACATTTCTTGGCAAACTTTTACTGCATATGCCTGTGTGTGAGGGTGTGTGTTTGAGAGACAGAGTGTATGTGTATCGTTACATATGCAAATCCATGTAGTGTGTGTGAGTGTTTCTGTTAAAAGGAAGTGCACTTCACTGGCAATAACAACACAAACCAATGACGAAAGAACTGGAACGAAAGTGCAGGAAAAGGAATTGCGGAAAGCCCAAGGAGTACGTGTTGCATGTAAAACGAAATTTTACGATGAACACTGACACTGTCATTGTCACTGCCGGTGCCAGTGCCAACGCCACTGCAACCACTATAATTTACCATTGCATTTCAGTTGCAGCTGCTGCAACTTCTGTTGGCCACAAAAACAAAAGGAAGTCAATGTCATTGCTGCTGCAGATGTTATTGATGTTGGCTCGACGTCTCACTTTAAATGTTAAGAAAATACAAACCATTTCCGTTTTCGCCCCTCTCCCTCACCCACCCACGTTGTGTTATTATTTTGTAAATTTCTTTGAAATTTCAAGACAAAATGGTTTGCAACGTGCGGTCCACGGTAGGGGCATGCCAGAGAAGCATATCCAAGCTTTCACAAGAATTTCTACTGCCAAGGATTTGCATGCCCCGTGTGCTTTAGATATTTTTATGTTGCTATTGCCCTTCATGACGATGCACAGTGGGGCATACTGAACTGTAAGTATTTCCTTATGGGAAAGTAGGGGAAAATATGGAGAAAAAAGAGTTTTTGATATTCAACCATGGACTACACCTCAGTTTTGACTGATAAGTTTGATAAGCCCCCAGCATTGAAATATATCAAATTATAGAAGAAAACGAAAGTAATAAATAACTCCAGTGGAGATTTTAACGATCTTTTTTTAGAGTTTTTATTTTAACATAACTTAATTAATAATTCAATGATATCTTTACTAAGAACAAGTCATAGCACCGTGTTACAAAAAATAGATTTTTTCTGTCCTATGAACCCAATTTACTTTTTCGGAAAGGGGATAAAAAATAAAAATACACGTGTATCGGCGATTTTCATGTACACGTCAGAAGTTTTTTTTTTTAATTTGGAAGTATGAAGCTCGTAGTGGCCTGTGTGAAAGCCTTTCGACCGATTTTTAACCCTTTTTCAGTGATCCAATCGAGCTGATTTTTTGCAGGCAGACTCGAGAAAATGCCTGTATCACGTCAAATTTAAAAAAAAAATAGATTTTTATCAATTCTCAGATTTTCCCCAATTTTTATTATTTTTGAAAAAAAAATATTTTTTTCAAATGTTTTTTGAACTGAAAACTTAAAAAAACGATAACCATTTAAAAAAAAATTTAGGAAAATCTGAGAATTGTTAAAATTTTATTTTTATTGAAATCTAGAATGTGTTCCGAAAATAAATCCCCCCCCCCCCACTGTGTTATTTGGCTCCTGTGGATGACGATGATGAGTGCAATTTTTCAAAGCAATATTTTGTTGTTGCATTCGTGGAGATTCTGCAAGAAGGAACTTACTGGCCCCTGTCGTTGTCAAGACATATTATTTTTCTTACTTTGTTGGTTTAAGGATGATATTGAAATATTTCGATGTCATATTTTTCGTTTTTATGTTCGTTGCATTCATTCTTGGGGTTCTTGTTGCTGCTCTTTGTCTTGCAATTTATGATGTCATAAAATGTTGTTATTGGTGGTGGTGCATGAATATGCATTACTCTCCATACTCCATAGTAGAAGGAACATAAATAAATGCAACACATAAAACAAAGTCATAAAATATGAAGAGAAAAAAAAGGAAAAATACCGATTTTGTTTTGTGCTGGTGTCGCTGTATTACCTCGGGAAGAAATGCCGGAAGTCAAATGAAACGGAAGTTGTAAAAAGCGAACGGAACACAATTGTAACGGTAAAGTTGTATTTTCTCAAAGATGGAATACAAAATGTGCGGGTGCTGAACTTGAAATACCGATGTTGACAAGATGTCAGCAATGACTTGATTTTCATTAAGAAAAAATTCGAGGAATTTGTAATTAAATATCGCCCAAGTTTTGTATGAACAACAAATTTGAACAAATTTTCTGGGAAGAAAACTTTTCGACAAAATTTTCTAAAAATTTGAAATTTTGCCGAGAATTTCAATAAATATAAACTATACGACAATCCATGTATGTTTTGCTCTGTCGCAATATTTAATATATTCTTTTTCGATTTCAATAACATTTGAATCTGGCGTAGGCTGCGCGTATACAGAACACTTGAAATGGTGATTGATGTCGTGCCTTGAAGAGTTATGATGCCCTTGAAAACTGATACATTTCCATATTCACAGACTGGCTGACATTTATTAATATGTTTATGGATCGAAGACTCCACATGAAATTATTATTGTTTGAGTAGTTTTTTCATCTTTTGTACTTCCAATGTTTTTCCCCCAAAATACCAGTTTGACCAAACAAACAAAAACAAACAAAAAACGGATGTTTATGCCAAAATCGCCGTTAAATAACCAAAATGCATATTCAATCCAACGCCGATTGTATTTAAATACGTACACATTTGTATTGTTTATAAACAAATGGTGGATTACTTATGTATCAGCATTTGTGACAGGTTTTTGCCGGCAACGAAATTTCTAATTTTTAAATTTATTTCGACAGAAAACAACGAAAAAAAATACACGGTATACACTCACTCCCTAAGTCACAAGAGACAAATTGTCTTTCACATTAGAGTCAATTAATTAATGCAAATTTCGAATTAAAACCGTTTATGGTTGATTGGATTGATTGGCTGTGTGTTTTTATCTTCTGTCGTTACTTTTGCCTGGAACTTACATAAGTTTATTTTATATTTTTGTTAACCCCCATAAGGGTAGGGAGAATTTCAATAAATAAAAATCACAACTTCCAATAAAATAGAAACGCAATAAATGGTGCGTGCTGATATTCTCAAAGATTTCATACTACCCTCGTATGTGTACATGTTCAACATATAATCGTCGATCATTTATTCCATTGTGACATTGTGGCCAAAATCTCTCCATCGGTAAATGTTGTTTGGTGTAAATATAATCAATTGGTGTAACTCCCCCTCAACTAATATTTTGCTTGTACATGAATGGATAAATTGAAAAATGTTTTTAGTTCTGTTTAAATCAATTTACATATGTTAACGGTCATAATTGAATTTCCCAAAATACCAACAGATAAGCCTCTTAAATCGCATAAACGCTGTGAATTATGCCAGCTCTTTTTATGTATTTTTTTCTAATTGCTAACACTCTCGCTGAAGATGGAGCCAGGACGTCACTCAGAGACTGAAATGTTGATAACAGCTGAATGTGTACAATATTTGGCTACAGAAATAGTTGACACGATCAATAAAGCGGAAGACAATCCTCTTAGAGATAAAAAAAAAAGAAATTGCACCTCATGAAACGTATCACTAGTTTTTTTTTTGTTTATCATCCAATGGCAGCACAAATCATGCCAAAGACAACAGATTTTGGTCTTTACGTGGATTGAGGTTCTCCTCGTCTGAAACCTTTTGTACTGGTGGCTGATCTAATGGCATACCCGTTTTGCCGGCCATCTACAGGGTCCGCCAAATAACCTTTTTTTTTTTAAAAATTCTATAAAAGGAACTACTGGATATTTTCTCAATTTTTTTTTTTTTTTTTAAGTACAATCCTTCCGGTTAATAATGGAAAATAATTTCATTCAAATGGCTGCCTCGGCTGGCCATGCGCAGTAGCCTAACGACACCAGCTCTGCGGCTGATAATGCGATCTTCAAAAACAGGGCGCAAAACATCGAGTGTAGGTTCGGCTGTCTGGCACGTAGCTCCGTCCTGTTGATACTAAATGTTGCCAATATCCTCCCCTTCAATTTTTGTAAACAAAAATTGGTTCAACATGGCCCGATAACGAAAATAACGAAAACGTTAGATGGTGGACCCTTTATAAGTCATAGAAATTTAAATGAGAGCACAATGTTCTGTGTAGGCCTAAGAACATTTCAACCGCTGGGTTGTGCTACAACTTTCCTAGATGACCCAGCATACATGAATTGATAAAATTAATTATTAATTTTAATTATTTAATTATTTACACTATTACCAATTTACACTATGCCTTCTAAAAGAAACGAGCTGGATGATATATAAAACTCAAACAGTCAAATCTTCTATTTACCGCATCATATGAGGCTTATCTGTACTGACATTTTAAAATCACATTATGCACTATTTTTTGCTTACAAAATATTTTCAAAAATAATATGCACAATGGGAATGCCGGCACAAGCCGCCACTACACACACACCCCCCCCCCCCCCCCCCCAACCTAATGTACGAATATGTGTGACCAAACAAAAACTTCCGTTTCAGTTGGCCACATTATTTTCTGTATGGGCGAAATGCAAAATGAAGGGCGGAAAACAAAATGAAAGCATAAAAAGACATCATTATAGTTTTATGAACAACATTGAATAGCTCACTCCCAAGTAATGGTGACAAATGTGTCCTCTTCTCCCGAGAAATTCACTATTCCGAACAAACAAACAAGACCGCCCTTGCTGCCTAGTCGAAAAACAGCCACGAAGGCCAGGCCAGACTGGCCCATTAGTTGGGCAAACATGAAAGGCTTAGGGGCAAAAACAAAAACGTAGAACCGATAGACAGGCGGACGGACTGATGAAACAAATATTTTGTTAAAATTTCTGCCGGAGTTAGGTTTTGCATATTTACGGGTAACCAACCACGTGTGAATTACCCCATTATTGTGAAAGGAATGGCTGCATTACAACGATGATTGTTTTGTGTTTTGGTAAAACTAATTAACGCGATTGTGGTTAAAATGAATTTATCATAATGAAATGGCGGATGAATTGATGTGAAATGTATTGAAAATACGCGGGTGCGTGGAGAACATGCTGTACCTTTGCTGTATTTATTCATTAGCCCCCAATATTCATAATGAAAACTTAGCCACCGACTATCATCTGTCTAATGACAGTCGGTCGAACGGTCAGACAGGGAACAAATAAAAAGGATTGGATTTTGATTAGGAGTGAGATCATCATGAATTACGTGGATGTCATACAGCGTAATTCATTGAACAACGTTTCTTTGTGTATGCAGCTGACGAATTGTATAGTTCATCGAATTTGTTAGAAAACCCGAAAGAACAATAAGGCTTAAATAACGGCGGATCTGGGCATTCTTGACTGTTTCCCAGGTATTCACAAGCCCTACAACATTTTAGTTGTGGGCCACGAAACAGATGGTGAGCTCAGCTTGCCATCAATTGGCTTTACAATCTGTTGTTGCTCAACAAATCCGACTGTGCGTTTTCTCCAGTCAGTCGCACTATCAAGAATTCGTCCACTTGTTCCTCATACAGGAGTCACGGTCATCCCTGTGCGTGGTGGTTGTCTTCTGTAACATCCAGTCTACGTTCATGTCCGTATACAGCTCATGATCCTCGACAAGGCCTATACGCCTTGTTACCGTCGACAAGGACATATATTTGGCAAAGGACTTTTCTCTCGAAAACACCGATTTTCGTTCGTCGAGTAAGCGCTCTGTTCTAGAATTGTTTGCTTAGCCCGTTGTAACCACGGTATCTCTCATTCTAACTATGGATTCAGTAGCCGTGGTGGACAAAGCCATCCAATATGTTTGAAGCATTTCTGTATCAAAAATTCACACAGTCACACATTCTATCATTCCGGTATACAATTTATTATTCGCCAACTCCAAATGTGGTGATTTCTCACACACTCTCGTCATATGAACGCATGTCTGTGTATAATTTGGTACGTCTGATGAACTCAGCATATGATTATGCACAATCATGTTCAGGATTATTATAATATTAATTTGCAATTTTATTTACTTTTCGGCAAAATTGCCATAATTAATTTGTACACACTTCTCAGCTCACACGTCAATTTGAGTCAAACGCTACGTTCAACAATATTTTATTAGCTGCTCTTTCAGAATCGTACATCTGGTTTGATACAAAAAAAATCAGAGAAAGATATGTGAGTCATATCGACTTAAATCGCAATTCATACCCTGAAATGTGAATGTTGGATAATGAAATCTGTAGGTTTTTACTACATTCGGAATGCGAGGGTGTCAGAAAAGGAGTGTGACCAACATACCAAATAAAAGAAGTCATTAGTATTTTCTTTAAGAAGTCCAAAGGAAACGTTTTATCGAATGCCAGGAAATTCTATTAACCATTTGGCGATAGAAAACATGTTAAAATGTTACTGTGTTTTTCTATAACAGCCGAATGCAGTACTTGAGCTAAAATAACATGTGAGCGATAACGTGTATTCAAACGATGGTCAAATGTGTTCAGTAAAAGCATCAAATATGCAATCATAGATGGAATGCCAACAACGTTAGACAAATTGATGGGAGCGTTGTGAGGAGAGGAGAGGCTCTTCATTATAGTTAATAATACGATTGAAGTTGTTTATGCGACGAGTATTTACTATCATTTCAATTACGTATTTTAATTAACATTTATAATACACATATAGAACTTTATAACAACAATAAAATACTTTGAAGACGACACTTGCACATTCGGCAAAGTTAACAGGTCTTTAGCCACACTTATAATGGAGTTTCTTGATTTTAGGTGTGGTGCACGTCCTTTCCAGTTGGAACTCGTAGACTTCGGGTCTGCACAGAAAATAATCATACCGATAATCATGCGGTCTAAAATTGCCACTTTCATTAGATCCTTAGGACTTGCCATAATCGTTGCTTAGAGCTGGTGCACCTTTTTCCTCATTCTCACAACGAGGTCAGTTGTTTTGTGTGCCAGACAATGTCCGAAGATTTTTCAAAGACAGTTTCTCCCAAATTATGCATCAATTGTAAATGTTAAAATTTGTTAACCAGACAGGTATCCCAACAGAGTTTGTCACGCCAGAAATCGTGGGCTGACTGAGGATGCACACTCGACCATAAACCACTAATCCCTCATATTCTCCGGACAGAAAGTGAAAGAAAATATTTTCATTTCACACACGGTCAAAGCAATGGAATATTTGAAAATATCAGCACACAATCAACTCTTGGTGAATATTTCACCAACTACCCCTTGTGCCTTAATGTCGATTTAAATGGAGTCTCTACACAAAGCACTATCAGGCAGGGGCTTTAAAAACAATAGTAAGTAGTCGATAAAAGCACAGCTCAGAGTTTAGATTTGTCTTTCATATTGAAAATCGTTTATTTAAGTTTCGTTTTTAATCACAGGACATAACATGGTTTTAACGGCCATAACCACCACCAAAGCCACCTCCTTTGCCGAAAGCAGAAGATTGAGCAGAAGCTTGAGCGCCAGCTCCACCGAAGCCACCTCCAAGGCCACCACCGCCTCCGGGACGGAAACCACCACCTCCGTGACCGCCACCGGGACGGAGACCACCACCTCCGCCATGACCGCCACCGGGACGGAATCCACCGCCGCCACCGGGTTTGAAACCACCGCCTCCACCGCCGGGACGGAAACCGCCGCCGCCGCCTCCCAGGCCACCGCCACCACCACCGCCAAAGGCTCCACTGGATGCGCTGGCCGATGCTTGGGCACCAGCACCACCGAAACCGCCTCCGCCTCCGCCACCGAGACCGCCACCACCATATCCTCCAATGGCGCAAGTGGAGGCAACACAAAGTGCCAAAACAATAAACGCCTTCATTCTATTCCAATTGCAATCTGCTGTATTCCGAAGCACTTAGATAATGCCACTGACTCGTTTCGTTCTTGATCTGGTCGATTTTATAGTTATGAGAGGATAACCGCATCCATACGAACACCCGAACCCTCCCTCCCGAAATTCCCCTACATTTAGCCCGATGCACGATCAATCATTAATTATAGAGAGAGTGTGTGTGGATTTTTTTCTCGATTCGTTTTGCCAGGGAGATCACAGATGCAGCTTTTTGTGTTTTCTGATGTTGGCTCGAATAAACGATTGAGATCTGACGTTTAATTCTAAATAATATTGACGTAATTTTGTGTTTTGTGTGAGCAAGCGTTTACTTCTTCTTCTTCCACATTTTCAGGTTACTATGTTCCAGGTCATAAATTGCAATTCATTTTATTTTGTCTACAAAACACGATGATCCCGCCACCATTGGACAGGTGATCATTGGAACGCAATTATACTACAGCGGTGGCAATGAATTGCATAAAGGCCAAAATACAATGTTCGAAAGTACAGCGGTGAGAATGGTTTTAGGTTCGGCCAGTCCGAATTTAGCATACCCTCCATTACGAAAAGCCAGTTGCGGTAACAGCACAGAAACTGCAGGGAAGATGTGTAGAGTTGACATTTATTTAAAATTTACAGAAATCTAACGACAATTAATAGTGGATCTTGAAAACGAACTTTGGGTCAAAAGCAGCACCAGCTTAAAGCGAAAGAAATCGTGGAGTTGAAGAGCAAAAGTTTCGACGTGCGCGAGGACTGAGCTAGGTAGGCATGGGTAGGAATTTGACAGCTGAAGACTCAGATCTCTATTGTCTTCATCACCTTAAGCCAACACCGGAGGAAAAGTTTTGAAGATTCCGTTTAAAACGACTGCAAGTGTTGAACGAGAACTGCACAGAAATTCAATTCGTTTTAGCTCATCTGATATTTATGATGACGCTACTTTGATAGCTCCCTGAAAACGTACGACAATACAGAGTAAAAAGTCACACCTATTTCTTGAAGTCTCCCCCCAAAATATTCACAGTGTAGCAAATGCAACGATAAACCGAATATACATGCCAGCCTTTTATGGAGATTATCAAAATGAAACTGGTAGCAATAAAGTGTATTTTCGATTTGTTTTGTTTATGAAAACATTTTTTTTTTTTGACTCATATTCTAAACATGAACCGGACGAGGGGAAGCACACATCTGGAAACAAAAAAAAAGGCCAAACGACCGGATCTCAAAGACCTGCTGACATAAATGTCATTTATCTTCTCAAAATCAATGGCTTTATCAAGTATCGGAGTTCTTCGAATGCAGGTTGGAGGTTGCTGAGCCCAGAGCAGTAGTCATTACGATCCTTCGCACAACGTTGATGCTGAAAACCTTCCTGAGACTTCTTGCAGTAGTACATGAGTGGGAGAATAAAATTTCTGGTTTTACTGCACATCTAGTGACCCTCAATGTCACATGATTTTAAACAGTTTTTCCCTTATCGGACTAGAGAAAGCGACTTTATAAACAATGAAAACATGGACTGAAGTGTTATGCGCATGTCTTAAGCAGTTGAAGAGCGATCACATGATCGATTCTAAATCCCTGCATGTCTTTTTATTAAACCTCTATATGGGGGACCTGAAGAACTTTCTCCCTTAGGACTATAATCCATCGTCCAGGATTTACAAGTTCAGAGAAATGAACTCCTTTCAAATATGTCAGTTCATTATTCAAATTAGCAGTCTCATATTACCAAACAAAATTTCGATGTTCTTTGCTATTTGGCAGAGAGCGTGATTAGGCATTATCTTTTGGGTATCGCATGTATTCAATAATATTGAAACGGCGTTTACTCATCTATTCTTGTTTAACCAAAATCGCAAAATTATAATTGTCATTTGTTATTCTTTCAAGAATAAGAATAAATTATATGCTCAATGATACACATGATGATACATTGAAGATTTTTTAAAAAATTAATTCTAGAAATTATCATTCGCAGTGAAAACTGGAAGCAACACCACCAAAAAAAATCTTCTCTGCAGTTGCAACAGCAAAACAATTAGTGACTGAGACTGGTTCTAGTTCCAAGGGGTTTATTGGGCGTTGTATTTGTTTGTATGTAGTGGAAAACCAGTCAAATTTCTGGACAACCTCATAGTTAATTTAAACATAATTTTACGATAGTCTCGAGGTTTCGAAAATTATTCCACAGCGTATGTTTGTTGGCATTCTGCCATCAAGAAGTGCTTCCGAGTCGAATCATATTTACACTTCATCGATTTGGATTATTTAGGACACCTTCAGCAGAACCGCAGTTACAAGAAAAATATATCTGGATTATTATTTTTTAATATGGTGTAGATAGGGACATGTATTTGAATTAGTTAGGACACATTCAGCAGAACCGCAGTTACAAGACAATTTTATCTGGACATGTATATCTTTCCCATTCACCTATTATTGTCAAATAGTGGACATGATTGCAGGGCCTGTCTAAGAACAACTAGGTCGCTGTTACTAAAGTTGAAGTTTTACATAGTGTAGATAGGGACAATGTCCGTCTATGTGTTTCACATGGTTCTCGTTGTGATAGCATTAATCATCGAGCACTACAATGTGATGGTCTGCGTACCTTTGGAACAGCCCTGGACCACATCCGTCGCTGTCAATACTTGGGGACTTAGTGGACATTTTCATCTGGAGAAATCTACTATGACCGTTTACCACAAAATTGAGTCCGTTTTAACTGTCGCTGATCAATACTGTCACTCATTCATGGAAAAACCCTATTCGGTGGGATCATATGACGCCTCTTCTTATGTATATCTATTAACTGGTTCTTAATGTAATTTCTTCTTTCGTGAATTATCACAAACAACACTTGTATGGAATTTATTTATCGCGCATGAATAATGGAATTGATTGTGCTGTGGCACATAAAGTCATACAGAATGTATTCAATTGAAGTTGGCGTTAATGGCACTGTTAATGTTCACGGATAACACGCAGAAAGTGATTTATTTCAACCATAATCACAATGGCTTACAGTACGAACGAAATGAAATAAAAATGGGACACACCTGAATAGTTCTATAAAAACAGGTAAAATGCACGAAAGAAAGAATAATAACCGTAAAAGATAGACTAAAGTTAAAGTCAACAAAATCCATAACCATATTGAATTTTTTTTTTTTGGACTAACACTCAGGGAATGTCCCCTATAAATGCAATGCACTGTGGTAGCGATAGGAAGGCAGGATATTGGAGGGGTAAATGGGCTTTGGCCTTGAATTTGGTAATGTCATGACCAATATTAGAGTGGACTACCAACACAAAATGCTCCAAGCGATCTAAAGGCCACAGAAATACTGCCAATGTCCGTAAAACAATTTCGTTCATTCTTTATAAGTGGTCAAAACTTAAGCAGTAATGAGAGCTGATTATTCAATAACTTTGGAATTCCGTCGACTTAGTCCAAATATCTCTGGCACAGTCCTTATTATCAAAGTAGAACGAGGAGGCGCTAAAACATATTTAATTTGCATCATTGTCAGACCGCGATGATAAGAAGTGAGTCGTGATGGGAAAACGTTGTAATTAAAATGTTTTTGATTGATTTTGACAAAGCACATCATTAATAGCGCCAGTTATTCCTTTATCCGTTCATTGGGGCTTTCATTTATGGCTCACAACAAAAACCATCAGCTTCCACCGTGAAGGAGAAACTAAAACTCCCACCACCATCACGATTTTACTTTATGGAAATTAAATGTTTGTCTTCTCTGCCATCACCGTCGCTGTCACCGGGTATGGATTGCTAAATACTGCCAACCATTAAACGTACGAAATGTGGGGATGTTGTAGAAGTTGTTTTAATTATTCTTTGTGTCATCATCGAACTTCATTATTAACATTATTATTATTATTATTATTAATATTTCATAGTTAAGAGGATTACAAACAATCACGCAAAATGGATTTCAAAAGCTATTAGGGAGCATTACATTGTGCCAGCAAAGACTTTAGCACATCATTAATGTATTCGGCAGGTGTTGTTGTTTGAAGTGTTCAAAGTTTTAGAGCTTTCGTCAGGTTTACGTGGAACAGCTGTCATGTGCATGTTCGACCATAAAGGACGCACGAAACACTTTATCTTAATCGTAATATATTATTTTCGTTTGTCCCATCGGGCATTGTAAAGAACTCCTTAAGCTCTTGAATGAAATACTGAATACAAGGTCCGGGCTAAAGCTGGAGCCATGAGATTTGAGCGACTCAGGTGTGGAAAATAGACACTGTCTGATCTCTCGATCCAAACCGCGTGACCACTTCAGCAGATAAGCGTGTACGAAACATAGTAAAGCAACAGACAGCAAAGTAGTTGACTTACTCGAGGCGATGGGTGGGTCTGTCGGCTAACAAAATAATAGCGACAGGTTTTGGTTGATGTATGCGGTGTCATTCACATCGATTACCCCCAGACGATCACCAGCGAATATTATTCACATCAAGCAAAAACTACCTAATTTGCGAAGAAACAAGTGACAGTCATCATTAATTGGACAACGATTTGCTAACTCATCCCTCATATTCTCCGAATGGAGCGACCAGTAACAATTTTCTTTTTCCAAGGCGGAAGAAATGTCTCGGTGACCAGAGGTTTGGTTAGAATGAATACGTCCGTTACGAGGGAATTCTTTTATGTGGAAGGAATACAAAAAATGGAAAAAATGGAGTGTTGAAAAATAAAACCACAAATAGAAAACTGATAATAGAAAAAATTATCATAAGAAAAATATCTTCGTTGTCTGTGAAAGCACGGATGACTTTTGCAAAAGTACAGGGTTCACCAACAAGAGGTTTTATTTTGGCATTCAAAGAAAAATTAAATTTTTTGAGATAAATGATCGTATGTTTATTTCATAATAAAGCGGAAGGTGTGCCGTTAATAATGAAAAACAACATCAGCCAAATGGCCACCACGACCACGCTTACAGGGCCATATCCTTTTCATGAAATTGTCCATAACCAAATCGCAAAGTGGCTGCCCTACGTCCTCGATAGCCTCAGGAATTCCATCTTTGAGGTCTTGAATCGACGCTGGACTGTTGGCGTATGCCTTATCTTTCACGTGGCCCCAAAAGGAAGAAGTCGCATGGTCACAAGATCTCGACGGCCACTTCTGATCACCTCTTGGAGGGATAACACGGCCCGGAAACTTTTTTGTTCTGCGAACAGTGACTGCAAGATTTTCACCATTTTTATAGTGAATTTTTAATAATTTCCATACGTTGTTGAAGCGTGTACCGTTTCATTTTTAGTAATGGCGTAGAAACTACGCCATCAAAGAACAAAAGCTTCAGGTCATACTCGCTATCTACCTGTTATATATGTGTTCCTTTTGCCCCCCGTGGACATCATCACAGAATCAATCTAGGAAATTCGCTGCTTGACAAATACCCGTCTCTCCCCATATCCACCGAGATTGGATTAACATTTCAACTTTGCCTTTCATCACAAATAAAATATTTGCGATCAAAGTGTCACAACGTTTGGAGTAATTTTTCATCATTACTTTCGGTATCACTACAACTGTCACATAATCGTCGTCCATAGTTTCCTGCCATTGTGTCATCATCATCAGCATTATCGTCATTATGTCAATACACCAGCAGCCAGGGCATAACTCTGTCTACGATTCTGCATCGGTGTCGTTTCACTCTCTGGCATTGTCATCACTTAGTCCGTGTAACTTTCATTTCCTCTTCAACGCAATAACTACAATAAAAACCAAATAAACCTTGGTTTTGTATTCGTTCCCTTTCTATTGTTTGTCGGTTTTTTTCTGTTGTTGTTGTGAATCTTGTGGCATCGAACCGAGCTGGCTCCGACTAAAACTTAATGCTACACGGGCATTGTTGTGACAATGCTGCTGACAATTGTCACAGTATCGTCATTGTTGGTGGAATTGGAAATTTCTGCAAATTCCGTAACCACCGATTGACAATAAACGAAGCCCGATGACAAATAGTTCTGGACGAGCAAGGATGGCATTTTGATGATGTCTTTACTTTGAATCACAATCGCAATCACAATCATATAAAAAATGGACCCGCACTCCGCTCCTCGCCCGGCCTGGAGTTGGTCATCAGGAATTGTGTGCGATTGTTGTCGGGTGATTTAATCAATGAAATGGATTGTTGTTGTCGGTGTTAAAAGGAGAGTGAATAAACCATAGAGGAAATGAACTGCAGAACAATAAAAGGTGAACAAATTTCGGTAAGTGACAAATGGAAATCCCATCCCATACCACTCGGAAAGAGTTCAATATGTGAGTTGGGGAACATCGTAAACACTTCATTAACAAATGTAGGAAGGGACTCAATATTTTTAAACAGAAATTAAAGTTACGAAAATTAACGCTTGATGTGTTGCATTGGCGATAAATAAAAACTGAAATGATAGCACGATTCACAACGTAAATGTCTGATTTAACGAATTGGAGTTTCAGTGGTTGTGGCGGGCAGTTGAGTGTTTTTGTCTTCGGTAAAAAACCCCTGTAGAGGAAGAATTTTTAAACACACATTTTGAAAGACGAATTAACTTAAATGGCAATATTGGAATTTGTGGGACATCCTCAAAAATGAATGTAAAATGACCACCAAGGTTTTACAAATCTCCATTTTGCGACATTTATTATTGGTTGAAAGTGCAAAAATGTCTATTGTTAATGCAACACTTGGCAGGCACATCTCAAGGACAACACAAATTTAAATCTTCTGCAAATCAACGACCACTGCTCACTTTAATGGTATTTATTTCTTGAGAGAGAGAAGAAACCAAAATAAACATACATTTCGTGCATTTGTGGGAAAATGTAAACAATTTTCCATTGGTTTCACAGCATCAAACAAACCGTCAAAACAGAAGCAGACTTTCCTTTCATAACGTCACAATTTTATGCATCACTGCCAAAAGTGAACATTTGCAACAGCATCTGCAAAAATAACGCTTAGACGCGTTTCGCCCCCCTCTTTGGAAATGTATGAGCCATTCAACCGAAATTAAATTGCATGAAATGCAAATTGGATCCTTCTCCCATGCGATGATGGCAAGCCCAGCAAAGGGATGCCGGTGTGGGCGGTGGGCGAAGACATTCAATTATGACAGAAGGTATGAATTCACACAAAACGTAATGAAATCAGCCCACAAATATTAAATGAAATTAATAATAGTGGTTCACTGTTTCTGAAATCACATCACACATTCGCACCGAACCGACCCAAACCCACCTGGCAACTCCGACTTATGAGGTGAAACATAATCCTGTACAACTGGCAAATGGAAATGAATAGGCTGCAATTATAGGCTGCGAGGAGACACCGGGGAAAAAAGTGCCATGTTTTTCGCCGCTCACATATGAATAGACTCAATCTGAGGCAGCAGTTCAAACGGAGTCCTGACGTCGCCAACGGGAATGAGATTATGAATTGAATGGAATGACTAGTTGTTTGTTGTTGGTTGAATGCCATACAACGACTGGCGGCCCAACGAAAGGATGACATGCAATTAATAATTGAATTTCTGGTTTTTTTTCTTCACTCGCACTCTATCTGTTCTTATGTGGCCAAATAAAAAAATTATGGAAATTTGCCGACTTTTAAAAATTTAATAACCAAAATTCTTTGCGTTCGGCACAAATTTAAGAACTGCAAGTATGCGCCAGAGTATATTTTGTGGATATGCAAATTTCACCGGTTGCTCGGTGATGCGTGAAATTCTTTCACGAGTGAATAATTGTGAAATTAACGCTGCCGCCCTGTAGGCCCATTATCAGATAAAGGACAGTACGGCAGATGCCGCAACAGCGTGGGTGTATCAAGAAGTTTGCTAGTGTTTGAATGAATATTCGATATCTTATTTTAAAAATGCATTGTCATTTTTAGGCACAGCGCAAAGGTAAAGATTACCAATTTCATTTATGATCGAAAATTATAATTGAAAGTCGGCATGAACCGCTTCCAAACGATTAAAAAACACACAGTGCAGCACAGTTCTAAATGAATTGGAAAACGCAAAACAAACTTTTGAAGAAATCTTAAGTTGAGGTAATCTTGGTTGCATCCAGATGGCGACACTTGACACTCAGCCCACTCCACAATCGATTTAAATTTTGCTCACCAGGTTCGGCAATGGTGTTCTTAGCCGTCTCGTTGATGTCAATTGGCCTAAATACAGGGTCCGCCAAATAACTTTTTTTTTTTTTTTTTTTTTGAAAATTCTATAAAAAAAAACTACTGGATATTTTCTCAAATTTCTTTTTTTATTTGAAAGTACAATCCTTCCGGTTAATAATGGAAAATAATTTCATTCAAATGGCAGCCTCGGCTGGCCATGCGCAGTAGCCTAAGGACATCAGCTCTGTGGCTGATAATGCGATCTTCAAAAACAGGGCGCAAAACATCGAGTGTAGCTTCGGCTGTCTGGCACGTAGCGCCGTCCTGTTGATACTAAATGTTGCCAATATCCTCCTCTTTAATTTTTGTAAACAAAAATTCGTTCAACATGGCCCGATAACGAAAACGAAATAAGCACTAGTTGAAAAAGAAGAACGTTAGATGGTGGACCCTTTAGAATAGAACTTTTGTCGCCGCCTTCCTTCCAAATGACAACGGCATAAGAACACCATTGTCCTTTGTTTAAAACAATAATACAATAAACTGCCATCCGTCACAAAAAGGGTAGACAATAAATTCGTATGCGAGAGAGAGAGAGAGGTCAAGTAGGAGTTGTTCTTTGGCCATACGAAATCGGGGGTGTATGCGGAAATTACACGTGTTATTGGACCAAAGATGTTGTACAACTGATCGGAGGCATGGGAAACATTGCAGTCGCAATGAGTGTGCGAGGGCACAATTGCCAAAATAAACACTGGCATAAATCATGGACAATTAACTGGAAATGCCGGACGAATATCAACAGCCAATACAATTTACATACAGACCGAGCGACAGACGGACAGACGAATGCGTGCTGCATATCTTGCATATGCAGGACTCGCATGTGGTAATTACATAAAATAAAGAAAGAATAATACGTGTAATAACAATTACGAGAACAATAAGTTCTTAAGGCGCCAAAAGCAGCAGAATGGGTCAGGCGTCGGAAAGAAATACACAACAGATTTTAATTACAACTCTGTGCATTTCTTCTTTTGTTGTTGTTGTTGTTGTATAATTTAATTTCAGTCTCTGCAAACGGAATATGTCGGTGTTTGTATGGCCTTTATGGCAATTCAACTTAAATCGTACAATCTGTTGTTCGACAATTATTCTTGGTAAAAAAAAACCCCCCACTGAAGAGTAAATGAAATCAATTAATTTAATCCTTTTGAGCCAAAAATGAAATTGAAACTTTTCGCCGTGTTTTTTTGTTTCTGATCGTTGGCCGTCTGTTTTCCATGTGCCTTCAATGCCAGTGTATGAGTTTTATTGAAAATATAGTCCGTGATTTCCATGGAAACGCAAAAACTGGCAATTGTTGCAAACAAATAAAAAAAACATATATTATTTGTTTTTGTTTTTTTTAACGTTTTATGCAGATGCCATCTGTTGGCCATTTGAAATGTACAAAGGGAGGCACACACATCGGAAGTAAAGAGCGAAGGAGTGCATGTTGTTCTAGTGATAATGATTTTTCATATGGCAAATATACATTAAAATGAATTTATTTTTGTATCACTATGATAGATTTACTACAGATGTCGGATTGAAATGGTCAAGCGTAAGGTTAGATATCTGAGAGCCGAACAACCTTAAAATTGTATCACCATCAAACACTGTGTCAATCTCGTAATTTTAGCCGAATAAATTAAATAGAATAGAAATAGAAATCTCTATTTTGCAGAAATAATGATAATAATAAAAATTACATAATTAACGCTTACCTACTTCTGGAAGTTGTAGCGCGTGAAATCTGCAAAAGATAAAACAATACAAGTACTGAGATTACTGAAATTGAGTTATAAAGCAATGATTGGATTAAAACGGCCAATTATTATATTATGTTGACCTGAATTACTTAGAATGATTGTTTATCTTTATAACTACACACATTCATAATCTACATATCGCGACCTTAGAACAAAAAGGTTCGAACTGACAATTTTTGGAAAATTTTCCTACATATCATATCCTACTACAATGGGAATATCCTGCGATTACTGTTAAAACTGAAACTGTTAAACTATAAAAATTTAAAATGACTAATTAATAATGGTTGAAGAAAAAATAATCACATATAAGAACTAAAATATATTAAATATTGATGTTAAGTTTTATCAAAGCTAGTTTGGTGCAGTTGGAACCTTGTTGTTCTAAGGTCGCGATATATAAAAATCTTGCTTGACTAGCTGACTGATTCATCTCTGTCCTGACCGGCTGAAGCTAGAATCATGAAATTGGGAGATTTTCATGACAAGAATGGATTTTTTGGAGGTTCGGATTGGAACCGGATAAAAAAAAGTAGGAAAACTGCAAACCTCTTCGAAAAAAAAAAATAAAATAAAAACAAGTGGACAAATAGTAAGTTCGGCCGGGCCGAATCTTATATACCCTCCATCATGGATGTCTATTTTTGTCAGGGGCCGGTTTTTGGGCCGCTGGTGACCCTATGGTCCCAGGAATCCGATCACAAATTTTATCCAAATCATGAAAATATCCGCATATTTGGATTCGTTAGAAAATTTCGTTGCATTTCGATACCCATATGTCCATGTTTGTCAGGGGACGGTTTTTGGGTCGCTGGTGACCCGATAGTCCCAGAAACCGGATCAAAAAATTTAGGCAAATCATGAAAATAAAGGCATATTTGGGTTCGTGAGTAAATTTCGTTGCACTTCGATACCCATATGCGCATGTTTATCATGGGCCCTTTTTTGGGCCCCAAGGGTCCACGGAACCCATGAGCACGCCCATTTTTGGGATTTTTTTTCCCCATCTATAAATTATATAAACTTAGAACAATTTTACCAAAAAAAATCAGATGTTATGAAAAATATTTGAAAAATTTGATTATGGCCGGGATATATTTAGTCCCGTAAAGGGGAACTTTTCTTTTCCCCTTTGGTCCGATATTGCCCATTCTCGAACTTAACCTGCTTATGGGCAAAAAACATCTTCCTACAAAATTTCAGCTTCGTAGCGTTGGTCGTTCGCACTCTATCGTGATTTCAACAGACAACAGACGGACGGACGGACGGACAGACGGACATCGCTAGAATGTCTTAGAATGTTACACTGACCGATAATATATACACTTTATAGGGTCGCAGATCACTCTTTAGAGGTGTTGCAAACGGAATGACAAACTTAGTATATACTCCATCCTATGATGGAGTGTATAAAAAGGGGCTTAAAAAATGGACAAAAAGTAGAAAAAAAAGGGGAAACAAAGTTTTGGCAACAACAGGTGGAAATTATTTGAAGGTGGGACGAAAAAGGAGTCAAGACGTACCAAAACGGGATAAAAAAGTGGACAAAAAGGGGGAAAACATAAAAGGGTGGAAAGATGTCCGTCAACAATATTTAAAAAAGGGACGAAAAAAGGGTTCAAAAAGAGGGAAAAAAATGTGTGAAAATTTTGTAATAGACAGCAATGATTAAATTTTTGGAAGTAATGGAAAAGGGAACAAAAACGGTCCTAAACTGGTGAAATTTACAAATGAGAAATAATTTAAAGATAATCACAAAAGGGCGAGAAGTATAAATATACATGACAACTGCAGTTGTAATTGGGTTACAAAGAGGATAAAAAGTAGTGAAAAAAGTACAGAATGGACCCAAAATAGAGAAAATTTAAACAGTGCGAACTGCTATTTCAAATTAAAATGAGGGCGAAAAAGGGGACAAAGAAGTATCCAATACATGTACCAAAAGGGGATAAAAAGCGGCACAAGGTGGGGAAACCAAAATGTTTAATAAAACCAATTGTAGGAGAGGAGCATGAAAAGACAACAAAAAGGGTCCATGACGGGTAAAATATAGAGGATGAGGGAAACGCTTTAAAAATAATCATAAAGGACGAAAAGTAAAATTTAATAAATGTTTGGAATTTGAACCCGGCTTGACAACAGCAGTTGCAAAAAAGTAAGAAAAATTGGCCAAAATAGGGAAAATCAAAAAAATGTGAACAAATATTTCAAATAAATATCTATCACCAAAAACTGGAAAAATGGGATAAAACCAAACCAAACAAATATTTTGTGTTTTACTAGAAAAGGCAATTTTACGCATACAAAGTCGAGGGTATTTGCTAGTCACTCTATAAATGTATTTCCAATCGTCATGGTTTATACTACATTATCTTTATCTATTTTACGCAGAGTGAAATGCCACCGATATCTATATCTGACCTCAAGATTATTAGACTAGAAGTATAGTGGGTTCGTTAACGTCTGAGTAGCTTTTGCTTCTGAATCTGAGGAAGGAAACGAGGAATACAAATTTAAGTATAATCAGCCGGAACAACTTTTTCTGTCTATACATTTCTATTGTAATTTCTGGTAATTTTTAAGTGACTTTTGAGTTTTTTATACCCAAAATGCAGTGAAGGAAAATACCAAGTATCTCTCACAAATAAGTGAACTGTATAAAACATAATTTGTTATACTACCTGAGAGGGATCTGCTGTTTAAAGTCGGATCTCTACGGCTAACGCTTTTTCTACAGAAGTTGTGCAGATTACTATCTTAAGAGTAGCAGGCGTGGAAAGGTGCCACTAAATATGCTTTCATGGTCTTATCAGGATGCGAGCCTGAGTTTTTCTCAGTGTCAGTCGCACACGCTACCGACCACAATTTAAACGAGATAGCCAAAGCAAAACTAAAAGTACAAAGCTGGTAATTTTAGTAATTTCCAAGTCGGTAGGACGAAGATTTGGCCGTTGCAACATTTTCAAGAACACAAAGACACACCTCCACAGCGGGTACATTAGAAATTAAAAAACGGCGATCACTTGCACTCGACCATAAGCCGATCTTTGTAACCGCTTCAAAGGAATTGTAGACAAAACGTGGAACCACACCAGAGACAAAGGAACATCCAATTCAGTGATTTCCTACGAGGAAACTTGCATGGGTCTGTCGGCCAATGACTACATGAAACTATTGCCTATCAGGACCTTGAAAATTCCTATCATTTAGAGAGATATAGAAATTTATTGAACAAACGATAGACTAAATTTGTACTAGGCAATAAAATTTAAAAAAAAAAAAAACATTTTAGTTAGGTAGTTTCACCATTTCTCTCAATCTCATCGTATTTGTGATTTGTACCCTAATTCAATTTCTACATGAAGTAGAATATTCTATTAACGCAATGTTCAGGATTTGAGTCAATTATTATTTCAAACAAAAGCTCAGTTTACAGAAATCAACGATTTTATTTAACGTCCGCCTTCTCATCACATACAAAACGATGCATTAACATGAGTGGCTTTTTAACAGATCCCAGAGGAAAAAAAAAGCTCACAATCTTAATAAATTAAAAAAATTTTACGATGGTCAAATAACATTAGCATATTTATTTTCCGTCCCTTCCCACATCAGCCTGAACATATGCGGCAATTCCAGCCGCCGTATTTCAAGACCGCTGTTTTATTGAAGTTTTCGGCCATCTGAGTACGACGTGTTTGTATTTGTGCGTTCATATTCTTTTTGTTTTGGTTGTCGACAAAGATGAGTTGAAAAGGAAAAGATAAAAAAAAAAATACTTATACGGCCACAATATGAAATGAAATGGTATTAAATACAAATTTAACAATATTTTTGTTCAGTTATTGTTAATGGTCAAACACAGAAAAACAAAATGGCGAAGGGCCATGCACGTCTCGTGCTGTTGATGAACAAAAAAGAAGAAGCAAGGAAAATCAAATGGAAGGAAATGCTTTATTTTTCTGTCTTTTGGACTGGTGTGGTGTTATTAGTTCTTCGGAGTCATTGGAACACAGGCTCAGGTTTTTTTCTCTGAAACGAACGGATTTAGATTAGTAAAACGAATTCTCAGTTGTTGTTTAGCGAATGTATGACTACAATTGGCTCATACTATAATGCAATAGAGTAAAGTCTTTATAGAACTCAGTATGAAACAATTGCACCCCTCCGGCGACCTTTTCAATTTATTATTATTATTTCAATTGCTTGTTAAGGCAAATATTCCCGATAATTGAAATGCAAGTCACATGCCTTCTGGTGACCCTAACCCAGATGAAGATATTAAATTGTATTTGTTAATAACCCCCTCTCCGGGTAAGGGTTTATGTAAGTCGGCTCAACCGATTGCAACCTTTTTAATGGGTTTCATAACCAATTGATGTAAAAAAAACGAGTGCGTGGTAGCCGTTTAAAATATCGAAAAAAGAAAAACATATGGAAAAATAAACACACTGCCTTACACACAACTTTACTTATAGTCATAGTCAAATTGTATTGGGCACCATGGCTTTATGTTGCATATCGTTGGGCTTGAGGTGCAAATGAGAGTGCGTGCCCGTATCCACACCAGAAATACCAAAACCCAGTTCAGTGCTGTCCGAAAAATATACACAAAGATTTTTATTACGGTTTGCTACCGACGTCCCCAAAATAAAATCAAAGTATAAAATTAAATATTTCGTATGGTTGGGCTTCCCCATACCACACACCCATCGTCATAGCCAGCTCTGTTCATAGCCAGCAGGCCTGGGGGCTGTTGTTTTAAAAAATCATTTCATTAAACAATATTCGGTGGTAGGAGCGTATGCTTTTTGTTTTTTAATATTTCGCTTCCTTTTATTCCATTTGTGTACTTTTATCTGTTTTCAAATAAATACGTACTCTCTTATACGGCAAACATATCCACTCGCAGTGGCCATCACGGCACCCACAACCCAACGTCCCCAGTGCCGCCATCTATCCGTGTGTCCGTTCATCAGCCGGTCGGGTTTTGGTTCATTTGATCACGTGCTTGTTGTTGTTGCTGTTGTTTGTATTTTTGTCTTCTTTTAATATTCGATTCGAGTGCGGTCTGAATGAGGTCCATCCAATTCACGAATTTCGTTTGGTATATTTTTGGGCACTCGTCGTAAAGTTAACTGTTTTTTAAATACAGACGTGAGTGGAAATGCCAAAAACACAGGCGCCCAACGGCCTGAAATCGTCGAAATCGTTGTAAATAAACTTCAGCTTCAGTTCTGCGCTCGGACGGACACAGCGATTTTTATGAGATTTTCATAAAGCACTCAGAGTTTACAAATATGTCGGTGGTCGTCATGATGATGACGATGATGGGCCGTTGTATTTCAAGATTTCTGTTTTATGAATATAAATACTAAAAATTTAATAAATTCTGTCGACAAATGACCGATGATATTTCATATTCCATCAAATATTCAAAGTCTCTATTGTAGCCTTTGCTACCAATGAAATATGCATGGTGATGAACATTTGTAAAAGTAAACGAATCGTACACATCACATCTGCGATACATGTTTCAGTAATCTAAAGGTCATAATTGATATGACTTGCATACAAAATCCGAGAAATAATCCCATTTTAGGCTATGTGAAGTTTCATCTTCCCCAAAATGCTATATCTCCCCTATATGTGGTCTTGTCGTGCTCAGTCTTTTCTTCAGACAGGTACGGATACGTACCCATAAAAAGGATAAAGTAAGGCAGCTTAAATGAGTAAGAATAAAAGAAATTAGAACTTAACGAATTTAAAAGGAGCGATGTTTCAATCGCAGTATCTCTAAGATCACCTTGACGGAGCATGCAATGTCTTTCAAATTTAGGATTATATTTCAGTATTGTCTTATTTCCTTTGACAGATTTATTTATTGTTTTTTTTTTTCTCACAAAATTCAGAAGATATTTTGGCTATTTTTAATGTTTACTATGTATTTAAATTGCATCACAGAAAAAATGGAAACTGAGTTGCGAAATTAATTGAGAGTTTTTTTAATTAATATATTAATTAATGATAATTAGGCGTGTATTGGCTAGATCGATCAAGGGATCTGTATTTTGACAAAGACTTTACAAAAAATTCAAAAAGACGACACTTAAATTTGAACGGAACGAATGAGCTACACCGCTCCGGTATAAAAACCGGCGATAAGAGTCTACAGGCCCTTTTAATGTCAGGCAAGATTTTTGCCAAACTTCAAAAGCTACACGCTGAAAAATATGTCTTTTTTTAAATGAATGCACACAAGTAAATCGCGTGTTTGCGGCTTGTATCAAGTACGACTTTAAGACTTTACAAAAAATTCAAAAAGACGACACTTAAATTCGAACGGAACGAATGAGCTACACCGTTCCGGTATAAAAACCGGCCCTTTTAATGTCAGGCAAGATTTTTGCCAAACTTCAAAAGCTACACGCTGAAAAATATGTCTTTTTTTAAATGATTGCACACAAGTAAATCGCGTGTTTGCGGATTGTATCAAGTAAAGCTTACAAACAAAGTTTATTTGGCTGCAAGTATAACTCATTTGCTGTTACTACGTATTTGGACAGAAGCATTAGTGTGTTTGATAAAAAGTACGCAATAAACATATTAAAGTCCAGAAAGCACAAAATTTGAGTGAGAATAAGTCTGTATTTGCATTTTTTTTGGTATTTGTTTACGCCTCTACGCTCTTTAAGAGAGTAATAATAACCGTGAGAATAATATATATTGATATAGAGAGATTCACAAATTGAAAAAATGCATAAAACGTAACACAGACTTGTACGGAATTGTAGTACGAGATGAGCTTTTCGTATTTTCTGGGATAAGAGATAGCAATCTTGGTGTGAAGTCGATTACTCGGCGGACAGAGCGGGGTGCTCTGTAATGACAGTTTTGTATAAGATCTGTTCAAATTTGCCAAAGTTAATTTATTTATATATATACTAGTAAGTTGTAATGCACCTATGGCGCCCGTTAAAATATGGAAAAAAAATTTGTTGAAAAAAAAATTTTTGTTTGAAAAAAAATTTTTGATGAAAAAACAATTTTTTCTTAAAAAAAAAAAAAATTTGTGGAAAAAAAAATTTTGTGGAAAAAAAAAATGTTTGTTGAAAAAAAAAAAAATTGGAAAAAAAAATTTTGGAAAAAAAAAAAATTTAAAAAAAAAAAATTTAAAAAAAAAAAATTTTTAAAAAAAAAAATTGTAAAACAAAAATTTTTGGTAAAATAAAAATTTGGGGAAAACACAATTTCTGTAAAAAAATAAATATTATTTTTTTTATTATTATTATTTATAGAAAATTATAGAATGCCTATTTAAATTCCTACGTACTGCGTGACAGTGTCGAGGGTAAATATATATTAAGATATTTTTAGTTTTACAAAGATCTCTAAAAGAATGCAAAAATTTCAGCTCAAAAGAAAATATTTTTTTAAGAGATCTAAAAATCCGTCTGTGTTATCGATAGGACATAAATCTGGCAACTCAGGCCCAAAAGAGAGGTAAGGGAAAAGGAAAAAAAAAACTTGCTCGTACTGGAAATTTCTTCTTGTTTATCGTATTTTAATATTTTGAGAGTCAAAAAAATGGCCGAAAACGAATTTCCTTCTCTGAACATAGGAGACATGGTCAAAAGGGAGTCATAAAAATCACCGCAAGTAAAGTTGCACAGTGTTAATCGGACTAAATGAGATGGTGGAATACTTTTCTTGCGTAAATATATTGCGTAACGATTTTAAAATGTGTCCCCTGTGTTAAATGGGGAAAATTACAGCAAGTAATTCTCATATAGTTGTGAATATACTGACAGTGAGTCAACTGCTCCATTAACCTTAACCAATTGCCTCACCTTGACAAACAGATGAAAACTGACCGCAATGTCATCAGATAAGTTGTACATTGACCCCGAAATTTGTTATTTGTTACAGAATTTCCCGTCAGACCTTTTAACGAAAACCTTCAATGGTCGTTAGAGTTTCAGGGTTTTTCATTTCCAAACTATTGCCGTAAATACGGTACGAGCGATTAAAACCGCTGATAGAATCACAATTAAAGGTAATCAAACGTGACGGTTATTCCATGCAATTCCAATAGCTGTCACGCTTATTTGCCACAGTCCCAAACTCTCCATACAAAGAAATATATTAAATGTATACGCAACGTGAATCTCAACGGATCATCATTTTGGCTTTGCTGGTGGCTCATGACATTTTTGGAAAATGTCCGATTTCAGCCTGTACGCCACGATTTGCGGGCTCTGGCCAGGGTATACCGATGTTCTGGAATTTCTTTGGCAAAACAAATAATAAAGGCGGTGCCGGAGGAGACCCTGACATTGACGAGGAGTCCAGAGAAATCGATGAGAATTCTCCCAAGTATGAGAAATTAAAGTGGACAACGGCAAGTCAGCGTGTGATTTCCAATTCAATATTATTCATAGTTGCCATTCAAACAGAGCGATTGGATTGAAAGGAATAATTACTCCTTGGACTTGCACCACGTGGCCACTGAGGATGGCTACAACCTGACATTGCATCGTCTACCCCGACCGGGCTCGCCACCCGTTTTATTGGTGCATGGTCTGTTAACCTCCTCGCTGGCCTGGGTGTTAATGGGACCATCCAAAAGTTTAGGTAATGTGCCATACTCTCTGCCTACTCATGGGCATCGTCCATCTCCTGCACTAATTAAACACAAGTGTTTGGCCAATGTTTGTGTTTGTATTTTTTCGTTTTTTTTTGCTCTTATGTTTGTTGTTTGACATCCTTTTAGCCTTTCAGCTGTTTAACAATTACAACGATGTTTGGCTGGCCAATTTGCGCGGCTCTCCCTATGCGCGCAATCATTCGCGTTTCACCATCAAGGATGGCGAATTTTGGAGTTTTAGCTTTCACGAATGGGGCCGCTACGATCTGCCGGCCATTGTTGACCACATTCGCAATGAAACTTCATTTCATCAACTTTGGTTAATTGCTCACTCTCAGGTCAGTTGTAGTGCCCACCACTCCCATCCGTTGATGGATCGATGGTTGAATGGCTGTGGAGGCTTGTAACACTTAAGCAAATGTTTATCTGATGTATGCCGATGTATGTGCATGTGAATGTGTTGTGCTGCTTTTTAGGCCTTTAATGCAATTTTGGTCATGTGCTCTTTGCTGCCTCAGTACAATGAACGGCTGCAGTTGGTGCAGGCTTTGGCTCCCATCGCCTCGTTGCGGAATCAGGTCAAATTCGATAATGAGGATGTACGGAAAATGTTCCGCTTTATTAAGGTAATTATACCAAAAACAAGAAATGTATATGGAATATATGTATAGTTGTTCTTTGAGGAGCAGATTCGCCTTTTGATGTGGACTTGATGAGATTTTTTCGAGTGGTTAGTGAGTAGTTCATGTGTTCATATAACTTAATGAGTAGTCGAAGCGAATCTTGAAAAAATAATATTCACTGTCGTGTTGATAAATTCCAAACTGCTTTAACATTCTGCTGCTAATTGTACAAGTAGATTCTCCATTCCAATAACTGTGGCATTTTAAAGCAGATGATAGTTTACATAAACAACATATGAAATGGCTTAAGCAGGCGTATAAACAGTAACTCATTGAGAGGCAGCTTTGGAGAACTTAATGGCCACCATGACCACTCTTCCAGAACCATATCCTTTTGATGAAATTTTCCATAACCAAATCGCAAAGTGGCTGCCCTATGTCCTCGATAGCCTCACGAATTCCATCTTTGAGGTCTTGAATCGACGCTGGTCTGTTGGCATAGACCTTATCTTTTACGTGACCCCAAAAGGAAGAAGTCGCACGGTCACAAGATCTCGATGGCCACTTCTGATCACCTCTTCGAGAGATAACACGGTCCGGAAACTTTTTAGTTTTGCAAACTGTGACTGCAAGATTTTCACCATTTTTGTAGTGAATTTTAATGAAGAGTTTATCGTTCCATTTTTATTAACCCTGTACTTCTGTTGTGTCTTCCTCTTGCATCTTTCCGACAGAAAAAAACCAATTCAAATGAATACGAACTGCTGCCCAAAGATTTTATGCGCGACAAATGTCTACGATCTGCCGCCAGAAAGGAATGTGAGAAATGGTTTATGCGATTGGCGGGAAATGGACAATACGATCGGGTAAGTGGCTCCTCTGCAATACACTCCAACAAGATATTTATCTGCTTTGCATCTCGTCTCACCCAGTCCATGAACACGCTCCTATACGGTCAACTGTTGCAGGGTGGCTCTCTGAAAGAGGTAACGCATTTGCGTCAGTTATGGAAATCGGGGGATTTTGTTTGGTACGACTATGAACCACAGGGAAATATCATACACTATCGCACCGTGGAACCAACCAGATACAATTTAACCAAGGTAACGGTAGCCATGATTCTGTACTTTGGTGACACCGATGCCATAGCCACCCCGGAGGGTGTCCATTCCATTTATTCGCGCATGCTGGACAACGTTAAGGGCGTCTATCGCATTGTGGCCGGCAAATTCAATCATTATGATTTTTTTATTTCACCGGAGGTTAACACATTGGTCAACGATCGTTTGCTGGACCATATGAATAAGTCGCTGAGGCATCAATTGAAATATGTGATTGAATAGAAATAATAAAATGTATCCTCTGTCCCAGACAGGCGCTCCTTTCATTCCAGTCCAATGGGCAAACGCTCCACCCTCTTCGTTGGAGATGACAAAGCCAAAATTCCCCCTGCTGTTGATGACTTATCTCGAAAATCAACAAGCTTGTAACTTATGTAAATATAATTGACCCTAATTCCCTCCATTTAAAATGGTAACACCAAACAAAAACAAAGAAATTAACGTATCTGGTAGCAGATACAAATACCCGGCAAACGGATGAATACCGTAATCACCCGGTCCCGATGCCGGCATCTTTATCGGTATCTTTCTTTTTGGCCGCCACAGTCCACAGTCTGTCTGTCAACAGCAACCAACGTAAATTAACATATTGACCGACCGTCATTCATGCATATTCATGGAAAGTAAAAGTAATGCTCGAGTGTGTGTGTTTATGTTTTTTGTAAATCATTTTCAGATTAAAGAAGTCATAAGATTACATAATACTTTGTGAAACACATTCAACACCATAATGTCAATATGAAATATTGGGATAACGATGTCAAAACTGGGAGAAACAAAACTAAGCCAAAGAGTGCTAATTAATATTGGTTCGTTAATGTCTGCACACTTGTATGAAACAAAGGGCAAATGGTGTGGTCAGTGGAATGACGAGACATTTGTTGTTCACTGTCTACATAGATATCAATTATAGACATGCCAATGTTATAGCCTATCCATGATTGACATAATACATGAGCAACACATGGAAATACAAAGTTCGATCAGTTAGTTCCCAGATACCAAGTGGGAACTAATTTTTTCTGAAATTCTATCCCGTACTCTACACATCATTCATACACTTCATTCCAATACTGTCATTTTGTTGTCGTTTCGAGCCACTGTGTAATGTCACACGATGAAAACAATAATCAGTCATTGTCAAATGCATTGCCCAGAAGGGACGGGCATGCTTAAGTCGATTCAGTGGCTGTCATCAAAATGAGTCATAAAACTAAATTTTAATGTTTGGGATACAAATCCCATAAGTTTCCCCCCGCCAGAAAAAAAACAAATCTTTGTATGCGTTTAGATTATCAAAGTGTTTTGTTTCCAATTAATTTCAATATTTCCATTGAAACTGAAATGGATGAGTACCGAAGCCCACAAATGGTCGCTGGCATGCATATTAAAGCATCACGTTATGAGGTGACAAAACACTCGGCGACCACTCGGTGAAAGACTATGAGACAATGGGCCAAAACAAACCACAAAATGACAACTATTTAAACAAAAAAGAGTCAAAAGAGTGGTGATACCCTACAACTAGGAAGGTTTAGATAAAAATTACGGATAGGTTAGGCAGGCCGATCACAAAAAAATCCAAAGTATCAGCAGAGCATCAAACGATAGCTCGGCGTCTGCCGAGGCTGCATTCAGTCCGGACACATGTGACCCAGATTAGTTAAGAAATGTTTAGCCTGGATTAGATAAGAAATGCTGTCACTACAAATACCTGATGTCTCATATCGGCATCTTATACATATTCGTACAGGTCCATAGTAGTACTATCACCGGTGGTTTAGTTTTTTTCAGGCGAAATAGTGATAACAAAATAAGGACAAAACAGGGAGCGGGTCGAACGCGACAACACCAGAAGTAGTTTCCGTGAACATCTTTAAAAACATGAGAATCAGCGAAATGAAACAGAATATGTTATCAATGAAAATTGTAAAATGTTAAAAAATGACAAAGCTTTCGTATCCTCTTTATTTCATAGAAATATCATGGATAGTTTTTTTACATTTAATTTTTAGGTTGGTTCGAACGTGACATTTTTTCTATGACTATCATATAGACAAATTAGACCAAAAAGTACCGTTATTCTTCATTCCTTTTGATTCGTCTCTTCAATTTAAGATTTCTTATGCTCTTAGAAAGATTATTTATAATAAGCCTCTTTTTACATAAGCCTCTCTTTACGAAGGAAATTTTAAAAAAAATGTGCATTTAAAAATCTGAAAATGATCCAAAACTACAATTTTCCACTTTGCAATTGTTTTTCGTAAATTTTTGAGTAAATACACGTGAAATTCTTTAATTTCATTAAAATTTGAATGTTTTTGTATAGTAATATATTACATAAATGTGATTTTAATAACTTTTAATTTTTTCATCACGGTAGACCTTTTGGTGGAATTACCCATATGTGGAAATGCATGCAATGAACTAATGACCTTCTCTGCACTTTCCCTTTCCCTGGCGAACAGACTGGGGTTCAATTAGTCCAGATTGTCAATTTGATGGAAAGAGATGTAAGGGGAATGGAAAGGGAAAAATCTACAATTTCTTTTGTATTTTAATATTTTGAAAGTCATTTGTATATGAAAGAGAATTTCTTTGTCTGAACACAAGAGGGAAATTCAAAAGGGAATCATAAAAATTACCGCAAGTAAAATTGCCTAGTGTGAATGCGGGACTTCTGAACCTAGACGATCTAAGTCTAACAATTTACAGACTGACAGCTCTGTGGGAGACTTGGGTCGAAGGAGGACCTTACTCAAATATTTACAGTTCCCGTTTGTGAGCTAGTGGTAGAAGATGCCAGACATGTGTATACCATCTTTCTAAAATGTTGTAATGAGAGGGCAAGTCTGGACTATTAGCTCGGAATAATGTTAGTCCGGAGAATATAGTCAAAATAGTGTTCACACCCGTGGATAGGTTAGGAACGATGCTCACAGTAGAAAGGGGAAAAGAGAAGAGAAGTAAAGGAAGATATCACCTGACCGATATCCGAAGAACTAACTGCAAATCTAATTGAGCAGACAGGGAAACAAACGAAATGTGGACGTCGGTCCAAGGCTCTATCCAATCTAGACAGATGTTACCCCGCATTGTTAGCAAACGTTCCTACAAAACGCTGTTGCTATCAGAATCGGAAACCAGGAGAAAAGTCCAACCAACAATGGCAACGGATATGGGAAATCTCGCCTAGAGACTGATAGCCTGGTTCCAAACATGCGGATAAACCGCAGACACGGCACGCTGAACTTTAGCCTCAACTCAAAGCTAACTCTCATAGATTTAGCTGAGATTTATGAAGCTATGTTTCTTCACCAAACTGCTACAAACATCATTTCAAACCCATTCATTTCACAACAAAGTGTAGCGGCGTAACTGCAACAACTTAATCCCAGTGGCAATACACGACTCATCAGCTGTCGCGGCCAAAACACGCCGACGAAATCGAGGCAAAACAATTACAAAACCCTCAAAATCAAAACGCAAATGAAACTGCTGTGAGCAGGGCTGTCATAAACAGAGCCAACAAAAACCAAATGAAATGCGCTTAATCGGGTTTACAGTTTTGGGTTGGCGTCAAAGACCACACGTACCATTGTCTGTTTGGTAACAACAGGGAAAGAGGGAAACTACAAATCGATAATGATAACAACACAAATTAAAAAATATTGAAACAAAATTAAAATCGATGGCAAGGGAAGGAAAGGAAAAACAACTTGGACGACAACTGGAACTGATGGTTAATTTATATTGTTTTTACTTTATTGTTTATAACGCTCAACAACAATTTTGGCACTGTCTGCACAATGGAGGCAACAACAACAACACAGCAATTTCAGTTTAGTTTATTCCATTTCTTTTCCGCTGTCTTCTTCGGCTTGTTTCTTTTATCGCCCATCAAAATTGTACGCACCTCAGAGTATGGCGAGCGCACCGCTTTGTTGTCACTGACCACCACCAGCACCACGAACTTCGATAATTTTTGGGTTAAACGTAATAGCTTGGATGGTTTAGTCTGCATTGAGCTCTGTTAACGGATTGACAAACACACCGCCCAAATACGACAGCGGAAAAATATAAACAAAAATACAAATAATTTCTCTTTTGTCATTAAATAATCGTGTTAAAGCCAGACAAAAAGAAAAAAAAAACCAACCAAAGTGCATTGATAACCACAACTTTTCAAAACTAAGAAAAAAATAAATTAAATAATCGTTGAATGTTTTGAAGAATTTGTACATACTATTTAAAAAAACCACAACAAAATTATAGAAATTCGAAATTGTAATTCTGTCGAAAGAAATTTATGTGTAAAACGACATCAAATGTTGCTATTTAAGAGCTTAAATATAAAATATGTTGTATTATTTTATGTGATATTAAATGTTGTAATCGATTTGTCACAGTCTCAATTCATCGATGAAGATGAGGATGAAAGTGGTGAAGACGAAACTCCCGAAGAGAAGGCCGAAAGGAAGAGCATAGAAGAGGACTCCTATTTAACGGTGGTAAGTTAAGTTGGGGCCAACATCGCATTGGATGAAACTGGTTTTTCAACAGAAATGTAAAAAGTCCTCATTCTCATAAGTTTTTCCTAACTACAACAAGGCTCCTAGTTGGGGTCTATTCCAAAGCATAGCACGAGGACAACCGGCTCACTGTAGTTTTTAACACGTTAAGATTTGTTCCATTAAAAATGGCTAAGAAGTAACGTCCTTAACATAGTGAGGATAAATATATTCTCCCACTGCCTGAATATGTTATCGTCTATCTTACCAGGGTGAAGGGCCACAGTGGCATAAGAGAAAACACTGCATCAGACTAACGAAAAATTATATTAATATTTAAGAGTTTCTTCATTATTACTAACTGAATTAATTAAAATTATATTTAAATTTTATTTTTTTAAATATATTTTTAAATATACAGGGTCCGCCAAATAACTTTTTTTTTTTTTTGAAAATTTTATAAGAAAAAACTTCTGGATATTTTCTCAAATTTCGTTTTTTATTTGAAAGTACAATCCTTCCGGTTAATAATGGAAAATAATTTTATTCAAATGGCTGCCTCGGCTGGCCATGCGCAGTAGCCTAACGACATCAGCTCTGCGGCTGATAATGCGATCTTCAAAAACAGGTCGCAAAACATCGAGTGTAGCTTCGGCGGTGTGGCAAGTAGCGCCGAAACCAAATGTTGCCAATATCCTCCTCTTTAATTTTTGTGAACAAAAATTCGTTCAACATGGCCCGATAACGAAAATAACGAAAACGAAATAAGCACTAGTTGAAAAAAACGTTAGATGGCGGACCCTTTATAATTTATATAAACAATAATTAAATTACTTGGGAGTCCAACTGGAATACGTGTGTATGCCTCTATCCATAAGTAAACACTTCCTGTGTGATAGAAAAACAAACAATAGTTGACTATGCTAAGTTGCGAAATCGTATCACAAATGGGCTACAGAGTCTGATTTTGAAGATTGGTACTCTAATCTTACCAAACCCACGATTGTGTCCAATATAGTTCTCAAAGAATTGGCAGCCTTTCTATTTCAGGTATTTTATGACATGGTCGCGTACAAAGAAACCGTTTAGTTGATACACTTCCCAACAGAAGTATCGAAGTTCAGGATGTGCTCCTTCAGAAGAGGACTCCACTCGTATTTCACATTAATTTTGAGTATTTTTCAATTTTGAATTTTCAGCTTTTGTTAGGCACATTCCGAAAGGATTGTGGCCAATACACAAAAGTTCAGTGGATGCAATTTGTAGCAGATAAGTACACAGCGTGAGTAGCACCGATTCTTTAGATATTCTGTCTAAGTTGGGAACAATCACAAAGGCTTCATACCACTTTAGCCAGAACATTTAACGTTTTTGCATATACCATAGATCCATTTCATAACTTCTCTATTGAGGATTTTATGTTTTGGGTCAAATCCACAAGAGTTTCCAGAAGTTCCGTTTGAGAATTGTTCGCCTTTACAGGTTCATTCCTCAATTTTGGATTTTCCTGAACAGAACTTCTTAATTATGGATATATGACTCAATTATAAACTACCCTCCAAAGCTTTCTAGACTCGTGAAAAGATTTTTGATGTTTACATCGCCGTGGACATAACAGAGTTACCTGCTTCATTAAGTTGGCTGTAAAACCTATTGTTGGTCTGCTTAATAAATGATTTCCAATCACTTCCAGTTCGTCATAGCAAGGATTTTCATGTCATCTTCCACTTGATCGACCTATCCACTGGTCTTCTCTCTCTCTGTACCCTACGTGGTAGTTGTCATCCATCTCCTATCGGGCTCAAACATTTCGATTCATGGAAAAGTCAGCGGAATCACAGTATTTTGATGTTCCACGTTCATGTCGCGATATAACCCATAGAGGTTACGGTTCATTCGGGGGTCATGTTTCTCTCTCACCCATTTGCTTTCACATGTACCCATGACATAGTGATGTCAACCAGTCCATGTATTTTTCAATCAAAGTTCAAATCACAAAGTTTCAAACGAGACAAAACTGCCTCATCAATTCAGATCTAATTAAGCAGACCGTGGCCAAATCGGGTATTTTGAAGACAATCTGTTTGATAGCCAAGCGGTGGAGGAAGGGGGGTTACGTCACCCATTTCGATGCTGCACAATACCATCACCGATATCTTTATATTTTTAGGTTGTGTTATTGGATCAGCTGTTTATTATTTCTGAATAATGATTTCCGGTTTCTTAATAAAGTCGAATAAGTGTAACTAAAAGCCGACGTTACTCACTAAATATTCAATATATACGAAATCAAATTTTGCAACTCCATATTGATTTTATATGCGATTGTGGAGTTGTACCAGGTTCACCTCACTATTTTATTCGGAAATACAGTGAAACTTCCATAAGTTGAATTTTCTTTAAGTCACAGCACTTGTAGTGGCAGTTAAGAAGACAAATTCACTTAAGTTATGGAAGTTCGACTACGGAATGAAAATGTGACCTTAATAATAAATCCGCAGTTAAATGGCGGAATACTACACATTGACAACATCCTGTACTTTTTAGAACCTGAAGATTTATGGCAAATATAACTGGGATGCAACAACATCGAATTTACTCATCAGAGCCACTACTGTGTATTTAAACATCGTGTTGGCTTTATGTAATTAACGAACTTCTTCCACATTCTAACCAAATTTAATTGAAACTCTTGCAAAATGAACTCAATCAGCACTTTGCAACAGTTCCCTGTCAAACATACGTACGACGACTAGCGTTGGCGCCAGCTACCTCATACAACTTCATCCCACTTTATTTAAATATTTCATTTTCCATTTTTTCTCTCTCTCTCTCTCACTCTCTCTGCCACATCTTACTCCCTGTGACTGCACACCATTAACAACATCACCGACATCAACCAAAAACAAGGATAAATTAATTGCTAAATATGGGTATCCAGCCGAGGTACATCAAGTCACCACCGAAGACGGCTACATCCTGACAATGCATCGCATACGCGGCAAACAAGGTGCCCAACCATTTTTCCTGCAACACGGTCTTGTTGATAGCTCAGCGGGCTATGTTGTAATGGGTCCCAACATAAGTCTTGGTAAGTTTGTCATCTGACTTTTTTTTGTTGTTCTGTGTTTTGTTTCTACCTTTACTGGTTAATTCAATGGAAATGACATCGAAAGCGAGTTGAAGACGTGGTGAGAGTGATTGGAGCAACCAAGGTACACAATGACCCAGCATGAAATGTGGAGTTACTTTACAACAGACGTCCTTTGCTTAATGTGGCGACGGGCTCACTATCAATTAGGAAATGTCCTTTTGGTAATTTTGGAAAGCAAGCTCATGATTTGTTGGTACAAAGCAACGTAACTAAGTGACCTCGTCGGCATATCGACGGAAAATTCTTCTAAATCATAATCAGCTCCAGCCACTACTAAAGTACGTGAATCGGATTGAGGCTACAAAAGCCAACATATTGTCCAACCATGCGATGCAACACCACGAGGACAAACAATTCTTTCTTTTTAAGGATACAGATAAACCTGTAGCTACTACTGAGGCCTGGAACGGTAACAGATCAGCCAGATTCTACATCTACATCGTACAGAGTCATATCTTCATAAATTCCCACAAACATTTCACTGGGATTCTGCAGCTCAACATCCTTTCAATATTCTGCAGTTAATCTGTGTCTGTGTTTGAATACCGGCAACAACAATACTATATATATATATATATATATATATATGTTGTTGCCTGGCAGAATCATTTCATAATATGATGTTGAGTAATTTCTAAGATAAACATTGATTAATTACTTCCACGCAAAATGTGGAGCCGAGCACAGAGACGAGAATGGCGAAAGGACAACAAGGATGCTCTTTGCAAATTGCAAGGATTAAAATTTCGTCGGAGTGTATTTTATGGCATCCAATTAAATGAAAGTAGTTGGAGTTCTCTACGTAAGAGTTGCAAATTGTATGTTGTTACAAATTCGTCAATATATCAATATCAGGGAAGTGATATTAAATGTGCGCAGCACCTGCAGCCAATTGATGTACGGAGAGTGTTTAATAAAAACGAACTCTTTTTGTATCTTTTGAAGAAATTCGGGTTATAGAAGACAATCGGAGTTTGTCGATTTATGATTTATCCTAACCAGTAGCCTCTCTCTCTTCCAGCCTATTTGCTTGCTGACCAAAACTACGATGTCTGGATGGGCAATGCTCGGGGTAACCGCTACTCGCGCAATCACACCAACTTGGATCCGGATGGCAAAAAGTTTTGGGAATTTAGTTGGCATGAGATAGGAGTATACGATTTGCCCGCCATGATTGATTATGTTCTCAAGACCACTGGCTTCAAGAGAATTCAGTACGCTGGACACTCGCAGGTAATTAACAGCAAACAACATGAAATAATTCTCGTTTGATTGATGTGGGGGGGGTGACATCTTCTTATACGGGCAGGGTTGCACGGCATTCTTTGTGATGTGTTCCATGAGACCGGAGTACAATAGGAAGGTGATCATGATGCAGGCTCTGGCACCGGCTGTATATGCGCGTGAAACCGAAGTACATCCGTATATCCGGGCCATAAATTTATATTTTAATGTAAGTGTGGTTATGTTCAGCGATGTTAACAGCGCGCAAATTATATCACAATCATTTACAGAGCTTGGTGGGCAGTTCGATAACGGAAATGTTTAATGGCGAGTTTCGTTTCTTATGCCGCATGACCGAGGAAACTGAACGACTTTGCATTGAGGCGGTCTTTGGTATTGTGGGAAGAAATTGGAATGAATTTAATCGGGTAAGTTGCAGCGCAACACTTGAGGATCCTTTGCCATAAAACCATTATGTATTTTGTTGCTTCCAGAAAATGTTTCCCGTTATTTTGGGTCATTATCCTGCCGGTGTGGCGGCCAAACAGGTCAAACATTTCATACAAATCATAAAGAATGGCAAATTTGCCCCCTACAGTTACAGCACAAATAAAAATATGGTACTGTATAAGGAGCGTGAGCCGCCCAGCTACAACTTGTCAGCCGTCACTGTGCCCACCTATGTCTACTACTCCAGCAATGATCTGCTCTGTCATCCCCGCGATGTGGAGGATATGTACACGGACTTGGGCCGGCCGCTGGGAAAGTATTTGGTACCCGAAAAGGAATTCAATCACATGGACTTCTTGTGGGCCATCAATGTACGGCGCTTGGTGTACGCCCGAATGTTGCGAGTGCTGGGCAAGGCCAAAGATCGCCGCGATAATGTGAGTGCATATCCCACGCCCAAAGACATAGAAATACTCGACTCCACGGAATTGAATTGAACTGAACATTATGTAGCCTTTAAGTATTTATTAATTAGCCTATAAGTATTTATTGCAACAATGTGGATGAATAGAAGCAAATACTTTTTTTTTCTAAATTACTTCAAAGATCTTTAATTGAACTTCGTGGCTGCAAAGAAATGTATTCTTCCACAGCAAAAACAATTAACACAAACTTCAATGCGGTTTGTCTAATTGAAAATCGGCTTCCTAAAGTTTAAGATGCGATTAACAGACTAGTGAGATGCCTTTCCTGCAACACCAAACATTTGCTTATCACCAAGCATCCGTGTGCCAAACTTTGCCTACACAAAATTAGCCGCATTCCTTTTCGCACACATTTTCGGCTGGTGATGAAATGAATGCATGCCCTGGCACTGCATTCGCGAAGAAAATCTATTTAAGATTTCACAAAACTATTTCCATTATTCCGAAGAGAGAAAACTATTTGGTGTCACTCACAACAGCATTCAGTCATCAACAACGTCGCCTTCATCAGCCGCCATCACCATCAACAAGGATAACAACAGCATCGTTCTCCGCCAACGACAATGACAACATCGTCATCAAAATCTTTTCCAAACTACATGAAATGTTCACACACAAACGGCAAAGAATGAACAAATGCCAGTTGCAATCTTTGGATGAGTTTGTTTCCCCCCTTTTTTTTGTGAGATTTTCAGTGCAAACATTTCCAATCTAACACGTTGGGTGTTTTTTTTTTAGTGGGCTGGGGGAGTGTGGGTGTCAGATTCAAAAGAAGTTTTGTGTTGTCATACGAACGATGTTCTCTACAGAATAGAAGAAGAAGACTTTTTGTCAACAACTTATTCGCATAATTGTTGAAATATTACGTCGGATTTTTTTTCAAGAACTGACCTTTTTGTGCTGAGGGCGTGCCAGTTTCATACTTATGCGATTTTATAAATAGTTTTAATGGAGATATTCAAGTTTGAATTTAGATAATTAACTAGGACTTTGGCACTGAACACATTAATGAAAAACAATGATGGCCGTGGACTTTATGAAGCTGTACACGATATCATTCTTATAATCACTGATCGGCTGATGCTTTATCTGGCTTAAGGGGTGATGTCAGCAATGAGATGAAAGGCGTTACAAAAAACTGCATGTGTTCTATTGTCGGAGGGAGAGCGAAGAGAAAAGCTGGTTAAAGCGCCAAAGCATATCATGTAATGCTTTGTAGCTTGAATACTCTTCGATTTTGTTGTTATTGTTGTGTAAAAAAACGAACAAACAAAAATAAATACGAAGCCTTTTTTGTCACATTCACTCTGGCAGCCTCTAGCTTCGATGTTCACGAAATATTTCAGCTACTTTGTTCGATTTGCTTTCGGTTCACTCTCTGATATCAGCCTTTAATCTACGAAAAATGTCCACTATTTTTATGTAGATCCTGGATCCTTGTTTTCGTTTTAGCGATTGTAGTCGAGTCACTATTCACTACACCACAAACGGCACAAGATGTGTTGATGACATTAAGTTCAAACTTCGATAGAGTAATGGTAGGAACTGGTGTGGTAAGAACTAAAAGAACCATGGTTAATGCACCGGTTACTGATGGGACGTCCTCTAGGAATATGTGTTTGCTCTGACACCTGACTTAGCTGAGAAGTTTTTTCTGCGAAAAGTTTTATTGTTATCTGTTGGATTTTTGTCTCTTTAGAGTCTATTACCTTTTAGGAGAGTATCTACAACAGTGCTCCATATTGGAATGAGTGAATGAGTAATGTTTTTTCCAGTTGGTCAATTATTGGTATCCTGATAAGAATATCAAACAAACAAGGAAGGGTGTATTCTCTAAGCCATGTGCAACTTTTCCTGAAATAGCATTAGCCGTGATGAGGTGATTTTAAGCTGTAGGTCCCGCTCAATGATTAGACAAATTATATAAAAATTATTTCAGAAAATCTCCCCGGCTGTTCCTTCTCGGATTGCAAAAGTACTTTCAAAGGCGTTTTGTATAAATCTGTATATCGGCACCAAACAAAATTCCATTAGAAGTTTTTGTAAAAACTAAAAATGTTAATTTGCAAATGTTGATAATCTTGTTAATACAAATTGAAATCACACTTACAGAATGATAAGCTTTTCCAATATCGTATTTCATTGTGAATGGCAGCGATTTTTAGGAGTATTTTCAATTTTTCTATAAGTTGATTGGGTTTGCCCATTTCCATCGGCCATTGTGATTTCTAAACGCATTTTATAGTCGAGTATTAATTAAAAATCTATTCAACAATTGTGGTTTAATGGTTTTGTATTTCATTTTTTTGTTCCACCAACAACAAAACTAATAACTTTTAAACTACCACAAGTACTCTACTCGAACATGAACAAAAACAACAACAGCAACAAAGAATAAAACAAATACTAAAATAAGCGAAAACTTTTATGTTAAAACATTAGCCATTATTATAAGAGTATGAATGGATATCAGAGTGTGTGTGTGTGTATGAATGGATAGCTCTGTTTGTGTGTGTTTGTGGGGGGAGGGGGGGATGTTTGTGTTATTATTACACTCATGTAAAAGTACTTATGGCATGTTTTGTGTTTGTATTAGTTTAATGTTAGGGAAAATTAACTTCTCGTATTTTTATTTATTAAACACATTTATACTTAAACAAATACATACAAGCACAAACACACACAACCAGTCACTCTATACCCAATACACCCATATATAAATGAACATACGCTGAAACAAATGCACAGACATACGCACATGATTACAACCAGTCACACTCGAAGGACTTATGGAGGACTAACAACAACAACAACAACATCCATTTAATGTTGTTTCTTTTTCCAACAAACACACATTTACCTTAGCCTGGGTCACACCTCAAAGTTGAGAACAACTGCTATGTGAGCATTGAGCTTTTTGTGACTTTTGGGGAACTTTTCCCAATATCAATTGACAATTTAACTAGATTTTTTTTTATTCAATAATGGTTATAGCGAATAAAAGCCGAACCTTCTGTTCCCTCGAAACAATATCCCCCCAAAAGTATTGTTCACTGCGAAACTGTTTATTTGGTTGTAACTCAAATAAAGTTTACGTTTTGTCAAAATTGAAATTAAAAAAAATATATATATTTTTTTTAATTTATTGATAGTTAGTACAACAATCTGAAGAAGCCTACGGAATTCTTCAAATCCTTTGGAATTGCCGAGGTCAAACAATGTATCAGCCTCCGGTGAAAAAAACAGAAGCTTTTCCGCCAATTATAAAATTAAATCGTGGTTTTTGTGTACGATGGGGTGAAGCCAACAAAAGCTCAAAAGGAAGCCAAAAATTTGGCGATGGCGATTTTGCAATATGGGAGCACATTTCGGGATGAATGTATTTTCATAGATGGAAATTCGAAATTGTCCACATTTCTCAGAAACACTTGCAAAGTATAGTTACTATATTAGAAATCATCGTGAAACTAAATTTAATCTTTAGGAGGAGACTGCCTATACAATTGGTGTCAAAAACCAAATTCGATAGTTTTTGAAGCTCCGTTAATTTCCCATCGACTTCAAACGGTGGTAAGTTTACTTAACTATGCTTAAGGCCGTGGTATGAAAGCTAGTGAGTGTGTCTATCATCCAGCAAACCCCGGATCATATACTGATAAGACCATTCAAAACGTTTTCAGCGGCCGTTTCCATCTCGCATTAACGCTGTCGTCTGCCAAGACTATAACAATGCATTAGCCTTTCGGAGCGGGATTTCATCAGTAAGAAAAAGTTAAACAACAACTGATATGAGAGAATAAATACTTACAGCCTACAGCCGATAGTCGTAGACTCGATCATTCGAGTAGAGTACATTTCATTTTTATAAGATGAATGCCACGGCAACTAACAAAATTCGGAAATTCGACCCTAAGAATATATACCCCAAATTGAAAATGAAATTTTCAGTGAATCCAAGTGAATCCCAGAATATTAGGTCACAATATTGCAAAATAATCTCAAAAAATTAACTGGGTCTCATTTTCCCGCCCACAATTCGGGTAACATTTCATAATAAAATCTTACCCCAAATAAAACTCCAAAAAAAAAACCATAAAATTTCGTAATGTTGTTCCACTTATCATTTTTGGGGCCAAATTTCATTTTCAATTTAGGGTATTTTCGGATCGCCACAATCCGACTGTTTTTCAACGAAATATTCCCGATGGCACCAGAAGTGGTACATCTGCTGACGTACATAGATAAGCGACGTTGACATGACCCACTCTAATGTACACACCTACTTTCACATACTGTAGCATGTATTTGTATTTAGGTTATGTTTTATTTAGTTTTTGTTGTTAGTGCTTTTGTTCACTCTCCTGCTCTTACCTACACACATTTAAACAAATGGCTGTGACTCCTGTAGATGTGTGATAGGGGGGGGAGGGGGTATGTGTGGGTATTTGTATTCATTGGGTCTCTTAATGTTTATTGATGTTCGAGTGATGCTGCCGCACACACACAGACACACACACACCAGTGCTCCAGTAAAAAGCACCATTAGAAGACGACGATCCTTGCAGTTGTTAATGCTCACGGGCTATTGGACTGGGCTGGGCTGGGATGGTGTTGTTGGTGGCGTCGTTGGTGTTTTAATAAATCAAGCGGAATTAAGTCATCAATAACAACGAGTCCCTCAGCATCGTGAAACCAATTTTCATCATAGTGCCACAATGGAGGGCATCTTTTGCAGTGCATACATTTCCACTCTTCGCTATAGTGGCTCTAGCTTAGAATGATTGAAGTTTAATTTATATAAAACAAAAATTCTGTATCCATGAACAGCATAAGGTTGCTGGATTAGTATAAAAACAAACGAAAGAAACAGTGGAGGGATCTGGTGTCGGTGCCATTGGGAATGGATGTAGACTGTGTAATCTCGTAACAGCTTTTTCACCATTAACCATCGGCCGGTGTATGTGAAAGGGACATTTTCCCATAAATCCGAGGCTTGTATAGGTTAATTTTTCAAAATGAGTGGCTATTGCAGGCATAGTAATGCTCGGCGTAAGGTTGCGAATCAATCAGAAGTTATTGGCGACGTATGCATTTTAGCTTTGTCCTATTAATAAAAACTTACATAGCAGAGATTTTGACAATTACTGGTTTATCATTTTGCACAGGCAGTTTTCCCATAACTTTCAACCGCAGCTGTTAAGTAATGCTTACTAATTAAATTATATTTTTGTGCAGTAATAGTTGAATTACGATTATATTCCGTTTTTCAAGACCTATAATTGATTACAATTGGAAATAATACAAAAGTAATCCGGAGTACTATTGATAATCAAATAGAAATAATCCGACTACTTCCTGGGATTACGTTTGATTCTTTCTGATTATTAATGTTATTAATGTTATTAAAAAGTATGGTGATCAAATTCAACCAGAGTTTATCACTAATTGTTAAATAGAGGAGTAATGTAAATCCTCTCAACTACCTCTCATTGCACCAAACTGTACGAGAATATGAATGAATCTGAATAAGCTTCATTTAGTCATTTAAGCTTTACTGGACTATTCATTCCAAAAAGCACGACCCTACAACTAATGCGATGAATGGTGCGGAGAATGTTTAGTGTAAAACTGCCCCGAGCAAATATATGTTCACCACTTTTCTTGTGGTTGAATTCATGCAGTTTCGTTTGCTTCTTTGTGTTTCCGTTGTTATTTTTATATTTAAATTTTTAATCTACATAAGAAATGAATATTTATATGTATGCGGCACGTACATATGTGGCTGGCTGTGTGTGTGTGTGGGTGTGATCTTTGTCGGAGTTGCTGCAGCTGTAGCCAAAGCTCCAAAGAAGCTTCCAGCGAGTACCATTTGCCATTTGCACTTTTCTTGCCACTCCAATATTGTATGCATTGTGGGTTGGGGAATTCCTATTATGCATCTTGACACAGAAAAAGATGGAAATTCCAAAAAAAAAAACTAAAATAGCTCGAATATACAAAAGGACTCATATATACTATAGTGCACTTTGGCATAATGTTTGAGGGGTTCCATATGTACAAGTAGTGGCATTATTTTGTATGAATATCAATGAAGTTAATACCTTGAAGTGGTTCCACGAAACGAGGCCAAAGAAAAGATCTGTATGAGTAAACCTGAATACACCAAGAACCTTTTTTTGGGGTTAAATAATATTTCACTAAAAGCATGTTGGGATTTGTTATGGCGAATGTACATATACCATAAAGTGACTTCTTATACTGGTGGGGGCAACAAATGGGGAGCAAATTGGGGGACTCCACCAAAACATTGACCGTTGCGACAAATTGTTTGCGTGGTTTACCCAACCAATTTTCAGTGATGTCCGATGACATTTCCGCGTTTAAGTCGCTTAGACCACAAATAATGTGATGCATTTGTATGGCGAATACACGAAAACCCGTTCAAGTTTCATTGCAGTGCGATGCAATTACCCCCCTCTTATAATCTCAAACCAGGGCCAATAATGTCCCTCTACCAAAGTGTGATGAAGACTTTTGTTACTCCTGAAATCCTATGCTTGTGTTATGGGCAGCATAATTCATTTCCAAAGCTCGTTACACTTGTCACCGAGCCCTGTCTTCAAAAATGAATAATAGTATGAAGTCCGAATTCTCCGACAGTAGGTACGGATGGATTACCCCCAGATCCTTATGTTCACCCTACACATCTTCGCAAAAATACATATTAAGCTGGTAAACAATTACTTGACCTGGAAGAAGTTTGTGATCAAACAGTCATCTTCTGGTGTCACTGTTTCAGACTCCAGTGGAGCACATTGAGTTTATAGTGGACATGTCTTGAGTGTTGGTCGAATAAAAGCAAAACAACTTGATTGGAGTTATGGCAGCCATATGTAGGCGTCAGATGACCGAGATAAGAACACGCAGGCTCGGACTTTCCATTGGACTGACTAGACAAAAGCCTAGGGCCCCACTTTTACAAAAAAAATGTTTCAATTAGTTTAATCTAACATATTTTTCATGTTTAGCACTAATTGCATTTATGGTATCCTCTTATTTTATATCTACAATTTGCATAAATATAATATTATTTTTTTATTTTAACAACATTTTTATTTAAAAAAAAAATAAGAAAGTCCACAAAAATTTGTTGGTAACGGCCTCCTTAAGTGTAAGTGAGTTCACGGCTACAACCTGTGTTACAGTTGTGCGACTAAAGTCGCAATTTGCTTTACTTTATGTGCGACATTTTTTTAACAAAAACTATGTGATGACATACTGTCAAAATAAACATTATGCCAGATATGTTTAAGAAAATAAGCGCCCCGGTAGGCGAGTTGGTGGCGTGCTTGCCTATCAGCGTGGAGGTTGTGGGTTCGATTCCCACCAGAGGCTTTGGTCTGTCGCTGCAAAAATCAAGCCAAATGGTCTTTGTCACCCGGTTTACCCTTGGACCCAAAATTAGAATATAAATTTACTTTGTATTGTAATTAATAAATAAATAAATGTTTAAGACAATTAAAATTATTTTTATGTGCATAACAAAATATTTATAAAAAAAAATTTTTAGTCCGATTTTTTCTCGATTTTAAATTTTCTAACGGCTATAACTTTTTCTCAGTAAAGATATCCTTAAATAGTTAATTTTTTTGTGCATCGACTTTTTCAAAATTCTCCGCTTTACTTGCTACCCCTCTTCACCTGCCTAACCAAAGTGAGATGGTTATGACAATTTTTCACATCCAATGTCGCAATGAAATAATAAATCGTAAGAAACTCAACATATTGGCCAACCCACGAAACTTTTGTTTATACCAATGGAATTATTTTTTGTACTTTAGCCCCCGCTCCGCCAAAATCAAAATCATATCGTTTTCATTGCATTATTTTTGAAACCCTGCCAAAAGCGTTACAGAATATTTGCAAACTTAATTAACACAATGAGTGCACTGCATTTGAACGAAATTCCAATTCGAATACACACTTCTCATATGGAAAATATGAAGCCGCAAACAAGACCAGAACAGCTACAACAAGTCATCTGGTGCCAAAGTCCATCCAAGTCGCCACCACCGCCCGGTGGAGGAGGATGCTACAGTATCTGGGGAGTGAGTGCTTGCAATACGAATAAAAACTGTGAAAGCTTTGCATACCAATGGCAATTAACTTTTATATAACATTTCTTTTTTTGTTGTTGCTGTTGTTGTTGTAGTTGTTTTGTTTTTCATTCACATGTGAAACAAAACATTGTTGCCCCCAAAGGAAGTGTTGGCGGGGGACCTGCTGCTGGTGGCTGGTAATGAAACAGAGATTTTCGAACGATAAAATGTGATTTAGATTATCGACACAGCAGCATCAGCAGCTACAACGATTTATATTTACATCAAACAGACACCCACACACACACACACACTCGATTGGGATGGTAAATTTTCAATGTTGAATGGTCCATACAAAAAGGATGTGCAGGATTAAGGACAGCCCCAGTGTTTGAAATTATGTAAGTGTCCACCAAGGGCACATATACAAAATCCATTATATTGAACACGAGTATCGACGAGATCAACGGCAAACAATGGAATTGTAATAAGATTGGACTGCTACAGTATAAATGCCAATGTTCTGCAAAATATATGAATACGCTCAATCTATTTCCGAGTTGCTCCAAAGATATGTAATTCATACGCAGTGCAGCCCATACCCACTGAATATTCATCATGCGCACTGTGGTCCGAACAATTAATATCAATCATACCTTAGTAGGCAGTTAAGGTATTCTATATGTAATCACACAATCTAACGTACAGACTTTGAGTTGTGGCATTGCTTATAAAATTGTTTCAGGACATTTGTATCCTTAATTGCCACTAGAAGAAAATGCAACTTATGGATGTTCGATTTATGGCAGTTTCACTGTATTTCTGAGCATCCCATGAATAAAAGCCTATCCTCTCTCCCATTAGTGACGATCAGCGCACTCTACTGTGTATGGGACATTAACCTACTGTTTAAAGTCGACTCCAAACGCTTTACATGGCTTTTACCCTGGCAATGTCTCTAGCATTGCGTGCTGAAACCACAGTTGCCAAAAGTTCAATCTTCCAACCCGAGTTTGAAACTGTGTTACTTCTTTGATTCTACCTAAAACATCAGGGCCGACAATGCACGTATGTAGCTTAAGATGGACACTTTTCCCGGACAGTCCTTATGTTGAACATAATCATCCTTCGTCGTGCAGTTCATTCAAAGTTTTGCAACGGGCCGGCCTTTTAGTCGATGATGGTGCTGCTGCCGTTGGGATGCTGGCCGATCCTCAGAGGTTTATTGACCATTTAGAGGTTTCATTAATGAGTAATGATTAATTGGAAAATGTGGTTGGGTTTCAATAGAATTAGAATTCTATAGTCAATTGTTTGGCCGTCGTCATTGGTCTGTCCTCGTTCGTAGCACTCTCGACTCTCTCCATTTCACTCATATGTAATTGCAGACAAACACACACTGGAGAACGGCTTACTTTTTAGGCTGCCACCGACTACTGTCTGGCTGTGCATACGACTGTTCTATAGCTTCACTATTCCCCCCACCAGTGTTCTATTCTGGCCAAGGGACTTTGCAGCATTGTGTCTGCGGACGCCGATGCTGTTGATGATGATGATGTTTTAGTTAAATACATTTTTGCTTATTTTAGCATTTATTTTCCATTTAACAATAAAGACTTAATTAGAAACTCTGCTGGCAACAACAACGCCGTCGTTACAAACCCACATACTGCCAGCATCGGGGAAAACTTTGCAGACACTTTGTTTTATTTTCTCACAGCCGCAATCGAAACTGAGAGAAAAAAAACAGCTCGTAAAGAACTCCCTAAAGTAAGCAGTGCAACAGAAAATTAAACTTAACTGAGATGAGAGATGAATCCGTCCGTAGGGCTATACCAGAGGCTCAAACAGAAAACATTCACTCAGTGTTGTTGTTACATGTTATTAAGTTTGTGGCAAAGGGGATCATAACAACAACAAATATCTGGAGCGGTGCGTGGGTGTGGTGTGATGATTGTCAAGAATTCGCTTTTGATATGAAATCATTGGAGGGAAATCAAAGAGTTCAGCTAAGGTGTCTATTAATGGACTGCATGTCCCAAGTGGAAAAGCTTTTCCCCAGGATAAAATTCCTTTCTCATAACCCAAACTATAATAGCCATTATCCAAATAAATAATATTAATTATACGCACCACAGGTACTGAAGCCATTGCATCCTTTTTTGTGCAGTCTCTCGAACTCGCCAAAGAATCGTCCTCTCGAAAACTGCCAGCTCGAACTCTGTTTGCGAATCGGAGGTTCTTCGGGAGATATCAATTATGTCAACGAAATAAATCGTGTCTAACGCCCAATTTTGTATTGTAATTCCCGCTTTTTGTCTAGTGTCACTCAACAGTATGGACAAGTAGTTCTTGGCTGCCGGCTTCAGAACATATTTTTGTCAGAGTGAACATGGTCCAACATATTTGTGTTTTCTTACATACTGTAATTCCCTGTACGATATTGTTGCAACTGCCAGCCTGTACTAATGATATCCACCTTTTGAAGTCTACGCTTCCAATTAATATTAATGCACACGAAAAAAAAAAAAGCAAAATGGTAGCGCCAGCAAAAAAAAAATGAAAACTTCATTCAAAAGTTGACATATTTTCAACCGGAAAATTAACAACCACAAATTAATGAATAAAATTGCACAAACACTCGACCAAAAAAAAAAAACATTCACTCTGAACTTATGCCATAACAACCGAGCATTTCTGCTGTCGCAGGAAAACTTTGTAAGAATGCAAAAAAAAAAAATGCTTTATAAAAATACACAAGTTTTTTTTTTGTTCGCAACTAGAAAAAAAACGCACGAAATGTTCAGTTTATTTTAGCATTACTCTGCTGAACAATATATTTGGAAAAGAAGAAAAACACACTTCGCCTCACACCACAAATGGAAAAGGAAAATGAAGGAGGAACGAAAAACATACGTTGTTGAAGTATTAGGTTATCCTCGTCTTGTTGGAACTTTTAACAATAAAAAAAAGTTGTTGGTTTATTCTGTTGTTAGCAGGATTCTTCGTCATCAGCCTCATGAGAAGTAGGAGCAGCAGCAGCAACAAAATTGTCCTCATTGGTCGGTGATTATGACGACAAAGATGTTGCTGCAACTTTTGAATGTTGGTTTTTAACATAAGCCGTTGTTGTAGCGACACTTTTGCTAGCTGATGTTTTGTACTTTTTTGATGAATTCATCTGCTTCTTTTCAATGGTGTCTTGTGTGAAATAGGACAAACCCCAACCAAATTTCAGTGATGGATTTAACATTTGTAAGTTGGATGCTTAGCTGTAGCGTTGCCATAGATGTATCACAATAGATTTTTTCATAAAAACCGCATTGTTTCATGAAAACCAAGGGTCCTCAGTGTACAGTGACAGGTGATGAACAGTGACCGGCTTCAACTCGCTGAGTATTTTCGCTAAGTGACGGAGTTTGACAATCCATACAGGGCCATGCCTATTACTACCACCCATCAATCTATTTTACACGAATTCGACTCTGAATACAACTCACGGCATGAATGCTCGAAATTGTCGAGCTCTGCCAACGGCGGCCGAGTTGTCTGGACCATTAGCCTTGCCTTACGTTGGCTAATCTGTGGCGGACTGACTAACCCTCAACGTTTTACATCCTGAGCAAGCTGACAACTATCTTCTTAGCTAACAACTAGTAGGTGGAAATCACGGATTCAATCCCAAGACCAACTACGAATCGGCGTTTGATTATAGTTTCGTATTCTCGTTTCCTAAGAGATTTGAATTTTTGTAAAGATTTGAAACAATGTCAACGAGATTCATTGCTTGCGGTTTTCATATGGAACTAGTCTTTTCCGCACTAACTTTATGTATTAGGTGATAAAGTCCTTGCATTTTATATTAAATTCGGATATTGCAGAGTTATGGCGACGGCTGAAAACTATCAAGCCAGGCAAATAATGTTCATTTCATTGCTAAAAAATAAAACAAATCACACACAGAACTGAGAAATTTCTTAATTATAATAAACGCTATAAAAAAGTGCAGAGCAGCATTTCAAAATTTGAAGAAAACTGAAGCTAATGCGTTGAAGGGAGACCGTGTAGCGGAAAACCACACAAACAAAAGCAAAATAACTCATTTAACTGGGGTCACTCATGCGCCGTCCTAGCATTACCCGCCTAGCATACGTCTGCCGCAGCATAAGGCAGAGGAGGAGATGCTGTCGCTGGCGCTGCTGCTGTTGATGCGACCATACGACCAGAGTACATTTGTTTGTTTACTGGAAATAGATTAAATTCCATGGTTACAGCTCCTAAATCCATTGAAATACAAAAAAAAAAATTAAATGCGAAACCGCAAACATTCATACAGCCAACACACAGGCACGCATATGCTCAGCGACTGATGGAAGGACAGCCAGTCAAACCAACATGCAGCTGTAAACAGCAGCATGTGTATGTGGCAGATAATTTTTCATCATATGCAGATGATGCTGATGTTGGTGGTGCAACACAAACAACACAAACAACCAAAACCCCCATCGTCAACAACAACAAAAACCCACAAAATGCGAAAACAAAAGTAAGAATTACTCGACACAGAAAACACACAATGAGCTCCAATTCCACATATATATAAAAAAGAACCAAAAACCCAAAGAGCTTTAACCGAAATGCAGACGCTTTCCAGCAGAATTTGCATTCATTCCATCCGTGTCTGGCTGTGTGTGGGCGGACTAGAAGCTATGATACCATCACTAACTTATAAAACTTCATCATATTACACATACACACACACACGCACAGAGACTGTTGCCTACACAAATAAACAGTGAAATTCATTTAAATGTGAGATGTAAGAGATAGACATACAACACATCAACATCATTGTGCCGTCATCATCAGCCATCACCAAACATTTCGCAGTGGTCCAAACTTGAGGGCTTGCTAGTAATTAGGTGGCATCTACATTTCACTCAGCCGGAACCTACAATTACAGGCGTTCCTCCGAGAGGATATTCTACGGGATTGAATGAAATACAAAATCTATAGGATGACCAGAAAGCGAGATAAGGGAGTACTGCTAGAAACCTTGTTGGAACATGAAATAGTTGAAGCAACTATTATGCAGATCTCATTCAAATATAAAAGAAGACAATTGAAGAGTCTTATAGTTGAAGAAGTCTAGTCTAGGCTCTACGTGGAAGATATTGGTAAAGGGAAGCGAAAAAGAATGAGTGGTTGCAACATGAGCGAATAGACTGATTGAGTCTTTCCCAGCCGGCGACGTGATATATCAATTGGTAGTTATGCAGGGAGTGGCGAAGTTGCATCTGACATAACTTAGGACAACAAGTATCTAAAACAGATTTCCACCGCCTTCCCAAAAGAAAAACCTAAGTTGACAGCAAGGTTGGGCATGATACTAGTTTGATACACGAGCTCCAGCTACACAACTAAGACCACATGTTATATTAGATGACTAAATGAATAAACGGACATTTTACAAATAGCACTCATACGCTGGTGATGGCTATGACGATGGCGACGACGACGACGACGGCTATGATGATACCAACACTGACGTTGATGAGCTGGTGTTGTGAGTGGGATCATCGTTCGGTTTCGGTTTGCTAGGATTTGAAAATGTTTACAACCCACCCAACCAACTCCATTCCATCCATTCATTTAGACAGTAACGCAAAACATTTGTACCAATTCCAAATCGCAATGTTGTTACCACCAAAACCAAGGACGAGGCGAGCAGCCCGGCAGATTGGGGCACTGTAAAATGATTAAATTTTAATTACCACATGCATACTAATGTCTTTCCTACCATCCTCATTTTTTAGGTGGACGAAACATATAATGGGGAGGGGACAAAATCTCATTTGAATAATTTTCGCTTTTGTACATTATCCAGCGTACATTCATTACATCGTTATCAGAAACAACGAACAAACCCAAAAAAAAAAAGAACGAACTTTGATGAGGTTCCTCACAGCACAAAACATTTGTAGAGCCAACCGAAAAAGAAAAATAAAGTTCACATTATTTGGGAGCGAATGTTTCAAATTTTATTTGATTTTGTAGTGGGGACACTTTGGCTGTACGAAAGGTTTAATGCGCTAATTTGTTTCTACTCTGGCATTGATCACAAGCCTCACTGCCAAGAAAAAGTGTGGCAGTGGTCATGTATTGCCACCTTCATGTGATGGATGTCATTGTAATTGTGGAAATTTGTTGATTGCTGTAACTTGATTACTGTCATTATCGCGTGGAGCGTATGTAAATTTCTTTAAACTGCATTCAGAACAAGTGTATCATACATGACAAAATAAACGGTATGATTTGCATATGCTATTCAAGTGAATAGAACGTGGAGGGCAGATTGTGTGATTGGATCCATCGAATGGGATGGACCAGCAACTCAAACCTTGAAATTGAGCTGGTTTGCTAAAATTATGGAATATAAATCCTTGCGAAGTTTCCACACTTTACACTTGAGATGAATAGTATGATTCGTTTGCAGTATTTGAATGTTCAAGTGATAGACCCACCTTCAGTTCGAGTACCGATTTAAGAACCCTTGACACGACATGGATGAAGAGTTCAGAGGACTCACCATTTATATTTCACTCGGTGGGCAGAAGGTTCCATTGCAAAAGACCATGTACTTGATGGAGAAATTTATGAGAGGAAGTTAAAAAATCAGTTAGTCAACTGTGATTGTATTCGTCGCGTTAGCTCTACAATCTGATGTTGTTCTCGGTCTTAGCTAACTAAGTATCGCATCAAGTTATCTATCTATATATTTGAAATTTTTACTAACCGGATTTAATTTCTTGTAGGCTGATAATGTAACATAAACATTTTGGTTGAATAGAACAGAAGTTCTACGTGGCTGTCAATATTTCACAGTTTTCAGAAGCACGCTTGATGTACTCCTACTCCTCAGCGACAGCAGACAGTAGTTCAGCACTACAAGTGCTAGACCATGATTGTCCCTTTAAGATACCCTTTGAAATACACACAGAAATTCCACCGTAATCCACAATCAACAGATATATACAGTCTGTTTATCGTTTTAGGATAAAGCTACTCATGGGTTCTAGGGAGTTTCTGCATCCGTTTTTTTTTCATATTTACGATTTTTATCTTCCAATCCAATTTCTGTTCAGGAGTCCTACAAAAGGATTTCTCTCTCAAAATTTGGCTTTAGAACCTGTTGTTGGTTTTCGCCTGCTTAATACATGTTTTCCAAGATCATCGGTCTTGCGTTTATGTTCTCTAGATTGTGATCTTCGCCTTGGTCCGTTTACCAGAGGTACTGTCTTCCCTATCTGGACATTCTGTAGGGCATGTCGGTCGAATGAATCCAAACACTCGGTTCGTTGGACGCCTTAGTTTCGGCCCTCGGTCAGTGTTTTTTTAATCAAAGAACCGCCTTACAGACCCATTTATGTAAACATCTAATTTCACAAGCATGTATTTTTATCCAAATACTTTTATATACCTCTTCTCACGCTTCTTTTTTTTTCTTTTGGCAATATCCTTTTTCAGGACCATAAATAAACGAAATTACCCAATCAATCTTCAATTCTTTGCACACATTCCATATCATTGGGAACTAAACGACCGACCGCAGACATATCAGTGACTTTGTTTTTAAATGGTATCCTCAATCCACAGTCCTAAATAGCGCATAACCCGCCACCGACTGCCATTAGAAAGGAAATCGAAAACATTTTTATGTACTCGGCAACAAAAAAATATTTAAGGATGCAGCCATTAAAGATGGCATCGGTGTGCCAATTTTGGAATCCACATTTGTGTACACTCACTAATGTTTGGTTCTTTGAAATAAATCAACAGATTAGCTGTGTGAGTGAAATCAAAGGCTGAAATCAAGACAGGTTCGTTTAAGTGCCTGTTGCCATAAAACGAATTTGTTCGTTCGCCACAAATCGTCAATAAAATGGGTTTCAGGCATTTTTAAATTCTGGTTTTCACATATATGCTAGATATCGACATATGGAACACAATCCACACAAAAGAATAAGCACTCATTACTGATAAAAATCCATTGTATTGAAATCCATTCTACTTTGACAATTTGCAACGAACGAACAAATTCTTTGTACGGAAACAGTCAGTACGTTAACTCCACTCAATATCATCTGTTTATGAAATTTCAATGAATTTTGCCATAAAATTAAATAATGTCTGTCTTTCGAAGAATGTTTTGGAAATGCTTACATATTTGTTTCTTTGACCTCCAAGGCATAATTTTAATGTCTTTCCGAAATATTGAGCTGCAGTGACTGTCAAACAATTTCCAACAACCTAAACATTAAATGCATCTTCATACTTAAAGTATTTAGATAATTATTTTTTTTTCCAGAAACCATTGTTACTTCTTTAAGTACAATTTTTATTTTTAAATCTTTCTATTCCAAAGAACATTCCCCTTACGAAACACAGAGATTGTTGAGGAAGTTTCTAGAGAGTAAATAGAACAAATAGTCTAAACTCTTGTAATTTGCGTACCCGACAACAGCAAAAAAAAAAAAGTTCTTTGCGTTTTTAAATGCAGAAGTTGATAAGAAAGTTTTTATTTTTCTATCGAAAACTTAAATGGAAATGATGTTTGTAAGTCGAAAATAGTTCAGCCGGGTGGAGAGTATAAGTATTTGGAATTGACTTTAATTGCATTCTTTGTTGAGCTGCAAATGTACTTGAACTTACTCGTAACATGCCAAGAAGACATATGCACTTGGCAACAGGGTGACGGTTTGGTGGAGTGACAGATGCTAATGGTGGCTGTAAGGACAATTCTTAACGTTTATTGGCCAACTGTCATACAGATGGTACTGGAAGTGAAATTATACGATCACTTGTTCAATCTTCTCGGTCCATCCATGGTTTTGTAAAGGTTGGATAGAAGTGAACCTTGCATATTTACCAAGAATGTAATTCATGGGACATAAGACAGACTTTTCGAATTGAAATGTTTTCCGTTTGTACTTCCGAACAAATAACTCCATGAATACAAAAAACTCAACAATAAGAGAAAGATGTGCAATTTGCAAGAGAGAAACCCCGAATTTGTCATCGTCAGAAAATAATGACATGGAATAGACCTTGTCTATACGTTACACCCGACTTAAGCGTCCAATCGGATGTAAATCATGGCACAGTGGACAAATAATTAAAAATATATTATTTTTCCAAGAGATTTCTGTATTGGATACTATATCTCTTAAAAACTCAACTGAGCATGAGAGCTCCCATGCGATTCCATTTGTTAAATGGTGTCTTGTGAGTTCGTTGCGTATTAAAGTACGAAAAATCGGTGCGATTTTAATGGGGACCGTGGCTGTTCTCTTGTAAATTAATATCCTGTGAGTTCTACAACAGTGAGTTATGTAATTATTAGACTTCCAGTTATGTCGGTGTTGAAACAAGTGATCAAGCGAAAAATGGCCTGGTATCTTTTAGACAACAATGTCATCCACTAACTACCACCAATGACCATACGATTCCTCATAGTCGATTCGATGCTTGCAATATTTCCACCCCTATCATTCCAGAGAAATGACACTTTCTCAAGCTTTTAACCAATTTTAACCAATACTTTCTTAAAGTACTCCAGTCGACAAAACTATTTAATTAAAATAAAACCACAAATATCCACAAATTTTACCAATATTTTCCCCCGAAATGTTTCCGGCACATTCATCAGGCCCACTCAAGAATACACGACTTAACGTTTCAATTGCCAATCAAACATGAACCGAACAGTAAGATGAAACAGAACAGAGTGTTATTTTTACTCCCATCTTGGCTTGTTCCAAACATATTTTGAATAATTTACAAAAAGCAACTTCAGCAGCAAACAAAAATCCCTTTGAAATGTTGTAAACAAAAAATGTCTAAAGGAATGTTCAGCTGTTTGCCAGCCAGGTAAACGATTGGCATCTAATGGGAAAGGGGTGGGACAATTTGTTATGTTAAGGACTCACGTTTAAAACACTTGAAGGCATAATATCGGGTTTATTTTTTGCTGTTGTTCTTCGATGTTTAAATATTTGATAAATTGTTGAGAGCCTGAGAAAAGAAAACATTAGGAAAACATGAAATATTTATGGAATGACTTTTAAGATGTTTCAGCCAATATTGTTTTCATTTGCGCCTCTTCACAATGTCAGACATTTTCTTTTTTGTTTTTTTTCTTTTGGTATGGGAGGAGGGATATTTCCCCAAGATATGTGTGGCAATGTTTCATCTTTTTCGGGGACCGTTAAATATTTATGCATAAATTTCATTGATACCGCCAGCCAGTCAGTCGCGTAAATATCTCTGTACGAGTTTCCATTTTTTTTTTGGTTACGAGTAGCATACTTTGAGGCGTTTACAATTTTGTCGGTTATTGTTTGAATATTTTTCATATTATCAATGATAAATGTTAGCTTAAGGCTGATTTCCGTTTCCTTTTACTTGGCTGTGATGTATGTGCATGTGAATGCCACACACATTCGTACATGGGCACGTGTGTCGCTCTCCACAGAAATCTCCCACAGTTGAGGGAATAAATATTACATGCAAATTACTTTTTATTGACAATAATATCGAGCAAAATGCTTCTTCTTTTTTTTTGCATGCAAAAACAAAATTGATAAATTTTGATTGCTTAAAAATATGTATTTATGAATCGATAAAATATGAAATCGATTTATGTTATCATCATTTAAGGGAAGAGAAGAGTGATGGCATTTAAATGGTTGCTGACGGCTCAGGTGGTGACAGAAGACATGGCGGGTGGGATGGCAGAGACACTCTGTGGAATAGCGGAGATCTACTGAACGGATGATTTAAGTTGCTTCCAGGTATGTGTTTAAACAAAGGTAGGTGAAAAAAAGAAAATTTCGATTATTCTTTTTTTCAATACAACTCAATTTTTTAAAGGGATGTCGTGAAACGGCCCTGGGCCTCCAGAACTTCAGTAGCTATAAGAAACTGTGCCACCCTCAAGATTGTCACAGGAGAAACTTTGATATTGGAAAATTATTCAATTTACTTGTATAGAAATTATTAAATTTACTTGTAGTTTTTCTCTTTATATGTGTTGTGTTCTTTAGATACTTGGAAATGCGGAAGCCACACCTAATGAAGAGAAAAGTCTAAACCTCAGGTAAAACTCAAACAATTGTGTCGCTGGGATCAAACAAACAAATCAGTGAGCTAGCTGTGCACGATATAATTTGTTTACTCACACATCAATTTCACATACCAATTTCAGAATTCGCTGTAGCGGCGGATTTGTCATGGCTAGGCATTGTAGCACCCGTTTCAGATCGCATTTTTATTGTTAGCCGATGAAGTTCGAAATCTTCCTTACTTATTTCCCTTAACATTTCATGAAGGAATAGACGGGGAACTTCTCAGTAAGCTGTGCGCGATATAATTGTGTATACTCACTGACCGGGACCGACTGTTTAAAGCCGGCTCCAAACGGCTAATGTTTTGTTCTAGAGATGTTTTACATGGCTTACAGATTACTCTCTTACTCGTAAAGTAGCCAGCATTTATAAGGTGGAAAACAGCCGCTGAAACTCGAAATCGGGTATGTCAAAAGTAAACTTTGTGTACAGTCTCTCAATGAGAAGTCCTGTATCTCATCAGCTACTGAACATATTTCTTTGTCTTTCTATTGAGGCCAATACCTCCGCGAAGCCGTCACATCCCTCATCTACATATGTCCAAATTCTTGCTATACCACAACGTATATACGGTTTCCACTTATCAGTATCGGCGGACATTGTGTGATTTCTGTGATTCGAAGACATTGTCAATTACCCTATGGCTTTTGCCGCCTTTTGCCATCCAATATAGATTAAAGGACTTTAAAATTTCCATACAAAGTCGATACCTACAATTTTAAAAGAAATGGCTGCTTGATGACTTGGTCCGATCACCAAATTTAAGTCATTTATAAGCAATCATCAGCACCAAACACACTTCACAACTGCAATGCTGCCGGGCCCCAATTAGTGGCCAAAGATAATATAAATTAACCAAAGAAAATTTGCATAAAGGCAGAATCACAGCATTTCAAATCCAAATAGAAAATCAGCAGATTTGTGTGAATGAGATTGGCAAACCGCGTTTGAATCCCATTTAATACCATTCAATATACAACAGAGCAAAAGGACTCCTTTCATTCGTTCGCTCATTCATTCATTCATACATTCATTCATCCTTATGCAATTAAATACACCATCGCATAGTGAAAGCAGTTGGCAGTTGTATGTGGAAACCACAGCGACAGGGAAGGAAAGATCCCAAGGTAAGAGCTAAGGACGAACAGGAGACGATGGCATAAACCTAAACGGAAACGGAAATAACCACAACATAAGTACTGGCCACAAATACTTACATGCGAACGAACACAAGCAATCACTGGGATAATGACAAGAACCCAAAGTAAAGTACAGCAATTTGTGTTGCTGCTGCCGTAGCTGTAACTGTAATTGTGAATGATAATACGGTGATTGAGGAAGGACTCTGCTGCGAGTGAACCGAACTAGTGGAGTAAGTAACACAGACATTGAATTCAATTAACCGATGTGTTAATGTACTTAAAATGGACGCAGCAGGAAGATGTAGAATCTTCGTTTCTTTTGTCGGAATTATTGTAGAATTATTCAATTGAAAATAGGAACGGTGCAGGGCTGTGGATAATATGGACCACAGGTCGACTTTGTTCGATATTTAAAAGGTACATTAGTACTCTAAAACGTGTTCTGGTGGTAGGTAAATAAGAAAATCTGAAGTAGTTTCCAACAACTTCAATTGTTGGCTGGTGAAATTTATTTGTAGCTGATCTTGGTGAATGTGCAATGTTGTCATCTCTGCATTGTGGCTCGGTCCACGATGAGCACGCTGACCCAATGCCATCATAATTGTGTAGCTTTTTTAAAAACCCATTTATTGTCAGACCGCCAGTACGGGAATGGGTTCAACCCACAACTGATTTTGTCGCAGAACATTATAGACTGATAACATCTACGATTAACAAGCAAAAGCCAACGAATAAGTTTACATCGAGACTCGTTTGACGGGATCGGACTATCAAAATTCAGAGACGACAAAGCAAACATGATGAATTTTCTCTGTATTCTCTGAATTGTGGAACATTTTGTTAAGGTTGACGTATAAGATTTCAATCCCATCTGCTAGTTTAGACCCGACAAAGCTCATAAATATAACATTACAAAATAAAGTCAAGTGTCGGTAGGTGCTCGGCCGTGGTGTGGTAGGTAGTGTGTGCGACTATCACACAGAAGAACCGGAGTTCGAAACCGGGAAAGACAATCAAACATTTTTCAGCGGCTGTTTCCACCTCGTAAATGTTGGCGACTTTACGAGTAAGAGACCATTCTCTAAGCCATGTAAAACTTCTCTAGAAAAGCACTAGCCATTCGGAGCCGACATTAAAACCAGTAGGTCCCGATCAGTGCGTACACAAATTATATCGTACACAGCTCACTGATTCGAGAGATGCTCCCCGTCTGTTCCTTCATGGAATGTTAAGGCAAATAAGTAAGTAAAGTGTCGGTAGGTTTCATAAACTATGATTTGATTTCAATAGTGTTTACAATATAGACCAGAGAAATTACAGACTCTGTTGAAACTTTTAGAAACCCTGTGTCGAATAAGAGTTTTTATAATAATTTAACTAGAGCAGAAGTCGAAATATAATTTCGTACAGCAGAGCTTCCAATAACATTGTTCTGCAACAAAATCCTTCTTTGGACGAAATTACATGCTTTATTTAAATCTCGTTCTTACGGTGAGACGAAATCCTATGATTTTTTACAAAAACTGCTATAACTCGGGGAATTTTTGTTGGTTTATCAAAAAATATACCACGTTGGAAACGTTACAGTATGTTCTTTATGATTTTGTACAAAATGGGAGTGGGAGTGGTCCAAAATTGGGCAGTTGAAAACAAAAATTTTCAACAATAAAAAATTATAAATTACTAGCTGACCCGTCAAACCTTGATTTGCCAACCGGAACCAAATATACATACACAATTTGCTCCTTTCCAAACAGTAATTTGAGTAAAATCGGACCATACATATGAATTTTCGAAACAACTCCAACCCAGTTCCACCTACTGGATCCACATATACATAAATGTTTGTCTCATGAACAAACAACCATACATTCTGCATTTCAGATAAATTGATCCATACGTTCAAATTATCGATATAAATCCACCCAACTACATATAAACCTAATCGGTCATCAACTAAACCTGTGGATTAAATATTGCTTATTAAGCTCTTATCGTTAAGATCTGTTGCTCGGACAAACGTATGCACGAACATTTTCATATATTAAGATAATCTGTATGACAGGTGCATTTCTTACCAACTAATATTGCCCATTCTCAAGTGAATCGGATAAGAATTAGCCAATCTTCTTAATATATATTTACCCTCGACACTGATTCACTGATACACTGATTCACTGACTCTGTCACGCAGTACGTAGGAATTTAAATAGGCATTCTATAATTCTATAAATAATATATAAATAATAATAATAAAAAAAATAATATTTTTTTTTTACAGAAATTGTGTTTTCCCCAATTTTTTTTTTTCCACAAAAATTTTTTTTTTAACAAAACTTTTTTTTTTGAAGAAAAAATTTGTTTTTCAACAAAATTTTGTTTTTCAACAAAATTTGTTTTTCAACAAAATTTTTTTTCCCACCAAAAAATTTTTTTTGAACAAAAAATTTTTTTTGAACAAAAAATTTTTTTTTTTGAACAAATAATTTTTTTTTTCAAGAAAATTTTTTTTTTTCAAGAAAAAATTTTTTTTTCAACAAATTTTTTTTTTTGCCACAAATTTTTTTTTCCTTATTTCAACGGGCGCCATAGGCGCAATACAACTTACTAGTTAATGAATAAAGTGAGAAACATTTCATTCACGATATCTCTAAAACTATACGAGGTGGGGCAAAATGGACACTCACTTCGGATTCAGGAGATCATTTTACATAAACACCAGTTGAATTTGTCTAAAGGAGGTCTCAAGTGCAAATTTTTGCAGAACAGTGTAATTTAAATGGAATGGTTTCGCAAACAATTAAGACTATTCTCAGAAACCACAGCCTTGGCACTAATTTTCTACCGACACAAATGAAAGATCAACCTACTGGCTACCCAATTCAAACCGCCACCTTTTGCATCTAAGTTGCAAACTAATTTCACGCAGTACTCTATGTATGGCATCTGTAGGGGCTTAGGTGTGTGTGTGTGTATGTGTGTGTGTCCTTAATTGGATTTTCATTGATTTTCGTACATAATCTTTGGGTTGTGCACAACATCTCAACACTTGACATATTTGCTACGCTTTGGCCGTATCGGAGATTTTGTGATTTTTTGTTTTGGTTTGTTGTTGTCTTTGTCTTTGGCCAACAGACACGGTAACACAGTCCAGCTGATGTTATCACACAATTAGAAAAACGAACACCAGTTGTACGACAGCAAACAGATGCGCCTCCCTTAACACGCAGGTGATCTCTGTTCATGCCTTTCATAATTAACGTCTTCGCTTTGCAGGAGTCATATCGGTTCGGCGGCATAATTGAAGGCTATTGCTGGACGCCGAGTGCAATCAAGTCAAGTGGAAATGGTACTTTGAAGCCCGATAAAAATGAAAAAACGAAGTTAGTGAATTAAAAACGGATGAAAAAAAAAACGCCGAACAACGCCAGCAAACAGCAACTAACTGAAAGGCAATTGTAGGTGTATTGAGGCAATTATAAATTTCTCGAGAGGAGCTGGAAAAACAAAAACATTAAATGCAAGGTAATACTCGAGAATGCAGCGAATGAAAAAGAAGTGGACGTTGGCAAATAAGTAGCCGAGGCAATGACCGCTTCATGGAATAATAACCGAGTTTTTGATTTTTTTTTTTTGCCACCGTGTGCCACCCAAGGATACAGGTGCCATTGATATGCTGGCATCATGCAGCAACGTGGCAGAATGTTGGCTTGCCTGTGGCATGGAAGGACGCCGTTGCGACGCTCTGCATAAACAACGGCTGCAAACTAAACAATGTTGTTTTTTGTTCAGTTCAAATGAGTACAACTTTTTTTTTTCGATATTCAGAATTTCCAACTTAAACAGCACTGGAGGGTATGATGGAACAACAACAACAAAATAATAACTCCTCTTGCTTTGTACGGGGACAAGTGAGTGGGTCCTTTAAATTTTCCTGAAATATCTCTGCACACAGATTAACGTACATAAACACTAAAAGTTAGTTAAAACGAATCGAATGGAGGGCAGTGTAAGCCATGAAGGAGAATGGCACATTCTTGAATTAGCTAAAGTGCATTCTAGTTCTCACAATTCTGAACAAACAAGGCTTCTTAAAGCGAACCGAAAAAATGGTGACTCCGTTTAGAATGCGGCGCCTTTTTCTGTAAAGAATTCGAAATAGGTTGGCTTCTTAAGTCGACTCAAAGTATGGTGGCATTCACAAAGAATTTGAATATCCTTGGCTGCTTGAACGGACTCTCACAGATCCACAAACAAAAAACCTCGACACAAACGAACGAGGCATTGCAGGCAAATATATGCAATTGTGCTTCTTTTCCAGTTTTTTCCTTCGGAGTAGTAAATCTATCTTTAATCAGACATTGTGACCCACTGATTTCTAGTTGTGCTCTTCAGATCTGAAGTAATGCCCTGGATGCCTGATATTGCTTGGCATTTGGAGATTTTGAGATTAGTCGGACTCTAATTGAACATCCCGCAATTGTCACACTGTACTCGTATATGAACACCACCCACACACTGAGTGTGTTGGTGATGACGTCGTTGTAGATGCCGTTGCCGTTGCTGCCCCTACCCCTGCTGCTGTTCATAATAAAGATGGCTTTCGCTGTAAAAAAAAACTACTCCCTTCCGTTTACGCCGAGTCTCAGTTCAACTCAAGTCGAGTGATTTTATGTTGGTATGTTCAACAGGACCTTTTTTTTTCCTTAATAATAAAAAAAATGAAGAAGAAGAAAAACAATATTAAAATTCGTGCCCAGTGTTGCATTGAAATTCAATTAGTCTCAACGGCCTTTATCAAGTGACGTGTTGTTGTTGTTGCTGGTGTCGGCCACTAGTGCTGCTGTCAGCGCTGGGTTTGGGTGGTGAGACCCACTTGATGCGGCTGCATTTGAACCACATTTTTGTGCCCTTTGCAAAAGCGAGTCGAGCAACACTTCGCTGTTGTTTTTCACTATTTGTGTTAATTGTTGCATTTGTTTTTTTTGGTTTGTGTTGGGATTATTTTAGTCATGGCATTTGTTTGCGAGAGTTTGTTAAAATAAACTTTAGTTGTTTTACATTTATGGGATTTTTTTTTGCCCATCGCTATTTACATTAATAATTTTCGTTATTTTTATGAAGTACTCAACAAACGAACATTATGAATTTTTGTGTTTTTAGGTCTGCAGTAAAATGTTTGGTGAGCAAATAGAGCAATGACCAAAATAAAAAAAAGTTTTTTTTTGTTATTATTATTTCTTATTGAAGTAGACATACATTTACGAAAATCTGGTGTGCGTCCACTGGTTGGCGCAATATAAGTCAACGGTGTGGAATGTGGTGGACTTTAAATGCTGGCACATAAAAGATTCGCTGATAACGAAAAGGTATTGAGAGATCTTTAAAGATTAAGAAATTCTAACAGCCAATTGGGAACCATCATGATTGGTTTTCATGCTTCTTATCAATAGTTGTGGCCCATGCAATAAACCTATAAACATAACACCAGCAATCAAGCGATTATGGCCAAACTCATGTAAACGTGACTTCATAAAAAAAATCCAAACGTTTTAGAGTATATCGGTGGAGAAAGCGGATATAAAGGCGTTTTTCAAAAGCCTTTAATTTAGCTAAGAAGCTTTAAAATATTGAAGTAGCAGATGAAACAGTTCTCCTGTTTAAGGATTATTTTGAAAATGGGTTCCAGCAGGTTCAAATTGGAGACGCGAACCATGATGTACCTCAATGTAGTATCCTGAGCCCATTATTTCTCGAGATATATGTTGGAGATTTGAAAAAAATAACATTTTTATGGGAAATTAATTACGTTTGCTGACGATATATGTTTGTTTTACAAATATAAATATGAAAATAAATTATTTCAGAATTCGCTCAGACAAATAAATTGGTTCTTAACTAAATTTATCAGATTTAAGCCATTTAAAAATAGAACTGATCGAGAAATTATTGTTTACGTTGCTAGAATGGCGGTCTCAGAATCCGAAGATATATCAAATATTTGGGAAAACATTTGAGTCACAATTTCATTACCCAGTAGATGCAAAAAACTTCAACATATAATTTAAACCACTCGCAGTGCTTGTCGCCCATAGTTATGCCAACAAACAACATTAAAATGCTCAGCCTTTACTTTAAACTTTATAAATCTGATAGAAAAAAAAAAGAACAGTTTCAGTAAAACTTAAATACAAATTAAATTTCATAGTTTTTTTCCCGCCGCCCATATTATTTCATAAATTCCATGTTTAACATTTATCGCATTTAATCCGGGTATTTCAATTCATTGAAACCATCCGCAAAACTTATATGCGTGTGTAAGCCTAAACATATGCAATTAATTTAATGTCATTTATTTCAATTCATACGTTTCATGTCATTTGTCCCCATTGTTGTCCAGTGTGTTGACACCGCATGTACTGTCGCCGGTACATTTGTGTGTGTGTGTGTGTGTGTGTCTGACTACAAACGTATATAACAATTAATTTCCCAAATGTATTAAAATTTCACAACAATTTCATTTAACACTCCAACACCCTCAAGCCTTCCATTCTTCCACGTGCCAAAAACTATACGACAGACAGTGCAGTGGGACAGTCACACAGTCGGACACATCAAACCAAAAGGCCGTTGGTCGGTTTTGTTACTTACATATGGACGCTGAGCGCCAAAAATTAGTATACACTCGTTGTGTTAAATGCTTAATTGCTTTTGATGTTTGAATTGGTGGCCGATTGAAATTCTATCGAAGAACCCGGGATTCTGTTCATACATGGGGACGTCCTTACGACTCGAACATTGTGTCGAGAATAATCGTAAAACTGAGAAGATTAGTAAAAGTTTCCAGCGGAGTTTTGATTCAGTTGTCCATCGTAAAATAAGATGTCGAACGTGCTGGATCTGTACAAGAACATAGGCCGAATTTCCATTCCGCACAATCTTTGGTGTTACCGCTCTAAACGTCCGTGATAACTTTCGATACATTCTCACTGCAACGACCTCCAAAGCCCTGATTGGTGCCCCGATCTCTTTTCAAGATGTTTGTGATTTCTTGGATGTCCACAGACTCCGTTAATTATATTGAGAACAATTCGGGCGCCTCATCGACCCTCAGAAATACTTTAGAAGGCTAATGAGACACCGACTAAATATGTACATTATATAAATAGTCATTTCAGAGCATACTTTGCAGTGGGTCTATGTGTCATATTCAATTCGTTTGAGACTTGTTTGCTACGGAGAATTCAACCAATACAAATGTTTAAAACTCCAACCGCGTTTTATATTCGCTGATCCATAATTGCTCTTGATTTGACAACACAAACACTCTAATCATACCCGTATTAGTTCGGATTCGAGTATCAAGAAACTCTTAGCAAAACAGAACGTCATTAAACTTTACTCAATTATAGAATATTCTGCCAACAGTGACAACATCCCCAACTTTAATAGTTAATAATGAGCGTGTGTACTTGCTTGATGACGCTCACTGTATAGTCTCATATGTCTGTCGGATGATTGACCAACAGCCTGTGTCTCCAGCGTTGTAAGAGTGTGAAATCCGAGAAGCTACAATGGAGATAGGATGGAGTCGCGGGGGGAACATGGCCAATGAAACCGTATGCTGATGATGACATTACACATTTATGGGCCAATAAAAATTTCATATCTACCAGCCGACAAACAATGAACAAAGTTTCTTTGCTATGTATGTCGGCGGAGCCGGTCAACATGAATAAATGGCTCCAAAAGTTGTTCATAAGTAGGACATATTTTAATATATGTTTACCATTCCCTCCTTTCTATCCGACCCTAAAACACTAGCCTTGTTCGAATGGCCTTATATGACAGATTTATCAAAAACAAAAAAAAAAAAACTTTGTGAATGCTTTCCCAACTTAACTAAATGACTTTGGTGTTGGTGTCGTGTTTGCTGTTGTTGTTATGGCAAACAACAAATATTTTTTTTTTTTTTGAAAAACCCTGCACATCTCCCTTACCACAGTTGTCGACTGGCGAATTGTGTCGATTCGGTTGCGGTCGAAAGGAATGACTAAGGGAATTCTACAAGTTGATTGATGGCCGGTTGCCAGTGACAGATGACATGCGTGTCATTGTAATTGTTCTTTGCTCAGTTGCTGCTGTTGTTCTGTTCTGGGTGGAAATGAAAACATTAAACCTTTTTTATGACTTTGGTTTTGTTCGGCAACCTTTATTTGCTGTCAGCCGAGCAGAGTGGGAGTGGGGGTGCGGGGATGGCAGATGCGAAAAGGCACAACTGATTTAATGAGAACACAGTTTTTGGTTAAATGCAAATAATGATAACATAATTACACATGATTGTGTTTACAATAAACAAAAACAAGAATTTCTAATTGAACGCTTTAAAGTATGCAATAAAATGGTTATGCATGCAAACTCCTTAAAGTGTGCTACACTTCTCGATTGTGTTTTATGGCCGGAGCGAAAGACTTTTAATTGAAACGAGACTTTTACAAGCAAAAATAATAGAGAATATATAGAAATCTTAAAAGAATATATAGAAATCGCCAAATGATCCGAATCGAATCCTTTATTATAAATTAAGAAATATAACCTACACGCTGGAAAAATGGTCATTTTAACAAATTTCAGCAAACATATTTATATTTTTCCATACCACAAACATTAACTTGTTAGTAGGTGATAAATAACAAATAAATAAATGTAAACATATTAATTTGACATGTGTTACTTTTTATTTTTTTTTCAATTTGTGAATCTCTATATATCAATTCATCTTATTCTCTCGGTTATTGCTTTTACTTTGAGGAGCGTAGGGCCAAATATTCGTGTATTTGGCCCTACGCTCCTCAAAGCGTACTGTTGTACTTTGTTGAATTTAATAAGTTCGTTGTCTCTTTTTCCCAAACACGCTATTGCTTGTACACAAATAGGTAATATTAATAGCAAATGAGTTTTATTTACATCCAAATAAGCTTTGTGTAGTAGGAAATAAGCTTTACTTGCTACAGACTCCAAACACGCGTTTTACTTGTGTGTAAACATTTAAAACAGACATACAGTAAGAGCTCGATTTGCGCAACCGATAGGAAATCAGGCCTGTTGCATTAACTGAGATTATTGCACTTACCGAGCCCCAAATATATATGTTGAAATATTGAAATTTAAGAATATGGGATGAAAAATAACAGGATGGCAACGGTAAAATAACAGTTATTGTACGCTCGTTCACAGTGGACAGAGTCGAACAGAGAATAATGTTGAAAGGGGAGCATTTGGTTTAACCGTGACCTCCAAACAAAGTTCCTGATTTCAGTGCATCAGAAAAAAGTTGCACTTATCACGACCTTTTTCTTCGAAAGTTGCACTTATAAAGACCGTAATATAAAAAAATGACGGTTGCGCTAATCGGGGAGTTGCAATAATCGGGGGTTGCAAAAATCGAGCTTTTACTGTATATCATATAACATTATTGGGTATGTGCTAGTTTTCACTTTCAATGTTGAAGTGAAACTTTTCATGTGATAGGTGTGCTGGTTGTCACCCTTACAATTTATTTTCTTCTTCTTCTTTTTAATTTCTTTAAATATGTTGCCAGTCCGCCTCAATAATGCCCAAGTGGCTCTGAGACATTATTATTATAATTGTATTATTTATATATTTTTATTGAAATAAAACTAACTGAATTTCTGACAAGCTCAGTAAATATTCTGGTTACACGTATCAATTCTTCAACTGCGACAAATATTTCCTATAGGCCGCCAACCTGCTGAATACACTGATGAAGGGACGGACATAGCTAGATCGTCTCAGAATTTATGAACAACTAAAATATGTATAACAGATTCCGTTCAACGGTTATCAGTCCTGCACCTCGCAATGTGTATAAAATTAACGCCTTAACATATGCAACATTTTTGCAATTGTTAAACACTCCCCGTACATATGCAAAACTGTTTGCATTTTCAAGCTGCACACCACACCCATTGGCAATATTACAATGCAAAAACATTCATTTGATATGGAAATAATTGGCTTTACAACTGAACAAAAAACACTTCGTACACATTTAACTTCCCAGGCCAAACACATGTTATCCTAAAATAAATATACGAGTTTAAACAACAAATGATAATGTTTTCAAAATGTGAAACATTTCTCCAAACGCCCCGGTCCATGATAAAGTTTGTTCCCCGTCAAAAACCCGTTGTGAATGAACAAACGCCGACGAACCGACAAAACTGTACAATTAATTAGATTTCCAAAAACGTACTAATTTTTTTGTTTGTTTAATTATTATGAATTTCAACCCCAACTTGGTAGTTGTGAAAATATTTTATGCAAAATAAACTTTGCCGTTTCGCAAATAGTTAAAATTGTTTTAATGTTTCGATGTGATAGCATTTGTCATATTTATTGTGGTAACATTTTAATAGAAAACTTTGCCGATTACGGCTTCTCCACTGCGCTATGTGATGTACAAATTTGTGTGAAACTGATTGGCTTACCTTGAGCTTTCCCAAAACAAACATCTGAAATGAACAAAAAAGAGTACAAATTATTAAAAAACGAAATAATAACAAAACACATTTCTCTTAGAAAAAAAAATGAATATAAACATATTTTAAACAGAAAAATTCACCATGAATTTCATACTCCAGAAGTCATAAAACACAAATATGTTGCATTCCACTCGTATGTCTAGTCTCATTCAAAGTGCCCGAGATATGAGAAAAGTCCTCTTTTTTAAAGCGTCTAATAAAAAATTCATTACACCAGAGAACAAAAAAACATAGTGGTGGCCCTTGGTAGTAGCATAAGTGGCCATAGACGGGCTGTGCATGGAGTTGGTACACACAGTACCCAAGTACCCAAATAGAGTAACTAACTGCATAGTTGGAGCAAAGACAATAGGATTGCAAAGATTAGTCATTGCTCTCTATGACTTTGCCATCTGAACCAGCATTCTGCGGTGAATTCCTCCAAGTTGATTTAAATGGAGAGAACATTGCCAGCTGGAGATCTTGAAGATGAGTCAAATGGATTTAATAGATATTGTGGCAATACTACGTCCGTCCAGAGTCTGTTTTTCTTCGGGGAAAACAATAAAGTTAAGCCATCTGATTAATTATGGCTTAAGTGAGTTAAGGCAAACGCTTTAAAATTAGTCTGTATGGCTGTTCCCTTACAATTACATAAAGGGGAGCTTCGATGAAGTCTGAAAGGGGATCTTCGATGAAGTCTATGAGCTATGTACGACATAATTTTTATAGTCTGTGATCGTGACCTACTGTTTAAAGAGGACTTAGGAGGTATAATGCTTTTTCCAGAGACGTTTTACTTGGCTTTACAGATTAATCTCGCTGAATCCCTTTTCTTTTTTTTTATAGTCTAGTCTAGTTTGGTAGATTACACCACAGGTCGGTCATACAAAACAACTTCTTGTGTTCTAAATAGAATTCTATTTTCAAATTGTTCTTAAGCACTTTGGGACTTCGAAATAATGCGATGAACAACATATTGTCTTACAGTTCTCCGCAGAGCAATACACATCCTTTGCATTCCTACAATCTCTAGTGTAGAGCCCCGAGTAACTGATGAAATATTTAAATTACTTTAACACCATCAAAACACGAAGGGTGGAAGGACGGGAGCAGCATGGACTGCTCCACACATGCAAATGTGATGCATCACATATACGAGTATGCAGCATACAAGCACATGCATGAGCCATGCAACACACTCAGCATATGCATTACGGTCCATCGGTCGCTTGCTCCATTGCTGTGTGTGTGTGTATTTGGAGGAGCAGAAAGAAAAGCTTTAAGTTCAAGATGATGGAAACAAAATAACAACAAAGCGCAAAACATCAGGCAAACTACAATGGAAGACAAACAAAGCAACAGTAAATATTTTTGCGGTAACCAACAAACCAAGAGTGGCAAACAAACAAAACAAAACATAACAAAGAAATCCCTGACTTGCCCCATTCACCCAACTCTCGCTCCAGTGACTCTGGTGCGAATAGGCAACTTGTGAAAACTATCAGCTTCTGTTGGAGAAGTGGCGAGTAAAGAGGACAGGTTTGTGTGTAGCACCGAATTATGAGTACACTACAAATGCGTACGGGGAACGGCTGTTCTGGAGTGTTTTCGATGACGACTACACTCGTCCGATATCAAAGACCGGTTTGGAGGACTTCACAATTGAGAGCGCGGTGTATTCACAGAGTGGTCATGGGACATATATTTGATACTGACAGGGATGCTCCACTGAGAGACAATGAGTGGTATCATTCTGATACCAGGATCTTCATTATATTTCCCTCTTCGTGCTCAAAATATATTTTATATTGGATGCATTTGACCGAAACCAACTAACAGCGGCATAATAAAATAATATTAAAAAAATTGCATCTGAAATCCCTCGAAAAAGGATTTATTTCTCCGATTAACAAACCTGTGACGCAATGTCAACAAAGACAATGCAGAGGTGCCGAGTATGTTTAAAGAAGTATAAGTACTGCTGCAAACTCTAGATGTCAATTGAAAAGGGCATAGCTGTTCTCAGAGTAGAACGGTCTAGACTGTCTTTCATGTCTTCTGGCTTTGGTGGCGGCGTTTCGGTTGTCAATATAATCACGAAGTTCTTGGTTCCATTCAGAGGTGTATTCTCAATCAATTTACTGCAAATTTGAACAAGCTTAACGACTTATAGACAGCTGTAGAATGTTCGAAAAGCATCGGATATGCATAAACTGAAAATCATAGAAGACTAAGACCACCAGTAACCTGACTACGACCAAATAGAAACTAAAATCATCGGCGAAGATAAAAAATGGAGGAATATAATTTCATAAACTGTAATTCCAATTGGAGAGATCGCACAGGGCCCGACACTACGCAAATATGGCTGATCTTTGCAGAATTCTAAAGCTAACCTTCCTTAGATCATCTCCCAAATATAGTTGACCGTGTCAGTATCGTAGTCCCCAGTGGCAACATTGAACAACAATTCCTATAAACTCATAAATATTCAATTGCATCAACGAAACCCAACAAAATAAAAAGAAACTATTTAGAACAAAAAGCTCAAGGAATCTAGAAAACGAAATGAAGAAAACTAAAAACAAGAACCAGAATACGAATACGAATATGAAACACATCCTCGATATAAGGAAATTTTCTCGTCTAAATGTTCCATGTGCAATACGATAAATAAAAACAAACTTGTGAGGCAAAATCAAAATATTTCCAAAATATAAAAATAAAATAGATGTTAACCACAGAGCATGAAGTTTGCCAGTACGAGGCAGCTACGAAAGCACAGAATGCTCAGTGAAAACAAAAGAAAACAAAATATTGAACAACAATAAGCTGATTAAGATGCTTTCAGAATATTTGCCATGAGGTGGTGAGGAGATGAAGAGACAGGTAAAGACATACTCGAGTTTGTACTACTTGAGTTAACTTCTATCAACTGCAGTCGTACGAATAACCCAACGAGGTTTTTTGATTCGACAAAGAGGAAAGGACAATAATATTGGAAAATGTGTAATAGTACTTTGGGAGTTCATGGGGGTGTAAGTCAACTTGGTGAATGCTTATCGACTGCATGTTGGTGTCTTGATATCCGCTAAGAAAAATGCCACCGTGTGAGTGGCGAAATCTTCCCTGAGGTTAATAGTTTAAAGTTACAACTTGTTTCAAACAATAAACAATAAAGTAACAGAAAATGACAACCACCGCAAACGTTTTAAGGGCCATGACTTATGGGCATTCACTACAAGTGAAAGAACACCCCTAAGGTCAGGTGGTTCTACACAACTGGCGGATGTTTATCCGCAGATAAGTTTTACGAGAGTCTGTAACATACATACGACGGTATTAAAATTGTAATATTGGAAATTGTAACGGCATATTAGTCAGGAAGAAGATCTTCGGTCGAGAGAAGATCTTCATTGAATCCGGTAGTAAGCAGCTCCAGATTTAGACATCCTACAATCCATAGAGCCACACGCCTTGCTATCACCTGATGCTATAACAAATAACCAAGTTGGCAAACATCGGTCCGAACGGAGACCTTTTGTCAGTCCCTTGACAAAAGCATTTGCTGGGTTAGTCATTTTTCTTGCACGTCCACAGTGCTGTTGATTTCATCGTCTTCGTAGCACAACAGTGAGCACTTCCTCCCATTAGTTTCATCTTAAGATAGAAAATGCATTGAATGCATAATAAGTGTGAGAGGTTTTCTCTTTTGCCGGAAATTCTGTTTAAGCTGAGCACCAAGGATTTCTTGCCGTATATCCTTAAGGGAAACTTGAAATGATTTAAGATAAACACTTCTTTACGGATGCATTTGACTTGAGTACCCGCCGGCAAAAACTAAGTCAAAAACACTGCTACGGTAACAACAAACAACACGGCAACACCCTTAACATTGAATTTTAGATTGTAACAAATTGTGTCTTACCCACAATACACAGCGTCTGAAACATATCCTTAAGAGGAAAATCTTTGGTTAAGGAAATAGTTTTTTAACACTTACACATCGTTACCTTAATATAAAAAAGGCCCTAACTAATGACAAACACTTTTTGCAGGAGAAGGGAAAAAACATAAGCTTCTATACTAGTTTCTAGTTTCTGTAAAAAGTGTTTTCCATAAGTTAGGGCCTTTTTATATACGCCTAACGTTATAAAGTCCTCACATCAGCTGACGGAGTTGGTTTTCTCTTCGTTCAGGATTCACGATAATCTTTATTACCAAAAACACCGAACATCTTGTGAATCATCTTCAATTCTAAGTAGCTTATCAGAGTGCAAGCGACTTTTGAGGAGACTCGTATGTCATGCACATTATCTGTAAATGGAGGGAGACTTGCGATGTTCGGCTTACGGAACACAAATGAAAACATATACTTCTCACAGGATCTGGTGTCACATCTCTGGATTGTAATGTGTGTTGTAGGATATGAAAGTGTGAAATTTGCTACTGATAAAATCCGCAGACAGACAGTTCTGGTAGATAATGTCAAAGGTGGCGGATAATGTAGCGCTGTGGCTTTGCATAGACAACTAGACAAGTGTCTGAGATGTAGGGAGCGGAACTAACGATTTCGCAGCCAGTAGTTCCATTGTAAAGAAAACGAACAGCATGAATTGGGCTTTGGAACTGGTTCTATCGAAGATTATAAATTTGTCTGCATGGTCTCTCTAACATAGCCTTTTATCGGCTAACTCCTCTGCAAGAAAGTTTCATATCATTGGTTTTAAATTTATTCACTTTTAAATATTGTTTCCTCAGAATTTGTTCTGAAATTCACTATGGGCTTGTGATCTCCCTCCAGGCCGTAGTAGCAGATAAGTGGAAATTACACTCAGTCTCGGTCTTGCCTCCGCAATAAGTACCCGAAACCTAGGATGTCTGCCAAGTATTCTAAGACAATAGCAAAAGTATATTTTGCCTTGCTTCCCCCCTAAGACAATAGCACTACATCATGACCTCTTTGTATCCTATGAAAAGTCTATCAGAGATTACCGATTACTGCTCCGACAATGACATGTTGGAAATTCATTTCTTGTAGGCAAATTTTCCATAGAACGTCAGTTTGCCCTCACACCCTCCCATGCAGGCTTATGGGTAAATCCTATGTTATTTTATGATACTCCTTGGCCACACCCCATCTGTCTAATCCCTGAATGTGTCATAATAAATATTTATTGGATATCAATGATTTCCATGAAAACTCCCGTTAACAACGAGGAAGTCCCCAAAAAAAGCACAAAACAATATAAATAAATCTTTAGGCAAACAAAGACTAAAAAGGTAACCATAGATTAAAAACCAACAAATACAAAAAGGCCAGCCTTCGACCCATCCCCAGTCCTCTCCTCTCGACCAACTCCACCACCACCAACAGTTGCTCCTCCCGAATACAGCATCCATTTGTTGATTGTACAACAGCGGACACAGAGCAAAAAAAAAAGGAAATCTATTTGTATTTTTGGTACGATTTCCCCACACACACACACAAAATGGTAACAATATAGCAAATACTCGCACAACGATTCCAAGTGGCATGCGTTGCGACTATGGTTACACGTTTGCGGAGACCGGTGGAAGTATATCGTGACTGCCATAAATCTTACAATTGTCAGCGTATCTAATACAACCATAACTTTGAACCTTTTTGCAAACGCTTTTATTTAGGACGAAACCTGGGGATGCGACGGCGGGCCAAAGCTCCAACAAAGTCTACATGCATAACAATGTATCCTGTATCCGGAATTGAGAATTCTGTATTTAAATATTTAAGAGTGACTATCACAAAAGGAAACAGAATTAAGGGAAAGTAAATACTGGCATGTTGGCTGGGGAAGGGGGAGGGGGTGGCAAAAAGAGGGGATTTCCCGCCTTAAGATATGCTATAAATTATAATCAAATGGAGCAACACAAGTCGTTGGGACAAAGTGTGACTCACGCCATTCGATTGATTTTTGTTTGGTTTCCCCCTCCAGGGAGGGGGGGAAAGTGCTCCATAAGGAATAAGTGAAGGATTGTAGTGGCAGTTGTATCGGGTTGGGGGGTGTAGGACATGATTTGCAATGATTGTTAATTGCTATTAGATGTTAGTGTAATTTCTTAACAATGACTGTTAGTTTTGGCCTAGGTTTGCTTCCGGGATTTTGGCTTTGGCTCCGGGGAATGGGCCAATGTAAAGGTGTTCTTTGTTTATGTATGTTATGTACACATACAACCCGTATATTTAATTTGTTTGTATCTGGACGAAAGCCTTCGAGATTTGGTTGGTCGGTACAATTTAATTCGTCACTTAATATTTTCCACCAGACTTTAACCAATAATGTTTCGTTTACTTTTATGGGTGTAGCGTTGAATTTAAAATACATTTTGATTACGTTTCTACAGAACATATTTATTTTCCTTTAATTTTCATAGAAAAAGTAGTCAAGAATACTCAGCGAGTCCGAGTTACTCGTCAATTGCACCAGGTTTGTGTGTGTTGTCCTTCAAGGGATTTAAAAAATCATCTTAGAATATAAACTCCGCCAACAAAGACATTTACAGACACATGTCACAAAAACCTTAGAATATGAAGCGATTTGTAGTTAAATTGTACTGAATTCACATTTCAAAATCAATCTATTGACAAAGCGACGGAAAATATGGTGAAGCCTGTACTGGAGTAACTACGTACTTGAACTCGAGGTCAAGTTTTGCAAATGTATTTTTTTTTGAGTCATCGATAGTGAGTGGATTTTTAGAAACTCGATCAACAGCTAGGAAAAGGAAGACAACAAAGAACAGCCCCGTCAGCTAATCGTATTAAAAGCGAACGCACAGTCTGAATGATTCGTTGGTGAACCTTCAAAAAAACTTTCGGTAGTCCAAGTGACTGCACAATTAGATCCTTCTCTTTTCATATAGCCGTAAAATAACCACACTCGTCGTTGTTTCAACTAGACTTCCATACTACGGAACAGATTATTTGGCTATATAGCACAGAGTACCGCCAAATTTCGATGGGCTTCAAATTCTGATGTGGCAATAAATCGGTGTGTGTATCTCTAGGATCGTGGGAGGATTCATCTCTGTTTCATGCATACATTCTAAAGGCCTACAAGCGAGTAACTGTTAGTACTTGTACTTGTTTAACGAAATACTATTTCCAAAATTTATAATTTTCCATTACAGTTGCGCCCCTCTTCGGAATAAGAAAAAGAAACCTAACTATCTACCGCGTTCTAAGAAATGTCTTCAACTCACGTACAGACGAGTATAAACGCCTCATGTAAAACATAAAAGTTTGTTGTAAACCGCTCTCATACAAATGTATTTTGTGGAAATGTGTCTGTGACACATTGGCGCACAATGACATTGTCATTTCAGCCATGACAAACAGAAAGACACGATGTTCAACTTTACCACGTTTAACAATTTTCGAAACTCTATACAGTGAAAGAACTACCATAAATGTTATTGCAAACAAACAATATGTATCAGCTGATATGGACAATGACTTAGGGAACTGCGAGAGAGTTACAGACAATGTCAGCTGATGTAGACTGACTCTACGGACAGAGACTCTCAGCGGACTGAGACTTCCAGCTGACTGAAACTCTCATCTTAATGAGACTCTTAGTTGAATTCCATGCTCAGCTGATTGAGACTATCATTATAATGAACTAAGTGAGTGAGCGTAATACCTGATGTATGAAAGAACTTATAACCCTCATCTCAGCTGACTCAGTCAGTAGGCTGACCAGTTTATAAACAAACTGACTAGCAAACTAAAGCTATCGGCTGACATTCAGACGAGACTGAAACTCTCATTTTGCGGTGACTCTTATATGCTTGGTTCGCAGAGAGTCACTTTACTGAGAAGATCAGCTGACTCTCAGCAGACTGAGACCACAATTTCACATGTGTCTGCAGACTCAGACCGATTTTCTTTCCTTGGCACTGTTCAAACATTGCACCTCACCACACATTCTCTGCCAGTGTATTCCCATTTGACATTTGTGCTAAATCATTTTACAACATGTTACATGGAAAACTGAAGTGCTCCTCATACAATTTATTTACACACGACACATTTATTTGGCTAAAAAGAACTACAAGATTCACTAAAAGATTGTAAGTGAGAACAAAACTACAGGGAGCGCAAAAATAGAAACGCAGTATGAGCGAATATGTCACAAATGCACGACACTTCATTATTAACATTTTTTTATTCTCGCAACTTTTGGCTGAGTGACGAAGTGCGAGTGTGAGCAGTCACTAGCAAGCACACTTAGACATATACGTGTGTATGCGTTGGCATGTCGGCCATGTTAGCACGATGTCATTTTTTGGCAACAATAAAAAACAAGTTTTTAACAATTCCCCACATGACCGGGGAATGCGAAGATGGCCCGACGCGGAGGTAGGAACAACTGACAACACATTCTTGTTGCGTTTTTTTTTTTTCTCGCAATCTTTTTTGGCATTGTTGTATTGTGTTAATTTTTTATGAATATTTCGTCCTTTTTAGTTCAACATGTTTTCAGTAGTCATTTTTTTGCTTGCTAAGTTTGGAGCGAGCCAGGACAAGACCTAAAATATTTTGGTGTAGTCTATGACTTGCTGAAAGTTGTTAACACTGAATGGTAGACAACAACAACAACAAAATTGAAATTGCAACATGGAATGGCGTCTCTGGGTATGGAGTTTGTGGCAAGCAGAGGAACGTGTCACTATGTGCAAATGTTTCTGTTGTTTCGGTCTTTTGGGTTGTATTTCTTTTTTATTCATGGCTGAGGGTTAAGGGTGAGTCATTTTGTGTCCATAATACCCCCACAGCCAAAAATGATGGGAATTTTAATCAGAAAATGTGTTAGCCATACAAAATACACGACTTGTCCAAGTAAGCGACGTTGACTGGTAATGAAAATATCTTCATTCTGATTGGAAATTCAGAAAATGAAAACAATAGTTTTGTCCTGAAATTAAAGCGAAAATAATTGCACATTTCTGGGTTATTTTAAAAATCAAATAGTGTAATGTCTGCGTCTACGAGGAGCAGGCTCTGCCATGGCATAGATGTGCTCCCCATGTTCATTGAACACATGGCATGACATATTCGCACCATTTCTATGGCTCTGTTTAACTGACTACCCTTTTATGTAAGAAAGCCAAAGTTGTTCATGGTCTGGTCCCGGTAGTCAATGGTGGCTTTAAAATCTACGAAGAGTTGTTATGTATCTAGTTGGTTTTTGTAAACCTTTTCCGTGATTGAAAGCCTTGATTTCTGAAGCCTAAAGACAGTCTGGAAGGCGCCAGTAATATCTGTCATAGGTACTCATGAAATTCGTCTCTAGCATCGCCTCCTTTCTCTTTATAATAGTTTAGGGCCTTTTTAAATCGACTTGTAGGATATACACGCTCAAACAAACTCCCCTACAGATTACACACTAAACCATACAATAAACACGTGTACTGAATATGGTGAATCCACCGTTGATATTGACAAATGCCAGAGAGCAATTTATTCAGTTTGCGGCTAAATGCAACAAATTTGCTTAAATTTTTCATCATTCAATGAAACGAACAAATGCATGATTTACTTCATTTAAAATTCTATTCAATTTCGCACATGAAATAATAATAAAAATATTATTGTGATGATCAAAGCAAAAATTGTATGAGTTACGGCCTCAGCATCTCAATACCGCCCGCCAACACCGCCATAATCGTCCGAGGGGAAACACACGAAGAGGTTCATTGGATTTTCATAATATCAGCGTGCTCGGCAAATGTACGGAAATTTATGCGAATTTCAAATGCAATTTATTATCGAGAAGAAGAAGAGTGAAGGGAAAAATAAAAGAAAAGTAATGGAGAATGAGGTTTGTACGTCGAGTACGAGCAAAAGTGTTGCTGCATTTTCATGCCAAATATGAATTATGAATAGGAGTTGTGTGGTTGTTGTTGCATTCCGAGTGGAAAATAAATGTTTCGAAGGAAACAATTCGATTTAAATGCATGAGAGAGCATCCGCAATAACGAAAAGGTGGGTGGGGTGTAAAAAGTTCGGGGACAATTTGATCCTAAAAAAAGTTAAATTCCTGTAGAATCGTTCGAAATATCTGGGAATAATAAAAAGTAGACAACATACCGCTCATTTACTTCAATAGTGTCACAACTCAAAACACGATTTGTTCAGGAGAGCCGTTTAAGGTTTTCAATTGCGACTTACTGAACAAATATAGGGAAAGAACCATAGGTTTCTCGAACAAACTAAACCCCTGATATATGTATCTATAATACACGCAGAACATAAATCAACTCAAATAAGAGATTTACAGCTTTTTCTTGAGCAAAAAAAGAAAAACGTGAATTTTGAATTGTGACACTATTGAAGTAAATGATATGTTGAGGGGAGGGCTGTGAAAGCCACACAATAAATGACAATGACAAATTAAAATATAGACAAAAAATCAAGTAAAAACATACAAGTGTCATATTCCCAGGTATCCCAAATCCAAATCCGTAAAAATGTTATAACATCAACCTCGAAGAAAACAAGTCTGATATCCCAAAGTATCCGCGGTGAAAAGTGGTCGAGACCACGCCATTGGTGGTAACTTTTGCCAGAATGTGATAATATCAACCTTAAAATTTCGAATTTTACAGAAAATTACTAGACGTCCAATTTTTTCTGGAAAACATTATATCTTCTTCTTCTTAATATATATTTACCCTCGACACTGATTCACTGACTCTGACACGCAGTACGTAGGAATTTAAATAGGCATTCTATAATTCTATAAATAATAATAATAAAAAAAATAATATTTTTTTTTGTACAGAAATTGTGTTTTCCCCAAATTTTTTTTTTTCCAAAATTTTTTTTTTACAAAATTGTTTTTTACAAATTTTTTTTTTTACAAATTTTTTTTTTCAACAAGATTTTTTTTTTCAACAAGATTTTTTTTTTCAACAAAAATTTTTTTTTTCAAAAAATTTTTTTTTTTCAACAAAATTTTTTTTTACAACAAAAATTGTTTTTTTCAAGAAAAAATTTTTTTTTCAACACAATTTTTTTTTTTGAACAAATTTTTTTTTTTTTCCACAAAAATTTTTTTTTTCAACGAAATTTTTTTCCCATATTTGAACGGGCGCCATAGGCTCATTACAACTTACTAGTGTTTATATACACAGAATTTGGGTAAGATCGCGCTGGGCGTATTGATATTATTATTTCTAAAGTGGGCGGAATAGAACATTTGTTTGGGAGGTAACCGAATGGGTAAGTAAGTAATTTTAAGAAAATATTAACCCATGACAAATTCCGAAGCGATTGTTTAACTCTTTCGAAAGTTATCGTGCGGCTGGTACGACAGACAGACAATGTCTCAAATCGAATTTGGTTCAAAGACACCTAATGTCTGAAGTGACTCCTTCTCTGTGTTACACATTTGAGTCGTATCAAATTATATATACCCTCCTACCCGTAGGGTAAGGTTATAATAAGGCAAATCACAGCGCAATCCATCAATAGTCCACACTCAACGAGTGTTAGTGAACAAGGGGATCAGATATTGGGTATTAGATACACACCACTAGATGAACGAAACACCATGATCCCGCATCAAAGCCAAATATTTTCCCGCTCTCAATTGATAAGAAATGATAATTTTCGGGTGATTATCCTACAGCTCAAAGGGGCGAATTGTGATACAAAAGTCATCGGTGTGACCACCAAGTTAGTAGGTGGGCCATACTGTATTTTACTGGGACCATTTAAACGCTGCAGAGATTTGATCCGAGATAGATAATAAAATGCACAGGGAAACGCATACAATTTTGACTCTACAATGTGTTCAGCAAAATATTGCACAGACGGACCGATACAATTTCGTAACGGAAATCTAAGACTACATCCTTAAAGCCCTTGTGGTTCTTACTTGTTTGCCCCGTGTACTTTTGATATCACCTTAAACTCAATCGAAACACACCACGTATGTACGAGCGCTTCCTATCGCGCTGCATAATCAGAAGATACATTTCCTTTATCCCGTCTTCTCAGTCGCGAACAAAAGGATAAAGGAATGAAATATAAACAATAATGATCCTTGCAGAGAATATGAAATATTATTTGATTAACTGTTATTGCCAAACGACTGAGGGAGCGCAGGGCGAGTGGATGGAAAGATGCAAACAAGAGGCAAATGCTAATTTCGACAAAAATGATAATCGCTGATTTATCTAAGCAGCGACTACAGAAATTCATTGAAAAACTGCTGACACTTTTAGTCGGTTATTTCAAATGCACACACACACACACAAAAACGCAAACACAAACGGTACGGAAAAGTTATTGTTGGTTGGTGTTTGTTCGCCTTTATTCGCAGCAAATACATTTCATTTCCCTGGAGTACAGTAAATTACATTTGCCTTGATTAAGTTGCCAGCACAACAAGCGCACCAGCCCAGACGTTTCACGCCGGTGTTGTTGGTAATTACCAACTTTGTTGGATTTTTTTGAAACAAATTTTCAATGAGTTGGATTTTGTTTAAACTTGGTTACTTTTTTTGTATGGACTGAAAGTGGAGTTCAACCGGCCACCCTACTCTCACCCCTCCCTTTTCTGGTTAACGTTCTTCATCGTCCAACGCCTTGTTGTAGTCAATTCATTTAAAATAAAGTTTAAGGGATTTTGAATTTGTTTTGTGTAGCAATTGTGCATCTGAGGGTACGACAGATACGCGCTCTCTATGGCCGATTGCCGGCAACAAGAGAGAATTGTTCGCGGTGCCGGTGGTCTATGTGACAGTCACGCGTTTGGTTTTTCAAATGGCATAAAAACTGAAAGTGGTTTTTATCAATTTTGGCTGTTTTTTTGGGGTTTAAGGGAAAAACTTTTTCCGACAAAATGAAAATCGTTGTTTTGTGCGACTGAATCTCTCTGGGCTGAGGATACAGTGTAAAAACTCAATTAAACTTGAACATGCAACAGAGAGTCGTGTGGCGAATTGGTGGCATGCGTTTGAACATTTCCATACACGGCACAGGTGCCAGGTACAATACGACGACATCCAGAGTACTTTGGAGACCACCTGTTTTATCATAATTTCATCTAATATCAGTTTAAGGCTTTTACATTTACAGATAAGGCATCGGACAGTTGGAGTTTGAGAAAGTAATTTTAACATGAATGGAAAACAAATTGCAAGTAATTTCTGGGCATTACCTGTCACACAGGGCCAGAAGATTAGAAATATTTGCACTGACTGGAGTCGAAGCCAATGACCATTATAGATTTCGACACCAAGACTCCAGGTTTTAATTTTCGAAATTGGTTTAGCGGGGATTTTAGTTAAATGCCCACACACCTTCTTGAAGATGTCAAATCAGAAATCACTCCCTAAAGACAAATACAACTTCTCTGGGCATTAGTTATGCGTAACCTTAAAAGTAGGTACCGATCACTGAGTATACAAATTATATCGGGCACATCGCTCACTGATTGGAGAAAATTTTCACAAATGTTATGTTCCTTAATCACAACAAAAATGTGTGCCTGATTCCAAAGGATTCGGACCTGTAGATCTCAAAATGTTGGCCATTCTGTACACTTATCTGCTAAATACACCAACAATTCAAATCGCCTCTGCAAAGCTCCTACCACCATAAAGACATTTGTTCGGTCATGATTACGCATTTAATTGTAAAGTTATGCCCCGTAGCGACTGTCATTTAATGTAGGTGGTTTTTAACTCGGCGCTAGTCCAGCAGCTCCAATTGACAATGAAACTTCCTCGTACTTTCGGTTCAGTGGTTTAATCGACTACAGAAAGCTATACAAAAATTAAAAGCACCCGGGACTGCGGCATCATTGCTTTAAAAAGGATAACTTTTATTTCTCTTGATCAAATGGATAAAGATAATCCGAAGACAAGAGAATATTTTCTAAAAGAAACAAAAGTAGTTCAAGAAAAAATGCAGCTTGTTAGTTAGTCTGCCCTTTTGTATCTTAAACTTGAAACTAGAAACTTGATTTAATTTAACTTAAATCCCTAATTTTATTATCGTACCACATACACAGCCGTCTCATAAGTACCGAGATACTCCCATCTTTCATTATCCACAACATATCACTAACAACTCCTAACAATCCACTTGGTGTAGACACCATTTGTTGCAATAAATAATAGATTATGATTACCTTAAAATGCAAAAGTTTGCCACTTCTCCTGCATAAAACTGTCGAGACAACATTTTCCCTTCTAAACACCCATAATCTGCTGCGGCAAGTATTCTAATTAACATCCTTGAGAGGGAATTGTCCTTAAAGAAACGCACTTGACACTTTCTTTCCACGCAGCCAAATTCCACGAAAAGTCATTAAGAAAGTTTCCACGACAAAAGCACGAACGACGACGAGAACGAAACCATTATTAAATATTTCTCTAATCTCAAGTTTACAACTTGGCAAAATGAAACTATTTAAACTATCGTTAACTTCAGCACAGCTCCGTGATGCCGGCTCGAATAGACGTAAATCCAGCGACCGCACCGCCACACGGGATAAAAATGTTTTAATTATTTCTGCGTTGCAATTATAAATAAAAACATACTTAAAGATACTTAAACCTTGACATTAAGTATAACTTTAATGCCCCAGCAAATACTGTGCAACCGTTTGTGACGGGTGGTTGAGGCGGTGCAATCAACAGCAGCCAGCAGCAGGCTGATGGAAGGACGGACGGGCCAGCAACCGGTAGTCTCTGCAGTCACCCACACATACAGACTTTGTGATACTAAAACAACAGACTTATAAAAATAAATAAACCAAATGATGATAAGGACGCAAACGATGGATGTGGAGCCGTGGAGGTGTTGGTGGTTGTCCTGGTGATGATGATAAACCTGTTAGTTACTGGGGACTATCTGTTTGTGCGTCGACCCATCCGGCCGTCTGTCCATCTGTGTGTTCTACCTACTCCCTGTCTGCGCTGCCTTCTGTCTCTGAATGGTGGTTTCCAGGTTTTGTTTTCCCGGTTGATTGTTGAATATACAAAGCTCTCCATAAACCTATTTATGTTTTTTTTTCTCTCTTCTTCTTCTACACAAATTGTTAGGAACAAAGGGGTAGAGAGGACGAGAGATCGCGATGAGGCAATATTGTCCTGGAGAAAAAGAATCAACAAATATTTACATACAACAGAATGTTTCGAAGAATAGCGGTCCCAACTGTGCGAGTTGGAAATCATTTGGAATGCCATGCCACATGACAATGTTGGCGGGAGGGGTCTTGAGGCATGGCTGTTGAGGTGACTATGACTTTATGGTGTGACAATTTTAGCACAGCGCGTATCGCGTATCGGTGAAAGAGTTTTGTGTTCGTTTTGTTGTTGCTGTTGTTCTATGACTACCCAACGGAAGCGGAAACAATGCGACAGATTTCAAGTGGTTTTTCTCTATCGTGTGTATGTGCAGGGGCCAGGAGAAACCGAACGGAATGGACTCGAACGAAAGTCACAGTAATTTGTTCTGTTTGTTTATTATGTTTTGTGAATGTCTAAACGGACCATTCTGCTTTTGTACATAAATGGAAATCATCAATTTTGTATAAAATGTACAAACAAGAAAAGGATTATGTTGGACGTGTCCGACTCTGCGGTACCCTACAACACTATTTTAAGTGTTTTGCAAATAATACATTGAAAATGATTAGTCACAGAGAAATTTAAATTTTTTTTTGGAATTGAATTCGAAGTTTGTATTGGGCTGGATCGATTTGAAATTTCCCACCAGACATAATTGAGAAGTTTGTCTGTGTCATCGTCACAACTAAGGGAAATCTGTACAGCGTTAGGCTAACATTGTGGTAACTACCGTAAAGTAAGTCGACTAATACTAATTTTGGAATTTATGGACCACAATTTCAGTCATGTAGCTGACTAGGCTGACTTCGCAGTTGAGCATCCTATCCACGGTTTCTGGTTGTCACGAATGGCTTACTCGACATTCGCCTAAGGATCTGCACTGTTAATGGATTGTTCGCATAACAAAAAAAAGTGTGGCAGCGGCAAATCGCAGATCCGCGTGGACCGTGATGAAATCAAATATAATTCAGGTCCATTTCCTCAATTTATTGACACCAACAAAGTTTTATCATGATGCCATCGCTCTTGTTTCCCGATCGCCAGAGGAGGCAGTTATCTTGTTAAAACAGCCGCCGGGATGAAAATGCTCTTCGGTAGAAAAGCTGATTTTTCAAAAAAAAATCGTTGTCTAGTTCGTGCTGCCCTATGACCCAAACAGAAAAGCAAAGCGGATGGTCGTGTGCCTTTAATTCCTGGGACAATTGGACCATTTAAGCGAAGGTCTTTGTGCAAAAGTTGGTTCAGGCTAGTGTGCGAAATGTTGAGTTGTCTGGAAAAATACATCTAACGATGAATTCGTTAAAAAATATGTGTGGAATCAAATCAATTTTGTTAGAAGTTACAAACGGAAACCCAAACTCTATTGGCATCCCCTATGTGAAAGTATGGAATGTTTAAAAACATGTCCTTCCATTGGCTGTCTATAGCCGTCGCTGGCAAGATAAAAAGGGGATTCAAACAAAAATCCCATTTTATGGCATAATATCCAATAAATCTTTTTAGTGACATTTACATTTTTTGCATAGACATCGCATCGCACACACGCAGACATCATCAAGCAGACGGACAAGGCTTTGTCATTTCATTCCAGAGTGGGGAAACAAAGGTACGTACATTCATGTTGTGCTTTAATAAAAGTAAAAGTGCTCGGTAGATTCGGTTTGTTGCGTATTTATTTCTTACTGTTGTGGCTATTTTGCCAAAAGGGCTGGACAAAAGTAAGAAAGTGTTAATTAACTTTGTACCCCTTCCTCATATTTCGTGGCAACAAAAACTCACTCGCTGGTTTGTGTTTTATTTGAAATTTCGTCTGTCCTTGTTGTTGTGATCTGTATTGTTACAATATGTTAAATGTTGCTATTAAGTACCATTTTTTTTTGGCTGCATAATTGTAAATGATTTTTCGCCAGGACACAAAGGGCCGTACATTTTTCGTTGGGGTGCAGGTACGTAAAATGGGTTTTTGATTTGACAGTTCAATATGTCTTTTAAAGAATTATTGGAACTGACACAATGGCAGCGCTATGATTGGGTTTTAACTCAAACTCCGGGTAGAATGTTCATATGTCCGAAAAGTGTAAGAGCGGTTTACATTATTTTTATCGGGAGATTTATCAAAAACTCATTGGTTCTACAGACAACGCATTGAGAATGGAGAGCACATCTCCTCCGATAAGCTCATGATAAATGCGATAAATGTTCCCTTTGTGAGTGAATAAGACATTATAAGGAGGACTAGTAATGAAAAAAAACGAACTTTAGTCACGAAGTCAACTGAATGTTGGTGGTAACCCAGTTTGGTTTGACCATCTGGCAACGTGGCTTTATTGAACGGCCTTCAATAGTTTATTGAACGTAGTTCTCCAATATGTGATGGTACTCCATGGTTCAGGCCTTCACGGTGACAATCTAGTAACTCTGTAACCGAAATTACGCCTACTTCCGCTGTAACGGGTTATTTTTTTTTTGAAGATCAACACTCAGAGAAAGCTTGCTATAAAGACAATGCACTGTATGAGTGAAAGGAAATTAGGGTATCGAAAGGAGGAAGAGTGTTTGTTTAAATTTGTTCTGAACTCAATTAAAGGAAGAATGATCCACATACGAACGGATCTGGTGAAGAACGCATTTTCTCCATGGTATGTCGCCCGATCAACCGACCACTTGCCAACGAACGTATGAGAGTCCCTGGAAAGCTGCGTTTCCCGGCTGAAAGTTCTAACACCAGGGACAAGACGTTGAATATCTGAGGAGCAGATACCGTTAAAATATCTATAGAACAGCGAGATACAACCCACATTCCGGCAATGCTGAAGGGAGACAATAGATTTGGATGCCCTTCTATCCCCCATCATCACCCCCGCTCCCCTCTGTACATGGTCTAGAAGCTGCAAAGATGTCAAAGGAGCCCTTGTTCATATATGGAAGTTATATTCCATTTTTAGGCCGGATGTAAGTGGTGTAAATATTGACCGGATCAGATGGAGTGAAGTATTTCTTGCACCGCTTCAAAAACACTTGAATGATTCTTTCGACACTTCGCATATATGACTTGCCCAACGAGCCCAGAACATCAAGAGTGTCCGATTGATTTTGAAGATTTTCACGAGTTATTGGAGATTTGGATTGGATTGAGTCTAGCCCTAATACATGAGCAAAGCGAGTAAAGATGCCCCGAGGCTTTTTCCGCCTTGACGAACTAGTGCGACTTCTGGTATAGTATTCTAGTGGATGTGGTTCATATCCAAATCGCGGTCTTGCTGCAGCCACGACCTCCTATGCAAAATAACACTTCGAGTATAGTGAACGCTGCACGAAATATCATCAACACATATGAAAACAGTGTACAAAATAACCATCATTTTTAAATATAATTCAAAAAAGTATCTTTCAACCGAAAAAATAATTAGAAATCATTATTTCTATAGTTTGAAGGGAGGGATATGGTTATTCATAAAGTACTTCAGGTCTCTTACATTTACAAAGACAATGCATGTTTTCCATTAAATACCTCTATTGTGAATTTCTGTCTATCACTGTGAATTGTTAGGTGGGTGCAGTCTGAGCTAAATCGCTACACAACCACCGCTGTGACTCAATTCACAGGTAGAGGTCGCTACAGTAAGCATGAATGCGTATCTTAAAATTCCACACTGTGTAAACATGAATCGAGTCAAGTTTCATAACAACAAAGGCACAAGAAATCATCCTTATACTCGAAACAATTAAGACCATTTAAAAGTTGGTCAAATTAAAAATTAGCAATCCTTAAGTGTCCTAAATTATCCTCATTACCGAAAAATATCCCTTAATAATTTTCTCATTAATTATTAACTTTTTAACCATTTCAGTAACTTTACTTTGGCTCTACCTTAAAAAACTAAAAAACTTTTCGTTGGTCCGTCTATTGGACGTTTTTTCCTTTTGCTGCACAAAGTCTTTGTTGCTGCAACTTTGAAGGAAGGAAAAGTTCCGGCCAAAATGATTGTATGTTGATGAAGGAATGAATGTTTACGTTTGCCCCAAAGCTAAAAGTATGTTTACATTTTGCCTTATTTTACTTTAGTTGAGTCTGTTGACAAAAAAAAAACACACACACACAGACAAAATATATAGAAAAACGCCAAAAATCTCTTTTTATCGCATTAAAGTTGAAAAGGGCTAAGGAAGGGGATGTGATGGGAAAATCAAAAAAAAAATGTGTGCAAATTTGTTAATTAAGTACTACTAAAACCACAGGGGCAAGGGAAAACTACGACGGCGGACTGCTTTGAATGAAAACTTATACAAAAATATATTCATTTACAAATTTACACTTTCTGTTCCGCAATAGAAGTGTAAATTATGAGTTCTTGGAATGGTTTGAGTTCTGGTTTGAATAACCATTAGGGCAAATATAAATTCGGTTGGACTATATGATAAGCTACACAACACTCTGCTGAATTATGAGATATCTGATGATTGAGAGTTTTTATATTGGTAACGCGTAAACACAATGGAATTTTTGTGATTTGAGCCGTAGTCGACAGACACATTTGAATAAGGTCTATGGTTTCACACCAGTAGACTAACGGGTGGCGACAATCAGCAACAATCTGGCCGTCGATAAGTAGATCATTCATGAGCAATTGGAATATGGTAGAAATTAGCAAACAGATTTTAACATCGCGACACTCGCGCCTATGGCTGCTCGATCTGTGTTCCGAAGACAAAAATAAAGGGAATGTAATACGATAATGTGAGGAGATTGAGGTCTATGGGAACAGAAATGACACCAGAAAATACTAGCAACGAGGAAAACATCAATCTAAACACTAGACTACTGGTGGTCTATTATCCACCGCCTATACGATTCAGTCCAGAGTAAAGATTCAAGAGTAAAGATTCAAGAGTAAGATCTATTAATTGAGCCCACGAAATTTGTAGTATAGACCGCCTCGAGGTAGTAAGCTAATTTAGCCTCCTTAGCTCCATCATCAATAGAAAGAATGCTCCTGGAAATAATGTGTCATCATAGGACTAAGCAAATAATTCAGAGCCATGTGTCGACGAACTAGACCAACCCTGTGCATTACACTCAGCATGAATTATATGCAAATAATAATGACTCTCTGATAACGACATAAATAGGAAGTTTTATTTATTAATTGCAATACTAAGTAAATGGGTATTCTAATTTCGGGTCCAAGGGTAAACCGGGTGACACAGGCCATTTGTCATTTTTTTTGCGGCGACAGACCAAAGCCTGTGGTGGAAATTTAACCCACAACCCCCAAGCTGATGGGCAAGCAATCTACCAACTCTCCTACCTGGGCGCTTAAATTAGAAGTTGTCCGCAGTTACTTTCCTGTAACTTCTTTATAGTCTCTTTCTCTCTCGTGTTCCTCATCTGCAAATGTTCCTCATGCTATCAGCATTCTATTGCATTCAAACAATTGTCCACTGATTTTACTTTATGACTGTTGCCTTAAATTCTCTTTCAGTGCATCAAGTTCAATATCAAACCATAAAAACGAAAGAGCAGAGAAAACAAAAACAATGATGTAGTGATGCAATTGCTTCATTGACCAACTAGAGAGAACTAGAGAGGCAAAGACCCAAATGAGACAAATACTCATGAAATTAATATTACAAACAACAACAAAAATGATAGCTTCACTAGGAAATGAATGACTGAAAGCAAACTGAAAGCCTTTCTCTTTGCATTGCAGTGGATGAATTAGGTTTCGCCTAGCGGCTGCACCGGCAATGGGGCAATGAAATCAAAATAATGCGCGGATTTAGGCAAAGGGTACGCTCGAGCAAATTAATTACTTATTTGTAACTTAAGTGTGAAGTGAATTAAATGCATTTTTTATGTCATTTCATTGTGTAGTCATTCCCGCATGTACATACATGTTTTCAGTTTTTTTTAGTTATTTAATTTCGTCGGAACCCTTAAAATTTTTTTGTTCAACAAATTTAAAAGATTAAAACTGTGATAGCGTAGGAATGTGCGAGTACCCACTTACTTTCAATTGAAAATTACGCACATGCGTAATTTAACTTAACTGAGATTTTATCATCTTCTTCAACAAGTGTAAACTTTTCAAGAGCAAACATTTTGTGTGACGTTTTTTATGAAGCATTTGTCATCAAATGTATGACAATTCGGTAGTTGCTGGCAATACGGGATACAAATCTAGGTAAGGCCTGGTTTCAACTCGTTAATGCCCGGGTTAACATCTAGTCAAGGGCATCTGTTATTAATCAATTCATCTCGCCAATGCTGGTGATTAATGGTGTGATTTTGTTTATACTTTAAGAGAATTCACATATTTTACCGCGATTTTATATCTATTATTTATGCAACTGAAAATACCAAAGGAGTTTATGTTTTCAAAAACTTCATATGAATTTCGCAAAGACAAATTAGCGCCTCCAATAATTCTTGAAACTTCAACATGAAAATATCGGTGTTATTTGTAGAATAAACGATCGCCATGGACTTGTTTCTATCTAAAGTGGAGGGTGGCACATTCCACACGTGCCGCATTGCCATAAACCAATTGAGAGGCGAGTTTAGTGAACACAAGAATTCACTAGACTATTTTTGTCGGGGCATGTGAAGTCTCCGTCTATGGGGACAAACCAACTACGAGTGGTATTTTCATTGAGGAGATAACTTTCGAAATCTTGGAAAATTTGTGTCAATATTGGACATTCAGAATGGATCATCTGAAACCGTAAGCAAAATTTTAATAAAATAATCTTAAAAAGATAAATGGCAGGCATCGGATTGTTGTTTTTTCATTAATTTTTCAAAAATGTAAGAGAAATTATACTCCCCCGTCCACCACCATTTCGAATTAGAGATTCCCAGCTGTCTGTCTGTCTGTCTTGTTATGGTTGTACACTTGAGCCCGCATTACATATGAGCTGCTCTTGTTAAGCTTGCACTGAACTCAACTCTTTTGTTGTTATGTGTTTTTACACTGTCAACGTCTTTGCTTTGTTTTTCTTTTGTAAACATTACGTTATGGCGACGGTGGCGGCGGCGATTCGTACAAGTTCATGATGTGAGCCGCTACTCTTGATGTTTTCCGGAGATTTCGCACAAAAGGGGGCGTTGTTTTCGAGTTGTTACTCTCACTTTCGTTCATGTTGCAAAGCAACACAGACGGACAGAATCGCCGAAGAGGAGGAGGAAAATTACAGACGGCGGTAAACGTTTTGTTACCATTGCGGATTACGTTTTCAACCCGCATTCACGGCGGCAATCTTTGTGCGTGTGTAATTGTTAAATTGCTGTACGATGAATACATTCGAGATACTGTAAATGCTTAAGTGGATAATTTTTCAATAATGAATGTTAAATTATTGAGCTCTATTCGTGGCTTCAAGAAAGAAATGTAGGTACTTTGCACTGGCCAACATATAGGAGTGGGAAAGGGCTGTACAATGCACTAATTAAAAATACACTTGCACGGCTGAATGTTTGTAAGACACTCACTCATTGAGTACTTGTTAGATACTGATTTTATTTTGTTAATATTTCCTAAAACTAGCATACATTTTCTTAAACTAAACTAATCCTAAAGAAGGAACGAGAACGCGATAGACGCATGCGTGGGGTTGTTTTTGTCAACCCACACACGCGTAACATCTTGTGGAAAATTCCACTCGTTATCATGCTCGTCCCTTATTCTAAAAATAGCCCGCCGCTCTATACCACACACGCATGTTGTACTGCCAGCTTATCTTAAAAATCCCAAGCTACAACATACGCACATGCATTGAATATATCCAAATTACAATTGTATACATTATTTGAATACATACAAACTACAGTACAGTTATACACATTGTTTTGAATACATTCAATTACCGAATCCAACACAATTTTATACCTTCAGCAGAAAAGGAAAAAACACCATGTGAGGATTTACAGAAATCTGAACAAGGGCTCTGTATTTACTATTACGAGTTACAATACATCTCAAAAATGCTTTGTAAAGGATGATGTTAAAATAGAGCAGTTCATTGAAGCCACTACAATGAACTACACTCAAATGCCGGGAAATGTTCTTAGTATATTGTTACCATTTTTGATTACTTTACCAAAGAAAATTCATCACCACCAACTGCAATTTAAAAGCCTCCAATGATAGAGTGTTTAGGAAACCTGAAACCTGTCTTTGGTTTCAAGCCCTCCACCATTGGGGGCTTTCAAATTACATCTGCTGGTGATGAATTCATCTTACGTCCCAAACGTACATTTTGTAGACAAGTGTAATTGATACTTGCCAAAAAAAAGAGTTGTACAATTTGTGTTTCTAAGAAATTGTCGGTTGCATTTTTATATTAATTGAACACATTCCGAAATGCATTTTCTTTTCTAATTTTCGTATTTTATTTTTTTTTAATCAGTGGGGGGTATTTGATTTTATTGCCAACGGGTAATTATAAGCAAAAACAACTTGGGCTACAACTAGTGGTAAGAAATACATACGTTGGTGGTTTGGAACAATAAAACGCATCATATAACTTCTGTAATACAATTTGTTGTACGAAGGGGGTTAGTATTTAACGGGGAGAAAAAAAAACAATCAAAAAAGCAACGAACGAACAAAGTTCAAAAGAATATGCTATTCTTTCATGGGGAAACATTTTCATTTTTCATATTGTCCAAGCTACCGAATTATTGGAAATTATTCATACCCACCTCGTCGCAATAACCACATGATAGAGGAACAAAAAATCGTAAATACAAAAATAGGAACAAAATACAAACTAAACAATTTGTTATGAAAATAAGGAAATAGAAGACATGCAAACCAAATACCAGACAGTGATCAACACGAAACTAAAAATCAAAACAAACTGAAGGAAAATATCTAAACCAAACCGAAACTAAAGTTGTCCTGTTGACCAACATCTTCAGTTTCAATTGAGTCAACAAACACGTACCAACTTTCCTCTCAGACACAAAAGCTTTTGATTATACTCGTCCAACAAGCTTGACAAGAACTAGACAAAAAGAATTTTCCGCATTTCAAGACACGAACATGTGCCAGAGGAAAATGATGGCAAAAACCACGAAGAATATTTAGTTTGTATCAAACGGCTAAACGTCCAACAAGAATTGTAACCAGTGAGAGCAAAACAAAAACGCAAACTTTATTTAACAAATGGCTTACAAGTAATTTACAGTAATCATTAGTTAACCGTTGGAAAATACAAGATTTCAAGCGATCAAAAGGAAAATGTGGAAATTTCTACTATTTGTTGTTATTGTGCCCTCCGAAGGTGTTTATAGACAAATGATTTCATAGTGTATGGTGATTTTTAACCAAGTGTTTCTTTAATCTTAGCACAGTTTTATCCGTGGGATAATCGCGATGTGAATTTGTTTATACAACGTCATCTCAATATTGAGCCATTATATTGTCAACTGTTGAGAACGGATGCCTGTCCACATAAATATTTGACATTTCATATGTATTCAAAGTAAGTTTGCGCCAAAAGTTGGCGTGTAGAATCGCCAGTGAAAACAAAAGACTTAAGAAACGAACAAGATCCGTGTATAACGCGTGGCACTCTCACCATCTCTCTGGAGAGAAGTCTATAATGGAAATGCATTTAGTGATTCATTAATGTTATTATGTTCTAGTTTAAACTGTGTAGAAAATACTTCTATTTCGGTCGTTTCTCAGAGCAATAATCTGAAATTAAAATGAAAAACCTCTGGCTGAACAGTTGGGATTTGAGCGACATTTCCTAGACTGCGCTGTCGCTGTAATCAGAATTAATCACCTAAGTTCAGCGGCCGGCAGTAATGGGTAGGGTGGTTGACTATGAGATGTAGAACATCCGGGCAGAAAATCTGACATTTTTCAGAACCGAAAATATTAGTTTTTTTTTGTGAATAAGAGATGTAATTTAAAAGCCGGTCGAAACCGGTTACCCAGAGTTAAATGCGGTCATCTGATAACACACAGGTGGAACAGTCGGTAAGACCCCTGCAAGATTAAAATAACTGTATGTACGATTCTGTACAAAAAGAGCCTGAGAAGGGCTTACCGCCAAAATCATTGAAATAGATAGCAGCAGAGTAGATATCAGATACTAGTAGCAAGAGAGAGGATTCACCCATACAGTGAATTTTTGAATTGATTTCTCAAGATATAACGGAGTTATGTGGTTGATTTGTCATAGCACATCATGTTTCAGACTGTGGAACCACAGCTCACTGAGGTAAACAAATAAATTGTCTAGTCCTTAATGTGTTGTTGAGAGAAATGCGTACAATACGATTATTTCTCAAATGCGATAATCTCTTGTCTTTAAAATATTTGGCTTTAAGCACACATTTTGTGGACAGTCAAAGTTATCTGAGAAGCGTGGATTCTAAAATGGAAATTACATTCGAAATAGTAAATGATCTCTCGGACTGTCGTTAACTACTACAAGAGGTCTCCGACAAGTTGGAAATATTAGAACCAACTAAAGTTAATAAATCGTAATCTGAGGATAAACCGAGATGTAACTTCGTTCAAAAATATATATTCGTCTACTCTTCGAATATTGTACAGATGGCGAAATTTGTATTAACAGCAAATATGATCTGAACATTTTACTATCTATTATTCCAAACCAGCAATTATAAAACTGTCACAATGAATTAATGTTTGGGATAATAAACGTTTCATTAAGGGCAGGCAGGCTGGCACACAGACATACTACCCCGCTGACATTTGAGCTTTGCCATAACCGATGAATCTAATCAACAATTACTTAAACCCTTAAAAAACACAATTGGGTTAATAGTCACAAAAACAACAACTTTATTGCTTTTTCTGTTCGTGGGAAACTGTGTGGAAATGTCATAAGTACATCTTCAGGATACGAATTAACTCATCTTGGTATTTCAACAATTGTCAGACATTTATATGCGGCTAGACAATAGATTATGTCTTATGAAGAATAATGTATTGAAAGACAATTACTCTCAAGCAACACGAAAACTTGCACAGTCCACACATGCGAACCGTCACACAGTGGGATATATGGAATACAATCGAACACAATTGGGCCAGAATTTGGGCACACGCAATTACTGTTTTTTTTCTTCTTCGAAATGGTGAAACATGATTTGTTAAGAAAATTAAAACGAGGCGGAAAAAACATTTTACAGAAAGAAAGTTTGACAAACTGAGCAAACTACCGCATAATTAGGCTCTTTTCCAACGAATATATGATGTGTGAAATATTCAAGTCCATACTCAACGAACTGAATCCACCTATGTGGCTATCTGAAAAATATACAAGAGAAGCACAAATCTCGTTCAAAACATTTCTGCGTATCAGAACCCAGGAACATGTCTTGGCAGGACACATCTTCCTCGCATATGAGGACAATGTCCATATCATCAGAAAAACAAAGCAAGATGTAACTAAAGCATTTTCAGAAAAAAATATTTGAATTCTTGGATAATGAACGAAATCCAAACCAAAGACCAAACTTATTCGAACATCTGTATTAACAAGGACTAGAGTCATACGAACAGTGAGCTGTATGAGATACATATACACGACATGAAAACAGTTAAGTGCATTACAATGTAAATTATTCTGCTGGCTAGGACATGTGAGACAAATTATTATTAATTAAATCAAGCTAAAAAAATCTATTTATTACCCATTCGCATTTCTAAAAACATATTAGATTCGCTCAATGGTTTTTAATTGTAAAAACGTATGTGGTTCCCAACAACACTTTTAGTTAATACGATATTTTTAAAAATTTTCTTACAATTAAAAAATATAACCCATCCTCTAAAAAAAACTGCAATATTCCAGTAATGTATGAGAAATAGTCCAACAAACTATTTTGATTTTCATTCAATTATCCTCAATTTTCGGATACCTCAAAATAATCTTCAGTCCCTTCCGTACAATAGGAGTTTTAAAAAAGTGGAATAAATCATTATCCGATATAAATAACATTTCAAAGCAGATGTAAGACCTGAATTGTGAATTTTCATTTAACTCGGATAAATGCACATATATTTACACTCTTTTCCATTTTCCCCAATGTGCGCTCTGCCGCATATCTCAGCTGACAAATCAGAAGACTTAAGACACAAGCACTCCGTATGAAATTTTCCCATTCTTCAGCAGACAAAACCACAACGGCAGCTCCAACTGTTACAGCAGCAACAACAACAAACACCCCACGTAATTGCAATAAAGAAAATTAACATTTTTATTTGTGAATCCAATCGAAAAATTAAAACAAAGTCTTAATTAAAACACATGTCGGCATAAACACACCAAGAGAGACAGAGACGATTGATCAGATTCAAGAAGATAACGAAAAACATAAACAAACATGGCAAGAATATGAACATGCTACATACACATGTTTGAGAGCCACCATCACAAATCGTATAATCCACAATCGAAAGCACAACACATAGAAAACATGTACGTTTTAGTTTTATTTTGTGCGAATATTCATGTTTGTTTTGGGGAAAATATCCACTCAGAAGCAAAGCGACACGGCGATGTTATCTTTTTGAAATTAAAATAATGGAGAGGCAAAATTGTTTGAGCCAATTACGCGATATCGAGTTAGAGTTGTTTTTAGTACAAGTCTCGCGAAATCAAAACACACTCAAGCCGAGCGATTGCAGTCAACTGTGCAAGGTTATGGTAGCCAATACGAGGGAGGGTCTAATAAGTCAACGGCAATATTTTGTATAACAATCACGATATTTAGGGATAGTTTTTATGTATGAAACTCTCTGTTGCCGAAAAACTCCGCAGCGCCATAGAAAATCAGGTCTGCGTCTCAACTGGATGTTATTACCTGTTGATTATTCCCCGTTAAGGCCCCCATTTTCTAGAAACTGAGTGTATTCTTTTTTATTTCATTTGCAACGATGATTGTGAATATATTAATGCAAATTTGGATCGTGAAGAAGAATTGCAATTTTTACTAGATATCGGCTTGATTGAACAATTTATTGATATTTTCTTTCTTTAGAAGTAATTTATTTTGAATAACAACTACTAAGACAACAAAAATGTACGATAAAATCCTGAAAGGCCACAACCAACTGGGCATAAACCGAAATTTCTCCTATGGCCTGAGGAAAGTGACTTATCTGCTATTTCCAGGATGCACGCCAATGATTTGTTGTCATTTGTACACGTTGACTCCACTATTACTAAACTTCTTTGGATTGTGATATTCAACATCCAACAAGTGTTCACATGGTTGCATTTAAAGTCGAGTATGCGCAATCGCGGCAGCCATTTTTGGTTTATGAAGCATTTCTTTTGTTTGATGTTGGGGAACTGGACTGGGAATTCTTCTGGGTGCTCTAGTGGCATACGCCAACTTTTTTTTAATTGATTTTAAAAATTTGAAATATTCGAAAATTTCAATTCAGCAAACAATTTCCCATCTATTAAATGCTTACGACTGTAGACGTTAAAATCTCTAAGATATTTAAAACTTGTGTAGAAAAATCATAATACGTTCTGAGAGTGTTTTCGACACCGGTCTTTCTGATCAAGGAATTTTAAAAGAACTAAGATCGGTATATTTGATCATTGATATTCTTACAACGGTTGCGAAGCTTTGTCATCACGGACTAATATCATCATAAACCGATAACTGTAACACCGAAATCGCTGTTCTAGACCAGCCGTAGTTTGTCAAGTGCTGTGAGTCGTATCATATTACCCACCACACTTCTGATGCTACCCCTCGTAATAAGGCAAACTGTGAGGAATTCCAGTGCAGCGCACAGCAGCAACCAGGCGGACTCCAGTGCTGGTTAATCGTAGCGGAATAGAAAATATAAACAACACAATGAAACTGTAACTCAAGGAAGAAGCACACGCTGACAGCTTCGACGCGCGCGCACACATTTCGCATTTCCATACGAAAAAGTGCAGTTTTGTTTTTTTGGTTTGCAATCGACCGTAAAACGTCAGTGAACTTTTTTTAACCACCAAGAAGGAAAAAATACAGTTTAAAAAGGGAAACCATTAAGAAAAGTGAAAGAAACAATTTAAGGCAAAAAATATAGGAAATGAAAAAGGAATTTTCCAAATACTAAACAAACAAAAATGAGAAAAATCTGATAGTTTAATTTAAAAGAAAACTAAAACTAAGTTTCGCGAAATTTTGAGAAGAAAAAAAGAAAAACCGATTAACATAAGAATTTCCCGAAATGCGTCATTTTGCAGCATTTTCCTTGCTGATAATAGGCATCCTCAGTTACACGCATAACGCGAAAGCTCTGATTTTCAGTCAAACGGATTTGAAGAATTTCGTGCGCAGTGGAGTGTTGGATGTGAATGTCATGCGATGTTTTCTAAGGAATAACAACGCCTGCCCGAGTCCTTACATCATGTATCGTTTATATACACCGTAAGTGCAAAATGATTAGAGCCAATTCAATCAAATAATAACACAAAACTTAACACTGACATGATCGCCGTTTGCCTGTGGATTCATGTGGAATTTCATTTGCATGATTTTTCATTCAAATGTCGTGAAAACGAGCCCCATTGGTTTTTTAAGTGTGTGAAAGAAAGTGTTTTACGATTTCCATTGGATTCATGTGACAGAATTGACACTTTTTTTGACAAAAAAAAATATGATATTTGTCATTGAGAAAAAAAAAACAAATGCCATAGTGAAATTTCTGGTTTTGACCAAAAATTATCTTTCTAATGACCATAAAAAAAAATCGCCTTACGCCAACTGCATTTTTCATGCTCAGCTATTTTAATTCAATTTGTACATAAAAGAAGAAAATCAAAGTCTATGCCAAGAGTCTTGTGAAAGTGGTAAGTTTGCAAGTTTCATCTGTGAGCCTTTTTTTCTAAACTGTCGGACTAACAAACACAACAAGAAGCGGTCGATGGTCTGTGTCTTGCAAGTGGCTGAAAATTGTGGAAATTGTTGTGTGCCGGTTAAGATCCGTTTGCAACCGGTTGCAATGCACGAGTGAACATTGTCCTCGTGGCAGCTGCTGAGGGTCATAGTGCTAATAACAATGTGTGATAAATCTGTTGTGACAATAAAGTGGTTACTGTCCAAAAACAACTTGTGTGTGATGAAATGTTTTGTCAATTTCTGTGAATTCTCAGCAGAAAAAAGCTTGACATCACAAAATAGAAAACTTAATTGAATAAAAAAATTGACTGCAGTCGCAGCAGCCACGACCATCAGAATTTTGGAAAACAATTTATGGAAATTTTGCTGAGATTTATTTCGGAATGATGTTTAAATAACAAATCGTTTGCTCCAATTTTAAAGTCTTAGAATTGAGGCAGGAGAAAATGGCTGAAATGCACTTTACAACCAAAAAATTTGGTTTTCAACAAGACGGCGCAATTTGCCATATAGCGCCCTTAACAATCGATTTATTGCCAAATCAATTTGGTGGCAACTTTATTTCCAGAAGTGTTCCTGTTCACTGGCCCCCTCAATCGTGCGATTTAATCCATCTGGATTACTTTTTCTGAGGGTATTGAAAGTCATTGGTTTATATCGACTCTTGAAGCAGTGGAAGCCAATCAAACCACCATTGATGCCCTACGACCAGATTTAACAGAAAAATTAGTCGAAAATTTGACTGATCGAAAGGACCATATAATTCGTTGCCGCAACGGAAATATGCCGAAAATCATAGTTACTAAATAAATACCATGAAATGTTCATACAAAAAATTGCATTCTTGTCTTATGGTTAAATTCTTGCTACAATCATCTGTCGTTTAACATTTTTAATCCATAACGATTCATTATACATTTATCTGAGCGTATCCACGAAATTGTATGTTTTCGTCGTATTCTAAAAAGCGTTCTCAATGCCAAACAAAAATATACATATTTTTGGAAACAGAAACTAGAAAAATCCAATTTCTCCAAGACAATATCTGGGTCATTGGTTCACATGGGATTCATTCACTTTATTTTTGCCAATAAAAATAAGAAAAACAAACAAGTGGCGATTATGCTCTTCGAGATGCGCGACTGCAATGCAATTCAACAGGTTTCAGCATCATTTGACTGACCCACAAATAGTAAATCAATTGAACACACAAACACACACACAAGAGTAGACCGCATTTTGTGACAAAATCAAATGCATTTGAAGTTCCGCCAAAGAGTGACCGGTCTCAATTTCAATACAAATGTTTATGCAAGTAGTTTTCCGCCGAGTCCATGATGTCGCTTATATTTATGACACCATTTAAACGAAAAGACGCCATGTAATTCATGGTCAATGTGAATGTAGTTTCCAGCATCTGCTACAAAAGAAAGCGCTCAGTCTGGCGCAAATCAATATTTGTGCCAATAATGGAATGAGCACAACCGACTTATGGGAATACCCTGCAGAAATCAAGTTAGAATACGAATCTCGATAATAATCCTTCGAAGGATAGAAAATATATGTTTTCAACCAAGAATATGAATGGAAACATCTGATAACAAATAGATGGACATCTGGAACTTGTTCAAATTATCTTAATGACATATTAATTAAAAAAAAATGGACAAGGAAAAAACTTGCTCATACTGGCAATTCCTTTTGTGTTTTTCGTAGTGTGAAGTTGGCTGCAGATTATTTTGACATTTTGAAAGGCATTTACATTTGAAAGGCATTAATGAAAACAAAAATTTAGCTGAAACCGAATTTGCTTGTGTGAACACAAGAGGCAAGTTGAAAAGGGAATCATAGAAATTGCCGCAAGTAAAATTGCCTATTGTGAATCAGGACTTATTGAAATTGCTGAAATATTTTTTTTATTTTCAACACGTTTAGTGACATCTGTAAATAAATTCCATTGAACTCAATATGAGAAACAAATGAGGGCACCTTTGGACCGATATTGGATGTTTATTTCATAATAAAGAGGAAGGTATGCCGTTAATAATGAAAAACAACATCAGCCACCACGATGACGATTACAGGACCTTGTCATGAAATTGTCCATGACCAAATCGCAAAGTAGTTGTCCTATGTCCTCGATAGCCTCACGAATTATATCTTTCAGGTCTTGAATCAACGCTGGGGTGTTGGCGTAGACCTTATCTACCACGTGGCCCCAAAGAAATAAGTTGCAAGGTGTTATACCACAAGATCTCGGTGGTCAATTGTGATCACCTCTTCGAGAGATAATACGGTCCGGAAACTTTTTAGTTTTCTAGTTTGTGAGTGCAAGATTTTCACCATCGTTCCATTTTTAGTCATGGCGTAGTTTCTACTTATCAAATGTCAAAGAGTAAAAGCTTCCAAAGATCCAAAATAACACCTCTTGTTGGATAACCCTGTACTATTGATGGCTGAATGGGCGGTATAATTATTTTAAGAAAATTAATTTGAGTACATTAGCCCATTGAAAACAGTAGATTAGATCTTTTTTTTAATTTTACTCTCAGTAGTACATATGTCCATTAACATTCCAGACAACTTGTCTCAAATCAGAATCAGCAATTGTCTACCAAAATATATAAAAAAAAAACGCGAGTTACGCCCTTTCTGAATTAAGCCATCGATACTCTTAATTAAAAAATGTTACTTATGTTATGTTAATTATGTTAAATTGTTGAATTTTCTTTTTTATCGAAGTAACCATACATTCAACGTTTAGTGTAGGGTATTACAAGAAAGTAAGTGGCAAACGAAAATGTTGTCCACCACCAAAGTCAGCGATTGTAGACCATGAAATAATACATTGATAGTTTGCAATATCCAGTTTTTCACGATATTTTCCACTTGTCAAAGTATATTTTTATTTAAAGCTAATGAAATGCAACTACGACGTTTAAAATGTGTGGGATACAGATTTGGTGTAAAGGAATTTTTGGTCGATCTTTTTCGGGGACAGAGAAATTGAAAATTTAAAAATAAATCTGTGAAGGTGTTTCAAATGCAGGTTGTTTCCAAAAGAAAATATGAAAAGTTAAACATGTGAAATTAATTGGATTTTTGTGTCTGGTTTGGTCAACACTTTTGTTTACTTAATGATTCTTTAATAAATATTAAACGAAGGTGTATTTACAGATTTTTTTCCCACAAATCTCTTAACCTTTAACTGTGGATGTGGTGGTAAATTTTATACTTTTTAAAGTCACATATTATGAAGAAAAAAACTCCCCTCCGTTAAAGGTTAAATATCATCGGTATTCACTAACGAATACTTCCTACCATACTTGACAACATTGAATTCTTCGCTTTTGATTTTTATAAAGGGTCTCACGTTTTTTTTTTCAACTAGTGCATATTTCGTTTTCGTTATCGGGCAATGTTGAACGAATTTTTGTTTAAAAAAATTGAAGAGGAGGATATTGACAACATTTGGTTTCAGCACAAATGTAGCTACGTGCTACACAGCCAAAGCTACACTCGATGTTTTGCGCCCTGTTTTTGAAGATCGCATTATCAGCCGCAGAGCTGATGTCGTTAGGCTACTGCGCATGGCCAGCCGAGGCAGCCATTTGAATGAAATTATTTTCCATTATTAACCGGAAGGATTTTCAAATAAAAAAAGAAATTGGAGAAAATATCCAGTAGTTTTTTTTTATAGAATTTAAAAAAAAAACAAAAGTTATTTGGCAGACCCTGTAGATGCGAAATGTATCATGAGTTTGGAATTTTATTTTTTGTTAGTACGCGGCTGAAATTTTAGTATTTTTAATTGAATGTCGTGATGTTAAATTTCTGTTTTCTGTGTGAAAATTACCACAAATTCCGAAATGTCTAAAATGATTGTGCAAATTATGTTGTAAAGTGTAAAAACAGTTTTGTTGGCATGAATGTCCGTTATGCCATAAAGTGACCATTAGTGAACCGAAGTAAAGTCCCGATTTACACTAGTCACTTTAACTTGCTACAATTGTTATGATTCCCTTTTCAAATGCAAATGCCTTTCAAAATGTCAAAATAATCTGCAGCCAACTTCACAGCACAAAAAAACACATAAGGAATTGCCAGTACGAGCATGTTTTTTCTCTTTCCATTCCCATTAGCGCTCTCTCCAACAAAATGAGAATTGCGGGCAATAAAAAATTGCCTAGTGTGAATCGATTTATCCCGAAGCTACGTCGAAAAAAAACTGAATCGCCTGTAATATCGTGCACAGGCCACTGATTTGAAAGTCGTTTTCTATGTGTTCCTTCATGGAATGTAAAAGGAAATACGTACAAACGTCATAACAATCGTATGCAATCATTTGACAACTGCAATCAAAACAAAATCACTTGGCAACACCATTCAATACCAATTGAATAACTCGTTCCCGTTGAAAAGAATCATAAACCCACAAAACTTTTCACAAAATAACACGGACCCATTAACCGTGGAAGACAAATGTATATACAAGGATGTATATATACGTACATATTCGTATACAGAATGGACAAATTAAGCTAATGCACGCATGCGCAATGTGTGCATTCGAAACAACTCAAATAGGAAAACCCATCAATAATAATTAACCATAAACTTGAAATCAAAGGGGGCATTTTGCACGAATATTTCACTGTTTTATTATGAATGTTATGGCTAATTTAAAATAAACGCATTTGATATTTTGTCTATTCGTAGCAGGACAAAAAGAAACAGCTGAGATAACAACATAGGTTGTTTGTATGTGATAGAACTATTTCTGTGGAGGTTGTAAGGTTCCCGGTTACATTGGCCAACTTGTACTCATTTGAACTAGTTTGTTATAGTTTGAAGGTAATTCGTTCGAAAACTTGAGATTCGTCCTTTTATGCCAACTCAAGGTTGAAGTAGATCTTAATTGCTTACGGCAGCCAAGTTTTCAAACGTCAACGCTTTAGTTAAATTTCTATACGGATCTGTCAGTATAGAGATTTTGTCATGTACAGTTTACTGATGTAAAATAATATTCTAAATAGAATATTAAACGAAATAAGAAGTTGCCGCGGTTGCTTCTCTCCTAGGCATGTCAGAAACAACAACTTGGAATCTTAAGCTTCCTCTGTAGGATCTCTCAGTTGCATCCGATAAATTTCTACGTGTGAGTATCTTTAACATTGCAGTGCGACTATTATTACCACAGTGATTTATGGAAATGAAGAACGTTAGCTGCACAGTTGACTGTGACAATACTTAATTTACTTATTTCCCTTAACATTCCATAATGGAACAGACGGGGAACTTCTCTCAAATCATTGAGCTGTGTACGATATAATTTGTTTACTCACTGACCGGGACCTACTGGTTTTAAAGTCGGCTCCGAATGGCTAATGTTTTTCTAGAGAAGTTTTACATGGCTTAGAGATAACTCGCGTACTCGTAAAGTCGCCAGGTGGAAGCAGCCGCTGAAAAATGTGTGATGGTCGAAAATGGCGTCTGCTGTGTGGTAGTCACACGCACTACCTTCCAGACGAAATCCACATCGTAGTGGTAATCAAATGGCCAAAGAACTAAAAATATCCCAGCGATGAGCCTGGTGTCAAAGTCAATGCGACTTATTATCAGGGAAATGATTTGGAGGCACGCTAATATTTCAGTCGTAGACCTGGGACGTTCCAACAAAACTCGGCAGCTCATGTAAACCACGAATGGTTAAAAAAAACTCCTGTTCCACACTTTATTTTGTCCACTCAATGGCTTTCGTATTCGCCAGACTATTCCATCTGGGCCATTTTGGTGATCAATATGATCACTAAAACATCTGCCAGTACGGATGCGCTGATGAAAGCCATTGTACGAGAATCGGCCAAATGGGCTAATTTTTAACTGTTTTGAAGGCCATAGTCAAGACATCAAGCTAAAGTTAGCAATTTTGATTATTTTCACACACTTTTGTAATTTGAATAAATACAAAGTAACTTCACTCACACAAAAAAAATGGTATTTTAAATTTATAACACTTCGGTTAGGTGTAAATTTTGTTATTGTCACTATAAGAATTTTGGTTCGAAGCCACGACCAACTGAAATTTTAATACTTCGAATGGTGCAGAGCCGCAGAAAACAGAAGTTTTCATCCGGTAGAAGACTTCCCGTGGTGGAACATTCTCAATTCGCACACTTTCATTATGCCAATTATAACACTTTTACAGCATCATGAATTCACAGCCCATGTTAACACAACAAATGTAATTAACAGCAAATGAAATGTTTGCCTCATGTAACGTACAGTGTAATGACGCCATCGCAAAAGAAAACTGTTCAAAATAACAAGCTCGTCTTCAACTCAATTTATTATAACATTTATTTACTTATTACATACGTATGTACAGCATGGTGTTTTACTGTTTTTCTTTCTATTTCTTTATTTGTTTTTCTTTAATGTAGGAAATCGTCACGGGCTGGTATTGCGATTAATATCCACAATCCGTTGACATTGTTCCAAGGTGGCTTCAGCAACAAACGTGATACAGTTTTCATTGTGCATGGCTTCAATGGAACGGCCATTGACAAGCATTTGCAGTTTTTAAGGGATGGTTAGTGAGTAGATCGACAACACAGTCAACCATACAATATGAATTAATGGCATTTGGTAGCATTCGTTTGTGGTTAAACATATCAATTTTTGATTTTTAAAGCGTATCTATCGAGAGACTTCAACGTCATTACCGTTGACTGGAGGCCATTGACTCAGTATCCATGTTATCTCCACTCGTTGATAAATACCAGATTGACGGCACAATGCACGGCTCAAGTAAGTATGATGGTGGGTAATTTAATTTATGTAATTACATATGTGTATACTTATTTAGTTTAGAATGGTTTGGGTTAAGTCAGAGGAATAAAAGAAGTTTCAGTTCATGCCACTGCTGGGCAAACTACTGCCCTATCCGTGTTCAAAGTAGAACTCCTGGAGCTACAATTTCGTGTGAGTAGTAGGTTACGCCTGGCGAAAGTTCAGTAGCACCTCTTGAGGTGTTAAATTGCGAAAATCTGGCATCGTGGGAGTGCCATTTTCGTGGATGCTGCATTTCCCGCACTGTAAGAACAACTGGACACCATCCTATTTTGGTATTAAAATTCTCTAGAATAATTTTAATGTCATGACTGCCTGATGGTTATATATCCGCTTATATCAGCTGACTTCGACGGAGAAGCGAACTTCTCTCTCATCAGTGAACGCTGCTCTATATAGTAATTTGTTTGCTCACTGACCTGTATGATTTGACCATGACTTATGCTTTAGGACGCTGTATCGTAGTGCCTAATCCGCAGGCTGAGTTGAAGAGATAATTAAACACTTTCGCGATCGGCAATTACAACTGGATCGGGAATTTTAAAATATGAAAGAGCTCTACAAATTTCTTCTATTACAAATGTTCTTTTCTGACTTATAGCAATCAAGGTAATCTACTTTTTTTTTCACATAATCTATGAACTGAGTTGTTTTTTCTGAATACGCATTCTACCTGTATACCGGTGACACCATTGAGGTATCCACCAGCAGGAAAGAGACACTTCAGTGTTCGGATAGTCCGCTAAAAAGTTTGCGACTTGCGTGAGGATTTCTATATGAGGAATTTATTTCGATTCTTTTTGTTTTTATCGGCTTGGACTTAGATAAGCTTACAATTCTTAATTGAAGTGTGGCGTAATATCAACAAATGACATACTATTTGTGTGTTTCCTAGGGTAATATGTAATTGTAAACATCCACGATATCTTTAGTAGACACATGAAATTGCACATGGTTTTGTACATGAGTGTCAATTGACAACTGCCACTTGAAAATGTCCATTGTCAGGGCTCCAAATGGAGATTCATTAACCCATACACTTTCTAAACAGATTCACTCTTTTCCAGATTTACTCCTTTCTCACCCACTACGGTGCCGCAAGGGAAAAGATCACTTGCATTGGTCATTCGCTGGGTGCACACATATGTGGCATGGTCAGTAATCATTTGAGTGTTAAGCAGTATCGCATCATTGGCTTAGATCCCGCCAAACCTCTAATCGAACGCAAGAAGAGTAATCAATTTCGCCTGTCAATGGACGATGCCAATGTTATACAAGTGCTGCACACAAATGCGGGACATTTGGGTCAGGAAGATAATACCGGTCATTTGAACTACTGCATTAACGGAGGCAGAGTACAGCCATACTGTAAAGGAAATCCTATCAGTACGAATAAACGGCGCTACGTATGCACATGATGTTCGAATACCTTTAATATTTTCTACTTTTTACAGGAAGATCGCGTTGTTCACACTTCTTGAGCATATGTTATTTGGCATCGGCCATGTTTAAGCACCGCAAATATCTGGGCGTGCCCTGTCCCAATGGCTGTGTGGACATAACAGGGCCCAAACGGTTGCCGGTATCAAGCAGAAATCCCTTTGAGACGGTATCACAAATACGAGAATATTATCTCGGTAACGATGCACCAGATAAGTGAGTATTACGGTTTAAACATATGCATTTTTAAAGCCGTGTGTCGTACAATTGAATTTCAATCTATTGTTATTAATTTTCAAATCGATTAACAATTATTCTGATATATAAAATTCTTATATTCCAGTGCCAAGGGCTGTGTGTGCATCGACGTGCCGTTTGCCCGACATTGCCCCTTCAGTGAAGTGACGTAACGTTTCGCTTGGTTCATCGTCCATAGTCTTAATTTAGCTGTAATCTTAGTTTTAAGTATTAATAATAAATAATGTATTTTATGTAATTGTCTGTAATGTCTGTAGTTTGTTTAGATAGTCAGATTTTAATTAGTATTTGAATTTCAGAAACAAAAATTCTGTACACAGATTTTAAAAATAAAATTATAAGAAAATACACTTGGAAGTAAGTGTGCCTCGGTAGCTCGGAATAGCTGTACACAAAGAAAATAAGAATCGACAATGTATAACCTTGTAGCTGTTTGAGAAAGACGAAATTACTGAAGACGACAACAATGGATAATTTTAGGAGTTTTTGTAAATCAGTGTAAAATGTGCAACAACAAAAAAATGTTTGTTATGAATAACCACTATACAACTCTGACGTACCGTAGTCCCCATGTGAACAAAAATGACCCAATTTTATTTTTCTTTTCGAGTCCTAAATTGTCAGAACTCAAACACGACGTCCATTTTGTTGAAAACATTTTTTTGAAAATTGATCGCTTAATTATATTTAATCTTTGAATTGAACTGCCTTTTCATCGTTTTTGGAAGTTTTTTTTTAAACTCAGTAACAAATCGAAAAACTGTCCATAAATAATAGGTTATCACAAGATTCCACATCTAACATTTAAAATGGGGTATAGATCATGAAAATCGATGGACTATTTTTTTCGTTTCTATTCACAATTTCTTCTGGTTCTCTGGAAGTCTAACCACGACCCTTCTAGTACCTGCTGCTTAAAATGTCATTTCGAGTAACGGCGAGAGCTACAAAGGCATGAGGTAATGCGCTTATTGAAGATACGTACTAGGAATCTTTGTTTATTCGAAAGCACTATTTGGACCATCCTAAATCCCTTATTAACCTCCACCATGTCGTGTAACTGCTCCTAAGTACGAGTTGTTACAAGTTTTGCTGTAAAAAGTAACAATTTGTCCATTTGAGTACTGATCTTTTACAATTGTTAGTTACATTTTACTTGTCTATAGAAATATACAGTTGTAACCATTTAATGTTTCTTCGTTTCCGTATCCACATTTGGAAAAGTAAGTTAATGAAAAAGAGAACTTACCTCGTGTTGTCGGCGTTGAAAATTGCACATTAAAAATTCAAAGAATGTTTTAATTATTTTTTTTTAAAATATCGACCTAACCACATAATTTTATATTCTGCGCCGTTATTGTAACGGAACAGCAGCACAGCAGCGCACGATAAACAAACCACAACAATTGACTTGCCGGCGACACAATGTTGCATCCGCTGCGACGACTTCAACTTTGCAAACGATTTGTTGTTATTCATTTGATCGATTCGCGACGGTTTGTTGATACACCTGTGTTCTCGGATATAATAGCTTTATTCTCATATATAATTTATTACCACCTAATGTCTTTAAACACATTTTTTTAATAGGTAAACCGGGAAAACTCTTAAACACTTGTGAAATAGACGAAGAAAAAGCGCGAACTAATAAGAATAACAGAGTTGTTATGTTGTTGATATGAATGACATTCCATCCAATAAGACGCAGGGTTGCACTTCAGGTTCAATACAATTTTGCAGGATTTGTTAAATTCCCACAAAACACTGAAAATTCATTAACTGGAAATCGTTAACTTAAAACAATCACTGCTTTTATGAATCGATTATCTTTTATTAAAATAAATCATCAGTGGGATGTGTTTGGCTGTGTTGATACATTAACAAAAGGGACACTGTTGCCAATTTCATTATTTAACGGAATTAATTGGTGTGTGTTAAGATGAGTGAAGCGTATATTAGATGGTCATACGCGGCATGACAGCGTCGTATGATGAGATGTATTTATCTTATTTTATGTCAACAAAGCTATTACAGGAGCATGATGGCATGCCAAACTATAAAACAATTTTGATATCTACATTGCCGTGCTGTTAGTCATGGATTTTTGCCTATTTCACGTCTTTTCCCACATGATTGCAAAGTGTAACACAACAGCTGTTTTGAAATTATATTATGACTGCCTTTGTTAGCTTCAATCACAATAGGATAAAACTCGGGATGACGTTTCTAATGTGTCTAACATAGCTAAGCTTCATGTTGATTTAATAACTGACAAAAGAAAACGATCTGAAAACGCAATTATAAAAGTTGTCGGAAATAATGCAGCCAAATACGTTCCTATCCTCAGTAAGATGCGTTGCGTTGCATTTGTCGGATTATAATCGCTGTAGGCTGGTAACACTGCAAAGGGGATTGCAATGTAATGGCACTTTCGACTAGAACATAATCCAACGATTCATATAATGGAAGAATCGAAGAATCACAATTTCATCCCATTCCGTTCCATTTGTCAGTGCAAATATGCAACTACGCGACGCGGTAGGCAGTGTTCAGTAAGCATTGAAGAATTAATCGAATCGTCCTTTTTGTCATCAAACAAACCAAACATAAATGATGAGGAAGTGCTGCATCATAAATTGCCCCCCTTCACGGCAGCACGTACAGGTGTCACTTACCACTCCTAGTTTTACTAAATTATAAATGAATTCCAGAATCATAATCTTCCAGAAATTACATGGACTTGGTTGAATGAAATTGCATTTTCCTGTCACTGTATTATTTGTCAATTTGCACGACTTGTATCCAGAAATCCAGAAAATCTATTTTTTCCCCTACGCAAGCATTATGTGAGTAATTTTATGGATGTCTATTTTACTATTTTTTGTCGTTGAAAATCATTAAATTTGTATGTTTTTATTTTTAAACAACCAACGCTTTAAAGTGCCTACCTAATACGTTAAGGATTTTGCGAAAGAATGGCAAAATCAATATTTCTTAAAGGTGCTGTCTATGGATGTGGATCCGATTTTGATAAGTTCTCGAATCACATGAGCACAATATCTGGCGCCAAACAACAACGTAATATAAAAATTACTGTTTCGCATAAGATAATTGTCATTTAGTGTTCAGATATCACGGCCCTGTCTGATAGTTCTTTAGTTCAATGGAATTATGCATTCATACAGTGATTTAGTTTTTAATTGTAAACGCAAAAACTTTACAAATACTCGAATGTATTTGAATCCATAAATCAGAGCTTGCCTATTTTAAGACTATCTTTTGCACAATGGCTATTTTAAATATAAATGGGGACTACGTTATGATTGATATGATAAGTTCGTGGATGTTGGCAATCCAATGCCTCTCAGTGTTGCGATTGCTTCACGTCCTGAAATGAAAAATTGGAATCATCAAGGATTAATTTACCGAAGATGGGTTCATAAACCGTGCTTTGCAGGATACATTCGCGGATCTGTTGAATATAAACCGTGCTTTGCAGCATACCATTTATATGGGTTGCACAAATAGACTTATTTATTAACATGTTCGCATACGGTGAAATAATGTCACTGCATTCTATGGAACAATCAAAACTATTGCTTAATACAATTGACACAATTTTCAACACATTAACAGTTTATCCTTTCCTTTTACAGCCGTACACTCATTGTCAAGGTGTGCCTTACAAATGAATATGTCATATTTGAACCCAAACAACAATCATCTTCACCAGAGCATCAGCAGCCAAAACAACAATGCCACCAATAACCTGAACAAAAATGTAACCTTACCTTTAACGATAGTACCCCTTACAGAAGATGCCTTACAGCGACAACAAGCACAGCTGACAGCAGCTCCCTCGCAAAAACCTCCAGATCTTACATTTCATTGTATGTGCTGTGAGGAATATTTCGTTAATCCCTTTCATATGTATGAACATCTCAATACTATACATGCAGATCTGCCAGAAGCGCAGGAGTCGGAAGAAGAATTGGATGATGGCAAAGATTACAGTTGGGTATTTGAACCTGTGTGTGAGTTGCTAGCAGATGATGGCGCTCAAGCAAAGCCACAAGGTGGGGATGATGGGGACTCATCATCATCGGACTCTGATTCAGATGATGATTCGAGTTCGTCCTCGTCGTCATCTTCATCGAGTTCATCATCGGATTCAAGTTCAAATTCGAACTCGAACACACAAGATGAGACGACTCGAGACGCGCCAGAACTGAAACAATTGACCATGGATGACCTTTCCACAATGGAAGTTATGGAAGAGGCTGCCTATGAAGAAGTTGAAGCAGAGTCTTTGCAATCAAATTCGCAAAATGGCATAAATGTTCAAACTCGTGATACTAGAGAATCCACGTCTGTTTTTCTTTTGAATCCTGATGCAAACACCACAATTACACCTGTTCTGGCACCCGTTAAAAGAGGCAGAGGTCGCAGAAGTGCTGCTCAACAAGCAGCTATTGAGATGTCTTCGTTGATAAGTGGTGAGCCGAAATGTTTCCAGTGTAGTCATTGTGAAGAATCTTTTCCAAGTGCGGGTGACTTGTCCAAGCACGTGCGTTGTCACATAACCAATAAACCCTTCCAGTGTTCCATATGTGAAAAGACTTTTACCCACATAGGCAGCTTGAATACTCACATACGCATTCACAGTGGTGAGAAGCCTTACAAATGTGAGCTCTGCTCCAAGGCGTTTACACAATCCAGCAGTCTTATGGTTCATGTACGATCTCATTCCATTAAGAAGCCACACCAATGTCATTTGTGCGATAAAGGTTTTGTGAATTCCACCTCATTGGCCATACATCTGAAAACGCACACTGGCGGAGCTCCCCTAAACTGTACGGAATGCGACAAAACTTTCAAACTTGAGTCCCAACTTAGGGAACATTTGCGTATGCACACGCTCTCGTTGGTATATCAATGTTCCATATGTCGTATCGCCTTCGCCAGCTCCTCTGAGTTGGTGCAGCACATGAAATGTCATATGGGTGAGAAACCGTTCACTTGTTCCATCTGCGATCGAGCTTTCACGCAGTCGGGAAGTCTCAATATTCACATGCGCATACATACAGGCGAGAAACCGTTCAATTGTAAATTTTGTAATAAATCCTTTACCCAGGCTTCTAGTTTGAGTGTACATATGAAAATACACTCGGGCGAGAAACCATTCCCCTGTCATATTTGTGGCAAATCATATAGCCAGGCAGCATATCTGAACAAACACATACAAAATCATTTGGAGGCACAAAAACAGGGACTCGAAATAAAATCGAAAGAGAAAGAGACACTTCTTTGTATTGTTTGCGGTGAACTCCACAAAGATGCGACCTCCTTGGCTTTGCATGTAACCAGAAAACATGCCGCTCTACTCAATAACATGCAAGATCAAGTGAATGCCGGCAGCATGGAAATTAGTGAAGAAGAACGGCGAAGGCAGGAACAAATGTATATGCAACAGTTTCAGGTCCTGATGCAAATGCAGCAACATATTATGAAGCAAAAGCCTCAGTTGCTGCCGCCAATGACCAACATACCTTTGCCCTCGGAACGAATGCAAGAAGATGTTGGGGACGAGGTAGACGAATGCGATAATGAGGAAGAAGAGAATGACAATGAAGAGCAGGGACGAGTTGAGACCGATACCGAGGCAGAGGATAACCGTGAACTGAAGGTAGAATGTACGCAGCATGTAACTGCGGAGGAATACAGTGATGAAAGTCAGCCTGAGTACAGTGAAAACGGAATTGATGGAGGCCGCTATTACACCGACCAACATGAATTTGATGAATATCAACAGAACATTCAAAGCCCAAGTATGTACCATGACAATGAAGCTGAAGATGATTCTCATTACGAGAGCCATATTAATGAACAGACAGATGGATATTGTGGAGATGAAATAGCGTCCAATTACAGCGAGTACCATAACGGAACACCAGCAACGGAAAATAATGATTCTGACTGCGAAAATAATGCTTTCGACAACGACCAAAGTCTAGTTTTCGAACAGCGCAATCATACACCTGTTGCTAGCGTCGAATATAACACTGCTGACAATTCCGAAACCGAAGACGGCGATGAAGTTGATAATGAAGATATGCAGGCATCGAATCCTTCGGCTTTTGATATTAACGACAGTAGAATTATGTCGGGGGAAGAAGATATGAATGATGTTGAAATGTCGGAATATCCATTTATTGAAGATACTAAATTTAATTTTTACGACGATTATGCAGCAGAAGAAGAAGTGGAAACGGCTGAGTAAAAACGTATTTAATTTATTCAATAATAAGTCTATAGTGCACATAAGTAGTAAGTAGTAATAGTAGTATTTAGGTTAGGTTTATTTTCAAAAATAGTTTTCCCATTTTATTTGAATTTGATTGATTTTCTAAAAGTGAAAGGTGTCTTTTTGATTATTTTTCATCACATGTACTTTTAGTTCGTGCAAAATGTGACATTACGTTATAATTTCAGTCACTAAAGAAATATTAAAATTTTTAGAAATCCTAGAGTAGCAGAATGGCGGTTATGTTGATGTTGGTAGCTCAATAACTACGAAGTCGAATCCGCATTCGAATGAATGGCCATTTACACTTGTATTTATCATTTTAAAAGAATGGAACATTATGTTTAATAACTTACTATAAATTATGTATTTCAACTACGAACAACATTTGTGAAAACATTTTTAATAAAACTTTCCAAATAAAATTAACGTGATGCTGTTGCCTTATTTTAAAAGAACTAAAACTACAACTGGCAGACAAACTTTAATAACGAGACTGTTATCAGATAAAAGTCTAATCAAATAATTTTACTATACACACTATTGTTAAACCGTCAATCTACTTTAAACTGAATGCCGACAGCAAAATCAAAGAAGAGTTTAAATAGATCTGGTATCGCAGAAATAAATTCCGAACATGTTTTTTTTGTTGGATCCTGAATACGACACGGCATGTGGACAGCCGAATTTAAATAGTAGGTCCAGGTCAATGTGTATACACATTTATGTAGAGAAGTTTCGCACCTGATGTTTAAGCCAATCCCTCTAATCGGAAATCCACAACTGGTTTCCTTTCCGCTGTATCACCCACTGGTCTATTGCGCAGATCACATTGACATTAAATCCATTTTTGTTGAACTGAAGAAAGATTTATTATATGTTTATACTACTTGCGTCTAGGTAAATATTCATATCAGTTAAAACTAAGTACGAACTAAAATTTAAACTTTAATTATAAAATGGATTGTAGGTAACCCAATGAGCTCGGGTCTGTTCTTGTTCACTTTTATGCGAAGTAAACAACGATTTGTAGACGTCACTGGCCTTAGGATCTTTTGCCACACTATAGTCCGTCTTTAATCGTTTCAACTCAGGATCCTCTAAAGATCCGGCCGCTGCGCCAAATCTTTTCGTGTTGGCCACCAACTTAGGCTTGGATGACGTGGAACTTCCCGAGGTAGTAACGGCGGTACCATTAGTGGTACAAGATTTGCTGGTGGAGGGTAAATCGTCGGTGATCTCTGATTTCACTTCGTCGTTAATGAGTTTTTCCGTGCCATTCTGTTTGTCTTTCTTATCCTTTTTGTCTTTTTTGTTGGCTTTCTTTTTCATCTGGCGCATTTCAATTTTCGCCCGCATCAATTCCATATCTTCCTCACTGCCATTAAGTACAATGGCATCCTCAATTGCAAAGGGTTGTTGGCATACGGGACAAGCACCAGCTGAGCTTCCTTTAATTTCCTTTAGAGCTCTTTCAGACATAACGCACCCACATGACCAGAGAGCAATAAATCGAAACTTTCCAGACATCTCCAAACCAATCAGTTTGCAAATGTAGGGAGCATGTCTGGTATCAAGAAGGCCTTCTGTTTTATCCTCTTCGGTGAATGCTGGATTGGGCGTTAGTTTCAATTGCTTGATATCCTTCATGTTCTTGATGTGTTTGGCGGTCTCGGGCATAGTATCCTTTTCCAAAAGATGTTCTATGACATTTTGTTTCGAGTACAAGCGACCCAAGCCACACATCACAATGGGTTCCTGCAGACGTTGTTGAGTTAGGGCACAATGCAGCCAGCGAAATTCTCTTTCCGAATCTTTGTCTTTCTGTGAAATAAAAACAAGTTTAAATTGTTGTCGTAAACAAATCAATCAAATATTAACTCACTTGTTCAGGTTTCTTTTTGAGACGAACCAATTCATCACGCCTGGGAATAGTACCACCATCACATCCCATGTTGAACTTATTTAATTGGTCTACACGTTCAGAATTCAATGAAGATGGAAGATGGTTTCGCTAATGGCAATTGTAGCACCACAAACTAAAAATAATAAAATAATGGCCATCTCATCTCGTAATACGCAGCTTTTGTACACATCAAAAACATATGTGCAAGACAATAAAAATATTGGGAGCTAAATTGCTGACTTTGTTGGGTAGATGGAGATATACATATGCATCCGCCTCGCAATAGGTTAATAAATCATAATATCACAAATAACGGATCACAACTCGAAATTTCCCAAAACTTTTTTCCATAATTTAAGTCACTGTACACATCTCCACTGCAAAAATGTCTTTCACATTACTACCTTCCTTAACTGGAAAAATATTGCGTTGCTTCTGCACAATGAAATAAAGATAGATAAATGCTTTAGAATTTTGAGTTGTGACCCTTTCGTATTTAGGGTGCTACGTGTAAATATCATCTGAAAGATATTTCGATAATATGTATATGTACACCAAAAATGAATTATGTATTTAATTTGTATACTTAGAATCGGAATTTGAACTATTGTGTACAAATCTGGGCTTACACTCCCTGATGTTTCTGGGAGGTCGTGATACTACCTAATATTGTCTTTCAGGTAAGAAAAACATATGATTTCATTTCACGCAGCTTTTGCATATATAGAATGGAAAATAAACAACATCCATCTGTTTTGAAGACGAGTTTTCATTTTTTTGTTGATAATTTCTTTTTAAATCTGAAAATATTTCTTTTAGTTATTTTTATAGATACCAATTTTCAAAGATAACAAAATGCCTAAACATATATGCTGGCTATACCCCAATATACCGGATCAAGTCAAGTAAGTGTTGTGCGTTCCTATAATAAATTGTGCGCTTTTCTATTTTTTTAAAATTTCCAATATTTAGTAAATTATTATTACAAAATGACAAGAAGTTGGTAATTGTGGGTGTTATTGGAAAGTCAGCTTTCCCTGACTGCAATAAGATGACTGCTTTGGAAGTATTGGGACGACATCCCAGTCTCTTGAAACATGAACCGAACGAGGTACATGAGTTGCGTTAAAATATTTGTGACATCCTTAACAAAATACATTTCAGGGTCAAATCCAATTCTACCACAATCCTTTGGAATCAATTCTATACCTGCATTTTGAAACAACATATGACTATGTAAGTTACCTGTTTATACTCCTACAACTCGCCTTCTGCAGACGAATCTCTCAAATCCTGCTCCTGCGGTATATTCCACTTTGTATCTCTCTAGGCGTGTATGCAGAAAATGCTTTTGGAGGAGTTGGAACACGATCAATTTGACCAGTTTCTAACATTCCACCAAAAGGTGCGCAGTCGTTTTGCCCGCATGTTTTTGTTTGCTACACAGGTGTGTCATTTGATTGTTTTCGTGGAGCTGAGTGTAACGTTTGATGCCTCTTTGTTGGGGGTATTTAAAGCCTTGAAAATTATAAGGTAACGGGTATATTTAAAGTCCAATTTTAACGGACATGTTTAATTTTGTATCTTACGCAGAGATCGTCATGTTTTGAAATTCTTTCCAAAACTGCTGAAGAACTCTAGCACGGGGTTTATTTTGGGCAAACCGTCCCGTCTTTGTTCACCTCGTGTTATTTTTCTTTTTGAAAATCTACCCGATGGTCACGGTGAGTTTTTATGTTTGAAATTTAAAATATTTTTACGAATTCAGATTTCAGAAAAAACCAAGGATTCCATTTCGAAGTTTGAATTCGATGTAGAAGACAACATTTACAAGATGCTTAGGAATGAGTTTATTGTGGTTAATAATAGCAATAACTCTTTATTTTCAATACCGGTGAATCTTCGTTTTGTTTATTATAATCTCAATGATAAACTGCGCGAGGATCCTTTATTGAAGTCGGTCGCAATGCTCCAAGATTTACTCCAAAAGCCAGTTTATACACAGGATGATGATGAGTTGGATGATTTACTACCTTATAAGGTATGTAGTAAATTACCAGTTAGTTGCAACTTTGATTAATGTGTAGCATCCTATTCCACTTTAAGGGTTTTGGTAAACCTTTGTCCTATACAAGCCATGAGAGTAAAACTGAGTCCTCGGAAGATTTATATGTGAAAAACCGTAAATTTATGGATTTACTTAAGGAACACGTTGATCAGGCCTTCGAAACGGGTTTCAATGATAACCTAACAAAATTCAAGGGAAAACATCATTTTGTTGTAAGTCTGTAAGCCAAAAAAGGCTATTTTTTTTGTTACATTTTGTATAACAGTGAAATTTTCAGCTCTTAAACTTTAAATGCTGGTATGATACCTTTAAAATGTTGCACAAACTATTTATAGAAAATCCTGATACTCCTCAATTTGAGGCTAATGATCCAGATTATGTAAGTTGGTATTATACGAACCTATCACGATGGTAGCTTATAATTTTGTTTTTAGAAATCGTATTTGGAGAATTTCGACAAAATCCTGAACTATGATAGCGAGTGAGTTGTTGGCAGATTTAGTTTATTTTTCAAGATAATAATTTTATAACATTTAAGATTTTTCAAAGCCTGTTGTGATATTGGCCTTCAAAAGGCCTTTTCGATGTACAACAATCCTACCCTGTCCTATTACAGTGGAACAGTTCACAAGAAACTGGTGAGTTTTTAGCTTAATAATAGTTTAATATTATTTGTTAAATTGCAGGCCCAATAACTTGAATTTCCTTCTTGTCAGGTTGAAGAAGCTGTTTCTTTATACATGAAATACGCTCGTGGTCCCGATAAATCTACCAATGAAGTTAAGCTTCGAGAAATGTGTGAATCGTGTTGGAAGAACGGAAAAGAACAATGTGAATATCCAAGTTTAAGAGGAAATCCCTGCGCAAGACCGAAACACACAGCCAAAGAACCTACCGAACACTCCAGTGGACTTATATTTATATCAGCTTGTAACTGTGGCAAAGTTCAGGGACGCCGGGAAGACCCATATAGCACTCGACATGCAAATCATGAATTTTATGAATACATGGCGAGCAATTGTAATCTGTGTGCCAAAGTGAAGCGTATATGTTTTGCTATATTTGAACCATCCATAAATGATTACAGGTATGAAATTCTACAAAGTTGATATATGTTTCGATTTTCATAACAGTTGCTTTTACAGAGCTGCAGAATTCGACCGAGGTTTTCCAAAACTTCCAATTCGAAAGAGTCAAGATATAGATTCTCATTCTATAGCCAGTAATTCGGATGAAGAGCAGTTCCCCATAAATAATTCGCAACCGTTGACTGCATCACAAGGCACCCACACAAATCTTAGTCTGTCCACATCTATGGACAATTTGAACAAAATCAATAACCAAGAAAACGATGAGAACAGTTCGGACGAGTCGGTAAATGAACTGATTCTAAAAGTTAAGGAAAACAATGCCCACAACGAGGAAGCTGAGCGAACGATGTTTCGTCAACCGTCGACAACTGAATATTTGCCGGGCATGATGCACACTGAAAGCCCTGTGGGTTTGCTGCCACAATTTCCCAGCTGGTCTCTGTGTTGTGTCGGTGCAAGTTCCGTCTACAGCCACAATCATGGTTTACAGGAACACTTTCAATCAGGATTCTTATCGGGTTCCAATTTCCTCTTACCCTGGGACGTGCAAGTACGTTTGGAACATTCGGCTCAGTGGGCTTATGAAAAGACACGCTACCGCAAAATGGGTGAGGTATTTGTATTGAAAATCTTTGTGGGCTTTGAATATGAGTGTCCCAGGGGCCATAGATTTATGATGTCTGCTCCTGATAAGATATTAAGAGGTGGATCAGGTGTGTTCACTACTTGTGTATGTTATGTTCGTTTTTCATGTTGTTTATTTTAAGGAATTTTGCGTGATAGCGGCAGCAAAGTAGTCTATAATAATATGCCTTTATATTACCCGTGTCCCTGCCGTTCGAAAAAATTTGATGTGGCCCAATTAATGCGCGTTCATGTTGTTACGCCCAAAGCTCCAGTTAATGTTTCTTTGGATCCGAAAGTACGGACTGGCGAAAACGATTACGTATTTGTGTTAGGTTTATCTGAACCGCCCAAACTAACTCAGAGTGCATATTGGATGTTGCGGCTACCGTATGTTTATCAAGGCGACGATGGACCCATACAACCGCCTACTGAAATTACCGCAGCAAATGCTCTTAGCTACGGCTGCTTAATGGCGGGAATGTTTGGTGTAAGTGAAGTTGAGGCAGATGACTAAATGTTAATAGTTGAGATTACGAAACCGAAATAAAGAATATGTAATTTGGAATAATGTATACCGATCATTGTCAACCTCAACAGATGTTGCTCAATGGTCGACATGAAGATACTGATCCTGGTTGCGGTAGTCCTCGTCGAAATTGGACTAGTGTTAATTTTGTCGTACATTTTTATAAAGACACCTTAACTATAAAAATAAATCGAGGAATATACGCGGTGTCGGCTGATAATAAAGGGAACATAATTACAGCAACGGTCCATCTTTCTCAATACAATAAAAATGTTAATAAAAGTAGCACTTCATGATTTGGTATTCTCGCGTCTTTCATTCCGGAAAACAACAACAAGAGGTACACTACAGTATGGTTTTATTTCATAGTCAAAATTTAGGACCTACGAGAAGAGGTTGCTCTATTATAAATCGTTTCTCAAAACTTACTTTCACGTAAACGTATTTGCTTTTGAACTAAGATCTAACGATTTAGGTAAAAGTAACTTAGACCTATTCAAAAGATGACAATAATTAAACGGATAAGATGTATTCAGTTCATTAGTAGGGATGGTGACGCTCCCACTCTTCAGACATTCTCCGGAATGGCTTCCTCGCAGCGATTTTTGTTCTTCAACAAGTATGAGGCCAGAAAGCTGATTGGATCAGGTGGCCTCTCTCGCGCCAATGTCTGTAAGCCATGCAATAAAATAGGTGCCACTGTTTGATCCAAGTATTGTCGGGTAGGCAGAGAATTCAAATCGCCTCGGGGTTTTTTGCACTGTTGCGCATTGTTTCCCGGTCCAGAGGCATTGTTAACATTCGCTTGATTATTTACGGTTGTCGATTGTTGTACCGGCGACTCTGTAGGCTGTGGAACATTTTGGTTCTGAGGATCGGGTTTGTCCATGCTGCGATATAATATTTTATTGGGTAAACAAGGGGCCAACATTTACACAAACCAATTATTATATTCACCTGTATATTGGAGGTATTTCCGCTTTATTCAGTTAGAAATAGTTGTCAAAAACTCTATCAAAAATGAAGTAATTTCATTAAAAACAATTCATTCACAATTAACGTTACAGTAAAGCCCCAATAAACACTCGCATATAACCTTATGCGGTGCTTCTCGCAGATTTTGTTCAAATGCATAAGCTAGAGTAATACATTATGTAAATACGGCTTTAACCCATGTTTAAATGTGATTACTGAAATATATTATAAACTGACAACTACAATAGATGATTATTTCCAACGCACTCAAGGTATTTGGCATGGTTTTCATTTTATTATCGCCCTATTGTGATTGAAATACTAGCAATACAATATCGGCATTATACGTAAACGTAAACTGTTTGTGAGAAGGTCCCTGGGAACCTATTTAATCTGCAAAGATTTAAGGCCAACGGGTGACTCACTAATCGGACGGTGGTGGACACATTAAATCAGATGTTGTTCAGCACAGCGAGAATTAGCTGCGCCCCTTTTGGAGAGCAGTCAAATCACAATGGTTAATGAAGTTAAATTTTTATGGGAACATGTGCAATTTGTTACTCTGGTTATAAATAAGAACATTGCATATTTTCTAAGAAGACAGTTTTTGTCATAGAAATTACTATATCCTGAGCGGTGGTAATAGAAAACTGAACCATTTCTTGTAAAAGTTCGTTGATTTTGTTCATATGATTGCATTTTGAAATATCCTCAGTATTCTATCACGATAAGAAAAACGTTATGCGTGTGCCACACCAAAGCATATATTCATTTTATGTTTTTCGAAGCCTATCTGATGCAGAAGCTGCTTACATTGTGTTTTGGCCCTTAGTGTGAAGGCTGTCAAATTGATGTAGTTGAACAACCCTGCAATACGTATCACTAACTATTGTGCATTATCACCATTCTGAAGACGGAATGAACTGCCTTTTTCCAATTAGTGCGCTGTGAATGGGTAATATCTGAAAAGTGAAAAAAATAATTTGTAGGAAGTTATTAAAGAAACTCCCATAAATCATGACGGAGTTACTCATTGATCCCAATATAAGGGTTTGGGTATTTCTGCCCATAGTTTTGATTGCATTTTTCATTGGTATTCTGCGTCATTATGTGTCCATACTGATAGCCTCACAGAAAAAGGCAGAAATCACACAGATACAAGACAGGTAAGCGTGGAAAATGTCGGAAATATGGTGGTCGTATGTTTTACACTTCAACCCTTGTTATTTCAGTCAAGCCATGATCCGAGCCCGCTTACTAAGAGAAAATGGCAAATATTTAACAGCCCACTCCTTTGCCATGCGTAAGAACTTTTTCAACAGCGAGGAGACTGGTTACTTCAAAACCCAGAAGAGAGCGCCGGTCGCGCAAAACTCAACAGCCATGGTAACCGATATGTTGAAGGGCAACTTTGTCAACATGTTGCCAATGGTTGTTATTGGCGGCTGGATAAACTGGATGTTCTCCGGGTTCGTCACGACGAAAGTGCCCTTCCCTTTGACTTTACGCTTCAAACCCATGTTGCAAAGAGGTATTGAATTGGCCTCTTTGGATGCCGCCTGGGTCTCCTCCGCCTCGTGGTATTTCTTAAACGTTTTTGGTTTGAGATCCATATATACTTTGGTCTTGGGTGAAAACAATCAGGCCGATCAGACCCAGGCCCAGGCAGACGCTATGACTGGTGCGGCCATGACAATGCCTCAGGATCCCAAGGTAGCATTTAAGGCGGAATGGGAGGCTTTGGAAATTACCGAGTACCAGAACGCTTTGAAGACCGTAGACAACGACCTGCTACAATTGGCCTCTAGTAGCGATGTCCTCGAGAATAGCATTGGTCAATAGATTAGATCGAATTTTTTTGTTTATTCAATTTTAGTCGAAATGAAAACTTTAATTTCTATGTGGTAGCGTTTTAATTTTATTTAAACAATAAATTTTACACATAAAATTAAATGAAAAGTTTACAAATGTATTTTTTTGTTTAACCAAAATAAAAAAAACACAATCAGTTATTCCCCCATTTCCGATAGGTCTGGACCTCTCACGCCACCAGCACTTGTGGTATCATCTGGTCCCATACGATTGGAATGAGGTGATGGTGGTCTTGCTGCTGGCACTTTCCACAGTAATGGTCTTTTGGTCTTTGACTGTTGTATCAACCGATACTCGTTAGGTAGTTCATTTTCTTGATAGAGACGATCGGTGAAATAAATACGGCGTATGCGGACATTAGCGTGTATCTGCAGTCGTACGGTTTCCATGTAGTTGGTGCCATAAGCACGCCGGGTGAAATCGGCCAAATTGAAATGGATTTGATTCCAACCCGGTGACATGCCCATGGGCATCGAGGTACAGAAGGGTTTGACGGATGTTTTACTTTGAAAATTAGAGACACGGAACCGTCGCAAAAAGCGTTGATCGTCAATTATCTGCAATAATTTGTTTGTTATTTGTTAGTATAATAAAACAGATAGGTTTCAAGACGTTCGATTCGACAGAAAACCTTCGCCAGTAAAGTATAACAAAAACTTGCAAGCTCTGTGAGGACCTGGAGTGAGAAACCGCGTCTTATCCAAGAGTTTAAATGATCGTACATTTTGTATTTGTACAGGTATATGTAGGATGTGCAAATCGTAGTCTTCTTTGAAGATGAAAAAAGATCTACTAACATTACACCAATAATTATGCCAATATCCAAAATGATTAAATCTTAACCGGTTTCATTGAGTATATTATAGGCTGGTTTATCCGACAAAGCTCTAAAGACAGAAACATGAAAAGTTTTTCCAATATTTATAAATATCTTAGGAAAGGACAATGGTCTACGTTTACATTTAGGAGACTTTCTACAAGCCATGATGTCAACTATCAAAAGCTCTTTTTGTTTTATGGGATTTTAGAAATAGTTATGGCCTTTTATTTCCAAACTATAATCGGCTTTTTTTTGACTAATTCCGAATGCAGTCCATGTTGTTAAGAAAACAAATGCGGACTCCAACAGGGCGCACAGTTTCTGTTTAGCGGCATGTATACATTGATGTTTAGATTTTCTTTTTTCAACGAATGCAGAAATACTTACTTTCACTTCGAAAGAAAAACATTTGTGCATATTTTTTATGAGCAACACCAAAAATGGCAATTTAATGCCCAATTCCTTCTTTGGATCTCGCGGCGATGTTATATACATGGTAGAAACGTTTGTGCCCATAATTTCCAAAACCATGGATTTGATGTCATCGTCCAAAACGCGTTTGATATAACCATTCTGATTCTGATACATATGAGAAAGAAGATGACATAAGGTACACAAAAACTCAGGAAATGACAAATACTCACATGAGTGGACCAATTATTTAAGGGGCGGCCCCCAACACTATATAAAACAGAAAAGCAGCCTTTTTGGTAAACCGTCCGGTACATAACGAATATATATGTTATCCAGAATATATAAATAACTATATTTTGTCAGTTTTCCTAATCACAATATGCATGAATGAAAAACTATGACAATACCTTTTTTTCTCCAATATCAAAATTCCATATAAGCCCAAGTGTTTATTATATAGAATACGAATTATTTTATTTTCTTTTGAATTTTGTAACAAATAAATTTTAATAAAAATCTTATAGCTATACATACGTGACTTGACAGAACACCACCAATCTATACTGTTACCGGAAATCCCCAAGGATCTAATTTTTTATTTAATAATTCCAATGACGATTCTGCAAGTTTTGAAAGTAGTTCAGCCAGCTTGTGCTTTGTGTAGACCTTGTACAGTTGACGATTCTCGGAGGCTATTTCATCAGATAGTCGTACACAACCTTGATAATCTTCGGACAAATGCAGGACTTTGTGTAATATTAGTGTTATTTCGGGTATACAAATGCTTCGGATTTTATCCAATTGTATTTGACGGTTCTCCCAAATCATCGGACTAATATCAGCTGGATCTTTGGGTGTATCGGGATCGATGAGCCAACCTTTTTCGGGGAACAGCAGAACGTTAAAGAGAGAATCACGGCAAACTGAAATGAAAAAAGACATTAAAATGAATACAATGTATCACTAGGTTTCAAATATATTTCTATGCATGTTCGAGATCATATTTTTTTCTGTTTTAACAAATTAAACTTTACCCATCTATCTATAAAGAATCAACATTATATAAATGTGATTCGATTAGGTGATATGGTTAGGGTATGTTGGTCGAATCGTCTTTAATCAAACTGCTCAATAGAAAAAAATTTCCTATTCTATTAATAGCGACTAGGGAAATTAAAATGTACAAATGTTGAAATCCTGACCAAACATAGCCATGTACAAATATTTCTAGAAAAAGTATTAGACGTCCGGAGCTGACTGTAAATATTAGAACACAGCTAAATGGTTTATGAGAAGTTCATTCGTGAAATATTAAGGGGAATACGTACGTATCAACCTGATTTCAGAAATGCGGTTCCGTCTGATTTTAGCAACGAATCTGTACACATCAGAAATTTATTGTCTAGACCCTTCGAAACCTATAGGAAACCTATTGGGTATTTAAATAAGGAAGACAGACTATCAGACTCAAGCTAGTTGTTAAGCTATAAAAAATCTAAAATCTTTAATTAATTTTGCTAATATCCTCACATCTTAAAAACGAACACGTCATACTAGCAGAGACACTATACCAATTTCAAATTAAATTATACCCAAAAATATAGATATACATACCTTTGGCTTGTTCCTCCAATGATATGTTCCAACGATTGAGTTCATTCCTATATACTTGCTCTTTATGTTCCGAAGCCATGCGTTCGGTAAAGTTGGCACCAGCTGTCACCAGTTGTGGCTCCTTCGGGCGATTGTGGTACAAACGCGACCATTCGTTGAACGAATCAATGGCCGCCAAGTAAACCTTGTAACTTAAGTATTCCTTTATGGTGCAGTCTTCACGACACGGGAAGTTGTCTTTACTTCCATAGATGTTGATAATTTGGCTCAATGAATCCTGAGGTATCATATCATACACGGCGCGAACACATTCCATCTTATTTTCCGCTAGAAAAGAGCGTATCATAGCATTTCCCTGCCACAAAAGGTCGCCGCGTTGTGTGGGCAAGAATGTCAACCATTCTAAAGCTTTGATTTTATGCTGGTCAAAACTGGAAATATCTCCGTGCTGGAGAGGTTCCTGTTGCATCCGCTCAATATCTGTTGCTGATGGATCTTTCTGTCTTATAGATTCGACGGTATGTCGTGTTATATTTTCTATATCCAGACCAGCATTCATGGCTTCTTCTAGAGCAGTTTGACGGGCTCCCGTTTCGTTGATTACTTCCAAAAACTTGGAATATAATGAAACCTGTATCTTGCCAGGCAAAGCAGCCGTGTAGAAGGCAACCAACTGGGCATCCTTCATTTGGATCAAACATTCTACATACGCAGCTATTATACGATCCGCTGTATCCTCTTTATCCACTCGGCCTATTTGACGCATGAATAAGACAATATGCGTTAAAAATCTCAACATATGCGATGATAGCACGGGATCATTGTTGTCCAATAACTGTTCATCTTCTATCCAACGACGGATTTGTAGCAGGAGTTCAGTGATGTTGTCCAAAATTAGGAATTTCTGTATGACTCCCACTTTACTTTGAGCGAAATCACGCACCGCAGCATCGTTATGGACCAGTAGCTCATCGAATATTTGCTCCATAGACATTTTGCCGTTCCAGTACTCTTCTGGTAAGGGATGGTACGGTTTCATGCAATTTGCTCTAATTTCACTTTCCACGCGTATATCTACCTGAACCTTTAAGTACGCCCACAGAAGATCTTCCCATGAGGTGGACAATAATGTTTTCAGTGACTCCAAGTGGCCACAGAAAGTGCCTGATATGGCGCGGGTATATTCGTCAAATTTCTTCGAGTCTGCCATCATCCATGCACATTTCTTCCAGATATCACGTCGGGGATTACCTTCTATGGGTAATTTTTCTCTAGTGTTCGCATGGGTACCCTCGTAGTTAGGATCTTCATGAAGACGCCAGCCCTCCAAAATGGCAGCTCGCCATGTTTGACCACAATATTTGCACAAAGCCATGGCTTCATCTATGCGACCTTGGCGGATTTCTTGGAATATGCATCGTGATAAGCGCATGTTGTCCTCTTCATCCAACGTGTGTAATGGTTTCTTTTCCCTCGACGGCGCATCGGGATCTAAGGACTTCACAATATCTGCGCCAGAGCCAAACGCAATTTGTTGTTGTTTTTTCAACTGGAACAAGGTATTCTCCCAGGCAACTGTGCGATCTGTGGTGTGTCCCACCTGCGGCCCTGACATTTTTTTCTCATAACATGCCTCCAACCAGTCTATGATCAATTGGTATTCCCTCAATGTGGAATTACAATTGTATAACTGAGAAATGACCTCCTTTTCGGAACCGCCTAAACTTTGAATTTCACAATCCATTCCCTGATCAGTCGACTGCAGAAGGATGCGATCTTTGTATAAAGCATACAAAAGTTTCCAAGTTTTACACTCGAAATCCAACCATTCGACTTTTGATTTGGATATCCTGTCACCACCTCTTTGGATATCCTTCAAACATTCTTCCAGCACTCCGGAACAAGTGTGAATTAGGTCTTGAATAGTATCAAATACCTCCGAATCATTAGTGCGGGCCTGCAACACCTCTAAAAATTGGGGAAACAGCATGTCCGCCTTCTCTTTGAACACATCCGTCATTTGGGGGTGATCCATCATGAGGGAACGGTCACAAAGACTCGTTGTGTCGCCATGGAACGATGACGTGAAAATTCCACTAGCATTCATTTGTGAATTGTCCAGCATTCTCTGCAACTCACCGGGCATCAATGAAATTGAAAAATTATGAGAATCATCTCCACGTTGCTGTGGTGTTCTGGGCTTGATATTGATTAGGCCTCTTTTTGTTGTGATAAAGGGACTGCCACCAGACATTTTAGCAAAGAGTGTTATACGGGCTCAGTTTCAAATAGGTTTTTATTCAGATATTATTTCATTGAACGGACTAGGACCTTTTCACAATATTTTTTGCCGGTTATAAACAAAATAGAAGCGCAAAATTATATTAGTCAGAGTTGGTATTTTGGAAACTAATTTGTGCCGCAAACAAATTGAATGTGCCCAAATAGGGCCAATAGTGGCAACAGTGTCCGCAACATACCGTTCCATAGTTGCCTACGAAACGGAACGGAATGGATTGAACTTATGATAAACAGTTGATTGTGACGAAAATGGCACAATGTGCCTCTATTTACCAAAACTGATTGGATACACGTTTGACGTAGAGCTGTCAAACTATCGGTAGTTAGTTTTTTGAGCCAATTTCGATAAATAATAATCGCTATCAACAGTATCGGTAAAATTGTCATCACTTACACATATCGTCGGTGTGCTGCAAAAAGATCTCAAGTCCTTTTTTGCGAAATGGACTAAATTATGCAAATGTCATAGTCTATGACCTGAAAAAAGCAAATGCCTATTTAAAGTAGTTTTGTAGTTATTGAATCAAAGCAATTCGTATTATGTCCGTAACATACACACCCACACACTTAAAATCATCAACAACATCGAAACACAATTATGTGATGTCTGTCGTTTGCAGAACACTGCGCCGAGTATTTTCGTCGACGGCGGCAGCTTTCTGGCGGCTCCTGCCGACTGTTTTATTTGTCCGCGGCTCAACGCAATTTAAACTTTGACTTTAAAGGAAACAATTTGTATAGCTATTTTACTTTTGTTTTTACAGTGTTTGGGCTTAAAGATAATCTGTTTCCTGCACTAAAAAAAAGAGGATGTACTGTTTTTTGGTGTTGTCCCCGATAAACTGATGTGTTGCCAATATTTTAAACGAGATAGTTGGGCAACTCCGTCACAACATTTATTCCGGCAAACCAACGTAGTCTCCGTTATTTCACAGTTCGTTGTTTTGCCATTTTTTTATTTCATTTAATCCAGAAAAAAAGTGTATCAGTGTCATAAAGTAGGTTTTTGTATGTTTGGATTAGTGATAGTCTTCCTGAACTAGTCAAACAATGATTCAGGTGTGGCGGAACCAATTCACAATGCATGCGTCCGTCCAAAATCAGCGCATTATTCGAAAATGTCTGTCACCCGATCATGGTGCAACGTCCACATCTCTTTGTTATTGGAGAGTATTTAAGAATGATCGGTGTACCCTCTCAGTTGAAATGTCCAACAGGTCAGTCACCTCACCCACTTTCATTTACGATCGTCCAGTAGCATTGTAAGGACTTTCACACTGTGCTGGTGTCGCGCAGCAGAATAACATTAACTACAAGGTAAGATAAATATTACTATAACAATTTAACTTCATACAATACAAATTTGCAAAAGGAACTGCAATAAAGTTTTAGATGTTCTCATAACATCGGAACTTCACGTTACCCCACTACAATAAAGTCTAACGCCTTAAAATTGCACCGCCGAGACCGCTGATAACACGACTACCGAACATCGTGAGCAAAATATCAATAGTGGCGGTGGCTGTGTGGAAAAATGGTTAGTTAGTCTGTTGAAAAACTAGTTTTCATTAATATCTATTACTGAAAATCAGCCCATGAGTTACTATAGCGCCATACAAAAATGTCTCGGGAGTAAAACTGTGTTGTTTAATTTGAATAATATTTAAGGTTCAATGAGAAATACTGAAATTCTGTTAAAGAAACGGCTATGCAGTTTTAGATTTCATCCGGTTTCTTTTAAATTGCATAGATAATTTGTTTGCAAACACTTTGACAGACCCCACCAAACATGTCGCCACATTATAAGAAGAGAACATCTATTGCCTGTTATTATTCTTCCATGTTCAAATATTACAAACTATCAAATGTATAGTAAAACAAGTTTCGGCCTTTTAATATTTTTTTCTGCAAAGCTTCATTTTATTATTCATTAATTCCATTTTTCGTTATGACAAAATTACTCAATTATTCAAATTTACTTTTACAAATATTTATTTTATGTTTTTTTATTATAAATATACTTTACGTATTTCTGTTTTGTATTTCGTGTTCTCATTTTCTTAAACACTATTCTAAGTAATTAATGTTTAGTTGTTGCATATTTCATGCAATTTCTATTTAAATGAATGATAAAAAAAGAGATGAAAAGCATTTTATTTGTTGCGGTCATTTTTTAAATAAAATGGTTGATATTTTTGTTTTAACGAAAACGTGCGTCAAATGAATATATAGGAAATACTAAATATGTATGAATGCTTGTATGTTTATTAATGAGCACCTAAAATGTAAATATATTTTATATGTATAATTTATTTGTTTTTTATTAATAGTTACTAAAAAAAAGTACCATATTTTTTGTATTGTATTCGATTTAGTAACCGATCAGCAGGGTCTTAGAAGTTTGGGGAAAACTTATTGTATTGCCGTTGACAAACCGATCGACTCCGAATCATTTTCTGAATTGATCGATGTCTATTTGTCTCTCCACTTAATACGAGTAACAATTTTTAGAGGACGGGTCGGATAAGCCACTATAAGCCGATAGATTTGAGTAAAACAACTGGAATTTTTGTCTTTATTAAACAATAACTTTATATTTGAAAAGAATTTGTGACACCTTGCGATCGGTTACTTAAGGATGCTTTCTAGTTCATGTTCGAAGAAGAAGAGTGAGTGAGTGCTATAAAAATTTGCCTTTAAAGATATTGAGCTCAGTTGAAGAATACATTTCATTAGGTTAGTTTCTATTCTAAAAAAAGTGCAAATTCATATTCAGATAAATCGTATGCCTGCTTTACACTGAGCTCAGATATACATACTTATGTACGCGAGATTATCTTCGTTTGTTTTTGTACACTAAGTGTTAATTTTCCTCATTGTAAACATGGCTCTATGATAGTATAATTATTAAATCTCTTTTTATAATCTAAACCACGGATTTATTTCTTCTATATTCGTGTAAAGTGGAACGAGTTTATTTTTATTAAGATGCATTTTCCTTTCGACAGAGTGTAGAGTCTGTGGGACAGATGATAAAGGTTAGACTTAACCGTTATTTTTGTTGTAAAGTAAATTCTCTGTAATGTACCTATATTTACATCAAATTAAATTATTTACTTTATGTGTGATTTAAATGGGATATAATTAATATTTAATGTAATTACTAAAGTCTATACTTAAAAAAAGATGAACCCACACATTTTCTTTTCATACATTTTTTTGCATATATTTACATGAAAAACACACCTAATGTCCGTAATGAATGAAGGAACTGAACAGGGGAACGTTTTCATGTTATATATGAGATGCCCAAGATTTCTAATGCCAGGTGGTAACAGGGAATAGCTATGGCAAACTCAACGCTCTTGATGATTTTAAATTGTCAGATCCATGTATATCAAGTCGCCAAGTAAATTAAAATATTAATGGTCTGTAAACTGACAAAACAATTAGCTGCCATTAATTAATTTGTCCAAATACAGGGCAAGACACTAACATAATTATACTGAGGTGGTGCGAGTATAGTTCCATTTCTTTACAACAGAATAAAGTCGATCATTGGATTTGTTAAATTAATTAAGATACTTGTGTACTGATCAACCTCCGGTCAAAGTGAAACTGTACTCTTTATCTACGCTACCCAGACTATATCTTAACATTATATTTTGGAAAAATTAGCTTCGATTGTCGTGAAAGCTTAAGCGATAATTGGTCCCGAAAACCGGCTTTTGGAGATATTTTCTCACACATTCAAATACCATAAGTTGAGGCTCAAAATCCGGATTCCTAATATTGAAGGAGATTATCTTTCAGATCTTAGAATGTGTTTCTTTTAAAGATTTTACCAAATGATTAGACGTCTATTTATAAGAACTGAAATACATTAAAAAACTTGATTCAAATTTAATTAAAAATGTTCGAAGTTTTGTCATTGCCCTCTCGACATATAAGTTTTTACTAACATTTTATCTAAATGTTTAAATTAGTTTTGACATTTGTTGTTTAAGTAAAGTAAACTACCATAAAACAACTTTAAAAATGGTATCTACACATTTATTTAGCTTGACGGTTCAAAATGTTGTCGGTTTAGTTGATAATTCTGAAGCATTCTCTTGGTCTCGGACTTATCTACCTAAGCGATGTGTATCTCCCTTTTCAGTTCCATTTTTTGTTATTTCTATTTTTGTTTATGGGTTTTCGTTAGAGCTGGGTCTTTGGGGAGTGGTGATGATCATAAACGAGGATGACTTTAAATGGATATAATTCCATTATTTCTTTATTGCAACATGCGGCTTTGTATGAAGAAATTATACAATGTATCTGAGAAAAAAAACAACTAAAATGTTAATGAGATTAAAGAAAAAAAATACAAAAATTTCCATAACGTTTTCCATTTTATTGCAGTCGAAATAGAAAAAACAAAACTAATTCTTTAGAGACAATTCTTACCATGCACTCTTTTCATAGCACGAAATTTGTTTAAAGGGCGAACCATCCGTCGCGCCTCTTTACACTGACTGACTATTCATAATTTTTATTTTCGTCATCAAAACACATTTTGGCAGTGAACCTGAGCTTTCTTTAAAAAACAATTTACCAACAAAAACGATGTCAAGTTGTGGTTTTGCTTTTTTTGCGAAAAATTTCAGTAATTTATAAAAAATCAAACTCGTTTTAAACAACATCAAAACAGTTTCAAATGTTTTATAAATAAAGCTTTCTATACTTTTTTTGTTCTACATTTTTATTAATCTCAATTATAATATTTTCGATTTTGTTATCAAAATATCATGAGAAATCATGTACATTTATAAAGTTTTTTTTTTAATTTTAATTTTGTGTAGTTATTTTCAATTACAAATATTTTTATGTTTCTTCCAATTTAACAAACTGAAAATGCTAAATCATAATATTTAAAACCACTAAATTTCGTTTATTAAAACTAAACTAAAATTATTAATAGATATTAATATTTCATTATATAGTTATCTAAACATAAACATAAATAATAATAAACATAAAACTAATTGGTTGAAAATAATTGGTTATCTTTGTATTTGTTGGATGATTTCTTAACTAAACAAAAAAATATTTCATTTCTTTAAAATTGTGTGTTTCTAGATAATTCTGCCTTCTGCATCTTCTTTACATGTTATTTTATAAACTTAAATATGTTAATATATATTTTGTTTGTTTCTTTATCAAAAAAAAAAACACACACAAACAAATATATAAATAATTTAACAAACAGAACGTAGCCTAAACATATATAAAGATGATGTGGTTGATTGGTTTTCCATGAAGTAAATTTTTACTGTATTTGATTTTTATTCGGCTGTTGTTGAAAGAGATATTTTCTGGGTGAAGATGTATTTACAGCGTTTTGGCGCGATCCAGAAGATCACTGATGAATTTCTATATTTAAAAGAAAGCAAAGAAAAATTAAAAAAAAGAATTAAATTAATTTATAAATTATTGTTTTGGATTAAGAATGACGTGTATACATACCGATATGTCAGATTGCGGGCGTTTGCAGACGGACAATAATCTCTGTAACGATAGAGAAAAGTAGTGTGTGAAACATAAATTACCATTTTAAAGAATTTTATATACTCCCGTATTCATAAAAATTTAAAACAGCTTTACAGACCGTTAAATTTGTATAAATACGGGGTGAAATTATTATATGTGGTTAATATTTTTGAATGCGGTTAGATATTCTCTGTTACTCATTTTCAGTAGCAGTGATGATAACATATATATATATAGACATAAGCTCGACTGATTTTCAGATACATATATTATTTTCTTTGCTATGGACTTAATCCATGATAACTCATGGCTAGTTTGTGGTGCTTTTTGTAGTTAGCTTGTGGGAGTAAACTCAGTAAACTTGCAAACTCAGGATTCTTTTCAATTTGATTTTAAGTTATCGTTTCTCTTGTTTTAGACCTTTCTATATTTCCATTTTTATACCCTCCAGGATGTAACGCAGTGTCGAGAATTCTAAGTAGACTGGCATAATTGATACGAGGGAGCCGGTTCCAATGTCACAGATATGAGTTTCACTGTTTTAGGTTGGGTGATATTGAAATTAATGAGTGTGTATATGTGATGTTACGTTCTGGACTCCTAAAATACGAACTCTAATAAACACGAATCCAAATAAAATTTTAGGTCTTTACCCATTGACCAAAAAACCTGTCCAAATAGAAATGCTTCACTAATCCAGGGTTTCTTATTAAGATTTGACTAATTTTAAGGCTAAACTCATGGGCGTTAGAAAACAAAAAAGCCGGTTCACGCTGAATATTCGACACAGTCGACCTACAGGTATCCAAAATAAAAGGAGATTTCGCTTCCAAATAGTTGTGGATCCCTCATTAACATGGACATATAGGCGGTCGTGGTAGTAGGTAGTGTGTGCAACTATCACACATCAAACCCCAGTTTGTATCCTGCTAAGAACATAAAACATTTAGGAAACTCTAAGCCATGTAAAACTTGTCTGGGAACTGGGAAAAGCATTACTCGTTCGCTGATTAACGATTATATAATTTAGGGAATATTAAGGGAAATCTGTCTATTCGAACTCAGTTGAATCCCTTCTTCACGTGTTTAATTTCATTCTGCCCCATACAAAATGTTTGCAAATGCAAATGGAATCTTATTGACTTCAAAAGGGTGCAATTCTATTATGAGATCTTCAATACAAAAAAAAAAATAAATGATTTCATTTCAACTTACTATTAAATGAGATCTTCTTATATCGTCGGTATCCATATCTAAGATCTCGTCAATATCCACATCAATAGCTTCAGTCTGAAAATAAATCATGAAAAGAAACCAAATATACAATCATCGGTCATTGTTGAATTCATAAAAAAACAAAACGACAGATATACAAAAAGAAGAACTCCAATTGAAAAAAAACAAACAAACTTCAAAACAGCAAATAACAATAAAAGAAACAAACAGATGCGAACGCGTCTGTTTGTTATTTTGAACTTACCGGCGGATCAAACAGTTTCTGCAGTTCATCGTACAACCACATCTCGACGGCCAAACGCTTTCGAATCAAACTCATCTGATGTGATCCATATTTGGCGGTGAGGAACTTTTCGCGACGCTCTTTGACTTCTGAGCCCTTCTCGTTAAAATTCACCCGTAAATTTGTCCGATTTGGCGAGCGCTCGCTGTCGTTCATTTGCTCAAGACCGCACTGCATCTTTGGTATGGTTGGTGGCTGCTCCGAACTGGCCACAAAACAAATATTCTAGGTGGTGGGACAAGACAATAGCCAGATGCCGTTTGCTTATATTTGTGTTGGAGCTGGTGGTGGGGAGTTGAAAATGAAGTATTCGGTAAAGGAAAATGTGGGCGTCGTGGTTTATTTTTGTGTGCGTGGTGTGCGGCCTCCGTTCAGATGTTTCAATAAATTCTTACGACTGAAATTAAATAAGAAATAAAAAAAAGTTTCATAGAATTAATTTGTTGCGTTAGGGTAAAGTTAATTAATTTATTAATTGATTGATTGATTGATGTGAACGAATATATGCACACACATACGAGGGGCATGTGATAAAATAGAAACAGTTTTTTGTTCACATCGAAGGAACCTCATTGCTATAAGCACGATGAAACCGTGGATTTTTGTCAAACCTTTACTACTGTAGCTAAGTCAATGTAGCAAATGGTAATAATTTCCATTTTTTCCATTTACTCGTGCTGGTATACTGCTAAGAACTTCTAACAAAATTTGTCAGTTGACGTTTTCCACTGTCATGAAAAAACAGCCAGGTTAACTTTGAAGGTTCTTTGTGGCAATTTAAAATTGAATATTTGTTATGACTTCTCGTACGACCCTCGCAGGCATGTTGAGTGTAATGAATGTAATGTAATTAATTGTTTGGCAAACAGACACAGTTCTTTTTGTAAATATTCCCCTGAACAATGTTTTTTAGGTCATTCGAATCTCATTTCATTTTTTTTCTTTAGAAAACCTGTTGGTCTTTTGGCTTTTCAGCACCCAATGACTCATTTCTTTGTGTGGCGTTCGATTTGATTCTCACGTTTCTCTATTTAACCAAAAAAAAAAGCAAAGAAAAGGAAGGATTCCTTTTAACCATAATCTGCTGTGTTTTTGTTTGGACTGAGTTCGTAGAGTTGGATGTTGTACGAACATCGAGTATGTGACTCTTTTTGTGACTTGCGGCTGTTGGGGGTGACTCATTTCACTGCATATCAATCCAAGCTGAGTGTTAACTGGCCAAGATTTCATGACGCGTCTTTCGATGTCTGTGTTTTGGATTTGGAATTAATGCCTATGTTGTTTGTTAACATGTTTTGAACATTTGACTGATATCTCCGGTATTAGTCATTGACGTCGCCACCGCATATAATTTTACGCGCTTAATAGAAATTTTATTGCCTACAACAGATTATGGTTTATGTGTATGCCATTGTTGTTGTTCCAAACCTTGGAATATCTTTCATTAGACGCCGTTCTCTTATAACAGACCGGTGCTTAAGACACATCCCTACATATGTGTATAATACTTGGAAAATTTTAAAAATTTTAAGCATTTGGATTTTAGATAAACTTCTGCATTTAAAATCAAAATGCCTTAATCCAGCGTTAATGTAATTCCATAGCAGTTAGAATATGTTCGTGAAAAGACAGACTCAGATTAGCAAAAAGCGGTTGAAAGAACATGGATACTGTATAGGGGTAACTGATGTATGATGGGTGCGTTAGAATCAGGAGAATGTAGGGAATGTATTAATATGTTTCAAAATCAATTCGAACATAATTTTAGAATATAATGGACACAATTGCGAACAAATGGAGGACCTACAATTTAAATTAAGATGGTAAAGTGATTCTTCTGACTACACTCGATTCCATATGGAATAATATTTTCACAGTTTGTTACCAGACATCTGCCCAAGGCTATGCTTTGTCATGATTGGACGAAGGGGCGTGGAATAAAATGGGCGTAATAAAATGGACTACTAAAGAATGGGAATACACCATCCATAGCAATTAATTGTCAATTTAAGACATATAGATCAACTGAAACAGTTAATATTTGATGTGCTTACACACATTCCACAATATACGTATGTATGTACATCAATTTAAAATTTTTTTTTTTAATTTCGTTGATTTTTGAATTCTGTACGTGGGAAGAGTGAATGGTGTTCAGCAGCCAAATAATGAATTTAGTACTGTAAAAGTGCGTCCTAGCAAACAATGACAATGAGTTTATCGAATATATAATGATTATAGGATGGGGCACTGCGACCTATGTATACTCCGCCCTATATTCATGCAGTGAACTTTAAGTCTGTTACATAAACGTAGTATAGGTTTATTAATACGGAAGAGTACTACAAAATCGTTTGTATCTACCATTCCCTCCTGTTTTTAAACTTTTTCACATGTTTAGTAATAATACACTTTTTTCTAAACCGCAAAAGACCACAGTGTCCTACGTTTTCGTGATGTAAGCCAATATCTTCACATGGAGAAAATGTTCTCTTGCTTCTTATATTGTACTGACATTCCATGATTTTTTTTTAGAAAATATATGAAATTCCTATTAAGTTCTCTGTGCATCTTCCCATACAATGTTGTAAAAATTTTTATGCAAATAGAGCCACAACAAGCAGCACATCATAATCATCCTCACCTTATAGGCATGAACAACAAGAAATAAACCTAAGAACCCATCTTGGGGTAACGAGCTACGACGCGTTTGTTGAATGCCTGCCAGCCTCCTCTCATGTCGTTAGTTTTTATGCAGATTTACAGTAAGCCATGGGTAGTGAGTGATGAAATGTTATAATAAATTGTTTTAAATTATGTTGCTTGATGGCCGACTGATTGTTTCTTCCATAACAGAATAATTACCACAAAAGCGCTTGTAATCAAAAGAAGAACAAGTACTTGTTACCACAATGACTGAATGAATAGAATAGTAGTATTGGATATATTCTTCTCAGGGACTGTTTCACCACAGCAGTACAACTAGCTTTGGCTGTGAGACGTTATACAATTATGGCTAAATTACATCATTAACAAATAACCGCAACTTGTGGAAGCAAAGGTACCCAAACAATAGCCCTGAAATTCCCACCCTAGATGTTGTTGGATGTGTGTCTATTTGAGGCCATAACATAATCTTCGAAAATTGTAAGAACGTAATTGTTTATGTGAAGATAAAATGATTAACTTCAAGACTCCCTTCATACGCTTCTCCGCTTACCCAGTCAGTAAACCAATTTTGACAACAAGTGTCATATCACATCTGACATAAACAACAAAACAGTTTTGCATTACATCTCAAATGTGACACTTCGTAATACGGCTTATTTGAGAGTTGAAGAGTCAGTCAGTCAGCCGGTGTCTTGTGATAATCAACAAATGTCTAACTAAAAGTCACCACGACTACACCAACATCCGCCCCCTTCTTTTGGTGTTAGACATTCACATCCACTGGAAATTCCCATAATTAGGAGGAGAAAGACAAACTGAAAACATTATTTAATAAACGGCAGCAACAGCAGACTAAGCATGATGAGATCAAATTTCAAAAAGCTCAAGAAAATTCCATGGGTAGCAACTGTCTAAATACATCCAGAGAAAAATGAAGTGGGGAAAATAATAATTAGATATAATTCGAGGGCGGATCCAAAAAAAACTACACATCATACATCGATAACAGCGCACAGTGGTGGCAAATCGTTTAAAATGAGAACTCATTTGCAAACTTTGGTGTTTTGAAATATATTCCAATATTTTTGTCTGAGATAAAGTGTAACTACCTTCGATAGAAGAGGGCATTGAAAGAGTTGTACTACAAGACCCTAAATTTACGCTTAGGATGCACAACATTGCCTTGGAGTTTTGGAAGATTGTTCATGTACAAAAAATCCTTCATAAAATGAGACTTTTTCCTAGTTCAATTGCAATAATTTTCCATTCGTGCCTTTTTGAATAAACGATAATTTTTGGGCAATGAATCGAAATATTTCTCAACACAGTATCCATTTATCTTATATACATTAAGTTACCACCAAATTACAAATTTTATTAGTTCTTCTGAATGGTTAGTTCTTCTAAATGTCCTCAAAATTTAGATTAGTTCCAGTACTGGGTTTTGAAATAGAAAGTAGTCACAGGCGATTTAATCCTAAAAATATGACAGATAGGGTAGCAATTCGTTTGCTTTTAATTAATGCCAAAATATCCAGAAGCTGTGAAAAATATTTGCCAGTGATCGTTTTTCCCTCTTAAATATATTGAAATATTTCCTCTGCGAGGACGGTTTTTTGGGTTTAGTGGTAAATTGTATGGGATACCATTCAGCTCACAATTTCCCACCATTTCGGTAATTTGTCAAACTCTAATGGAGTACACATAACAGATTGACAAGATGTCTCTAAGGAAATATAATCATCCCAATCGCAACAATAAAATTGTTTTAAGACCGGAAACTTTCTTTGAACAAAATATCCAATTTAGCAAAGCAAAGTAAAAAAAATAACATTTTGTAACTTTTCTTTTCCTTTTTGGCTGTTAAGAGGACTTGCTGGCTTTTGTTTAGTTTTGAGTGGGTTGACACAATAATTTGACACTTTAATTGTTTGTGACAGCTGAACACGACACATGAATGCAATAGCAGCAATCACAAGCAAAGAAGAGTAGATGATTGGTAAAGAAAATACGAGGAAGATATAAATTGAATTTGGCAGTCCAAACTTCTCTTCTATGTAAAAGTGTATCACATGAGTTTATTGTGATTCCGATACAGTTTCGTTCAGGCAAAACTATTCATAGATATTTTGAAGTCTTGCAATGACATTTACTGACTCCAGGTTGGGTTCGGCCAATGTGAAAATACAACTTCACCAACAAATCAAATAAATATAAATTTTCCACTCTTAAGCAAATCGCACATACATTTGTATGACGATACAATGTCTCCATTTTATGTTGGTTAGTTTAGGTTAGGTAAGTAAATATTTTTTTATTATATATAAAATGATATTCAAATCTAATTATTTATTTCAGACATCAAATCGGCGGCACAGTAAATAATGTTACCCTGGAAAATTTTAGCCCAAACTAAGGCAAACATGGAGTTCGTGGAGTTAGGTTGAAGTTTGGCACCATTTCTACAAGGATTTATTCTCGATAGAAAAATGGTAGTGAATTTCAAATGGACCCTAAATGTAAACCTCAGTAATCCTCAAGAATGTATACAAAAACTCGATTACCCTTTGAAGGATTTATTCCTCGAGTTAGTTGCAAAGAATTCAAATAAGTCTACCCTGCCACGAACATTATTGTGTGATTTTAGAATATTTAGTTTTACATTAGGCAAAAACGCTTCTTTAGGGGTTTCGGCCCAGTAGATGGACGATAAGGAAAACATGTTACAGTTACGACATAAAAGCAGAATACGTAATTATTTTGTTTTGCAACATAAACCAACTAACCGCAAACATACGTAGCTCGTAACATTATGTGCCACATTGCAACGTAGGACCTACATAAATATTACAACATAAGTGCGAGACCAAACGAGTACGTACAAGTATGTATGTGCGAGTGTAATACATTCAGTATTAAAGTGTGGCAATAACGAAAGCAAATTATTGTGACTACTGGAGACCTACAAAAAAAAATCACATAAAAACCGTGTACTCTTCATGGGGCTGGTGGTGGTTGCCTGCCACTGACAACAGTTGCCGCTTGTTTCCATTATTATTATTTTAAATCAATTGGAGGTTTTAAAAAAGAATATGCACTTAAACGAAATCGCGGCAAAAAAGGCAAGCAACTCTGCTCATTTGCATAAATATGTGTTGCTGTTTCTGTTGATGCTTCGCATTAGCAGAAGAATGCCAGCACAATAACAACAACGCATATAATACCCTCACCGACGCAGCAGCATATCATGAGGAATTCATGGTAGTGTAGTAGTGGTAGTAATAATAACAATAATAAGGCAAAATGTATGTAGCATGCAACATGTTGCATGTTAGTGAACATTTTTCATTTGCAAAAGAAAAAAAAAACCGAAACAATCCGATTAAATGCAATCGCATGGGATATGTTTGCTGCTGACGGTGGCGGTAGCTATGAATGTCTTTCTTAGTAGTGACGGAATGTTGTTATTGCGTTGGTATTTAAACATTTTCAGTTGTTGTAATTTATTAACGAGGGCGAATCGCAGTGATGGCTAGAAATTGCCCAATAATGTGCTCGTTGTGGGTCGAATGAACACAAGAGTCCTGTGTCCATGAGTCTTGAGTTCTGAGTATTCGTTTGTTGAAATCAACTGAATAAGACATAATTATAATTGGAATTTCCCATTGATATTCCTGCCTCTTTTGGACGATATCCAAAATTTTACAAAATCGAACTTTTATGGATAATTTAAATAATTTCTTTACGGTTCTCCAATGAACTCGAAATTGTACAGAAAGTAAAAATTGTCATAAGAACCTGTCAACAGAGAGAAAACTCTACTGAAAAAGAAACTTGAACTTGCAAGAGCCTGTATTGATACAATGTTCCCTTTAAAAATTATATATGTTATTTTTCACAGATTAAACTGTAATCAAGAACTCTGATTAAACACAAGATTTACTTTCTCATATTTTCAAAATTTACTTCAAGGCTGCTTTAGTAGTGCCCAAATGTATACCTGCTTTGTCGATTGCCACCCTCATCATACCTCTACCCTTTATTGTGCGTTTTTTGGCATTCTTTTTTTTTTGTGTCTATAGAAAATCATATTATCTTTGCCATTAGGTATTGTTTGTAAGCTTTACTTTGTTAAACGCAAATATTCAAAGAAAAGAAAGAAATTCGCTCCGTTTCAAATTGACGAAAGTCTTTCGCAAGACGGACTTTGTTTGCGTATTTCTTGTTTTGATTTGTATTGTTAAAGCATTTTGGAATTGCTTATGGATACGAACGCGTCTACAGACCGTTCAGTGGAGTCAGTCCACAGTCGTCTACACTTGTGCTGTCGTTGTTATTGTCTCTGCGACTATGAGACGATGAAGGTGGCGTGGCTGTGGTTGCTTATGTGTAACGATGCAGAAATTTCCGGGATATGGGGTTTTTCTTATGGCGTTTTTTTTTTGTTTCTGTTTCAGTTTATGTCTTTATTTGGCTTTGCAAACCTCCAAGAAACTTACTTGTCTTGTCTTCTGATGTGTGTGCGATGATATAATGCAGGCACTTGGTTTTCTGTTTGTGCAACAAAGTTTATGTTTTTAAATGCTGTAATTAATCGTTGACGTAGTTTTTTTTTCTTTCGATAACAATAGATTTTCTTTTTTCGCACATATATTTTTGAAGAAGAATAAAATGCTTGGTAAAGTTTTGAGTAAAAGTAAAAACTTAAGAAGATGAACAATTGTTTTGAATAGGGGGATAAAGAACTGATAAAGAACTAAATCTATTGTGGTAAGGAGAAGAAGGACGATTTTAAATGTTATGACATGTTTTTTCTGAGAAATGTTATGCGAAGTTTTCTTGATTTTATATAATTTATGTGATTAGCTTGAGAGTTCTTAAAGTGAATATTTGTATTGGCTTATTCTCTATCAATGGAATATATATCGATAACATTGGAGACAAATGTGTTTACATCAATTTAAATTAGATTTCGTGGAGACTTTGAGACTTATTGAATAAAATTTATTTTTCTTAAAAAAAAAACCTTTTTTCTCAACATAGAATATTTATTTAGATCGCCTTTTTTACACTTTTGATTTTTTTAATCTATCGAAATAATATATTTCCGGGACCACTTCCTTCAAATAAAATCTCTTATTCACGAGGCATTTGTTCAGGCATGGAAATTGAAAATAGTGACAGTGGACGAAATACGGAAAATAAAGCGAATGTGGGTTAGCAATTCGTATTCCATTTTGTGGACTTCTGTCATGGAGAGTACACAAATAGGCTCAAAATAGATTTGGCCCATTTTCACACTTCTATTATTGTGATTTCCTCAAAAACCAAAAACATCTTCGAAATACCTAAATATGCATTAGTTCTCATCACTCTTCAATTATATAATTTTTCATTTATTTACATTTTCCCCATTTCCCCATAAGACATTTTATCGTCTTAAATAGATGTATTTGAATTATGTACAGATTTGTTAGTTGACATCAGTCTTTTGCATACAAAATATTGAATAGATCTGTTTGTATTTGTATATGGTTTAAACAAGTTTTATGTGTTTTTATTGAACGGTTTTGTTTTGTTGTCTATTGGAGCTTGAGAAATTATTTAAATTTCTAAATTAAATTGTATTTGACAGCAGTGCCAGGCATAACGAACAAATGTGCCTTTTAAAATTGTGAACAACTAAAATGTTCCCACGATTCTAAAACCGCTTCCAAACTACAAATTTATTGTTAAATCTATTAGCGGTTTGTTTGTGTGTGTGCGGTTTTTGTTAATAAGTTTAATGCATAAAAGAACGAAATGTTATTGTCTTTTGAAAACTTACTGCTGGCCATGATTCAAACATAGTCAACAGACTATTGTCAGTTGGATGCTAAGATATGCCACTGTCATTTTCGGTTAAAATGAAAACAAATTGCAGGTTATTAATCTTCGAAATACATTTAAATTAAAAGAGCCATTACGAAATTTGCATAACTTTTCCTTGATACCACCTCCAAAAACAAAACTAAACTATTTCCAGGTGAGCGCAATTAACCGAAAAGCTCCTAAAAGTGGGCGTAGACTTCATACAACAACAACTTTATGGTGATATTCACATGTATTTGGTAATGTTATTTTCCAAATGTATTTGGGCAGACCCCGTTTTAATTTAGATCATTTCACACTACCTTTTATATTGAACATTGCAATAAAAAAATCGAGCATTTGCTCTAATATGAAATAATTGCGGATTCACTGTATTTGGAAGTGTAATGGTCGTCATTACAAGTTTATGCCATCGAAAACCATAGCGAATTCGTCATGTGTTAGACATTAGCACCAACACGAATGCCAAGTTATGAATCTTTATAAATACAGTGCGTTCGATGAGAGTGCCACAAGCAAGTATAAATGTCATGACATTCAAATCAACTGGATCGAATTTGTATTTCAAGATGGTACAATTCTGGTATGTTATCATTTGGACTTCAGTTTGAGACTGGACTTGTATTTTCCAATCGATCAATATTTTTCCGTAGCGAGGGAAAATATCTTTTTGTTTTACTTTGAAGTATTTGAACTTTTTGGTTTTACAAATTCATGTTCATGTTTAATTGTCCAACAACCTCATGTGATTTTGTTTCCTTATAATATTCCATCACATTCTTCTGACACCGACTGTCATATACTCGTGTACGCAATAAAGGTACAACTTTTTTCAATAGTATGCTTCATTCGATGGAACCCCCACATTATTCCACATCACCGTATTAGCAATGATTCTGTTTCCTAATTAGTTTTGATAACTCAAATAATGAACATCTGCAGCAACAGCAACGGGCGAAAAAAAATCACATGAATCGATCGAATCGCAAACGTAGTTATCGGCAAACTTGCAATCATTAAACTTGAAGTTTGAGAAGCAAACAAAAGGCAGTCCGCAAAAATAAAAACACACAGATTATAATTGTATGATGCCACTTGACCGCTATTTGAATTTATTTTTAATTTAATTTTTGTTTGTTTTCTTAATAAATGAAGTAATTAAATCAAATTTTAAGCATGTCTTAATGGAAGTGACGAGTGATGGAAGCTTTGATTTTTGGAAGAGGAAATGAATTCGTCGTGAAGATTAGTTGCACTTATGAAGATTATAAGCGATTACGAAATAATGCGGGTGCTATGATTGAAAATATATTTAGGAAATTTGGTGTTGGTTCATAATGAATAATGCACTCAACTAGAAAACACGTTTTTGGAATTTCAGTTGTAAATGAGAAATTATGTATACTGACTGGTACAACATGTTTGGCGGGGAAGTTATCGCTTAGCTTACAACTTACTCATCACATTTTGAGGTAGAATGAACTGTAGGGTGATAGATATGAGTGAAACTGAACGATATTAACTTTAGCTTTAATTAAATTGAACTTGTTGAAAAAAACGAATGTGACCAATTTCCACAAATTTTATGAGTGAGGGCAATCTCCAAGATTTGCAGCAATTTTAAAATTTCGTAGAATTTCTTTACGCTTGAAGAAAATTGAGTCTACATTTTTTATGTTTATAGCATTTTTTTAAACTTACAGAAAATTTCTTTGAAAATGTCGAAAAGTCGAATTTATTTAGTTCACAATTTTCTGTCGTCCAAATTTTCCTCCTAAAGTCGTCGAACTTCAGAACCGCCATTTTGTTTTGAGCCACTGTCCATCCGCATAAAAAACCTTCAATTTGTGCTTCCAATGTGTTTTTTAGCGTCCAGGATATAAGGCTTTCTCATTATTTATTGAAAAGTCATTGGGCCACAATTTCAAATTCCCTACCAACACAGCCTTGTTGGTAAATGTGCGGAATTTAGCCAGCATACAAATTGCCCAAATTATCAGAATAAATTATGAGCTGAATTTAAAAACAACCTAAATCTTTTTTTTTTTTTTTTTGTAAATTAGGTTTATTACTGCAGTTTGCAGATGTACGAATATATTTTCCATAACACACACACTCACACATACAGTTTACCTAATTTTTCCCCCAAGCATTTAAAGATATTTAAGTTCAACTTCCATATGGCCGACACGGACAAAGAAAGGCCAACCCCTACAGACAAAAGGATAACAAACATTATCATAGAAGTTTATGCACACTCGTATGAGAGTTTGTAAGTAACCTTTATTCAAATCTGATTTTCTCCGCAGGATGTTTGGAAAATGACACAGGTAGTGTATGTTTGAAAATAGATTATCCTTGTAATAGTTTTCTTATTTTTCCATTCGTTTCAGTTCTATTTGTTTTGTTCGTTGACGTTCGTGTCGCGGCCGCTGTTGCAAAGATTTGCAAGATTATTTTCCATGACATGAATGAATGAATGCATGAATGAGTGCAAAGTGGAGCAAGTTACGTGTAAGTAAAGAATTATCAGCCATGCAAGGACACCAAAGGTTCCAAATAAACGCCTATTGAGGTGAAGTTCGAGGTAAGAGAAATGAAATAGCACATGTTGGTTGAGAAAAGATTTAGAGCGGCACTCAAAGCATGCAATCGATTCGAAGCGAAACGAATAATGTTTATAAAGTGTATGGAAATTCTTTGGGGTGCGATAGAAATTATTTCGATTCTATTATATTCTAACGTCCATTTCTGAGAGGTCGAAAACAATGCAACTACATTTTACAACTTTTACACACTTTTATTAGTTGCATTTCGTTAATAAAGTCGGTATTTTTGAAAGCAGCAAACTAAAAAAGTGACGTGTTTTTGATGCCATATACATACATACATAATTTTCTGTAAATATAAAATGCCGGCAAAATAAGTTAATGACTACATTTTCTTTTTCGAAAAACTCAGCCAAAAAAAATAACAATGACATTTTCTAGCGTAATTGAATAGGTTCGGAAATTTCCCTTGATTTTCCCTACTTTCTATACAACTAAGTTGGCATAACAAATGTTCACCATTCTTCCGTCTCATTTCAGAATCTGATGCCACTTAGAATTCGCACAGAATGAGATCCGCTTTTAAAAAATGGCTGACAAAAATTTGAATTTTTTTGATATCTGACATCTCAACAAGTTTTTTCAAAGACCTCCCCCATTTAGAGTCAAGGAAAAACGCTTATGTATTACAAAATGTATTTTCTGTCGGCATTCTAAATTCTTTTGAGCATTTGCTTCGCTTTAAACGTCTTGACGTTGTGCAGAATTTTGTTATGACAGTGCCTCCGTCTCCAGCCCGCCCGTGTCATTTGATATTCATGACAAATTTGTTTACAAATAATTAAGTTGACACAACAAACATTTATTATTCACACATACATATCCGGTGCACAGAAAGGATTTTCATTAATCGCCCTCCTCTGCCTCCCACTGCCTCCCACTGTCACCCATAACCACCCACTAGTCTATCAACATGAATTATCCTCAATGATGGGACTGATGATGAGGATAGCGGCGGGATTGGGTCCGAACAACAAACAGATGGACGTAGGACACGCCAGAGAATGGGCGAATGTATAGGAGATTGAACACAGCAAACAGCGGCAGCAGCCGAACTAAATTAAATAAACTCTTGAAATAAAACAAATAATGCTTCAAACTATACTCAAGTGGTAAATAAAAACGGAAATTGCCATCATGACCTAAATTGTGGATGGGCGGGCGGACGGACGTTTCATGCTCTTGTTTATTGTTGGACTTTGCTACTACTCTCATCTCATCGGAGGATTTCAGTCATACGCACACATGCCATACCATACATAAGCTCACATCTACACACTCACATACGGTGTGGTCAAATAACATTTAGTCATTGGGCCCTCAATGTGTGCAGGATGTTTGAGGCTGTAAAAAAATGTATAGGAGAGTCTCTCACACACACACACACACTTTCGTATTTATTATATGCATGTCTACATATACATATGTACATACACATATGGCAGAGCATGAATAAGCATGTGTGCATGAGAGTATTGTATTAAATGACAAATACAAACATTCTCATATCACTGTTTAAACACACACAGATACACATGTGTGTGTATGTCCTTTTTTTTGTTGAATTTTTCCCGACTGTGTGAGAAAATGTAGCATAGACTGGGTACGTCCTGTGAATTTCTAAAACTTATTTCCGATCTTTTTCATAATATTTTCCAAAATATGTCACAATGATATGTTGGTAGTCTATTATACATTAGAGCCGGTCGAGGTTAATCCGCTGACACAGATTAATTTGCAAATACCCATTAGACCGCTCAAACTGTACTTTCGATTATGGCGATCCGCTCTAATCTACAACTACATATGTATGTGTTCGTTATAACGCTCTTCCTGACGGCGTCCATGTACATCAGTTTGTGTGTGTGTGCTGCTTCCTTAACCCAGGATATAATAAATTTTAATGATATAATAAAAAAAAGACCGACAGATTATTGTGTGCTCTCATGTTGATAAACCAAACCAACACAAAAAAAAAAACGGAAATGACAACAGCAGCAGCAAAATATGTGAAACATTTTTCATTACAACTGTTGTCGTTATAGGTTTTTGTCTCGTTTGAAAATATCCCTTTTTTTTAAATTTATTTTATTTAAAGGACAACAAAAATAGTAAAATAATTTTAAATATTTATTAATATGTTTGTATTTTTCGTGTAATGCAAACAAAATACATACATATATCATATATGGAAAATAGGAGAAAATGAAATTAGCCAGATTGTGCCAATAATATATGGCCGTAATGTGTGGATTCGTAATTGGCCTTAATTCGGATGACAACATTTGTAAATTTTTAATACTTTTTATCGTATCAGCCATAAATAAATGGAAATATACAAGCATGGAAATTACGAAGTGATATTTATGTCAAGCAATGCATATTATCAGCATAGCTTCAGGTTGCATAGGATAGGATATAAGGGCCCGTTGCCAGCTGTTTGTAATTTATTCATTCTAAAATTAGCCAGATGTGTCGGATCGTCGGCATTCTCTATATATTGGAATTAATAAAATCACATTCAATGCACTGTGAAATATAATTTCCGTATTTGTTTCCTTATAAACTTCAGTTGACTTAAAGAATATTGCTGGTAGACCAACTACTTCCCCGGGGTATACGGCCCAACAGTCGCTCGCATGGTTGACACTGAACCGAATGATTTCAACGAAAATGCTCTGGTCTTATGGTGTCACATTGACTTGGCATTCCGTGAAGAAACACATCTGGGCCCGATATAATTAACTAACCGGGAACTACAGTTTACAGTCGGAAGTTTTACATGACGTAGAGATTATGTGGCAACCTGACCCGACCACAAAAAGTAATACTGTTTAGCAAAGCTGTTTACACCGCGATGGCGCGTCTCTGGCGTTTACTGGTACATAAAGAATTCACTCTGATTATTTAATTATTCGCACGCGTCTTCTGCCACAATCACTTCTTTGTATTCCAAAATAAGTACCCGCTGAGATAGATTTTTTTTGTATATTTTTTCTTTAAAAAGAAAACATGCGAGTGCTAAAACTTAATGCCTGGCGATTTGACCAACGTGAGTGTTGAACACTGTTTACATAATTTCTTCATTCTGCCTAAATTCCATGATCAAATTAAATGTTTTAAAGTAAACATTTAGCAAATAATTAAGAATCTGTTAAGGCGACCAGCCTCAAGGAACAAATCACACAATTAACAATTAATTGTTTGTGAACATGACTGAGTGGCAGCACACAAATCCAGAGAACATAAATTATGCAATTATTTCCAAACCATTAACTATAACAAACTTGAAAGTCTGACGGACAAAGTACGGAACTGCAGCATTTTGTCGAAAAAGTGGAAAATAATGTAAAATTCCAGTCAACACAAAAGATAGGGAGGGATTCTGTAAAAGACGTACCCAAATTGTGGTTTTTTTTGTTGTTAGTTTTTAACAAACACACAAACCTGCTACACTCGTACTCAATTCCACTGAACTCCACTCCTTCAGTCACTCACACATAATTTAACCGTATGCCAAAAGTGAATTTCCTTGTGAGTGCACCAAAAATATTTACCAAATAACTAAGGGGGAGGTGAAGTGGAGTGGAGTACAGAACGAGGGTAAGCTTTAGGAAAATTCTTTTGAAAGATTCTTTGGAAGTACTGCTACATACACGTATCCGTACATGCATTTCGTCTTTGGCACAAGCACAGTGTTTTCACGCACGCGGAAGTCGGAAGCAGGAAACGGAAAATGTTCCCAGAAAGGGGTACTTGGGAAAGAATGTGCTGAATGGAAATCAATTCGTTTCAAAATACAAATCGATGATAATGGAAGAAGAAAAAAGAAACGTTGATTTATTTATTGTGCAACTTTGAGTATTGACAAGAATTCTGTTTTCTTTGTAAACGGGGTTGTTCCGACGAAACTCACTTTATTCCGAAACTAAGTTTGGCGAATTTGTTGCAACAGTAGAGCCAAAGCAAACGAGAAATGACCAGAAGAATTTCCACTTCCAATAAAAGTCTCTAGAACATGTGTGTTCTTATTGAATACAGACTAAGTGTGTAGTTTGGTATATCGTAACATTTACAATAACTATAAACTGGGGCAATCTTGTTTAACTTGTGGGAATATTAATTGGCAATTTTTGTTTAAGTTTTCGTTGGTGATATTGTGTTAATTAAAATAAAGGCTGTAACAACAACAATATGTGAGAAAAATCCTACTCAACGATAGAAAAATTGAATTTGAGCTTTCTTCCTGTTTTGTCCCACTGTATTGGAAATGGTTGCAGATATTTTTTCATCTAGCCCAAAAACCCAAAACATTGGTATTTTTTGATGTCTTTCGACGACTTTTGCACTGTGAAAAATGTTTACGTCACACACACACACCAGAAATGTATGTACATAAATTGTATTCTCTATAATCAACAACAAAGAATAAAAAGAAGGACAAGAAGAAGAAAAATAAATAGTTTAACAACACAATATATATTTTCTTCGGTTGCATCTGTCAGAAAAAGTTTTTTTTTTTTGGCATTTAGTTGCGTTCTTTATTTCGGGTCTGTGCTGATGCTGCCATGGATTTATGGGAGCGTAATGCTGAAGATGATGACAAGCACAAGCAAACACACACACAACAAGTGGAGATCAGCAACAGAAATTTGTTGTTATAAATAAATTATTTTGTCATCTCACAAATGTGACTTTTACGTGGTTGTTGTAGTTGCTTGTGTTGGTGGCGGCTAAAAAAAAAATAATTCCGACAATAAAACACCCGAAAAATTATGAAAGATTAAGGGTGAAAAGTTTTCGAGAGGGGGATTTCCCAAAAAAGCAAAGTATTATGAAATAATTTGTTGTGACCTATAATTGAGGGTGTTGAGAAATTGTTGGGTTTTCATAAGTTTGTATTCTGTTCTAAATGAGCAATAATTTTTCACCGTGTTGTTTTTGTGGGTGATTTTTCTTTTTTTGAACAAATCCACAGTTGATTTTGTTAATAGAATTCTATTGTTTATTTGCAGATCTCAATAAATGCATATGGGCATTTCCGCCGATCCGTACGTTCGCGACCACATGTTTATTGCTATTATTATGAAAACTAAAACTCGATGAAAGCCATCTTTTGTACTAAATATAGAGCTACCAAAATGCTATCGAATCACAAAAAAAAATCGAGAAAAAAAATGTGTTCTATATTTTTTGTACATCAAAAGCGTACGAACGTACGTTCGCGACCCACGGAAATGACCATATCTTTCTGCAAGATATCAATTTTTCTTTAAAACTTGGGAATTTTAATGATAAACATATTTAAATATTTAAAAATGTTGGTTGTATTCATTTTGAAATTGCAAAGAAACACTAGTATATGCATGTTCGTAAAGCAAATGCAAAATAATAGGTTTCTATGTCATCACCAGTCAAATCGAATGATTTCAAATCTAAATGAACTCATTTTGTTGTTTTTCTCTAGCTAGAATAACAACAAAGAATACTATAAAATCTTTAACAACGAGAGATGAAAACTAAACAAACAACTGGTCAAGATTTTTCCAAGGTTTGTTTGACGATTAAGTCCCTGAAACTCAAATAAAATCTTCTGCCATATAGAGTATATCTGAACTGAGCTAGAGCCGCAGAGCATACTTTCCATAAGCCAGAATTAATGGTGTGAAATTCATTTGCAGTTCCTGACGTCTATTATGCAATAATTTTCTCAGATTTTCGCAAAATACATAATTACCATATTTTATTTTAAAATACGGCAGAATCTTTCAACGTATCCGGCAAATATAGAATTTGTATTTGTAAACAATATTTTAAAATTTCACCTATAACACAATTTTACGGGTAGTATTTATGTCTAATACTTTAGAAACATTGTATGTACTTATATTATCCATTCCAACCAGAGAAAAAACAGCGAATAATAAACAAATTCATGTGAATTGCTTTTAGAACACACAAGCACAGCGATAGTAGAGGCCAATGTTAACATACAAGTGCTACATTTTCACTTTAATCTCAATGAAGTTAGCCGAAATTGACCAACAGGAAATGTTGCTAACTGTGTTGGCTTGTTGTAACAATCATAAACAAAACAACAACAACTCACATGTTAATTATTAACCAAAAACAAGCCCATATTTATGAAAACCAACAAAAAAAAACAGATAGGCCACTTACATTTTATTAGACTCCCCGAAAAAGAAAACTGGAAATTTTCAGATTTTTCTTCTTTTTCGAGACATATTTTAAAAATCGTATTAAAGCATTTTATGAGTGTCACATGAAAAAGTTTAGCTGCATGTTTTTGGGCCTTCACAAAGCCGCTTAATAAATTACCCGAGATAGAGACAAAGAAACGCATTCTTTTTAGGTAGGCGATAGAAACAGCTCAGAAAAGAAAAAAAAAACTAAAGGGAGATTTAACAGGTTTTCTTTTCCAATGCTGCCGTTTCAGGTGATGTGTTTAGAGAGGCCTGTTCGGCGGTACAAGTTTTGTAATATTTTAACATATTAAAATAAAAAATTAAATATGTTAATTTTTGAATTTACGAGTATACTCCGATTTTTCATGGCACTTTTTCTTGAGATATTACACATTTTTATATTTAACGTTTTACCCTCCGTCCGCATTGTAGATTTCTAAACGATTTCAAAATCATTTCTAACTGAATTATATTTAATGACAGGCGGCTAACATCTCAGCGTGATATCGGCAGACGAAAAAGATAAAATTTGTTGGCAACAATGTCGATTAGTGTTGTGAGGCGATGTGAACATATTAACTATATCAAACTTCATACATACAATCATAAATATAATCAAACTTATTTCCCAAAAAGTTGCTTCAGTCTATTGAAAATTTCACTGAGCCAGGAAAAAGTAGCTGGGGTCACTAGTCCCGTCCGTACTTTATGTATTATACTAAAGTACTTACTTACTTATTTCCCTTAACATTCCATGAAGGAACAGACGGGGACTTCTCTCGAATCAGTGAGCTGTGTACGATATAATTTGTATGCTAACTGACCGGGACCTACTGTTTAAAGCCGGCTTAGAGATTGCTCTCTTCCTCGTAAAGTCGCAACGTTTACGAGGTGGAAAAAGCCGCTGAAAAATGTTTGATGGTCTTACCCGATTTCGAACTCGGGTTCTTCTGTGTGATAGTCGCACACACTACCTATCACACCACGGCCTTCCACAGACTTTCTACTAGTCTGTCTAAACTGGAAAACACTCAGGGGTGCCCCCTATGATTGCAATGCACTGTGTTAGCGATAGTAAGGGTATTGGAGGGAGGAAAGAGGAGTAGTGTTTGTTGACATTTGTTTTGAATTTCTGAGATTCCCTGGATAGCCGAGTATTCCGGCTAAATGTTCTAACTTCAGGGACCAGACGACGGATATCTGACGAACAGATACCGTTAAAATATCTATAGAATAGCGATACACAACCCACACTACGGCGATGATGAAGGGAGACAATAGAGTTGGATACCCTACTATCCCCCATCATCACCACCGCTCTCCTCTGTACACGGTCCAAAAGCTGCAAAGATGTCTTTGGGAGTTATAGTCCATTTTTGGTGGTGTAAATATTTACGAGATCAGATGGAGTGAAGTATTTCTTGCACCGCTTTTAAAAGCCTAAACACTTGAATGCTTCTTTCGACACTTCGAATATATGGTTAGCCCAGCGAGCATCACCCTGTATCTTCGTGCCCAGAACATCAAGAGTGTCCACACCACCCATAGAAATTGACGACCCATAGAAATTTACCATTAATTTGTTAGAGTATTTAAACGACATGTAGCTAATGCAGGATGAAAGCCCATAGTACAGTTTGCATTTTCAATAATAAAACCGTATTTTAACCCATTCTAGCCAACAGTGCCAAAATTGGAACACCTAATAATTGGGGATATATAAGAAAATTTTTGACAGTTCTCCATATTTTCTTTCATAATTTAGTAGATTAAATATAAAATCGAATTGTCTAATAACTTTCTCTTGAGTTTTTGGTAAAACTTGGATTTAAAAAAAAACAATTTTTTTTTGGTTATTTCTGTTTTTTTTTTGTAAAATAAATAAATAAAATTTGCCAAGTAGTTTTATTTTGGCCATTAATGGGTTAAGCAGTAGCATTTGCCAACATGACACCTTCCTACATTTTGGCTCTCTTTTTGTGGGCGGAAGGAAGTTTACATATATCATGTAAGTCCAAAGTGCTTGCAATTTTATGGGCCACAATGTGTGCTAAAATCTATAAATAATTTCTGAAATATCACATCACAAGAAATATTTCGAAGACGACCATTGCATTTTTTTTCTTTAATGTTTGCACGTTTTTATAATTTCTGTACCTTATTTTTGTGGTTTTCTTCGGTTTTGTTTATGTTTGTTGTTGTGCTTTCACGTTTAATTTCGCATGTATTTATACTTTTGTATATTTGTCTTTTTTCGCGTTAATTAACACCTCTTTTTCTGTGGTTGCATGACGTATCGTACGATGTGTCTCCCTGGGAGACACCGGCTCAAACAAATTTAATACGACGATAACATTTCATTTGTTTGTAGCACTGTTTGTAGCATTGAAATGTGTGAGAAATATCAAGTGTGGAGCTAATTTATAAAATATGTCTTTAATTTAATTTTTCAATTATTGTCGGAATAAAATTATGTATTTTATTTTGTAGAAATTAACCAATAAATCAGATCAGTGTAAATATGAGATTTTTTACAATTTTAAAAATCGGAATAATACAACGTTATGCACTGTGTGGTGCGGTTCATCTTCAAAGGGGATGATGGCCACAACGTTACGGTCAATGGAGTAGTACGGCGCCACACTATACGCTAAAGCTTAGCGATCCAGAGATTCTTAAGGTACCTCGTTCTTTGTGAACATGATTTGTAACTTGCCGTACTTTTAAAGAGTGTCGTGATCAAAAAAAGAAACTTTTCATTTAAACAAAAGAAAGAGAAGAGGTGAAGTCATCGTCAAGTCACGAGTATGGTGTTGAAAACACAACTTTAAGAGCAACATATAATTTCGATGACTTAATTTAGAAAGAGCGTAACTCGGTTTTTTACATATTTTGGTAGACGATTGTCAAATACATATCCCACAAAATTTTCAGGGCTTTGTGATCAAAAATACCGGATTTATTGCCCTTTTGCAAAAGGGCGTAAAGAAAATCAAAAAAAAAAAAAATAGTTTCAGAAATAAATTGGTTGCGCATTTTTATTTAAAATTGTCTTTAAAATGTGTTTATGTCTGAAGTTTTTCAAATGTTATAATGTTTTTACCTTCCCCTGTAAACTAACGAAAATGCGCGTTACGCCCTTTGGCATAATCGATCACTGCAGTTACCATTGGTTTTTCACGTTGACCGAGTAACCGGTTTGAAACTATCGCCACGGCTGTGGAGTCGCAGTCTGGCAAATTTGCCCGGAGTCGGAACCTGAAGTAGAAAAAATAACTCGACTCCGAGTTTTATTTACTTACATTTTCCCATTAAATACAATGTATTGAAAACAAGTTAATCTATTTAAAATTTGAAAATTTTTTTCGAACTTTTTTTTTATCATTACGATACAAACGTCATATAGATTATAGGAATAGTGGGCGGAAATACAATTTTCGAAATTTTGTTATTGAACAGCTGTTTAAAAATGCTGGAGTTGGAGTCGACTCCGTTGTCAGAGTCGAGCTATTTACAAATGTTGGAGTCGGAGTCGAGTAATGTTGGCTCCACTCCACAGCATTGACCTCTACTGCATGAAACGTTTTTGTTTATCATTTGGAATTGTTAATTGCCGTTTTGTTTGTGCGATTTGATATTTTTTATGGGGCACGTGAAGTCTCTCGTCTATGGGAGCAACCACAATTTCTGTCTTGAAAGACAACATTACACCTACAATTGATGAGATACCTGTCGAAATGTTGAAAAAAGTATGCCAACATTTGAATGGGCCAGCTGAAGTATTTAAAAAGTAAATCACAGGCATTGATTTATGGATTCACTTGTGTAGATTTTGTGTATTTTCAAATGGGGGAAAAACGCAATGTTTCAACAGTTTTCGTTAGAAACTAAATATTTGCTGTTGTACGTTTTTTACCATTTACATTTTGCTTTTCGGTTTAAAATACTGCATTGATTGGAAATGAATGTGTTAAATGTAGTTTTCGTTCTTGATTACCTCTTTATTGATACCTTTTGTGATCTGGTAGGTTAGTCCGTATACGAGATATGGTGAAAATTGTCCAATTACCTCTGGAAAAAAACAAGAGAAAATGAATTGTTAAAAAATGTTTTTATGTCATTTTTTAAGTTACTACAAATAATATCCAAGTATTTAATATATATATATATTTTTATACTTTTTATAGTCTGCATATGTGATTTTGCATAGTGTTTCATACCATTCACTTTATGAGAGATCATCTTAAAAGACTGCTATCTAAAATACCAGTATGTGGTTTTTCCGTTTCCCTCTTCCCACCTTTTCTTTTCGCAGCGTTTTAATTGTATTGCTCAACGCAAAAGAAACCCTCAATACTTATAACAATAGGTCATCAATATTTAATAAACGATATAATTGATAATATCTGAAGTTTCGTCTTGTCTGTTCTCCTCTCTTTTAATTTCAGTGTCAAATAACAAACTGGCCAATGAAAAACAAAAACTTCTCTTCATCACAACACCGACAAGTCAATGACTTGTGGCACAACGTTTTTGAAGAAGCGTAGAACAACAGCAGAACAAAAGACGACGTTACGTAAATCAAGGTAAGTGCTGAGTAATCAAATTAAAATGTATTCAAAAGAAATTCAATTCATTTATTATTTACATTAATACTCATGTTCGTTCGTATTGATATTTTTGGGCGACAAGCAAAAAGAAATCAATGTGGCCCATTAAGACAAAAGTAACGTATTTTGTGGTGTATTTTCCCAAAGTAATCAAAACTCAAATCGTCCTTTCAAAGCAATCAATATTTGCTGTCGTTGCCCGCCATCCGCCCAAGACCACAAATGAGGCCGATAAAAATACAAATATTTCCAATCACGTCCCAGCATTGTGAAACATAACAGAAAACAAACGATTGACAACGCAATATTTTCAAATATCTTCTTATGTGAAGGCGAAGATATGTTGAGGTCAGGGTCAGGACAGAGAATATAATAAATTTGGCAATAGACATGTTTTGATTTATAAAATGTGTCATTCATGACAGCCATTGCAGTAATTTATTACAATATTCATTAAGTCATATCAGCGGCTGTGTTTGCTGGTAATGAAGATGTCTGTTATTTTTGTACTTAGTCTGGCGGCGTGACATTCCCTACACAAATAAGTAATTCAATTATATTTTAATTAATCCTTTTTTAATGGAATTATTCTCCATTTTGTCACACACACTTTTCTGCTACGTCGACTGGATTTGTAAAAGCCCAGGAGCATAATAAATTTTCTAATTTCACTAGCGACAAAAATAATTTACTTTTTCAAAATAATGATAAGAAATTATTGTTTGAAACCTGCGTCTGCGTATGAGATTACTGCAAAACCTATACGTCTTAGAAGAATGCGTGAACAAAGATTGAGATTTTTCCCGTGGAATACAAATACACACACAAATATTTCAATGTTGACGGAATGAGAATTTATTGAATTTTGAATCGCCAATTTTTTGAGAAACCCGCTAATTTCTATTTGACAGCCTTGGCAGTATTTTGTTCAACTGTCAATTATATAAAAGGAAACTGTTCGAGAACAGGTGTTGGTGTTGGTGTTGATCAGAGTAATTAAATCGAATCTCACCAAACAATTCTGTATCAAAATAAATGCTGCAATACATATTCATTTATTTCGTAGCCTCAGCAAATATTACGGATATCACATGTCCTGTATGTCCTTAATTTATAGTCTTTTTGTGTGTCTCACATCTATCCTCATTAATATTTCCCATTCTTGGCGTATTTTCTACGTAATTTATTCTGTTTCATTTCATTATTTGTATAACATCACCAATCAACAAATACATACGGCTTTTGTACGTGTTCGCCATTCTCAAGTCATAACATTTTGACCACAACTTGGATTTGAATTTTGGCTATAATTTAAGAAATACTAACGTATATTTGGCGTATTGCCATTCTCATGATGGCACACCTTTTTATTATACATGTTTTTTTACTTCATTGGTATAGATTTTTATTAGTTAGCCCGTTTTTTATTATTATTTTTATTATTATTACATTTTAAGGGATTAGTTTTATGTAGAAAATTGTGATATTAATTATAAACTGACGACGACAAGTCGCAGCTATTGTTCCCCAGTGATGATTTCTGTCTGTCCGGGGATTATCTCTTCTAAAAGCGTTTTTTTATATTTCTGATGAATATCAGACAAGAGAATGGAATAGTACGAAATTGGTGATGTTTATGATTCTATCTGTTGGTTTTTGTTAAAAGTGTCACAACAATTAATCTGGGATATTATTATTTATTAATATTTATTGGTTTCATTTATTGATCTACATTTGAAGTTTTTGCATATTATTATTGTTGAAACCCCGCATGACACATTTTTAATCTAACAGCAGTTTAAATATTTATGTTGAACATTTTAGCATATTGCAATTATATTTACAATACTTAAATCCATTTAATACATGCAACACTTCTTGCATATTGGTAAAGTTGCGAATGCACAACATCGCCTAACTTTAGTTTTACTATAATAAAAAAAGTTAAAATCCCTGATTTAGCTTCTTTTCGAAATTCTTCTACTGCATATGGTTTATTCTGTAAATTGCTTTTAATTGCCGGCACATTTCTAATTTAAAATTCAATATAAACTTCTTGTTGTCGCTCTCGCTCGCTCTCTCTTTCTCCCTCTCACAGAAGCCACTGGAATTCATTAGTTTGCAAGGAACACGACCACTTAAACGCACAGAGTTCGTATTAATTTCCACAATTGAAAATGGAAAATAAATCAATACCAACAACTTATGCAAACACTTTCAGTTCCTTGTGTGGAATGTGCACAGTGAAACGAAACAGGGAAGAATTGAAGGAAATTTGATTTAAACTAAAAAAATGCTGCCTAACAGCATTACATAGTTGCATCTGACATTGTAATAAACCGACAAGTATTAAATATGTTTATGCTGAGTTGATATTGGTGTGAACAACAACTAAAAAATGAGGATCTGAAATAATATTGTATTCTTTAGGTGCCTCCACCACTGTAATGCATTTGGTTTAATCAGCAAGTTTATTATCACAGCTCTGCTGATACTCGTACAATGAAAGTTCGAACTGATATCTCACAAATATTTTCTCAAGCTTCAGCCGTCCATAAATAATGTTTTCTAACATAAATGTTATTAAGTGTATGACATTGAAGGACAGATGCTTCAAGTGAATTAAACTGATCAACGTCAATTTTATCTCTGAAATAACCGATCCTTATCGATTTCAAGTTACTGAAATTAAATCGAAAATTTGTCCATATTGGGAAACTTAAAAACATTGAGTTTAGACACGATGAATTTATAACTGACAGTAGCTTCAACTCTTAACGAGTTGGTTCACCAATTGTACTGATTTTCCTAGAAATGGTTTAGTTTACGAAATAGTAATTCCTACAATGTGCTGTCGTCTCCGATTAGCTGAAGCTAATTTCTTTTAGTTATCCGTGTTTTTCTCTAAAGCGCAATTCCGATAGGAGAAATGTTAAATGATCAGCGTAAAAAATATTGTTATCCAGAGGGATTGATTTTATGTCTTTCGTAGTAAATACATATTAATAAGGGATGAAGGGAAAACTCGTTTCGTTTACATTGGACGTTACCGTATTTTTGAATGATCAACGTTAACATTTTTTTAAATCTTCGGTCGGACTCGAATAGAAATGAAATTTGTATTTTTTTCTCGGATCTATTAATTGTTCTCAAATTAATGTTTTGTAGCTTTAATGGCTCGAGATTACAAATGAAGCACATCTTCTTCCCAAAGGTAGGACATTCTTACACTTAAATCTCCATTTTGGGACGTACAGAAACCGTTGCCGCCGCAATCAACGCCAATAGTTACAAGACATATCATTTTTTGTTGTCATTGGTGGCGGATTCAAAATAAATCTTCGGATGTATTTCTACACCACATTCGTAACACTGTGAGTTATTTATCAAGCCCACATTAAAGAAAGAAAATTACTATAGAACTCAATTCTTTATTGAACATTTGTTTAAATAATGATTAAAACAAATAATTGGAACATTTCAGTGGAAATACAAAGAAAATGGAATCAAATGCAAATTGTCTGAGCAATGTTCAATGTTGGTGATAAACAATGGAAGCGACAAATCAAACGACAAAGAAAGCCGAGCGACAAAGAAGCACAAAAATAATCGAAGCAAGACAATTATATTTACAAAACATTTAATTAAAGTGTGTATGTACACAAACACAACGAATCAGCAGCATCACGAGCAACAACGATTATATTTGTAAAGGCTCATAGATAACTGGGGAACAAAGGAACTTTGAAATCAATTTGGGCATTACAAATTGAGAGAGTCTCAGAGATGGTAGCAACGTTTTCCTTAATAACTTGAATCAGAGAATTCAAAGTTTTCATAGAGAAACTTCACAGTTTTCCTAGGGAAAATCGACAATTTTCAAACAGAATTTTTGTTGTCGTCTGAGAAAAAAAGGTCTCTGACGTTTTCTGCCTGCATTAAACTCCATTCGACTGCCAACGATCGCAATGAATTGTAATGAAGTCATTTTATGATTATGATTTCTAGTTTTATTTGTTTATTTGGTTTATTAGTTTTTTGTTGTTGTTTGTTTGTTAGTTCTAGTAAAATGTGGCGAAATTTTGTTCTGTTTATACGGTTCGAAAACCAAAAAGTCAAACAAACACCATCGTCATCGTCATCATCAACGGCAAAAGTGCACTTTATGAAACGATTGATGATTATTGTGTCGGCCTTAGTGCGTGTATGTATGGATGGGTGTGTGTGTATGTACGTGTGTATGGAAGAAGTCATGCTGCTATTTACTCAGACCGCTCTACATTGGAGTGCCACAACACCAGACATGCTGTTGACGTGGTGTTGCTGTTGCCATTGTTACCCAGCAATTGCTGTTCCTCTGGCGGTCGCTGTTGCTTAGTTCTATCCGAGTGTTGTGGGATGGAGTGTCAGGAGTTCGCGGCCGTGCGTAAGGGAGCACAGTCTCTGAAAGAAAGTACAATGACTCCTCCAGTCCATGTGATTTCCACTCTGTCTACAATTGATGCTATGGACGGCAATGTAGGATTGGTTGGTTGGTATGTGTGTGTGTGGGTATAAATAATAAGTTCGTTACATATTCATACAATGTCTGAATGGATGGATGTGTGATGCACTAATGCATCACTCTGGTGATGAACTCAACTGTTTGTGGAGATGTGTGTCTGATTCAGTTCAAAAAAGATTTCATTCGATTCGTTATTGTGATGGATCGAGGGGTAATGTAAATGCAAATGATGTGTATCGAAAAGATGAGACAATGTAAACAGAAAATTGAAATTGATACCAGCGTTCGAATATGCCGGGCAGGCATTTTGTGGGAAATGACATCTGGTCGATGGTGTGATGTCTGTACGCCCAGACATGCGCGGGCATAAAAATAGACTTTTATTAAATAAACAAAAACCAATGCTTTTATCTAAATAAAAGAAGCAAAAATTGATTAAATTTAGATTTTTTGTTATCAGCAAATCTCTTTGAGTATCAAGAGGTTTAATGAGGTTATTTTTCAGTCCATTCCCAGCAAACATTTGGAGTCCGATATGAGTCCGATTGGACTCATAATTCGGAGTGTGAGCGCTCATTATGAGTTCTTTTAGGAGTCCAATATGAGTGTGTTTCCCTTCTTGCGATGGTCGTCATATATGAGTCCGAATTCATATACCATATGAGCCTCTTTTAGGAGTCATATATGACTCATATTTTAGAGAAAATAAGAGCTCCTATAATATATCTGTTTCTTTTATAGTAAAACAACAGAAAATAATAGCAAGAACATAAATTATTTTTAATACTAAACAAAGAAAGTAAAATTCAGTTTTTATTAAATTTTTGGTAAAAAAAACAAAAATTTAAAAATTATATAAAAATATTCCTTTTTTAAAAAAAAAAAAAAAAAACTAATTAGATTCCTTGTTTTGAGTTTTCTTATTTCTATATTTAACTCGGTCTCGCGCTGTTTGAAACCAATTTATTGTTATTTTCTTAAAATCCACCTCATTGCCAAATTTTCGAGAAAACGCTTCTATAACAATAATAAAAAGTGAATTAAGAGCACCAAACCGCATTTAAAAAGTATTACCCTTAAAAGCACTTGTTATGGCCATATTTTGAAGGGAAATTTTGCCTTCAACATCTATCCATGATATTTCGCAGGCCAACTCGTCGGTGACCAAGCGCTTCCAAATATGTCTCACAAGTTTCCCAGGGTCTGGCATTCCAATTCACTAACCACACTGATTTGTAAAAAAATAAAGCTAGTTAATCTTTTTGATGGTAAAAACTATTCTTTACACTTCAACAGTTGCACTTATACTGAATTTTTGTTCATCGATGAACGCAGGTGTTCGTTGGTCGTTGAATTCGGGGAAACACAAGTAACGGCATTTCCAACATTTTTAGAAAACCCCAGACCATCACACCCCCTTTACGGCTATGATGGCGACACAAAAAACGTTCCTCTTTTCTAAAATCGTGATAATAATAGTTGAAATCATCAGGGCCATCAAAATTAAATTTATTTTCATCAGAGAACACCACTAAAGTTATAGGCCTTTCTTTGTATAAAAAATGTATTACCTATTCAACTGAAGCGGAGTGTAATTGCAAGAGATGATGACTCATAACTCTGAGCCTCATATTTCCTACATTGTTTCCACTCATTTCGGACTCATAACTCTGAGCCTCAAATTTCCTACATTGTTTCCACTCATTTCGGACTCATAATTCTGAGCCTCACATTTCCTACATTCTTTACACACATTTCGGACTCATAACTCTGAGCCTCATATTCCCGTCATAATTTATACTCATTTCGGACTCATAATTCTGAGCCGTCCGAAAATGTTTGCTGGGTTCTTACAAAAACTTTATTTTAAAAAAAAATCTCCACAGACAAAACTTCAAAAAACTTTCCATTTCACACATAGGCAATTGTACTTGCGGCAATTTTTACGATTCACTCTTGAAGAAAATTCTGTTTCAGCCATTTTTGTTTTTCTTGTTGCCTTTTCAGATGCAAATGTCTTTCAAAATGACAAAATAATCTGCATCCAAAGAGAAAGTTTTCGTTTTCCTTTCCATTCCTCTTACCTTTCTCTCCTACAAACTGAGAATGACGGCAATTAAAATTGCCTACTGTGAATCGTGAAAAAGTATTCAGAAATCACCAGTGACTTATTGTACTATGTATTCCGTTTCGATTCCAATTCATATATCCCCCTATTTTTTTTTTATTTATAGCGGCATATTTTCAGTTAAAAGATTTACTTAGTCGAAATTAGCCCGTATACACAATGTTGAGAATGAAATTCGTCCTAAAATTTGGGATCTACTTACATGTTAAGACCGTAAATTTAAAATAGGCCGCAAAAATTTGAAGCGGTCCCCAATCTCATTATTGTTAATTAAAGGTGTGAATATACACCCCAACTAAAGTCAACAAAAATGAAAAATGAACTTTTAATGTGGATATGTTTCAATACTACAACCTCCTACTTTTGCAAAATTCTTCACAAATCGTGTATTTTGTAAGTTGTACAGAAAAACAATTTCATGAATGGAAAAATGTACAATCTGAATTGATAACAATCGCCGACAGTTTCTTCAAAAGCCGCTTTAGTTAACACAAATGAAAATTACCCCAGACATTGTAAAAAAGATTGCTAAGGAACTCAACAGATTTCCTCACATTTTTCTTATACGATGTGGTATGTTAATGACCTTTATTTCGTTGTCGCTGTTCTTCTTGTCGGGTAATAATCGATAATGTTCGAAAGTCATAAAATCTAACAACTTTTACTTATTATTAAACGTAACGACAACAACTGGCACCGGCTCGAGCTCCAGTCCCAGTCTCAGCCGCAACCCAGCAACCAACCTGACAACGAAACCTATAATTTTCATGATATTCTTACTGCTGCGATATAGTTTTTGTATTGATTATTGGTTGCAAACACTAACGCACACAGCTTAACAACCAACCCAGTCATTCATCCAGTCAACGAAACGAAACGATTCTTACGATATCGTCACAATTGCCAACATCAAATGGAGTCAATGGGGAGAGTGATGAAAGGGAGACGGCAACACACACACACACACACAAACAAAAACAATCTCATAAAAATGTAAACCTTTTAGTGTTTACCAAGTTTAATGAAACGAAGTCAAGACGCTGCTGCGTCAACGGCCACTTCTTTTGTATCTTCTTTAGCAACATTGGCAATAGCACCAGCAACGTCTTTGTGCGCCTTCTTTGAAGACTCGAGTATGGTAACGACATTAGTAACATCAAGCAACACAACCACCAACTGTGAGCCCCAACAACAACGTTAACTCACACAAAGCCACACATTCAGACATACTTATATGGTGCATACATATATATGGAATAATATATATATGTATATATTCTTAGTTTTACAGCCGATATTTAGTGAGTGCTCATGATACGATGATTTCAAACACATTTACACATGCCAGCCATGCTACCCAATCAAATATTAACCGCAACCGCCGCCATGCAACTTTTAATGGAAGGGGGGAAGAGAGTGCTAGACAGGGACGATATAGAAATCTTCTATATCATAACAAACGGAATACCCATGCATTAGTTATAAGTCCATAGTTGGGCAAATAACAAAAGAAAAACTAAAGCATACTGCAATAATGGCAGAAGACAAGAAGCATCACAACAATCAGCGGCCAAAACAAACAGATGTAACAATAAACAAGACCAACAACAGAGTTGCCATCTCAAAGAGAAAAAAACAGCAAACTAAATTACAAACAAAAAGATATGATAAAAGAAATATATCGCATGTTGGGAGAACTAAATCAAAATTTGGCAAATACATGAAATGAAAATGGAAAAATTGTTTGGATCATGTACAGATTCCCCGAAAGGAACTTCTCTTCATTCGGTGAGCACTGCACTATATATTACGATAATCAAATATACTCATTAAGCGTGACCTACAGTTTAAAACCGGCACCGAACAGCTGATACCTACAATTTTCTTTTATTTAATGAAATTACTATTGAAGGCTTTACAAAAAAAAATCTGTAAACTACATCCGAGACAAATTTAGAATTACATTTATAAAGCTGTTTTGTGTTAAATTCGACATTGACAGTTATGAATTATGAAAGAGAACAAGAAAATAAATCTAATACAAATATTAACTCAAAGCAAAAGCCACAGAAATAATAATGCACATTTTTTTTTGCAATATTTTAAAATTTTGCGGTTATCAAATCATACGTATGATCTATTCATTTTAATAGTTACTCATATTTTATAACTAGTAAGTTGTAATGCGCCTATGGCGCCCGTTGAAATATGGAAAAAAAATTTTGTTAAAAAAAAATTTTTGTTGAAAAAAAAATTTTGTTGAAAAAAAAAATTGTTGTTGAAAAAAAAAATTTTGTGGAAAAAAAAAATTTTGTTGAAAAAAAAATTTTGTTGAAAAAATTTTTGTTGAAAAAAAATTTTGTAAAAAAAAAAATTTGGGGAAAACACAATTTCTGTACAAAAAATATATTATTTTTTTTATTATTATTATTTATAGAATTATAGAATGCCTATTTAAATTCCTACGTACTGCGTGACAGAGTCAGTGAATCAGTGTCGAGGGTAAATATATATTAAGATAGAAACAGAGTTTTGACCAACCTTTCGTATAAAATAATCCCCCGTATTCAAATAAATGTAAAAAACCGTTGGTTTGAAAAATGTGTGGAAATTGTTTTTGTATTTTCACACATTTTTCTTAAAAAAGATTTTTGAAATATTTATGAATAAGAGGGAACCTCTCTATCACGGCAACACATATGGCTTAGTCCTGTCACCCTTTTCCTTTTTTAAATTTTAAAACTTCGTTTTTTTTCTTCTCAGGTTTTTGCCTTATTACGTATTCCCTTAATATTCCAGAAAGAAACGGACGTGGAACTTCTTTCAAATCAGAGAGCTGTGCAAGATATAATTTGTACATCCTTGGACCAACATTCATGAAATGATAGAATATGAATTTTGTTTGAATGTCAATGTGTGTTATATTGTGGTAACTCTCTCAAACGTACTCACCAACTCCCCTGTGAGCCCAGGCAAACAATTGCTTTGAAACCTCTGAATGACAGACTTAATAAGGGCCGATTCTTCTCTGTAATTCTTCATTATAGTTATGCAGTATGTTTGCTTGTTTCTTTTTTTCTTTTCAATGAAAACAAAAATTAAATGATGACATTAAAACTCAAACATTGTCTATGTGTATATTTGAAAAGGGTGATCCAATAGGAGGTTTTAGTTTTTAATTTGATAAAATGAATATTGCGCAGAAAAAGTCGCAGAAAATATGTTCCGAATCAGTTGGGTCGAGTTCATTCATATTTTAGATTGGTTTTTCACATAGATAGTGCGGACTATTTAATGCATGCACCTTATTCGGGTTCGATAATTGTATGAGCAGATCTAAATTCAGAAGACTGTTAGTTACAATATCGGTCTAGGTTTTCTAGACATTGTGGCAAGTTTTATATTCAAAAGAGATACATTACTATTTTTTTTCAAGCGGAAATGACATAAAATATATGTCCAGTGTAATTTCAATCCATTGAGTCACGATTCGAATGCGAGTAAATACTGATATATAAATGAGGACTTAACTTTATTATCGTAAGGCTAATACAATGGATTTTTTCCATTTACTCAGGCGAGATGTTCTTTTGAATTGCCTCCACCAATTGATTCACTCCGTCTTACATCAATTCCTGTTAAACTGATTCACACACGTCACATCGTCCGTCGTCTACATATGATCTAATGACACTTGAAATCCAACCACGATGACGATAAAATCGCCTCCCTGTCACAGAGTACGTCAAGGAAGAATATTTACGTTTGTTTGTCGTGCAGAAACAACAATCGCCAGCAACAATAACAAAAAGGTATTATTAATAATGTGTAGTGAATAGAAAACAACAACAGTAGCAACAATAAAATCACATATCTAGTGTAAGAGATTCACCAACTAATGTCTCCTACCATCCGACTCAAACCCACCGACTCCCCCAGTGGGCAATTATACAGCATATACTCGTACACTGCCTGCCATCCATCAAATGTTTCCAGGTTGCGGCGAAGGTATGCGATTTTGCGATGAAACATCGTACAGTGGTACGAAATAATTGAAAGGAGAAGGATGGGTCGCGACGATCTAAAAAATAATAAGGCAATTTCGTTTATGATGACACACTACTATACGTGTTTTGGGATACGGTTACATTTTCCCCATGCTCCTTTCCTCAGGGGGTAATTTCATTATGGAAACTAGAAAAAGTATACGGAGTACTTAAAATTAAGCTTGAATCGTTTATATTGTTATATTCGATCTAAAGTGTCAAGCTTCGGCACGTTTTTGTCTTGGGTCGCCCAACTATTCGGGATACAAATTCGAGTAAAAATATCAGATATCAGTTCTGGTTTAGCTTGATTGATCTCTCAGCAACCTTGTACTATGACTTTTAATGAAAAGTATTTGTAGATGAGTGTTAGTAGTAAACAGGTTTCTCCTTGGGTTAGCTGTTTTGGAGGAAACAAACTCGAAAACTGAGAATACAATTCTCATTTATTTAATGAAAACCTGATCTTTAATTGTCCGTTGAAGATCGTCACTGATCTTAAATCTTTATATAATCTCCGACCTAATATTATTGATAAATTTACATTTCCCCTAGAAACAGCTACCACTTTGATTTTCTTTGTTGTTGTTGTTGGAACCACTGTGCGCTGCCCATTCCATGCGGTTCTATATATCAACGTAATGGCTGGCAACGGCAGCAACTGACGCTTCATAACGAAACAAAGCAACGGCAAAAAGTGCTGTCGTGTTTCACATGTGAACAACAATAAAACAAAAAAATGTGGGTAAAACTTATTAAAAATGAAAAACCATTGAACCAATATGTTACATGTACAACAAACACTAAAGCGAACGCTTTGCAGGCAGCCAACCCAGCCAGCCTTCTTAAACCATAAACATGCAGTACATGGCAGTGACGCCGCGTCGCTGATGTTGTCTGGTGTTTTATAAAAATCAGGTAATTGTACTACTGTTGCTGTTACCGGTGGTGGTGGTGGCGGCGGTGGATGGCTGCTATGATAAGTGCACAATAAATGAACGAAATGTAACAATGACTAAAAAAAAGAAATACTTTAAAAGTATTAAAAACCCATTCATGAAGTGGCTGCTTTGGTGTAGTGCTTATTGGGGCCGGTGCTGGTGCGAATGGTGGTGGTGTTGTTGGCATGGCTGTGGTTAAAAAGCGCCCAAGAGCCACTAAACAACCGAGTTGATGAAATATTTATCATAATATTTCTTCTTTATTGTTTATACATTTCATTTTTATTATGCGCTCACTGCTATTTCTTTCTTAATTATTTTCAACATTTTCACAATTATTCATAAACAAAATCAAAAAAAAACACACACAAAAACGAAATCGTGTTGCGATATTTTCGAATATAATAAGAACACATTTATAATTTTGTATTGTTGTGGAGGAAGTGAAGTTTTCCAATTAAAATTAACATAAAAGTGATTAAATGCACATTTACTCTGAACAAAAAAAAAAAAAACACGGTTTACTTATCTTTTGCTGACCTTCCAACGGTCTGTCTTCCTCTTCTTCGCATTTATTTCGTTTAAGACAACGATGAAAATCCCAAAACATTTTTTGAGAGTGACTAATTTTGCCCAGACTTTTCTTTCATGCTCAGTATTTCTTTATTCAAAAATTTAAGGTAAATATAAATAAAAATGTCGATAATGCAGAGCCCTTCTTGACTCAGGAAGCATGTAAATCGATTGTTCTAATATAATGTTTTTTGTCAACGTCAAAATTCCTCAATATTTTGTAATTTTTATTCCTTGAACTAAGGGTTGATGGTTTTGGTTGGTAATTCAAACCATTTTCTTTCCTGGTTTTGATGCGACTGATATACTCTGGAATAATTTTACCAAAAATGTTCCAAATGGTTTAACTTTTTTCGTTAAATCAGTTCAAAAAACAACAGAAGTACTTTAAGAAGTCCTATCTACAATTAGTGTCCCGTGATGCATTGTCCAACACGTGCAACAGAGTTCAAGGTTCAGCGCATATGAATCTACATGTCAAAAAATGTTGCATAGTTTTAGGCATATTTGATATGTATAGAGAAAAGGTCCTTGGGTAGTTTTTAGAAAAGCAAAATATTTAATTTGCATAAAATCTTACAAAGACATGCATTTGTTTCCTCAAGTGTCCAAGTACGTTAGTGGATCAGTTTGCGAAACCCTTGAGGTGGAGACCGTACAAACTTTGAAATGAATTGTACAATAGAATGCAAAAAAATACATTTAAATTTGTCTGCGTTGCATGATTGACATTTGCGTTTGCCTAATGTAACTGGTAGTCGTCGTATTTGGTCCAGCAGTTTTAGAATTAAATCATGTACTTCAATAGTGTCACAACTCAATTCTTTTGCAGGAGATCCGTTTACAGTCTCCACAAAAACTGACAGGTTCCCCGAATTAAGTAGAGCCCTGACAGATGTATGTATAATACACACAGAAAAAAAATCAGAGGTACTTCTTGAGCAGAAAAATAAATAGTTAATTTTAAATTGTGACACTATTCAAGTAAGTGGGCGATATGTATATGCGTGAACTTTAACATCTTTGCCTGTTGTACGTTGTGCGATTAACTGAATTAGCAGTAAAGAGTCCTAGATTCCATATTACATTAATGCATGTGTGTGTTCCGGTAGTTGCATTTAACCTGCATTTACACTGGATTATCATTTTTATATCTTTAAATATCAGACAAAATGCATTTCAATTTAATTTCTAATGAAATAATTTGGTTATTATCCAAATTAAATTCCATTCTGATTCAAACCACTTTCCAATCCATTCTTTTTTAACATATGAAAAGGAAACAATCTTTTACTTTATCCGAAACATCACAAACAGATTGTGTTATCATGTCAAAATTCATGATAAATAAAGCAATTTAAAAAGGTGATCATTAAAGAGCCAACAAACTAAATGCAGAAGACTTCATTAGCAGCACGCAAGTAGAAAACAGAAGAAACACGAAGAACATGTAAAAGAAGTCACTAATCCCGAACAGAGACTAATAGAGTAGTAGAAAACCAATTCACACTTTTACTACAATTAACAGATGCTGTCGGTTAAGATGCCGATAGAAATCGAAAAATAACCTTGAACTAGCGGCAGTACAGACAGTCGGACATGTTCGTTGATGACTCTACTTTTGCATTGACACTGCGAGCCAAACTACCGTTTACACAGAGTCGAAGATTAGTGAATATATTCGGACCACAGTTCAACTTTTGCAACAGTTATTGTATATGACTTTGAATAATACGAGGTGGGTTCGCAACCAACGTAAACTGGTTCACTGATTCGGTTGTTAATGCAGTTTACAGACTGTTTTTATAAAACGTATACGTCTGAGACGAACAGAAACGTCTGTAGTCCAAACCAACAGGAATGGTGTTTTTCTAACTCCAACGAATCCAATTAGCCAGTACACACAAGAAATACATTAGAATAAAATGTCAATTAGAATTTTAACACAGGCTTTCGTGTCTCAAAAATCCAAACGGACGAAATATGATTTCTGTTCGTTATTTTAATGAAACGAAAGACCCATTCGTCTAATAAAAACAGGCTGTAAGACCCGATCGTTTTATAAAACCTGGCTATTAGACTAGTCTCACGGGCAATACTATAGGCGTGTTTTGGCTCTTGCTTCTTAATAAAGAAATCGACAACCCAGTGATAATTATCATTTGACAGAAAATATGTTGCATTCTGATAGCGCTTCTAAAAAATGTTAATTCATGGACATTGTTGTAAAAAAAATAGATAATTAACAAAGAACGATATTTTGGTCCATATAAATGGCTCGGTTTTTTTCTTATTATTAGCTGGCAATGCCGTGTCTACTTAACGACAAAAAGTTAAGCGATAATGTCAAATGTCGCTTAAAATCGCTACACAAAATAATTCAAAATCAAGTAATCAAAACATACCTTAGGTATTACATTATGTTGTATGTATACATAGTAGATCTAGGTAAGAGAGTCAATTGTATATTGGTCGATAACACAGTACTTATTTGTCTGCTACGTATTGCAAACTCAAACTTGATAACTCAGAAGTATATAGACATACCAAAAACAATTGTACTATGTAGTGGATACAATTAAAAAATGCCGATAATGCAACATTTGCATAGGTTTCTTCTGTAATTTTTCCCTGCATTATTTCGCTCGCTGTATATACCACCATCGGTTGATGCTTAAAGCAAATCTTTAGGAGAACTCCATAAAAGTGACAAGTGGTATGATTTGAAAAATAACACATTCTCTAATCTTGTTTGCTCTAATCAGCGAGGGGGGGGGGGGGAGGAGAGGGCAGAGAGGAAAACGAATGAAGTAGGTGAGGGGACATCGTCCCGCAGTACAGCGGACTGGGTGGCGAAGAATTCTTGCTGCTCATGACTGTATCTGGCGTGTTTTTCGTTCGTCTTGTATTGGGGCGGATTGTGTGGTTGGTGGGTCTGCTTGGGCATTTATTTCAATTGCTTTCCTCCGTTGGAAATGTCTGATGCAGTGGAGTCTGTCTGAGTGCTGAAGCAGTTGTTGTTGTTGCTAATATAATAAATGAAAATGACCACAGAGCACGTAATTCTAACGCTTCAAGCGTAAACTTGGTGTTTTTTTTTTGGTGTAGATGATTTTCTTTTATTTCTCTTTGTTCCACAAAATGGGAAAAATAACAGAAAATAGAGCCGGGTGTCATGCTCGACTGCCAGGGCAGTAGTAGCAGCAGCAACAATAAGAACCGCATCAACATCCGCAGCAGCAGAAGTGCCAGTGGTTCAATACCACCATCATCATTCTCTTGTATGTACACTCCCGTATATTTCAGACAGTTTTTGTTTCTGTAGACACACATTACATTTTGTTGTCCATTTTTTTTTTTATTTGTTCTTTAATCGGACATACCGAAATTACACGTTGTTTTTAATTTAGTTCTTTTTTGTTGTGGAATTTCGGGTTTTCGGATGGTGATATTTGGTTGATATGAGTTGCAAACTATTAATTTTAATATCTTTTAACGGGGACAGGTGTAAGAATTACGACAAAAAGAACATGCATAAAAAACGCCTTCTCGCAGAAGCGAAATGACCGGCTGACAGAATGAACAGAGATAGGGGAAAAAACGACAATGTTTCCGCAAGAAAATGAAAGTCGAGTAAGTTCGGGTGCGAGGTACTCTACAGTTTACAGTTTGAAATGCTAAATTGTATATTTTCAATATAAGCTAATTTTTGTCAAAGTCGATAATTCGATATTTATGTGTGGTAGCATAGCAATTCTAGGCTGTGTTACCGACTTCAGGTAACTACTCCTGTTATTCATGTTTGTTCTTTTTCTAAAATGATATTCATATTTGGGAAGTCGATAACAATATTTTGCACGGTAATTTTCGGATTTTAATTATGACTTTAATTGATCTCAAAGAGCTTTTCTTACTTTCAATCGTAAGGTTATAGAATTCATCTCAATTATTGTGGTGAACTTATGAGTAAAGTCGATAATACAGTGACCATGAACGAATTTAGCTTTTATCATTAAAATTTATCCTTTTCGTCTGTCTAAAATTGGCCCGGACCCTAAAGTCGTTCTACACAGTCGGTAATGCAGTGGCATTGTATATTGTGAGTAAACGACCAATCCTTTGCCCAGTACAAGTTCAGCACAACATTTTGCAATTCGAGCGAATGCGGATTATTTTTAGTTCTAAATAAATATGACCTTCAACAGATTTTAATTTTTCATTTTCGAAGAAAAACATCAAACATAGACTATTTTCAACCGACACGGTCTTTTGCCATTCCGATAAATAATAATATTTTCATCGAATTAATTAATTTTAGAATTTGTATTGAAGTGGTGCGAAATTTTACATATGTTTTGGAATGACAAAAACGAACCCGAAGAGCCCACATTGAATATTAATTTGTTGTCGTACTAAAAGAAACCAAAACAGCATCCAGAAATTGGCAAGGTTTTGTTGTTGTATGAATATTATTTAAATAGCATTATCGATTATTATTCTTCGAAGAAACGAGTCATCTTAAATTTAGGCCAAATTTGTCGTAAACCATTTCACAATATGAAACTGCTTTAAAGAATGATAAGCAAATATAAACATAGTTTGATATTAATTAAATTTGAAATGTCAGAACGTTTTAAGATTTGTTAGGTCCGTCTGATAGACGAGGAATGGTCTTTAGATGATTTTGGCTAAAAGTCAATTTAAAATAAAATAACTATTATTATTATCTCTGTTAGAAGTTTGTTAACCACAGATACAATTTTAAAATTGTATAGAGAAGTTTTAAAGTATCCAGATGGAAACCTTTGAATTCATTAGAATAAAAAATGCATGTGAACCAAACTGATCTCCAACCGAAAATGTATTGGCAGCGATTGTAAAGTATTACATTCTTTAAAATGTTTACCATGATGCTGACGATGATGATGATGCTGACGACTGGATGACTGGACAGCTGGAACAGCCTGCTGTTGTGGTTTAATAAGTGAGTGTTTGACTGCGTTAACTACGACTCTTCGTATCACTCTTCTATATGGCATGGTCAATCTGTCTGTCGTTTGGTTTTTTGCTGTTTACATAAATTGACCGTGTGGTTAACAATACCGGTTCTTTAAATGCGGTTCTTATCAGAAACGCTTATTGAAAAAGAAATGGAGACAGTTTTCAGCAATAACAATAAACGCCAAACAGCTAAATTGGCGATTTTGGTCGACTAAATAATTTAGGGAAAACAATGGGCAATGCATGGTTTTATAGAAATGGAAATCCAAGCTTTTATCAGTTACTCGAGTAATTTATTCAAGTGATTTGACCAATTCTGGAATCAGGTTTTGATATAAAGCTTCTCAGTTCTCAAGATTGAAATTACAAAAATTAGGAAAGTGTTTCTCATTCATCTTGATTGTGTAAATTTGTGTAAATATTTGCTTTGATCAGAATAAAAAAAAAGTAATTTACACATTGAATGAAAAGTAATGAACCATGGGGAAGTAGAAAAGGACCGTGAAAAAACCAAATATTTTTCCATTTTGCTATCAATTCAACATCATACTTAACTACAACAACAACAAAAAAAAGATTTACAATTTGAAAAAAATATTTAAAAAAATTTAAACAAAAATTAATTACAAATTAAATTAGATCTACGAATTTTGTAATTTAGATAATTATTTTCTTTTTTTTGCCCTTTTGGAAATGTAACCTTGTAGGTCTCATACAACAGAACCGCCTGATGTGATGTAAATACTACGAACCTAGAAAATAATGGATCAAAACAAATAGAAGCATATTGATCCAAGTTTTAATATTGCACTCTTCGACTTTTTGTATAATTATTCAATGCTATAAAATTTCAAATGTATTTCTAGTTTGGAAAAAAATTAAAGAAAAATACTGATTGAACTGTATAACCAAAAATAGGCGAGTTTGGAGGTTTTTTTTTAATTTGGCCAATTGTTAAATCTCTCAGGGAATTCAATAGATTGATAATAATATAATATTGATTTTTCATGTAACATAAATCAATTTCAAAGACTATTAGTTAGAATTTACTATAAGCCATTGTCTGTAAGGAACTTGTATTCCAAGGGCGTATTCAATAAATAAAAGCGAGACAGCCATGACTTACTTGTAATTTATAGAAAAATATGTGAAATCAAATGAATAACTTTCAAATAATTGTTCAGAGATTTTCTTTAAACATGGCAAATAATAAATAATAAATAATATCAGTTATGGATGATCATTTGTATTCCAAAAATGATAAGAGACCCGGAAAGTTAAGTTATATATAGGGGACGAATAGATGATTTGTTTTCTGTTTTCTATATGGGTCCATATTGTGATAGATCCAATACAATAGTACAAATGCTACAAACCTAAAAAAAAATTGTATTCCCTTTCCATGGCCTAGTTGGGTTTCTCAACAAATCTCTACTTATTTTAACACATGATGGAAATCGATTTTTTTTTCAGTCGAACTCAAAACTATTAACGAATAGCTAATAATTTAAATAACATTGAAATTTGTCTTATCAGAATAAAGTATTTTTAAAAATGTATTTGTTTTTATGAAAATGCATCAATAATGGGAATATTTACTTTGTTTTCAACTGCAATAAATTGTAAAATGTATTGATGTATTACAAACACGTTGCCAGATAAGCACCCAATGTAAGAGATGGTAAATTTTTCACTCTAACGAAGTCTGTCAACACTTTTATTTACTTTTCTTTCCTTTTTAATTATTTTTTACTTCTTTTTTTAAAACTTCGATCTTTAATTTAAATTTCATTACACAAGAAACATTCATTATCCATCCACAGACAGAAAAAAGAAACTCATATAAATTTGAAAATCTACTAGTGATTCTTTTTATTTCTTCGCTGATTAAAAAACACAACTTCTGTATTTTACCAATTTGAAATGAAAACAAAAAAAAACTCGATTTTCTTTTTTCTTGTTGTTTTATATAGATTTCTACTTCTGCTGGAAAGAAAATCTTCTATCTGTATACACGCATTCGATGTTTTTTATTATTGTTTTTTTTTTTTTTCTGTTTTAATTTTTTCACTTTTATTTCTTGTGTGTGTGTTTGAAACAACAAGCGCACCGTTCGTTTAATGAAAAAATTCAACAATCTTTGTTGAGCACCATAAACCGACTGTCGTTTGTGTTTCAGCTCTTTCATTAAGATTCCTGTTTTGCCGTATTCTTTTGTGGCGATGTGTATGTGTGTGTGTGTCGTGTATTTCCATCCACTGACTGCCCTTGTCTTTGGTTTGTTGTCGTCGGCTTTTTCTGTTAAATACAGCATAAATCCATTAATCAGCTGAGTAACTGTGTGTAAGTTTTCTTTTATATGAAAGCGAGAGAGAGAGAATTAAACTCAAAACAGAAATAGAGAGAGAGAGAAACTCATACAAACAAAGATAATGTTAGTAATACAAATCTCAAATTTTGTATAACAGAATTGTGTTAAAAATATAGAGATGTAATCTCGTCCATTTCATGTTATTACAAGCGCCCTTGTTAGGCTCTTACAAACACTTTGCTGTTAATGATTTACATATAAATTTGATTTTTCTAGTAACCCTATGTTGTGGTTCAAATTACTCAAAATATACATTATTTCACGTTCGAAATTGTTTCTGTTTTTAGTTCGTTTTCCTGTGGTTTATCTGTTTATGTTAAACTGATGTTAGTGTTGCTTATGTTAAGTATCTGCATACAAATGTTCACCAAACATCCACCTGCTATGTAAAGCTAACATTGAAATATTGACCATCAACGTGTGTAAGTTCTTATATTTTTTTCAATATCGTCAACTTTAACGAGTTCCATATAATATTGAGATGTAGACAATGCAATTTCATTTATATTTTTTAAATATATAAAAATATACTTCATATTTTATTGAATTGAATGTTAAATGTGGTTTAGATCGCTATAAAAACAGTAGCCAAATAGGAGGTCTAGAATTTATGTTCGACTAGATGTTTCCCTCAGCATCCCATTGTATTCGTACAAAATTATGCTTTCATTTTAGTACCTAACTTAGACAATACAGGGACCTTCAATTTCAATGGGTTATCAGAGCTAATGGCATATGATCTTATCCATTTCGTAATCTCTTCGTTGATCTATTATATCAATATTAATATCTGAAATTTAAAGAGAATTGTATCTAATTTTCATTCTATTTTAAGGTATCATAACAAAAACAATTTTCAACGAAATTCGATGCCATCACAACCTTCGGCTTTAATCCTCATTTGAGTTTAGAAATCTCTTTAAACCATCTCCACTTTTTTTTTGGCCGTATTCAACCTCCTCAGCACAGTTTTGTTATGGTTTGTTAAAGCCCAGAGGCAGATTCTTTGTACATTTTTTTTTTCGCCGTATTTTTAAATAAAGCCCAACAGCAGCAGCAGACACAATAACAAGCGAACTCAATCTACACATGTGAACAGAAGAATGGTGTTACGAAACGTGAAAAAATTGGTAATAATTATTTTCATTTAAACTACAGAAGCGATGGGCTCAGTATTATGTACATAGGTATATATATAGAAAATATAACTTTGAGAAAAACAATCGTGCTATCATAGATCTCACTAATGAGATATAATTTTTAAGGTTCGAAATACGTATCCGGTTCCTTAGGTTTGAACAATGGGTGTCCGTAGAGGCATTGCCAATATAGAGTGAACATTCATAATAAACAAGTATATTCGAATTGGCGGATAAATCACCGGGTGTCTTATAAAGTTCTCGGGTTTCACCAGCTGGTGGCTGTTTTAATAAATAGCAAAAAGACGATTATCCCTGAAACCCGACCCTTTTCGATTTCTATCTTAGGTTGTTCATACATTGTGTTAGTCTCTGCAGGTTACGTCGTTTGCTTTATGCCATTTCAAGGGGTTCGTGGTCTCACGCGCTCTAAAGTTTGCCATCTCTAGTATGTGTTTTATAAAAAAAGTGTCATCGTATCATCATAATCGTAGTATGAAGTTGGTGTCTATCTTTACGATAAACATAAATATATGAAACAAGCCTGCTTTAATTCTTCTCAAGTTAAATATTTCAAAGTGTACTCTTGCATTTTATGGTACAGCATCGGTACAAAATGCAGAGTCAAATGCGAATGGGTGCAGATACATGTGAATGTCATTGCATTGTGTGACGAATTTCATCAGTATTTGGCGATTTTTCGATGGAATTCTTGCGATTACCGCCGATAATGGTGGAGATTATTGCAAACTCAATCAGTTCCAACAATATAATTTTCTTTCTAGTTGTAGGCCTGGATCTAGACCTGGTGCCTGGTGTTTTTTGTAACCGGATAGCTCTGATTCATATCTTATCAAACGATCCCGACACCGCATTTTTGTGTTGGTTATGACATTCAATCTTCTCATATTCTCGTATATCCACTTATGGGAACAGACCGTGTCCCTTCACTACAACTCGCGTGGCCTTAGGTGCAAGTGCGACCATTTATGTCTCTTTGTTAGCTTCAGTGGCGACTTTATACTCTGCATACAACCATTGGTTCCTTTTTTGTCACAAACAATGAACAGTTGAGATTTAACCGGAGGTCTTGTGTTCTGGATGTCTCGAAATTCGAACAGCTTGGACTCAACACTGTTCGTAGTTTCTACGTATTAATTACCGCTTTGTCGTTTCGAATCACTGTGAGATGTACGTACCGTACACAATTTCCAGCATAGATACAAAATAACAAATAACCATGGCAACAGCAACAACAACGGCATCGAGACCAAAAGCTACTAACCAACAACAATATTAAAGTCATGAAGGCGTTCTGTTGCTGTTATTATCTCTCCATCATGAGTACGTGAGTACGAAAAAAGTATTTAAATCTGAAACCATTCAAAACGAAATGTGAATGAGCAGAAGAAAAAAACAACATTCAACTGAAAACGGTGTCCAACGCGAGTAGGGATGGAGAACTCAACCACTGCTCCGCCACACAGTGTAAGGTGCATTGATATGTTGATAACACTCAAAATTTGGCCAAGAGCGCGTCCGTGACAGTGAAACGTCGTTTTTAACGAATGTTGGAGCTTGGTTATGTTTTGTTGTTAGTCAGTACTCGTGTATGTCTGACAAATACCCCGTCTATTGTTATTGCTGCGGCACAGCATTGTTGTAGTGGTTGCCGATGTGGCGACAGCGACAGCCGCTGCTGCCTCTGGTTATTGTGACTACAATTGTTTTCATTCTCATCATGTGTATTCGTAGACAAAACATGAAAATGAAAATAGAATCGTTACATCAAAGTCAGAGACAATGTACAAATGAACCAAAAAGTCTGAGATGATGCCAGTTTATTGAGAGTAGACATTGAAATGCAATAGTCAAACGAGAATGTTCTACGACACAAGGCTGGTGAGAGAGACAGAGAGAGGGAGAGAGCTAAAATCCTTTCGTGTAGATACACAGTTGTGGCATTAAATGCGAGATATCCCAAAACATTTAAAAATTTCCTCCAACTCATTTTGTCATTTCCTTTCACAAATGTCAGCGTTTAACTGTTAAAACGAAACGGAAGCTGTGGTCTTTCATTAACATTTAACGGTAACTTGTGAATGGGGAGAGGGATTGTTTGGTGCTCTCCGATAGTTTACAGATACTTTAACACTGCCACATTCTGTTAAAATAACATTCCATTTCAGTTGTTTGTTTTTCTCTCCATATCATTTATGTTAATTTTACATCAGTCGTTACAAATGATTGCGAATTATTTTTATTAGATGATAATAAGCATTGACCCCCAGTAGAGCGAGAGAGGGTGTGATAATTATTGGCATGGCTTCGAACATATCATTGTAGGGTATTTCTAGCAGTGTAGACAATTGAATTGAAAATGCATTATTTACTGACAATATGTATTTAAATTGTTTTTAAATTTAGTTGGCGCGTGCTATTGTCCTCCATTTATAAATTATTATCTTTAAAATTGTGCACATCGCCTTGATTGCGTAAAAACAGATTTATGCGAAGACGTCTAGGTATTAAAATTGTATGCAATTTTAAATTAAATAATATTTTTCGAATATCTCATTTTCGTCCTTGATATAATAACCCTCACATACATTATTGAATCACTGCATCCTCCTACGCCACGTTTTTTACAACCAACTCATTTACTTATTTCTGCGAAACCTATTTGGCATTTTTTTTGGTGTGCCTTAAGCATAAAAACGTTTTCTTAATTTACCATTAGCACTCTTTAAAAAAAAACACAAGTCTATCTCTCAGATCTGTTAGTGCTGGGAATTGTATTTTAAATTCCTTGCCACCAATTTAGGGTCCATGTATATTACTGCAGCATCCCCTTTGCCAATGTGAATTTCCTAGATATTTTCTGTTGGCTTCCGGGGTTGAAATTAATGTACGTGTGTTTCTTTTTTCGTCTGAAGGATGTGCATATGCTGACGGTTTATTCGCAATGAGCCCTAAAACGGGGTTGGCTCAATAGCAAAGCAATAGTTCCTCTGGCTGTTTCCACGTTTGGGTGAACATCATTTTTGCTTTTTCCGTTGACTTGATTTAATTGCATTTGCTGGCAATTCCACTTATCTAGAGTTTTTTTTCTCTCAACATGGGGTGGGGAGATGAAAGCTGGATGGAGGGATAGGAGCGGGATCTGAGGTTTACAGTTGAGAAATTGAAAATACTTATGAAATCAGTCTAAGGGGACCTGAGAGAGTAATTTGTTTAATATTAATATAGCTTGCATTTCCCCTGATATGGGGGAATTTGTTTGGATTCAGTCAAATGTGCACTACTCGTATTTTAGAGAAACTCATTCTCTCGGTGTGGTCCTTATAGGGATATTTATTCTCTCACTCGTAAACTCTGAAGCCGTCGAAGCTCAGTTCTAGGACTCTAAGCCTACATCAGTAATACAGTGTGTTTTCTACTGTGTGGATTCATCGGTCAACGTTTTTCGTTTGTATTTTTCTGTCTGCTTAACTTCAGAACACGGACACATCCAGTGTCCTTATAAATACGTACAGACACACTTTCTCCGGCCGAATAACGAGTTCACTTAGGCGTTTACTTATATTAATATTACTTATACGTTCTGGTTCATTTATGAATAAATATCAATCATACGCTCAGTGGTCCACATGGATTAACATTACTTAGGCATCGAAAGTATTTATTATATACCTTTTTGAAGCTTTCATGTACGTAATTATTTCACTACTGCAATTAATTTCTATTTCTAGAAAAAGTCCAAGACATTTTAACAATAACTACACACAGTCGGTCCTGTGCGTGCCTCCTCCAGTTCAATGTAACGCCACACAATGAACAAGTTTTCTGTTCCTTCCGGTCGGCGCATACAAAGCCAAAGTCTGTTCACAAAGCACAAAGACATACATAGAATTTTGTATTCCACATAGTTGGATTTGAAAGCTTTTTTGCGTGTTAAATATTTTCTAGTTTATTTTATACAATGCCAATCCAATAGCAATTATACGGCATAACAACCAAACGAATTGTATCGTTTTGGTTCGATGATACGAACAATTTGATTTGTAACATATTAAGCATGAATGCACATGAAAGTAATTGCTCAACTAAATATTTATTATATTTAGTAATTCAGAAAATGAATGACTGGGACAGTCGACATCCTACCATGATCTACCCCTTGACTTTTAAAAGGAATCCATTTATAAACGGAAGCGTATGAGTGTTGTTAGCTAAATTAATCATACGCTCCAGATTAGTAACTACACTATAAGTAAAACTTCAACTTTTTAAAGTGACACACCAATTTGCCGAGACACGTAAACATAAATTTGGTATTTGGTATTTACCTTTTTAAGATTAGACTAATTACCTGGCTTTAAGAGTAGAGTATACTCGTAACATCGCCGGGATTTCCAGGGGTTATACGGACAGGTGCTCACAATGTGGCATATGAGCCAACATAAGTCTACCAAATGTAAAAACATAAGTAGAACCATTTTGTATAATCGACATTTCTTTTGCCGATAACAATTGTTCGGAAATAAATATACTTGCGGTCAGAATAATTGGACAAATATATTTACAGTCTAGATTTGTATTTCCCTCAACATTCCATTAAGGAGCTAACTGATAACTTGCCTCATATCTGTAATCTAAAGCAGGTTATGTATTTGCAGGAGAGGCTTTAAATGCCGGTACTTTTCATATGCAAAAATTTCCCAAAAAGGACAATAAAAAATTAATTTAGGGAAAAAAGTCGACGACCATGAATTTTCATTTAAAATTTTTTTTTTAAATATAAAAAGTGTTTTCAATTAAATGTGACCACATAATATAGACCGTACAAATCGGTCAATCCGTTCCCGAACAGCAAGAAAAAAAAAAGAAAAATAAACAAAACCAAAGCATCCTTCAACACTTCTGAATTCACTCTGTGGCTTTTAAGAAGATGCCCCTTAGGTATTTCCAAGAAATAGTAGAAGCAATCAATCGTAATCAATCAGACGTGACGTTTTTCAACAAAAAAGAAAAAGCAAACATAGCAACAATTAGCTAAAAAAAATCGTTCAAATCTATTTTATCTAATTAATATCACGTATACGTCCCGTTTTCAATTAGAATAAATATCACTCATACGTCATATATTCATCTTATTGTTGTTCTCAAGTTTTATTATTCTTTCAATTTCTATTATTTTATTATTTTTTGCTTTCAATTTCTTTTTTGTTTTGCATAAATAAAAACATTCTAGCCGTTTTTTCATCCAATTCATTATTTAGCTGTAATTAATTTTGTATGTGTTTTCTCGTTTTGTTTCGCCAAAAGTTGACAACATTACACAAACAAACAAATGCTGATGACCTTCGGCAATTGAATTTCCACAAGCCTCTTTTTTCGATGTCTTTTGTGCACATTCTTTTTAGATGAGAAATTAAAGGAACTGGTAAAAGAATAAATCTAAATTCCAGCATTCAAGAGAATTTAATTTTTGACAGCATCATTCCATTAGTTAGTTTTGCTATTTGTTTCGTTGTTTTCTATGTGCTGGGACGTTAACTTGTACGTTGTGACCAGTAAAACTTTTGGGAATTGCAATTGGCCGCGAATCTTTTACGATCCTTTGGTAAGTTTGTTTCATGCGAGTATCTATTATGTTAAACGTTAAGTGTTTTGAGGTTATGTGGGCGTCGAAAATTATAACCCTGATAAGGGTTTGACCACATGCCACACCCCCTATTTGAGAAAATGTTATGATTAGTACAACTGATTTATACTTTAGTCGTTATGGAGACATTTTAATGATCAGTGAAACTGCTTCATGATTTTGTTCCCAAATAAATTCACTGGGTAAATTCTACTTTTCTCCTTGAAATACTCCAACCATGTGAAAGAACACAGCATCCATTTTATGTGAACATCATCAAGAAGAAGAACAACAACAGCAAAACTTCAGCAACAGCCAAAGTATAACAATTGCCTTTTGTTGTCTCCGATTAGAAACAGTAGTGGGGCGGGGGGTTATCATTGGCAGGGGTCTTGTGACCTTTTGCCATCATATAGGTACATACGAACCACCATTTGGGCCGGGGTCAATCACACACGTGCCACACCACCAACCACACTTTACCAGCATCATGGTCGGTCATGTTCCATATGAGAATAACACGAATTTGTACTTGGAAACAAATTTCCCAACAAAAAAAATAAACAAACTTTTTTCATGAGGAAGAAAGGGAAACGTTGTGATATTCTTTGAAAGGGAAATAAGAGAGAATTTAGTCAACTTGTATTAGAATGTTAATGAATTCCAATGAAATGAATACAACGTGAATCATCTCATCTGTTTAATGGTGGCCAAATGGAAAAAGGTCAATGGTGCGCGCTATTTCTGCTGTTGTACTTTACAAGTCATTCACCGAGACACACATACACATACTACTCGCACAAGCGTTTGCGTATATTTAAAATTCAAATCTGAATTCAAAGAACTTGAAACAAAACAACACATTTTCTTTAAATTCGTGTACAACCGAGTTAATGTTGTCATTCGTCGTTATCTCTGCACTTAACATCTTTATCAAATACGTTGTAGTGCGTTACTAGCATATGTTGCACAGTGGGAGCGAATTTGTATGGTTTCGAAATACGGTTTCAAAAACACTGTTCTACAGGTCATACAGCCAGTAAAAGAATTCACTTAGTGCATGAGAGTTTTTCTGGTCGCAATTGGCTCATTTAAATTCTAAATGAAGGTCAACATTGACCGAAATGTATCCCTATTTTGGCAGAATGGTCATGGAAAATTACAAATAGTTTATGATAAAAAATATATTTAGTTTTTAGTATACAGTTTTTGTTCTGTTGTTCGAGTTCGCGAATATTGATTTATTTTTATTTTTTTTGTCCAAATAGAAATGTTTGAAAAAGATTTCAAGCATTGTGTTTGCTTTGATTGCAGGCAAGGTATACGGATCCATTTCGGAAGCTGCCACACTTCTTTATCGTTACCCATTTTCAATGCTCCAATAATTGGTCATAGTGCCATAGTCTTATGCGATTGATCGAGATCTACTATTAAGCAGCGCATAACCCCAACAAGTCAAACAGTGAACCAATAAAGGAGACGTCCGCTGATTATGTGAGCTAAAAATGTTGTGAGCATGATGTTTACTTAAAAACCGTAGTGAAAGAGCAATTCCAACCGATCTTCAACTACAATAGATGTTCATAGTTGCAAAGTGGCTTTTCTATTTGGACAGGAGATTATCTTGGAGTTTTACAACACATCAAGAAATTATAAAATTGTGATATGGAACTTTGGGAATATGTGTTGAAAACTCTGCTTGAAGTTGGACAACAAATTAAATCTCCAGAAAAAGCATTTCCCCCCCACAGTGCGCTCTCTTGGTCGCTGTCTCGACTTGGATGGATGAATGTTGCTCGGATGTTTTGGTTGTTCGGTCTTCATGCATATCCATTTAAGGTGTTTGGTATATATCACGATTCACGTCGGAGTTGTTGCCGTTTGCTGGTCGACTTTGTTGTTGGTTATGTTTCACTTAAATAAATTACTTTAAGTATGTTACCTTTTTCTCTGCACACCTTGTCTGTCGTTTGGTTTATTTTATTATTTTTGAAGATGTCTGTAACATAACGTTCAGTTTTTATGTTTTCGTTGATGGTGTGGCCGTGGCCGTGGAGGAGGAGGAGTGATGGGTGGGTGGGCTGTATATGAAAGGAAGTTAATGATGGAACATTAGATATTCACGTTTTGTGGAGGAGTGAGTATTGCTGTAGACAAATTTTATGATATTATTTGTGTTATGTGCGAGATCCTACGCCAGTCGGGGAAGACGGTGTGAACTTTGACCTTTGACTTGTAACATGGGAAATTTGGCGTGCATATGTGTGTGTGTGTGTATTCTTCAAGTCCCCCAAGTATTGACATGTGTTATGCGTATCGTTTTAAGTGAAATTTATTATAATACATGTGAACGACTGATAAAAGGTAACCTAAAGGGAGATATGTTTTATAATTCTTTGCATCAGGATCATGTTATATGTATTATCTCCTAATTTAATGTGACAAGTAAGTTAGTAGTTAAAACATTTCAGTTTCAAGCCAGTAAGGAAAGGCTAAAACAAGGCTTCATGTTGGTTTTCAGGTAAATCGATTATCGTGCAATCATTATCGTGGAGTAAAGCGAAACTCCGTGGCGAAGGACTAAACAAACTCCAGTAAAAACAGAAATTCTGAGAAGAAAGTGGAGTTGGATTGGGCCGTGGAAATCTGACGAAGATATCCCCAAGGAAGCCATAGGCAAGACGGGCCACCTCGTACCTGGCAAACAGAAATCAAATTTTTAGCATCAGACAGACGTAAGTGGAAAGCATTTGCAATGGCCCCATGATGCTCACAGGATCGAAAGGAAATAAAATAATATATTATGGTACGTTCGTAGAAAAAACCATGGCTGTCTGTGTATAGAAAAATATCGCATCTGATTTAGGAGCTATGTCCACTGGAATTGTATTTTCCCCTTCACCTTTATTACGTGTTTAATTCTTTAAACTGGAATGCTGTTGAGAACACCTGATTGAAATTATCTTGAGCCCAATTCTCGCTATATTTTTTACGCAGAATTTTGTGTTTCCCTGCAGAGATATTCAGCACAATTTCTCTGCGTTTAATCCAGCATTCATTTTAAAGCATTCCCATTTGATGCTTTAATTATAATTGATGGACAGGCAGCGTCCCCGACATTCCGTCTTGCCGATTAAAACATCCCGGTAGGTTACATACATATGTTATAGTTATATTTGTTCATATGTATGTACGGGCACACGGTTACGGAAATGTCTCTATTTTTTGTTTGTTCTGTTCCAAAACGACAACATCATCAGAATACAACCGACATTTCCAACATTTCTGTCACGGTGTCGTGCACGCTCTTCTGGCCACTTAACAAGCGTGTTTTAGTGGCGACAATTGTGGTGGTTTAGCGTGGCGGCCCATTCTACTGCGAATGGCTTGAAAACTACATGAATGGAAAACATTAAAACAAATTTTACACTCACTCACACTCAACATTATCTTAAATGTTTGACTTGGCTTGGCATAGAAAACATCGGCAAACATAGCCAAGTTATACGTGGTTTTGTTGTACGTTCGTTGTTATACATGTTCAAAATTTCCATTTCGTTTCATATGAAATTTTATTTTTATGCTTCAGAGCTCACCAATTTGTCTATATAGTACAGGTATGTACACATACTTATGTACATAAGTGTGCACGTGCAAAATATTTGTGTGAGGCGTTTCAGTGGGAGGCGAAGACTTGAGGTTCAAATAAACGGGGTAGCTCATGAAATGTCGCACACCAACCAACTTCAATTAAATAGGAATTATACAAAGTTCAAATGAATGAAAATTGTTACGTTTTCGGATCTCGTGAAATCCTAAAGTACATTGATTGTTGAGGATATTTTAGTTTATTTGAGTTGGCTCCTAGGGGTACCTTGGGAGTCTACTCAACCTGAATGTTCTAGTTTGTGAAAAGATAAAATTATCCCCTAAATCACTTTGTCAAATCGGTGGAGTAGCAGTTTGCCTACTCATCAGGGATGTTATAGTTTGTTAAAGATTCCAAATCGGTGGTAGTGACTTTTTTCACTATAAAATCTAGCTGTTGAATTTTTACTCAACTTATCATATCCTCCGCGTTGACAGAACAACACTACACACCACTAGAGTCAGCCTTCTGTTAACCGATGTATGTGGCCGTTGTTTGATGTTCCCTCATGTCGTGAGCAAATTGCAAAAAGTCTCCGTGAAGTTACATTAAAGACATTCGTTGGTGTTTGTGAAATTTGTCTTAAAGTCTTAAGGAAAATTGGATTTCCGTTTCTTGTTTGTTTAATATTTTAGTCTGCTCTTGTTTTACTACATTGTGCAATTATCACATCGTTCCTTTGTTTGTGGGCCAAACTGAAAGCAATGAAGTTATAATCAAAATAGTATATTGTACATAACATACATATATACATACGTACGTATGTACATACCATGCATATATTTATATGGTTCCCTAGTTTCTGCTAGTTTTTTTTTTTTGTTCAATAATTTTATTCTCCAACATATAGAAATGGCAAGAACAGCTACCAACCAACCCGCCAAGCGTGCCACCAAATAAAACTCACCCTTATGTCGTTGCAGCTTTTTGTTTTCGTTGCCAATTCCTCTGCGGTTTTATAGCCAACAATGAATGAAACAAAATGTTATTGAACTTTTTTCTGTTGGTGTTTCGTTTTTATTGTTCTCTTTTCTGTGGCTTTTGTTGCTTTTTTCGTAAATCGGCAGATGTCGAGACTGGAGGAGTCATTGGTAGTTGGAAAGTTAAATGACCCCAACGAGAAGATGTGGGAAAAATCGTACGTATCACAAAGAAAGGATGTATTTTGTTTTCCAGAGCAATTCTTTAGAGAAGCTGAGAGGGTTTTAATTCTCCTTTGACGAAAATAGTAGGTATTCGATTTAAAATTCATGTGGAACTGAAATTGTGTGGTTTCGAAATGTATGTTTTCGAAAAATAAACTCATAATTTCTAATGCATTGTCCGGTACTCCTTGGGAAATTGTAGTCCTTAACATTCTACGAAGGAGCATACCACAAACTTCTTTCAAATCACTATGCACACCGAAATTGTAGTCCTTAACATTCTACGAAGGAGCATACCACAAACTTCTTTCAAATCACTATGCACACCGACCGGCAACTCACTATTAAAAAGTCGTCTCTGAGGATCTAATGTTTTATATGGAGACCTTTTACAAGGCCTAGAGATTAGACGTTGTTTTCTGCTTTTCTTCTTTAATAGGCTCTATCTTTTTCGAGATTCGCCTTATGAGCCTGAGTCCTTAATGGATTTCTCGTATAACATCGACCCTTGAAGATACGCCATAAATGTTTAAGGCCTATCAACCCGCTAATTCGAGGAGGCCGGGATGACTGTTAACTCTGCTTGTTAACTTAGCCTACGAGATGAAAATGCGTTTCGTGTGAAAACATGATTTTTTGATGAAAATCGTTGTCTATTTCGACCAGCTCAAATGCTGAAAACTGAGAAGTGATAACGAGGCGGATAGTTGGGTGACTTTGAATGCTGAGTCAATTGGACCTAGTAAGCGAATATTTTGGGGTCTTTGTGCAAAAGATTGAGTGGTTGAGATCGATGGTGAGTTGATGTTTCAGGACTGAGTAACACATTCTGTGCTACGGTGGGTGCATCATGTCGGCTAAAACTTCTCAATAAATGACATATATAGTTATTGATGTCGTCTCCGCGGCGGCCAAATTATCGTCAGTACGAATCGAGGATTATGTCACGAACTTGTTGCATAAACTTGCGGTGCATGGATCATGTCGGCTAAAACTTTTTCTCAATAAATGCACTATTTTGACTTACATTTCCAAATAGTGTGCAAGCGTATACTTATTGACTTCCTATAAAGATGTAGATTGATAACGTGGTAGAAGTCTCATTGGTTCTTAAAAATGGTACCAGATTAGAGACTGCGTTATTTTGCATTGTAATCGAATACATCTCGACCGGTTAGAAGTTTCCTACCACATTCGCTAGAAAGACGATTGACATGTTATACACTTTCCACTCGTTGCTTTCGATGTCCCATCAACGGGCATACATATTATAATTGATATGTTTTGGGAATGACCTTTTCACCACATGATTACTTTTCATCCAAAAACAAACAAACAAAAAAAAATTAAAATGTACGAATACGGGCAACAAACTACGAATGACGTGCCAAGTAACCATTTGTTTTAATGGTGTCTGCAAGAGCTTAACAATTCGTAGCAGAACCGAAACGGAAAAAAAATAAAACAGTATCACAAAACAAATATAAAAATAAATAAACGAAACAAAAAACAAATAGAAAACTTTGTTTAACCAAAAATGACAAACGGCATTTAAAGTGATATGAACTACAACACGACACCAGCAGAGTCCAAAGTTTTGTTATTTATGCCCAAATTCATCCCCCCTCTAACATGGCCGAAAAAGAGTTGTCCGATACAAAACGAAAAAAAAAAACAACCACAAATGCTCCCCGGTAATTGTCACTCACCATCAAATTGACAAAGAACCCCAAGAAATGAAACATTTCGATTTGAATTGGATTGAATGGATTGAATTACACACATCGGTAGACAAAGAGATTAGTCAGCGAGCGATTCTAGGTGTCGCTGTGGAAAGAAAAATAACACAAAAGTGTTAAGGTGTGCGCTGGCTATGCTGGTTGTTGCGGGCCGGTGGGGGTGGTTGGTGTTTGTGTGGATGGGAAATCGAATACCTAATGTTTTTGACGCAATTGAAGTTAACCGTAATCCGGATATTGTGATGTTTTTGTTTGGACATGTTTGCAATGCGCACTTTACAGTGAAATGGATCTTGACGGCGCTTTGTTCCATCTGGCTTTAGAGGCAATGGGAAAAGTGGGTTAAGTTGTGGGTTTGTTTGTTCGGCAGTGATTTCGGAACAATTCAAATTGTTTGTTTACCTAGTCATATTTTCGAAGAAGCCTTAAAGTTTTCTGATGAATTTGGTCGCACCAAAATTCATGGAAGTATTTGTGAAAAATTCTATGTATAACTGGGTTGCATCTGGACAGAAAGTCGGATCTCCATCTAAAGAAATCCAGCGGTTTACTGTTGAACAATGGACATGTGGCTGCCGTAGACGAGAGTGTGCGACTCAGTCCAGGAAGTCGATATCGATCGACTCTATATTGATCACAACAACTTTAAATTTCACCCACCAGCTTCACTCAGCAATTGAATCGCTACAGATATATGAAACATTGATGGTCGTGGCCATTAGTTTCAGCAGAATGGAGCACAACCCACGTCCCAATCGAGTTTGCCTTAAAGAATCGATGTCCCAACAATCCAATCACTATCGAGAATTTTTCTGCGAATATTGAGGAAGATATTCGTAATATTGAGACAGAAAACTGGGTTGACAGGATGCTGTAAGGCCGAGGCGGCCCCCTGAATGAAATCGTGCTCCATAAATAATGGAATAAACCCAAAAAAAAAAAATATTTTTATTAATTTTTTTTTTTGTGGAAAACATATGTCGGCAACAACTATGGAATATGTCTGTTATCCATTATTATATTATTCCACTATTCATTTGATACTCTTTGATAAAACTCTCGATGTTGAACAGTTTAAAGGTGTCTCTTTTTTACAATTGGCCCGCCATGGTAAACCTGTTATTTATTTTATATTGTAAAATAAACATTGTCTTTTTCATTTAGATATATTTATTTGGCATGAGTTGTGTTTGAACATTTTCTTCATCTTTTCTTAGTTCTGTCATTTGAGCCGATCGGCCTAAACAAACCGGCAATAAACCAAAACTTGACATATCCATGGCGCAATGATTCCATACTGTCGTACGAATTGAAGTTGATATGATTGTAAGTGATTTAAACTGAAATTTACTTGAGGGCAGACGATGGGATTGCCTTTCGTTTTCCATGAATGAAGTCTTTCTCAAATATGAATAGTGCGACAAAATCATTACAGATATCTTCATTAGTATTTCTGATGAGATGACATTAATATTTGAATATACAAATTTTATTCAAAGATATGTCTAGCATCATCATCTGCATATTATTTGTACATAAAAAGATAGGCTGAGCCCCGGGTCTCTTTTGTTAGGAGTCCAAATAAATGACTCACGGTGTGTTGTTACTTTTAACTGACAATTTGTTGCTATTGTCTTTGGTTTTATTCAAATTTATTAAAGCAGCTGAAAAGTTTACAGACACTGAGCAATTTATTTTGTTTGTTTCTAGCAGAGGCCTATTACACTCGAAAAATAATGACTGTTGCATTGCCTATCGAAATATGCAATCATGACAATTACACATTGTTTCCACTACTCCTATGTTCCATAAGTTGTTTTAAGCATACAAATACATTGACATTTAAAACAATACTATGTTTTTCTTCGAGTGTATTTTAGCATAGAGGTGAAAACAACGTCAATTAGCCAAACATAGCATTCAGTTGCCCGTGACAGGTAGATAAACAGATAGTAACCGTTTCGAATCCATCAAAATATTGTTTTACACCTTTTTTCTTTGTCTCCTTGTCTGTGTGAGTGTTGTATTTGTATGTGTCTGTGTAATTTTCAGTCAGACAGAAGTAAATTTGTTGAACTCATCACGATGACACTTTATCTGTAAAAGTAGAAATCAACCAAAACATATGTATACAAATCATTCTCAATGTCATGCACAGAATCTGCGACAAAGTAATAGATCGACATTGGGACAAGGACAATGTCCTATTGTCTGGGTTAAGTTTATATCGAATTATTTAAAACAGACTTTTATTTAAATTGTACATAATATTTGCAAAGTATAAATACCCACCTCTTCAGACTAAAGCTGTAACCTGATGAATATTGATCACTCGAGCAAACTGTAAATTGTCAGACACGTCTGAACAATGTCGGATCTGTTCCAACAATTCTTGCCGAGTTCGTTCCGAATTCTGTTCGACTTTTCTGGAAAAACTAGAGGCCTTGAAGCGGATTGTGGCTGGCATGAAACCAAATCCTCATCCGAGTTGGTGCTGCTTTCATGGCAGCTGTAAAATATATCGCAATCTTTTATGTTTGTCACGCCGTGTCTCTTCCATCGTATTTCCTGGATCGGTCTTGTACTTTTGGAGGACGTCCGCCAGTTCGATAGAGTCACCGGGTATTATGAGTGTTCTCACATTATAAGTGCATATCCGTAAATCAAGGTCCCTTAAACGTTGGCGGTAGTCGTCAACATTATTTTTTATCTTTTCATAGTAATTTGAGATGTACGAGGGTGGCTGATGCTCTAACCCTCCTCCTTTATCCGATCCTGGGACCGCCTGGTCGTACGGATTATTGTCTCACATATATAGGTATACAGATTACCGGGAGATTTACATAGTCATCACCGTGAATCTCAACCAGCTACATATGTGGAGGACAATTAATTTCTGTATAAAGTACAATTGACTGATCTATCGACCTGATTTTTTGAATGACACCTTTATTCATCACCGATTAGAAACATTTTCAATTTCCAAACTCACAAAAATGTAAAGTCTTAAATTACATTTCGCCGCCGAACAACTTACATCTGCTTGAGTTCCTGTTCAGGCACATACACTTGCACTCGTTGCTGCAGCCGGTGGTGTCTGTTTTTATTTGCGCTTATTCGTATTTGGCTCTACTCTGTGAGCGAGCGTTGTTTGTTTTATGCGCCAAATTTCGGTGTACACACAAAAAAGTTTACTTTTATGAAATTCTAAACTTTCGGTGTACAATTTTGTTTTGTCGTTAAATTGGTTTGTTTTCGTTGCTAATAAATTTTCTGTTTCGAAATGCTTTATAATGTCAATAACCGTTTTCATGGACAATAAAATTGGAGGTTACAGCGTCTTCTGTGGTTTGGCAACTGGAAACAAAGAATTGAAAAATCCCTCCAAAAAATAGTTACTTCTTTCTATTCGCCCACATAGATACACAGACTCCCCTCCCCCTTCACATACAAACACACATAAGGTATAGGGCCAGCAGAAGGTGACCAGATACAAATTATTTGTGGTATCATTTCGCTAATATAGCCGATGAGAAGTAGCAGATGAATTTGATGTTTTGCATAATTTGCATAATTAAATTATTAAGTAATTGAAGAAAAACAAAGTGAAAAATGTTTCTGGTGACCAATTCAATAATTCGTAGAATCATCGAATGTAATGAATTAATTAATTTGTTAATTGATTGGTAAATTATTGGATTTGTGGATTTATTGATAAATTAATCAGTTGCCCGAAAAACCAATGGATTAATCAACCAGTCATTATTATATAAATTTGAATATACTTCGACCCCTGGCCACCTTAGTCTAACGACCGAAATTGCCACATCTTTCCTCCAACAAATACATGTCCTTTTTCTTCATAAGTATGCATGTGTTCGTACATTGGGGTGGTGTGGTGCGTGTACATGCAAACTTTTAGCCGACTAGACATTGCAATTATGTTGTAAACTTGAAAGGGTTAAGGGCTGAAACCATAAATACCAACAACAGCGCCAAAAATGTAATTTGTAATGTGTGTGTGTGTGTGTGTGAGGGCCTGTCGATGTTTGTGCTGTAAAAAATTGGCTTAAATTGAAAAATGTATTCAATACGTCTATTTTATGGAGTGCTCGTAACGGAATAAACGGCATAAACATAAAAGTAGGGGATTGTGGGTGTATTTTTACGATACCTAAATGTACATACAGTGTTTGAGAAATTTAGTTAGCTAATTTTTTTAACTTTAAGCTGGTGAATTGGGTAATATTCTTCTATTTCTATCATCTTTAACCCTTTTTACACTTAAAGTTTATATTGCGATTGACATTTTGATAGAGACAAATCGGTCGCCTTTTTCATTTATTTTTTGTTTACAGTTCAAAGTTAATTTATATTCTAATTTTGAGTCCAAGCATAAACCGGGTGACGCAGACCAATTGGAAGATTTTTGCAGCGATAGACAAAAGCCTCTGGTGTGAATTGAATCCTACCACCGCCTACCACCCGGGCGCTTAACGCCTTTTTTATTTTGATAGAAGCAAGAAATGCGACCGCTGTGAATCGCGCCGTGTGATATTTTCAGTGACTGTGTAACTTAATGTAATCTAAGGTCGACAGCTTCCGGAGTTAGTATTTCCCAAATTTTTACAAGCCCTGCAGATTTTATGAAACTCCTTTTTTGCAAGGATTTTTCTCTGATCACCATCTGCGATTTGTTTACATAACATTTAAGACTTACTCCTTTCGTTTAGCCTTCGTTGGCCCTTCGAAGATTCTGTTTCCGCTCAATTAAAGCACATGGTAACCTTTCCCATTCGTCCCTTCCTCAACCACATCTTAATGGAGAGTAGGGCATTCGACAATGTCGGTGTACATTAATCAGAATCTTCTCATCGGCCTGAAGTATCAAAAGGTGTTGAAAATTATTTTTCTCATACTCCTCTGCCGACAAAAACGGGTAGAATGAGAATGGAAACAAAAACCAGGAACGCTCCACACGTTTCCGAGTTACTGAAGTTATTACAACACGTGCGTGTTGTGATATTAAATTATTTAAGAGACAACATCTTTTTTCGAAAATCTTTTAAAACCCCGACAGAAAGAAATGAAAAGGCTAAAACCACCCTTCTTTCTTCCCCGACCACTGCAATGTGTATTACACGGCATAGAAGACTAACGAATAAGTGCTGTCGTTATTCTCGAATACTCCCCAACAGCAGCAACAAAAACAACAAGTGTGTGCTATAATAGGGCAACTGTTGTAAAATGGGGAACAGAGTTACTTCTTGTCATCGGCCTGTAATTTCAATAGAAACTGCACAGAACAGACCGTAAAGGCAGCGAATAAAGTACAGTATAAAAACAAGGACTGCAAACTTTAATGTGTCTTTAAGGATTTCGTTATGGTGAGCGGCAACTACACAGCGTCAGGTACACAGCTAGACATACATTCATTTTCTGGGCGCACTAATACTTAGGGGGCATGACATACAGACGGCCCTTTCTCTTCTACCGTAGGCATGTCCTTTTTCTATAAATTGAGCAATAAAAACAACAACAAATACCGAAATAAGAACAGCACAGCAACAGCATTAACATCGGCAAGACAACTTACAAGGATCCCATTTCGTTTTTCAAGTGCAAGAGTCTGTTTGAACCAAAAAAAAACATCTTGCCTTGTGTATGTACTAAAAATAGTGTTGCCAGATATCTTAAAATCATATTCGAGATTTGTAGGGATCACTGGTTTTATAGTCCTACCACTGGTTTTATAGACTCACAACATTATTTGTTGATACGCCAAATTTTTCGTACGCCGAGGAGAACCTGAGCTAATTCCAATATAGTTTTTATTTCTTGGGGTTATTCACTAAGGCGCTTATATTAATTTCCAATTACTACTATTCGGGTATGAATGGGAATATATGGCAACGTCGATGTATTAGATGATGGCTGAGGATACACACAGTCACATGCGAGAATGCATATGTATTTGTTGGAGAATGTTGGTAGGTATGTACATGTTTTATTTACATATAGGCTCTAAATATTAAACACTTGAATCTCCACAGTACATACACAAAAGCATAAACCCACACACACACACAGGTACACAAATAAAGTAAACTTTCTCTGTACAACTCACGAGATTTTAACATACACCAAACCTCGAGTACACCAACACCCCCCAAAACGTTGGAGATGTAATATACATTCGTACGTTTGTTTACAGGCACATCAAAGGACAGAGGTTTACATACAGCCGTCGATACAGGGCTTTTGAAGAACGGTTTGTTTTTATCTTCACACTTCTTCAAATTCCGGAGATAACCCACAAGCATCTAATCCATATGTAATCTTTTCATCGAAAAAAAAAAATGGAATCCACCTCTGAGAACCATTTAGTACTACAAAGACAGTTGACAGATCATCGAGGAATTTCTAAAACATGGCTCAGCAAATATCTAAACGATAGAACCCCAGTAAAAAATAGGGTCACCTTGGCGCCCTCCTTTGTGAGCAATGGATTACTCCATAAAACTCCGAGTCTCATGCATATTGTACTCCTTTTTTACACATCATGTCCGCAGAGGCGAGCAATCTTTTTGAACTCCTTATGGAGTATAAAAAGAGTACTCCCTTTGGTGTTGAAAAAGAGGACAATGGGAGTAATCTTTTTTATTTCCTGAAAGAGCATAAAAGGAGTAATCGTTTTTGTCTGCTAAAAGAGCATAAAGGGAGTAATCGTGGAGATTTTTTCAATTTCTTGTTTAACTAGTCGTCTTAAATGGTCGCCTTAGAAACTAAATTTTCACACATTTTCAAAAATTGTTTAATATACCCGTTATTTTTTACAGGAACCCTACACTCTCTTATGTATTAAATGTGTATGTGTTCGCAATTATGCTTTTGTTGTGATTAATTCCATCCCGTTACCAATTCTCCAAACATCCGCAACCGAATGGTGGATGTAGACTTTTTCCACTAACTGTACGAATATATGCTTGATAGTCATGTCTCGTGCAAAATTTACATATTTAACGAAAAGAGATGGCTCAGCCAGTGAATAGATGTACACACATACAAATATATGTACAGACAACAATGAAGGGGGTGTGTGGGCTGTTTTGGGGTACTGTCGTATACGACCGACCAGCCACTCGTGTGACGCTACGTTACGTTTCGCTTTGTGTTGGACTGTTTCGTTTCGTTTGGTTGAATTTCATTGGGGTTTGGGTAGACGGTTCGACACGGTTATGACGAGTTCGATTTTACATCACCATAGCCGCAGTTTGCGAAGTAATCGTATTAGTTCTAACAGAAAATGGAAACATTTGTCTGGCCCGAGTCTTAGTCGGTTCTTATAAAAGTCATGAGTGAAAAATCCTTAGACCACAAAAGGAGTAACTTTAATTATAGACACAGTTCGTTATAACCGGTGTCTGTTATAAACTGGTTCGACTGTCGAAATAAGTATACGACTGCAAGAAACATTGCATGATTGCCAACGCAAGTTCATTTCGGTGTATTCTTCTTCTTCTTCTATTACATTTTGATTTTATTATTGTTGGGTTTCGCTCTCGTTGGGAGCATGGCCTGTATCTTGCAAGTCTACGGAAAACCCAGCAATAACTTTGAAACCCGACCATCATATTAAGTTTGGTGTTGAATTTGGTAACAGTAACTGCTCAACTAATACACACGCATGTATACAAGTATTGCACACACATACATACATATATCTACATGACTTTGAATTATTTTCGAATATGTCATGATGTGGTTGAGATTATTGAGGTTACCCAGCAAACAGTGTACGCTTTGAATTGTTAAGCAACAAATTTCGTTGAATATTTTTTGAAAGTTTCCCGCAATAAAACCAGCACGAAAAGTTGAAATTGCGGCAAAGTATTATTTTTATAGCTCAACTATTTGATTTATTTTTATTTAATTACAATACAAACTAAATTTAAATTATAATTTTGGGTCCAATGGTAAACCGGGTGACAGAGACCATATGGCTAGATGTTTGCAGCGACAGGCCAAAGTCTCTGGTGGGAATCGAACCCACAACCCCCACGCTGATTGGCATGTACGCTACCAACACTTAGGGTCTTACACGTTTAGCCCCATGCCTAATGCTATAAGATACACCTGCCTACCGTCTACCCTGATGGGGGGAATACAAGTTTTCATATCAATCCATTTTTCAAACTGGGATCCCACATGTATCGACACCCACATCTCATCGAGATAGGACGATGTTAATGTTTTTGTTTGTGATTATTCCGAGTATCACTAAAACATCCACATTCGAAAAACTTTTTGTGGCATACTCGTATATGAAAGTGAAATGTTCACATACTCGAGTGTATTCCACTTCAGAACAGTTTCGAAAATCATTTTCAAAAACACTTTTGGAGTTTGTGTCCTTAAACAATTCAAAACAATCACCGTCAGATAAGCAATCGAGTAGGACGACAACAAAAACGAAGCATATTCCCAAGATAACCATTGGCAGGATTCGCCAGTGAAGTTTGTTCGGTCTCTGCGTGGTTTTATTGCCTCAGCAGCAGGAGCTGAATATATGCATGTATTTAGCTTCACGCTTCTCGTTATTTTCCCTGTCAATTGTTGTTTTTGTTTTTGTTGTCGTTTGCAGTGGGGATGTGCCATGTTGTTGCTGGTGTTGTTGTCATTTGGCGTCGTTAGTATTTACCGTTTTTCGTTGTTGTGCAAATTGTTGTATATGTACTCTTGAAATTGCACTTCTCAAACACACGCATACACAAGCCACACACAGATATTCGTTCATTCATACATATGAATGTATTTGGGTATGTAAATTCAATGCATAGATCATACACATCCTCGTGTACATTTACATATCCCATGGATTGCATTGCATATCTCTCGTACTCGCATCCGTATCGCCTGTATGTGTGAGTGTGACATTGCGTTTAAAAGGATGTTTGTTTGGCTGTATGTGTGTGTATGTATGTATATTAGAAGTATGCAATTTAATGCTTAAGGGTAAGTTTTTTTTCTCATATCTTTTATCCATTGTTTTCCCCTCACAATGCTTTCTCTTACATGAACTTTTACCTCCTTTACAACGAGTGCTTGTATGTGTGCGAGAGCGTGTGCATTAAAAGTATTTTATGGCGCTTTTTATCTTTGTTTATATCTAACCCAAGAATTTTCATTAACAGTTTTCCTGCTGGCTTTAAATATATTCTTGTTCTCTGAAAATACAGATAATAGTGCTGTTCTTGCGTACAAGCCAATTTAAATGAGAGTGTTACCGTGTGTGTGAGAGAGAGAAAGAGGCCAGTAACAGAAGGTATTACATAGAATGTTCATTCGGCTTACAAAGGTAATGTTTGAAAAGGAAATGTTAAATATTTAACAGGGTTTTCCCGAACATGTAGTGCACTATTACCGGTATATAATTTTAAAACATGTCCTAGCTCTTAAAATCTTCTGGTTCATATGTGTACGTATATTTGTAAGTCCTCCGGTAGGATGTTTGCAGCTGGTGAATTCTTGAAGGCACTTGTATATTCTATTTCCACCTACAACTCTTCTCAGATATTTTAATAATTTACGTTAAGTTTTTAAGCAATGACAATGTGAAATGTCACGGTTCTACCCGATCGGACATGACTCCAAATATAGTTTATCTGGTCTCAAATTTGTATTTTACTTAATTCATACAATGGATGTGTTTTATTTTAGCTAGCCACTCGCCACGGTATTATAAGTAGGTTTAAAACGATTTTAGTTTAGACAAGTAACTGCGAGCTCGCATAATGTTTCTATATTTGAACGTTACAACTTTTGTTTTCCAGCCGTATCCTTAAATATTTCATGGAGATCATAGGTTTGATCAGCCCCGTTGTATTCCACTTTCGATCAGATGTAAGCCATGTATATTTGATGGAGAGTAGATTTTCTTAAACCGCTTCAGAAAGCCAAGCGTCGACACTTCAAATTTGTGTTCAATTCAGCGGACACCACCCTGCATTCTGATGCTCAAAGAATCAAGAGCGTCTTATCGTTCTATAACAACTAACCCATTCATACAAACTGACAACTGACGGTCTTCGTTTGACCCCACATTAGAATTTTTAATGGAGGCACATGACGTCTGCCGTCTATGGGGATAAGCTGTCTGGGAAAACAACATTACACGTGTCACTGGTGAGATTTCGTCTGAAATGTTTAGAAAAGTATGCCAAAATAGGGCTTCGGTTCATAATCTTTAAAAAAAAATTACCCAAATAGGTATTTCATTTAGTTGTACTGATTTCCTCTATTTTCTTAAACTTTTAAAATATCAAACGTTTAAAAATCGATAGGTTCACTTTGTTCTGTAATTTGGAAATATTCAAAAACGTAAAATTATTTCATTTTACTTCGTTTGGGCGCTATCGTCTAACATACTCGTCATCCTGTGCTGCAGATACATTTGTTTACCGTTACAAATATTTTTGAATTTTACCACATTTACGGTAGTTGTAACATGAAAATGCAACTCTGTTCATGTCCACAAAATGCAAAGCAACCCTGACCACCCCCACTTCAACGATGGTGGGCAGCGTGTTGACACACCGTCTGGTGGTGGTTTTTTTCAGTCGTTCGTTCCTACTGTCTCTCCTTTCATTCTTCCTTTCTGCTCGTCTATGTTTTTATTATAGTTTTTGCATTGCAGTTTTTGCTATCCAAACCATTCACTGGTGGAGGGTGGTGGGTAAATTTTCCAATTTGACAATTACAGTTTTCAGTTTTTCTAACGCCGAAGTCAAGTGAACAACAACATCAAGACATTGAAAAAAATATAAAACGACCTTAAACTAAAGTAATGAAAAAAAAGAATGCCAAAGATATACTAACAGAATAGATAAACAAATTCAATTTTCCAATAACAAAGAGTAGTGGGAAGTGGAAGGATAGGAAATTGGACTAAACATTTTTAGATTTTGGCGTGGAGAAAATAGGCATTGGCCAATTTCAATTAAAAAGGGAAAAAATCAATATCGCACAGATTTGTTATTGTTAAACCCTCCGTGTGTGTGTGTGTGTGTGTGTGCGAGAGAGAGAGAGAGGGGGAGTACTACAATTAGTGCGTTTATTAGCGTATGTGTGTGTGTAAATTCGGTAATAACAATTAATCCGTCCCCACTGGGGGGTGTTCTACGGCGCAAAGTGTGGGCGACGAAGTTACTTGAAATTGTTATAAATTGTAATAATTATTGGAATAATAGTAACAAAAACAACGGCCGCGCGGTTATGCCTAATTTACAAATATTTCGAAATAAATGTAACTTTTTTTGTAGGCTGGTAATCGTTCGTGTCCGTTCTTCTTCTTAGTCAGTACTTTACATAGGTAACTGCTGCTGCGGTTTCTGCTTTGTTTCATTCGTTACAAATGCTTTTTACCTGTTTGCAAAACATGCCTCCAAATGAACGAAATTCATTCAGGCGTTAATGGTAACCACCAACAAATATTTGGGTGGATTAACATTATTTTGTTGTTGTTTTTATGAACGATTTTCTAATTTAAATACACAACGGAGAAATCATAACTTTTTACAGTTATGAGGAGTAGTTGTTTTAGGTCTATCTTTGTGTAATATGTATTTCCTGAAAGACTATATTTGTTGGTGAAATTGTCCCAACATAAAATATTTTATCACAAAGCCGTATGAATACTACAGCAGTTTTGTTTTTTTTTTTGTTGGTTGAACTTTATTCATTTTAATTAATGTTGTTAATTTTTGCCAATTTGTTGATCACATTAGTCCAAAACAAATTCCGGATTAGCAATGAAAAAAATCGTTAATCACATGAAATGGATCGTTTGTCAGTAGCGGTACGTCTGTTATAGGCCATTTCAATTGGTGATAATTGAAACATTTGGTAATAAACAGAAACATTCGGACATGTCGGATTTCTTGTTCTCCCCGGTCGGAAATTTCACAGCAGCAGATTTTTAACATTAATTTATGATTCTATATGGAATACGACTGCCGACCTACTCAAAGAAAGGAATCAGAAAATTCTTAAAAGTTATCATTAAGAAACTAAACCACTTTTTGCATCGTTGGTTAGACCTACTTTGGAATATGTATACTAGGGTGGAGTGAAAACATGCTTTTTTTTTAATTTGAAAAAGTTAACCTCGGAAAGAGATGTAGTCTGGGGTCCTAATGAGGGGAAAAATAAAGAAAAAAATTTTAGGGGTCGCGCCACTCCCTCGAAATTTGGAAATTATCGCTATTTTGGCGTTGATTTTAGAAAAATCCTAAAAATTAACGACTTAACTTATTCGAAATTTAAAAATTTGAGCTTGTTCAGTGCCCAAACAAAAGTATTTGAGGCAAATATGAGGATAATCGACTAATATTTGTAGCTTTGGTGGCGATTTCATTGTTCAGTCAATTTTCTGAAGAAGGGACGATTTGACTTATTTTACTTTTTGAAATTTTTGAACAATGAGAAAATTTTTTTTAAATTTTTTCATACCCTTATTTCATTGTTTACGCTATTGCAAACATTTATTGACATAAAACTTTTTAGGATTTTTCTAAAATCAACGCCAAAATAGCGATAATTTCCAAATTTCGAGGGAGTGGCGCGACCCCTAAAATTTTTTTAAATTTTTTTCTTTATTTTTCCCCTCATTAGGACCCCAGACTACATCTCTTTCCGAGGTTAACTTTTTTTTTTTGAATTTCACTCCACCCTAATGTATACATTGCCGGGCAGTGAGCTTCCCACTATTACTCCACTTTTTTACTTCTCTGCTAAATGTATAACGTATTGTCTTGCTTGTAGTTCTTATAACCAAATTGGCTGCTTTAATACGATTCCATATTTCCAGTAACTACTTGACGACTGCTGCAACAATTGAGAAACTACAATTTTATATTTAAAACGGAAACAACAAAACTCTAGTGTTTTCAAAATACATACTTTAATGAAACCGCGAAATATTTAAAAAGTAAAGACAATGTTCAAACTATCGACATCATCTCTAACCATTGTGTTCCTAATTCTAATCAAAAATGTTGAACATCTGGGCGCACATGCCACCAAAGAGGTATTGAACCCCAATACCATCTACAATGATAGAGATCATCATTTGGCGAAACGAATGGATTTGCAGACATGTTTGGGTAAGACCTGTGATATCTGTGACTGTTCACTACCAATTCTTACGATTCCTATCAATTCTTAAGGTCAATTCGATGTTCATAAAAATACCATTATACGTACGGGCGAGTCGCAGGCCATTGGCGGCAAATATCTGCAAGGCCTCGAATTGGATACCATGGAGGAGTGCCAGCGTTTATGTTGCGAAACCGAGTCCTGTGATGTCTACATCTTCGAAAGTAAAAAGGATGGATATTGTTATTTGTTCGAATGTGGCACACCGGAAAATTTCCATTGTAAATTTACGCGTCACGCCAATTATACCAGTGCCGTACTCACTCCCGTCATCCGACATATCGCCGAAGTGACCACGCCACATCCCCTCATATCGCATAAGAGTTCATCGGGAATTTCGCAACAAGAATGGGAATTGTCAAATTTAAAAATGAAACCGGAAGTAAGAGAAAAGGCCGCCGAAATGGGTCTGTCTGCATTGGAAACGAATGCAATATCGGCGAATGGTAACACAAAGAAATCGTTGAGTGGTTCACAGAGCACCGATATCGGGCAGGGGAAAAAAGGTATATAACATTTGGACATTTTTGTTGTTGTTATCGATAATATATAATCGTTTTCCACAACTCTATTTAGTCAATTCATCGGTGCAATGTGGCCGTTTCCAATTTGCCTGTCATTCCGGAGAATGTATAGCTGTATACAATGCCTGCGATGGAATACCCCAGTGTGAGGATGGTAGTGATGAAGGTCCAGAGGTATTTTGGCTGGAATATTCCTATACATTTCCTTTTTCTGTTATTCAAAAAAATTTTGTTTATCTGTTTACAGTGCTCAAATAGCAACTTATCGTCCAACACAAAATCCAGTCCACAGAATCAACCATCTTCTCTTATGCAACAATCTGCCCAACAACAATTGCAGAGTATGCAACAGCAACATCAGGCACAAGCTTCCGGAGTCTTACCCTCAGTGCCCGTAGTCAACAACCGTGAAGATCCAAATGTATGGGAAACGAGGAAAATTGTTGCGGGAACTGCTGTCGTTGGTAGTGAGTATTAAGAGAAATGTTTATGAGTATATAGTATTTAGACACAAAAATGTAGTTACTGAAAAAACTGATTGCGGAATATTAGTGGTCACTTCAAACACCAACTGATGAGCTGGATTAACAAACAAATTATTAGGCAAGCACTTTTGAGTTGAATGAACAAATCTTGTGTTCATAAAACCTTAACTAAGGGATTTTATAAAACAAGCGTTGAATAAAATTGTTAAGCAAAAACAAATTTGTAGGTCCGTATTAAATATTCCGACCCAGTATGGAAATTACGGCAAAATTTCCATTCGGCAAGGTCGAACCCAATGACATTTCCTCTAAAAAATGATTCATGAAGTCTCATGATGTCTTTCCATTTACTGCAATAAGTCAAATGATCTTATGTACTGAGTTTCTTGCTAACTTATGTCCTTTCTTACAACATACTACCCTTTCAAAGGTACGTCTTTTCTTATGACATTCTTAAATACTTCTGACTTACTGACATTATTTCTTATTGACTAAAATTTACTAAATATTTTCTTCTTTCTTACATACTTTCGTAATGATTAACATACATGCATAATTACATACTTACTTACTTAATCACTTTGATAAGTACTTACTTATTTACCTAATTACTTAATTTATTTACTTACGAACTAACATATTTAATTAAATACTTACCAGCAATACTTACGGCTGCAATTTCCTTAACCACTTCTGCCAAAAACACACTGTGAAAATACAAAGACAATTTTCACACAATTTTCTTTACAAAGGTTTATAAATCTGTTATACATTTCTATGAATACGGGGTTTAAAAGGCAAAAGTGCGCGTCATTTATGCCGAAAATTTAAAATAACTAATCCAATTATTGCAAATTAAACACAAACACTTATGTACATACATAATAAAACTCATTAGAATATAAATGAATCTCAAGAATATGCAATTCGGTTTTAACCAAAAGTTTCGGCCCAACAGAATGGTCCTTGGGCCCTTGAAAAAATCCGACCTTGTATATCTGTTGCGAACAAACAATTGAAGTAAATTCCACAAAAGCACTAACAAGACTAGGAAATGCAATGACTGGAGTTGTAAATCAAATGAAGAAGACAATTTACGAAAACCAAAAACAATGGGATGGCAGACTGTTTTAATTGTGCATTAAAGTAAAGTTGAAAATGGATGATGGCAATGGCGATTGAGATGGTGGAGTTGGCTGTTTAAAACAATTTTATGTTGATGGTGGCACATCATGCGAAGTTTTTGTGACACAGCAACAAATTATTCCTTCTCTTGCAATTGGTTAGTTCGCACAGCATTGTTGCACTAACGAGAAAAACAAACCAAAGTGTGAAGTTCACGCTGTGAACTTGACACTCAACTAATGAAACATACACAATAATCGGACGATGAAACAACATGACTCAGATCAGAAATGAATTGTTAGATTCAAATGGTAATTTTGTTATTTCCTCTAGAATCCTCTAGATCTTATGGTTAATTGAGGATTCGAGTAGTATATCTATTAGTTGGTGGACAATTCTTAAGCCCCAAGAGCCCAGGGGCTGAGTTTTAAACTCCTATAAATCTTTAAATCATTCATGACAGAAATGTATACACAAAGATTTAGAAAAAACTGTACTACTCAGTCCAGCGGCTGTGAGAGCGTACACAAGTGAATGTTTAGACAAATGCCACAACCTCGACTTGGAAGACAGCAGATTCGTTGGCACAACCGAATAGTTGCGGTTATATGCGCTATATAGATTCCATAAGTCCTGTGTTCGACTGATATTGTCTGTATTGAGAACATAAATATTTTGTTGGAGAGGAAAACTATTAATAATCTTCACTTCAAAAATTGATTAACGTGGTATTTTTGGATATTTTGCTACAGGCCAGTACTACACACACTTTATTTAAACTTTCTTGGACTCTGTCGTGTTTTCGGTAGACGGACGGTCATCTTTTTAAGAGTATATATTTATTAGATCTTCGAACAACGATTTGGCAAATCGCAACCTTAGAGTGGAAAAGCTCTACGCCCAGTTTTTCAGATTTTATATGAGAGGACAAATACGTTTTTTGACAACCCATGCTCGTGAACCTTTTGGCCATCTCTTGGTAGCTGTACTTTTTATTTTCTATTCGTGCATTAGCATCTTCTCTTTCGCTTTGTATAAAAAAAAACATTCCGTTTAAAAATGGACTGAGCACTTTTGCATGTATATACCCCGTTCTATGCTGGAGGGTAGAATTTGGAGCGCATTGCTTGATTTTTTCCTCTTTTTTAGATTGACTTACAATTCTTGCTAAGCTACGATTAAGCAATGCCCAAATTCGTATGTAATCCTGGGAACTTTAGTAGAGAGTATATTAATATTTAACTATTACAGTTCCCAGAACACTAAACTGTGAACTTTAGCATCAAATGCAGCCCTATGGACGCCCATATACAAATTCAGAGTAACGAATAATAAATCTGCACTGTGCTTGGCACTAATTATAAAAACATTACATTAAATGGGTTCCCACAATTAAGATTACACCGATTACCCGTCATTTTTATATAAGCCCAAATAGATGAACCACCCGTCTGTATGCCTGTTCAAGATTGCATAATTATGCGGTTTATGCGCATATACATACACGTACACATATTTACGATGACTACTCATCCAACTGCCACACGATTGCTGCGCACGCGTAAGGACCATTTCTTGGTCTCCAAATGGTGGCATCGTCTGATGCGAGAATTATTTTGTCGGACGCTTGCGTGACTTGGGTGAAATTAAGTCACGTTGTTCGCTGTTTGGCGTGTTAATTACGCCCATATAATAAATTATTGCGGGCGGGGGAAACTTTATCTCATGTCATAACGAAAATAGGAAGTACGTACAGAAACGTATTTTCCTGTACAAACAGTTTATTATTTTCTAGCGTATCGTCCCATCAATAAAATAATAGTAAACGCTATTTTTATTGAGGGGACGATATAATGATTAATTCTGTTCCGATTCACTTTGCCTGCCAGTATAAGTTGAACAACCCCATGATGCTCCAGTTAGAGAACACACAGCCAACTATCCAATCATCATCACCGTTCAACCATCCACCAGTGATATCTCCATTATCGTGGATCTTCATTATGATAATGATGATGGTATTCTTAATCGGTTCACTGTAGTTAATTAGGTACGAGTACGAGTACTTAATTAATATAATCATTTCCCGTCATCTCTTTGTCTTATAAAACTAAATAGTGCTATGTAAGATTTAATATATTCTTCATTCACCCATTCAGTTTTCATGTTCAGACCAAAAAGTAAAAGAAATAATAAATTATTATGTGAAAAATAAAAATTCGTTGTCACTATAAATTGTTGTGTTATTTTTACATTCCACTTAACAAACGTAAATTGTTTCAATCTTCCCAAAACATTCGTGGAAAGTAACAAGAAATGTAATGTTTTTCTTTTTTCATTTGTAAGAAACACATTCTCGTCTTTTATATGAGACTAAGTTTACTTTTAATTTTTTAGTTCAAGTTTAACTAGAGGTTATTCTTCCGCATTTGGGCGAGAAATGTCCAATATAATCTTTGCTTTGTAAATACGGACTTTTTTTGAAAAAAAACACCATCTATTTTTTTTAGCGATTTCAAATACATACAGTTATTTTATTTGATGCTTTTTATCTGATAACAAAGTTCCCATACAAAAAAAAAATTGTATAAATACGAACTATTACCCAACTCTCAACTATTGGATCAGGAAGAATCTGCCTGTATGATTGCCAAGCATAATAACTCTAACTGACCCCATTCCAGTTAAAAATTTCGGTAAAAGTACTGCTTTGTCAATGCTAGTCGTATTCGTTAAGTGACCTGTTATAATGATTTGTTGGTTTAAATGCACTACTACGAATTAATGATTACATTTGTCCAACATTTTGTAATAGCGTACAATTATTTCCACTAGATTACGGTTATGTCCGTTATTTTATTCAAATTTAATGTTTCGTTTTTCCAAATGACACCAAGAGGGTATTCAAATGTCATGCAATGGTGTCACTTGATGTTAAGAGAAAAACGCCGCTTACACTAAACTAGTTTAAGGGTCAGCCAAGTGGAAAACTAGGCATAAGAGAACGAAAAACAAAAAGTAATTACTGAAAACGGTTAAAAGAAAATCATGAAAAGATAAGACATTAAAAGGGGGGAACTCTTTATTAGCGTATTACACGTTTTCCAACACATTAAGAAAAACTATTTAAACAAATGATAGTGATGAAGATGTGTCAACAGAATCGGAGAGACAAAAGAAAGCTAATGTATTTCATGTATTTGTAGGTAACCCAGAATCCCAGAATTTAAATCAAATCTCACCAGTTGGAGGCGGTGGCGCCGTTGATGGTTTCACTGCCTACGTCAACAGCCGACCGTCGCCCAGTCATAGCGGAGGAATGTATGCCGTTGTGGGTGGTGCAGTATCATCGGATGCCAGTGGTGTCGTTGATGGTGCTGGCTCCAGCGGGGGTTCAACGCTAGAACAGAGTGGCCTCTATATGCCGCATATACCGGCCCAAGATACTAATGCCGTGTATGTACAACAACAACATATACTATTACCCCCACCGCCACCGCCACCACCAGCACCAGTGAATTCGAATTGGCAACAGCAAGCCATAATGAACCAACAAAAACAACAACAGCTGCAACAGGGTTCACCGATGACACAACAGCAGCAGCTTACACTGCCTCATGCAATGCAAAATAATGAAGCAGCACAACAACCACAACAAGTGCCGATGCAGCAACAACAACAATCTGCCCAAATATTGGTGCCTTCTTTATCACAACATCTGCAATCACCAACGGATTCCCAATTAGCCTCAGGACCTGTAAAACCTTCGCTTCCTCAGAATGTTGTTAAATCTGAGGATTCGGATGAATATGAAGACTCGGAGGAAAAGTCCACGGAGCCACCAAAAAAGGTATGTGAACACAGCTGTTACTCGTTTATCCGACACATACATACACGAAGAAAATTTCTCGATTAAAGTTGGGTCAAATATATTTTCCGAGCGTGTAATGAACGCATATCAGGTTTTCATTTCGAAAGATTCACCAGTTCTTGTCTAAGTGTAGTTTCTGTTTTAGGTTTGTCCTTGGTTCGGAGGTTTGCTTTTCCGAATAAACAATAAACAAAAAAAAGTTACAGTTTAGAGTCCTAAATGTGAATGATTCTACGTAGTACAATAGACTGGTTGTTATAATTTTTACCGATCCGTATACCTTGCCTGCAATCAACGCAAACACAAGTCTTGAAGCCTTTTTTGAAAATTTCTATTTTTGCAAAGAAATAGAAATAATCAATGATCTGAAATTCGACTAACAGAATCAAAACTGTATGAACAATACATAAACATAATTAAATTTTTAACTCCCTGAAAATAAAATATAAAGCGAACTAATACTGAAATTTAACTTAAATTTTCTGCGCCTTTTCTGCGTGAGTTTGGTATATTCTTTTTGTAAAATAATATTATGGAAACATTTAAATAACGTTTGAATTTAATAATAACAATATTACCTTATAATAACAATTTTTATTTCTTAAATGCTTCCACTTTTTCTTCTTTCTATTTAGCACAAACATAAGAAGGTCAAAAGTAAATCGAAAGATTTACAAAACTCACAGGATGTCAACGAACAAACACAAACAGGTCAACAGACAACGGCAATTAAAACGGTAGCAAATCTCGCTCAGCCGATTAAAGTTGCCGCCGCCTCTCCAGTTCACGAACAATACGAAATAATTCATCAAAGTATGGCCTTGGAGTTTCGAGATCATGACGGCCAATCGGAAAGGCCGGGCGGAGCTGTTTTATCACTTACTCTGGGGCTTCTGATCACGGCAGCCCTTGCCATACTCATAGGTTGCCGCATGCGAACTGTAGGTCGGAGGGCACGTCGTTTGGGTGGTAAGACGCCGTATTCTCATGAAGCGGATTTCTTAGTGAATGGAATGTATTTGTAAGGCGCGAAGCAGTGATTTTTTTTCTAATATGTATGAATTTTGTATAATGGCATCGATGTAATGGAAATATTGAAATACAATAATAAAAAAAACAACAATATATGTGGGCAGTAATTAATAATAAAAATATTTAAAAAATGATAAATCATATTCTAAACTAATTTTAAATGTGTGACAACTTGTCTGTCTCTTGTTTTGTAACCTGAAAAATGATATGTATTCCTCAACCCAAAAAACCTACAAAAAAAAACAGCATAGTTTTTAAAAAAGACCCAACCAACAAAGATGTTTGATTTTTTCCGGTCTTTTGTGGATAAATAACTGTGTAATCTTTTTAGTGTGTAGTTTTTAAATATAAAAAAAAATATTTTTTGTAAATTATAAACCGAAGAAAAATAAATATAACATGTAACTGAATTGTGTTAAAATCTAAATTGATTTTTATATATTTGTCTAGGTAACTCAATGGTTTTAGTTCATACACAGATAGTTTTTTTTAGACTGTAAATTTTCCAACGTCTATTTATTTCATTTCGTTGTCGTAAACAAGAAATTTTGATAACGTATTTTGTATTCGATAACGGAGATGTATTCGATAACGAATTTGGCTTAATAATACAACCATGCAGATTAATCAACAATCTTTACGAAGCTATCGAACGCAGTGGAGAATATTATTCAGACAACAACAAACAAAAATACAGCAAAACATAGACGATGGATAAAGCGTGAGTATTTTGTTAAAAACACATTCAGAATAATTAAAAACAATGTTTCTTTTAAAAGCATAAAAAGTTTTAACAAAATCAATGGCAAGCAAAAGACGATATTGGCGGATTTCATGATGCAACACCGAAATCTGGCCACAAACAACATACCGAACTCCCGTGAGGGGAAGATTATGGCAAACCGTCTTTGGGCCCACTTGAAGGTGAAATTGAATGCAGAAGGACCACCACATAAGGATGTGAAAATGTGGCGTAAGGTGCGTATTGAGCACGGAACACCAGTCTTTGGAAAACGGTATGAGTAGTTCGTTACAAGTCATGGCGGTGAACGACAAATGTATGCCTTCTGTGTACGTATATGGCAGATCGTGTGAAGTTAGTTCTCTGATAATATTGTTTTCTCTAGACTGCTTCACAGATTGAAAGTCGTCCACCATTCTCGACCTCAGTCTGATGTTCCCACCCGAGTTTGAATGGTTTTTCCATGATGGTCGCACACATTATCGTTACACCAAGCTCGGCTGCAACTAGCTGCATTTACATGAAAATAATCTCGAAAATTAAATCCATAAAGGTCAGCTTTAAAAAACAGTTTAGTCTAGATAAAAGCTAACATGCTTAAAGACTTTGGCAATGGTTAAAGCTTCACAAGTCATATTCGAACCTATCGTATACAAATCCGTTATCCAGTCCAGAGTGTATTCATTGAAACCCACAAGAAGCAAGTTCGATATAAATAGATTAGGGTTATATATGTAGATGTTACAAATCGATTTAAGTCGACTTAGTGAAAGATTACTTAAAGCCAATAGAACATTCTGTAGAACAGAGACTACAACTTACAGATAGATAGAACTTACATTACTCTTTAATTATTATTTTATGCAACACATCTAAACTGTCAAAAACTTAACAACGAATAACCAACACTGAAAACTCTATATATAGCAGGATTTCCTACAAATTCAACATTTACAGGGTATTACAATTTATTGTACATTCTGGAAGTTAAACTTTAACCAATATTTTATATTTCTTAGGTATTTTCCGATATAAAGCATCAAATCAAAAAAAAGTTTTTGGTTAACAGAATTCCAGAAGATCCCAGAAGAGGAGGACAAATAATCCTCTCCAGAGAGGATGAACAAATAATTAAGGCAGCTGGTTTGGATACGTCTGCTCACAAAAACTTACCACTAACACCAATCCAGGATATGTACACCATAACTGAAATCAAATCTGAGGAACCCATTTATTTATCCGATGCAATGGATGAAAATGATAAAGCTATATTCCACCATGATGATGCAGTAGTTGGCGAAGAAGCCACAACTTCTGCCACGAACAGAACTTCACCTGTCACAACAAAATATTCCGCATTGTCGGTATTGAATGATAAACTCAAATACGTTCTAGAACAACAGGATAATCTGAACGGCAGACTTACTAAACTGTTGGAAATAACCGAAAGATCATTACAAATGAAGGAAGAGGAACATGCCGCCAATATGGCACTAAAAACATTAGAATTAAAGATAAAAAAGATGGAACTAGAAATGCTAAGAGCAAAATCTGTTGTTAATATTATAAATATGTTGTAAATTCGATTGTTATCTCCTGTTTTTACGAAGTTGAAGTTTATTGAGACTTTTTTTTAAATAATAATTAGGTATAGAAAATATAAAGGATACTTAAAACTATTTCGTATTATTTTAATAACAATTACAAGGGTTACAACTCGTGTTTTAAAAAGAAAGCGAAAACTATGTTAATTACATTTAAGTAGAGACACTCCCGGTGTTGACAGTTGTTTTTACGAAACAAATGTTAAAAATAGTTTGTTTATTTATGTACATAGTACATACATTGAAAACAAATTCGTCTGGCTTTCAATAACCCTATTTGTTTTCTGTTCGTCTAGAGACGTTCTAGCTATACATACAAGCTGTAAGATAATAGTTAGCCTATGTACGTATTAAGTAATAATTAGTTCCCGTCTGCTAGTTTATTTATAAGAATACACACTTGTATTATTCATTTCTATATAATATGTAGCAGGTTAAGTTCTGAAAAAAAGTTTGCATTGTTAATGGTAAACTAGTCCAGTGATTTAAAATCATTGTTACTTTGCAATTACCAATGTGAAAATTGTATGGTAGGTAGGTTTCACAAAAAATGTTATGATGTTAGTTTATTTATTTTTTTTTTTTTATTTATACAGAGAAGTGATCAAAAAAAGACTAAGAAGAATTGTGTTTGCTTCGATTGCTGGCAAGGATTGCAAGAACGGATCCGTATACCTTGCCTGTAATTAAATCAAACACAAGGCTTGAAGCCTTTATTAAACATTTCTATTTTTGCACAAAAAATAAAAATAAATCATTGATCTCGAATCCTGCAATTTTGAAACAAGATAGTCCTGTTTAATCACAGAAAGGAACATCTATTAAATACTTCAATACCCAGTATTTAAAAACAATGTGTTATAGATTAAAAACAAATGCATATTGTGTGAAGAATAACTAATATTCGTTGTCCAATGCAATTATAATTAAATAAAAGTCAGCTATCTTTTATTAGAGACCTCTGTCTAGACAATATGGTGTTAATGTTTCTGGGTCGTTCATTTTTTAGACTGTTCACGGCTCCGCGATTTGACTGTATCATGATTTTTCGATTTAATATTAATATAACAAACGGGCTTTAACGATTATTAAAAGATAAATTAAAAAGCTGGTTAATAACTTGTGATTTAAATGTGTGTAGCGCAAACAGACAGAACATATAGATATTGGTGCTTGTTTGAAATTTGACAATTACTGCCTGTTTTACGACGTCTATCTAATGTGTTTCAAATAGACATTGGGTCTTTCGAACGACGATTCACATTCTATCGACATCAGCATGCAGTACAAATTACAAAAATTTTGTTAAACGTCCAAAGATACTAGGTCGATACTGTGGATTATAAAATCGAATGAAAACAGCATAACCGAATATAGACCATAGCAAACTATATATGGGTTTTAACTAGGGATGTAGCGAATTGAGATATATTTATTGCGAAAGCGAATCTGTACAAAAATTTGCGAAAGTAAATTTTCCAATAATTTGCATATTTCAAAAGCGAAAACTCGTAACATATGCAGCCTTATTTTTTCAGATGAGAAAGCGACTACTCAAATATATTTTGCGAAAGCAAAATCTATACGTCACTTAGTTCTCCATTAGAAATGTAGTAATCTTCGTGGAATGTAGTAATAAAGATAAATACGCTCTGTGGCCTTTATAAACTACTGAAATGTTTCGAATCCGAACAAATTAGCTGTTCTTGGGGCCACCTGTTTTGTATCTCTCACATGATTTTTTTTTATGTTTTGCGCCTTTTCTTTGAATCACTTGGGCCATGGCGGTATATTTCTTCAATCCCAGGTTCATTTTTATTTCCTACTACTGAAATTTAGATATCGTTAACGTATTCGATTACTCAAATTATTCGATATCTGAAACGGGCGGCCAATCGGAATTATCAAAAACCAATACAACGCTGTGAACCATTTTTCAGAAAAAAATCACAACAAACGATGGGTAGAGGGTGAGTATTTTGTTATTATTCTTAGAAAAATATTCAGAATAATAATTAAAAAAAAGGTTTCTTTCAAAAGCATAAAAAATTCCAACTAAATCAAATATATGCAAAAGAAGATATTGGTGGATTTCATGATGCAACACAGAAATTTGGCCATAAACAACATACCGAACTCAAATGAGGGGAACTCATTGGCAAGCCGTCTTTGGGCCCAGTTAAATCTGAAATTGAATGCATAGGGACCACCCTATAGCGCTTGAAATGTATTATTTCCGGTTAGACTATTTTACTAGCTAAACCATCTAAAAGATGGAGAAGTTGGGCCCAAAAATTACATCGGACCGGGCAGTCGTCAGTATAGTGCTGCATTGTAAATTCAGCTGGTACGTACTTTTTTGTATATCCCTTAATTTTCCATTATCTATGCTACATATTTTGTGTATATTCACTGGTTAGAGGCTGCTGTTAAAAATCTGCTCCGAATGACTAGTAATTTTTCTACATAACTACATATTACATGGCCTTGCAGATTTATACTGAATATGAATTAAATCTTCCCGCGAAAACTCTTTATATTGGTTCGAATGTCTTCTAGAGCGTATAGTTTTATAGATTAGAATTAGTATATTTAAGGACAATGCACATAGTATTGGCTCGTCTAAGAACGTTGACAGTATACAGGTGCCAAAACGCTCAGAAGATTTTCGCAGACTACCTTAGCTCGCCGAACCAAACATTATTACGACCACACTCATCTTCACAGATCTTACTTCTGTGGACACTTTCTTTCAGTCGATCATATTCTATGTGAATGTCGATCATATATAATTGACCATCGCATTGCGAAAATACTTGATTGCTCTAGATACGACAAGCTTACTGGAATACGTATTTCACTCCGCGTGTCCGGCGATCTTGTCTATTGGATTGACCATTTATCAATCCATAGTAATTTCACGTTTATGGCAGCCATTATTTACATGTAAAGACTGTGATTATGTTAAACCAACAGACACGTATAGACAAGTCATTCAAACCATATTCAGTAAACAATATTAATTTGACAACTGCAGACTACAGGGATGGTAGTGCTTGCGCAGGAATTATAATTTTGGTTTAATGAAAGAAAATTTTGTTTAAGATTTTTATAGCCTTTCAATAATTTTGACTGTCTTTTAAACAATTCTAAAAACTGAAGAAATGATAGTCCAACATCACAATAACTGCTCCTGTCGCAAAAGATTCCAAATTGTCCTTATTAAATGATAAGCTCAAACACGTTCTAGAACATCAGGATGATCTAAACGGCAGACTTGAGACACTGTTAGAAATAAACGAAAGGTCATTGCAAATGAAAGAAGGGGGACATGCCGCCAATAAAGCACTAAAAACAGAATTACAGATAAAAACAATGGAATTAGAAATGCTATGAGCTAAATCTGTGGCAGCTGGTATAAATACGTTGTGAATACGATTATCCGAGTCGTCCGAACGGCAAACGAAATTCTATTATCGTCCATTTGGGTTTTTGTAAAACCAATGGAACTTCAAATTCAAACTGGGGCGCACTACTATGTTTCTGTTTCAAACTGTACATAAACTGCTCTATCGAGGGCGGTCCTCTTCAGACAAACTACAGCCCAATTATTCACTTGTTTTTATACAAAATGTATGAATATTCTTTCTGACTAACTACTAATTGTTAAAAAAAAAATAAAAATTTAATTTATCACGTCTTTGGTTGGAAGTATTGCGTTTTCGAAATACATTAATGAGTCCTATGCGCAGGGGAGGGAGTTCATTGGTAGACTCCGGGCTTGGGTAACTTAATTTCTAAAACGTAGGTTGAGAAGAGGAGGCGGTTTTTCTCCGCCTCATGTCCTTAGACATACACCTAAGCCAGTATTCGGCTTGTTGTTCTAAAACTTAATAATCTAAAAAAACAATCAATCAATCACAATCAAAGTTCTCTTGCACGGCCAAAATCCAGCGGGTCCATATTATTTATTGATGTCCTAGCAATTAAATCATGGTTTGCATTAGTATAGACAGAAACGAATCATCAATATTTCATCAGGTTTAAATGATACTAGATTTATTAATATTTCCGTCAACTACAACTCTGCAATTATCTGGACACCATGTTCGATTACGATTCTGGCACTGAATAATCGTGAGCAAAATAATCGAAAAACTAATCGAAATACTTTGGCGATACAGTGAAGCCAGATGTCTAAAAAATGTTGCGTGAAATTATATATTAACAAAAAAAAAACAAAAAGATACAAAAATTATATAGTTATGATTGAAACCTAGTGAAATTTCTAAATATCTTGCAGTAATGATCTTTTAATTCTCTGACTTTGTTGCTCAGCATGAAATGTTTCGAAAAGAAACATGGATGTGGGGAAAAAAGGGAATTTATTTGAGTAACATTGGCAAGTTTCAGTAATCCACTGGCATCACTGGTATGATGTGTGATGTGGCGATACGAAAAATAAAATTTTTACACAAGACAGACAAAAAAGAAGTGAGTGTTTTTTTCCAAGTCAAATAGAAAAAACAAAATACTTAACTGGAGGATTTGTCTACGAGAAACGATACACGAATAAACGCAATGCAAAATGTGGAAAACACAAAGACCACCAACAACGAATTTAGCCATAATAGCACTGACGTCGGTCTTTACCATACTTTTATGGGACACGGCTCTCGGACTTTCAGACAAAAGACTGTGTGCAGATGAGAAATGCAAGGGTAAGTGAAAGCGGAAGCGTTATATCAAATTCATCAACGAACCTTTTACAATTTGGGACTCGATTTTCTAGATATAATTTCTATGGGGAGGGGACTTATTAATTACCCTGCCGGAGAAGAGGGAATGGTCTCCTTTAAGATAAATTCTCCCATACGAATCAAATCGAAAAGTGCTGGATCAGACAAAAATCTATGGGGCGTTGAAGTCAACGGCAGAGAGGGCTATGCCCCTAAAAAATACATTCAGGAGGAAAAAGTGTTGGTAAGAGAAGCGAATTTGAAGTTTTTGGTGGATGTTGTAAAGCCCGGCAGTGAGGTGCCGGCAATGGAGCCGCATATACTTAATTCCTCTGAAAATACTGTGGAGGCTACAACCACCAAACCTTTGGAGGCGATATCCGAGGAAACAATCATAAGCAAGCCTGTAGAAAACGCTAGCGCAGAGCAACCGGAGTTAGGAACACCAGTTCAACACACAGTTGTAGTCGATGGCACGAGAATTCCAACAATGGAGGATAATATATCCGACAATATTGTGGAAGATGTTCATGAACAACCCAGACAAACCTCAGGAATGGAAAAGTATCACGATGATGATGAAGACGAGGACGACGATGATGACGAAATTGGGGATTACGACGATGACGAGGAGGACGGAGACAGTGAGGAAAAAAATCCTACTACTACTTTACAAATGCAACCGTCCACACGAAGTGACAACACAGACAATAATAATAGTATTAATTTGCAAGACTCTGCCGAGGAACCTTTAACAAAGTATGAGGTACCAAGTGAAAAGGAGAAATTGCCGGAAAATGTACAAACAGATGGTACAACTTCATCAACAAATGTTGATATTACAGTGGAAAATTCATCTGTTAATACCGTTGATGTTGCTGAGGCGCAATTGCCACCGGCACAAGTGCTTAATGAAGCTTCACAGTTATTGGTATCTAACGAAGTAGTGGACACAGAATCTGCATCAGTTCCTCCTTCACCGCAGCCATCTCCTTTCTCGAAAACACCCGAGTCTAGCCAGGCTGTTGAAGTCAGTGCCAACACAACTGAAGTCTTGGATGCTGTAGAAAATACAGAGAACCTGCAAGAAGAACAACCACACGAAGAACAGCATAATCAACAACAACAAGAACAACCACACAGACCAGAGCATAATCAACAACAACAAGAACAACCACATAAACCAGAGCATAGCCAACAACAACAAGAACAACCACAAAAATCCGAGCAGTATCAACAAGAACAATCGTTAAAAGAACATCATCATCAACAACAAGAACAACATCCCCAACAACAAGAGGTTCCTATCACTTCGAGCAAAGACATTTGGGATGTAGGAAAACCTGAGAATACAACGAGCGAACCCGCCGCAACTACTGCCAACGACGAAGAAAAAAATGCCCATCAAAATAACATATCGAATGAACAAAGTCTTCCCAATAATAATACTAGTAATGATGAAATCACTACAACCGAGAAAACTTTACCTGAAGAAAGTACGGAAACACTCAAAGTGTCCGGAGAGGATCTTGTAAGTGATAACATTCAAGATATATCACCCAATTCTGAACCTAGTACAGTAATGGAATTGTCAACACAAAAAACACCGTCATCCACAATCACTCCTGAAACGGAAAGTTCTACACAAGCTGCTTTCGAACATCCCATTTATCAGTATTCAGCAAACACACAAACAGAAGATGCACAAAAATCTCCCGAAACTACTGTTGACCTTGAAACTGGTACTCAACCGGAAATGCATGTAACGGAAGAGCCCCAGTTGGAAGCCAATGTACATACTCCATCTCCCCAAGACGATCCCTATCATCAGAACACTAATGAGTATGTCACCTCTACGCCATATAACCACTATGACTATGTTGAATCATCTAATACGCCATTGCCACCACAATATGAGTATAATAATAACCCTACTGAATTACCTCAAACTGATGCCCCACCACATTTCGATTCTTATGGTCAACAGCCAGCAGGCTATGCCCCCACTTTACAAGAACCCGCAGAAGTAACAATGAGCCAACAACAACAACAACATATCAGTCAGTCAGATATTCCCATCAACCGTGAATCGGAAGTTACCACCGATATTCCCAATGTGATTCCTTCAGATACGTACAACGATCAAACCTCATATGGCCAGGGCAGTGTGGAACCATTACAGCCTTTGGTAACACCAGAACCACCTAAAGTGGAAGAAGAACCTAAAGCATTGCCCTCACTAACACCGCCCATTTCGACTGAAGAACTAGAGAACAAAAATAACAACAGGGGTTTATTTGCAACAATTATGGACACAGTAAACAATATTTTGCCTAACAACAAAAAACCGAAACACGCTACTGGCCAGGATGATAGTGAGCTAAACAGAATTCTGTATCCCGTTGAGGACGGCGGCCACAAAGTGTCCAGATCCAAAGAAGAAGGTAAATGTGTGTTCCTTTATGGTTTTTTTTTCCAATATTAAGACTGTATATTTTATTATTTGCAGAAGAAACACTATTTTGCGAAAAAATGGGTCCTAATGAATGTCCTAATGGGCGTAGCCAATTGCAAGAGTCCAATACAGAATGTGTGTGTTCACTAAAATCCCTGATCACCACAGAATTTACTCTCGACACCTTTGCGCAGGCATTAGCTGCGAAAGTTTTGGAAATTAGTGAGCTGCTGGCATTTCTGGCTATTGTAGCGGCGGCTTCCCTATTCTTCATATTTGGCTATTACTGTTTCTGCAATAGTAGCAATGAGGGAGCTTTACTCTCCAAACTTAACCAGTTGGAAAGCAGTCTGTTGGCATCACACAAGGAGAATGCAATATTGAAACACAATTTGATGTCGACGAGGCAGAAATTGGTCAGCATTGAAGATAACTCATTCGGTTCCAACGACATGGTGGTGTCGATTAAAAAAGAACTGGAAGAGGAGTTGGTGGAAAAAGCTCGCTTGCAGGAGCAAATAACAACACTGCAAAAAGAACTAGAGAACGCGGCCGATGCTGGCATTGAATTGAATAAAATCGTTTCGGAATTGCTGAGCAATCAAACAGGAGACGAAAGTATAATAAGCAGCGTAGAGGAATTGCAGAAACAATTAAATGAGCAGCAAAGTAAGTAGGAGATCTTTATCATCCGTTGGATTCTTTGGTGTTGTGACAAAACATCCTATTTGAAATAAGGCAGAAAACATGACTTTAGAATAATTATTAACATACGTTCTCAAAATGTTGAGATCAGAAATATGTTCTTTGTATTGATATACTAAAAATATGAACATATGGTTTTTAATTCCGTCTGGTGTGATTCGTGCTAAACATATTTGTGTGTTCTCTAAAACCACTTTACAGACTGCAGAACACTTCATGTGTATGCGGTCTTGACGTCGTTTTAATTATTTCCTTAAAAAAACATTTTTTTTGTATTTATTAAAGACACCATATTGGAAATCAACGCTAGCTTGGCGGAAAAGAGCCGTGAGAATAGTGAGCTCCAACTACTGATAGCAGAACAAAACGCCCGCTACGAATCGGAAATTTCTAATCTCCAACGAGATAATGATGAACTCGAAGTGGAAAAGAGCAATCTCCAATCACGCTTAGAAGAAACCAAAACAGATTTTGACAAAGACATCACGGCTGCGCTGGAGGGTAAGAATTTTGAAATAAAAAGATTACAAAAGGAAATTGTAGACTTGACCACTAAAGTGGAAGCCGAGCACACAAAATGGCAGACGAGTATGGCTAAAGTAGAGGTATGTAACTATCTATTCTCAGTGTGATTTTGTAGTTCATACCATTAAGACCAATTATTCTACTTCAGGCTTTAGAAGAATGTTTACAAAACGTTAAACGAGATCCCAATGTTAATATAACACAAGTTATAGACGTGGCTAATATAAGAGCTGAACTCTTGGATGCCCAAAGAAAATACACAGCATTGAAAGAACGTTTAGAACTGGAATTAGTAAGAGCTAAATATTTCGTAATTTCCGTAAACCATATACAAAAGATTTAACATGTCATTTCCTCAGGATGCCAGAAAACTCTCCGAAAATCAACTGCATCTTATTACAGGCGAAGTGGAAATACTAAAACAGGACTTTAATCAATCGGAGAAAGATAAATTGGAAGCTCAAACCAGACTTGAAGTATTGTCAAATTACTTCAAGGACAAAGAAAATCAATTACAAAAGTATGTATTTAAATAATTCCAACATCGGACAATTACACTATTATATGTTTTCAACTTTCATTGTAGAGAATTGAGCTTAAAGGAAACCATGTGGCTGAAACAACAGGGAGAGACAACCACCACAGTAGACCGTTTAACTACTATGCAAGAGGAAATACAATCATTGAAGTGAGTTTGTTGACTTTATGTCTATGTTATAAAATATTTTGTACGATCTTCCTTCAGATCTCAAAATGATGCCTTGCGTGCTGAAATTGAAGCTCAAGTTGCCGCACACAAGGCACAAACTGGCACCTTAGAGAATCGTGCACATGAAACTTGGTTGGCGGCCCGTCAATCGGACAGGCGGTACGAAGAAGCCAGAGCTGAGGCCACCGCCTTGAGGCGCAAATTGACTGCTTTGGCTGGTGGCAATGTTAACGAAGCCAATAGTAAGTAAATGATGTTGCAACGAGAGAATTGTTTTTATGTTTTCTTTGATTGCCTCTGATTCCTTTTTAGAACCTTCAGCTGGTCCTGCAGGCTTGGGCGATGACTTAACAAATGCTCCTTCGCCCATTCACATGGAGTCGCCTGGTTCTCCAATGTTGGGCAGAATGCCGCCACCGCCGTTCCTACCACCTCCTTTCATGGCACCTCCGCCATTTATGGGTATGCCACCACCACCACCCTTCGTGCCACCGGGTGAGATGCGGCCAGCCCCCTTGGGACGCATCATGTCACCACCTCCACCACAACGGTCGAGTCATTTAGATTATGAAGATTATATGGATTATGAGGGTAACAATTCGTGGCATCGTCATCACACATACTCTCCACCACCACGGACATATCGTTCACTCTCTCCCACTGATAGTCGCTATAATTATGGCACAGAACGTGATTTAATGTCAACCTATGATACGGAAACAGATTTCAGTCCGCCACCCAGTCCTCGTGAAGCGAGAAGGCGAGGAGGGCGCGGAGGTGGTACTGGCGGATACGGTACTGATAAGGATGATGGTGTTAGCAACTCCAGAAATCCTTATAATAACTCAAAATCCTCCTCAGGCAATAAGGGTAGGTTAATATAGCATTACTTCCATTTTATGATTTCGCTGAATAATTGTCATTCCAGGTAACATAAGTTCTGGTTCGGATAAGTCCTATAATTCTTCCTCCAAACATGGCAGCAAGTCAAAACCAAGTGGTAGCGGGGCCGGTAAATCCTTAGTATGATTTATAACTCCCTTCCACAATAGAGGAAATAAAGCCCTACAAAACATTTCCGTTACAAATGCATTAAGCCTAAGAGAGCGAGTCTGAGAATGAGTGTGTGTGCATGTGCCGTTCTTTGTTAATTGTGTAGTTAAATTTAGTTTTTTTTTTTTTTAAATTTACTAAAATGAAGAAATGAGAAATCATTCTCAAAGTAATGATACTTATTAAGCAACAACAAAAGAAGCAGAAAAAAATCAAGCCAAATTATAAAACTGAATTGTAAAGAATTCAATGAAAAGAAAGAAGAACAACAAAAAAATAGAAAAACAACAACAAACAGAAAGAAACTGAAAATGTGTTTACAATAATACAAAACTTTCATCACATTCTGCAAGACATCTAAATATTTCATACACATTTAAGAACATCATTTTATGTATTCCATTTCAAAATTCGTCCATCAACTGCATGCTGATTTTTACTGTCATTTCAAGAACAATTTAAAGGGTAAGTCAACTTCTTTGTATGTAGTATTTTCTTTATTCCCTTTGGCGAATTTAAACTTATAAAGAAAATGTTTTAATCAAAAAGTTGATTGGAGTCATATGCATTTGTAGTAACGAGAACGTATTTGAATCTGCTTACACTATCTCCATATATATATGACCTTTTAAATGGAAAATTAATCTTTATGGTGGGGCTATTATACAAGCAGTCATATTTATTTTTCTCTACTTTGTGTTTTAAGAAATGAGAATTTTCGCGACTTCAACAAATCAAATGTTGTTTGGGTACATTCATCGAGCATGAGTGGTTTAGGTACTTCCGTCGTTTGTGTTGACTTTGAGCTGAAAGAAAAATATGACGTTTTAGACAAGAATTGGAATACTATAAGTCATCTAGGCGATTAGTTTTTGTTAACAAAGGTGAGAAGTATTTTCGACCTTTTCGATGTGGTATTTCATTTGGTACTAAGATTTCAAAAAGTTCAATTCTTCCTTCCGTTCTGTCTATAAATTTTTCAATGTTTTCTGAGATAGTGATGGAGAGCAAACTGCAGTACAAGCGAGTATTTTCACACATGTAGATCGTAATGTAATCATATCAATTGGAATGAATATAATGTAGCATCGTTGTTTTTAGGGGTGAATATTTTGGATCACTGGAAGGCAATGTTTTATTGTTGTTTGTGTAGTTTTTGGACTACTTGTTGCGCCGTTTATTTTCTTGAGAAAATAGAAGATAAGTGTCTTATCAAACAAGGTTGAAACGATTTTCTAATTTGAACTCTCAGCGTCCCATTATGAGGCATCCTGTTGAGGACATTTAATTTGTTTTTTCCCTCTCAGAACCTGTTTTACTCATTTGTTATCACAGAGAAAGTTTCGAAATTAATCCGTTGGGGTGAAATTTTGGGAACACGGGCAAATATTTCGTTACAATTAGGGGGAACATTTTGAATCGAATCCTGTTATTAGTATGTACTATCATCATTATTATATGAGGAGTACATTTAAAAAGTGTCAACACAATAGATTCAAATTTTAGCATTGGCTTTTTAAATCGCGTCTATTTTTTTTTAGTGTGATTCCCTAAAAATCGGGGAACTTTTCTAAATGTTGTGAAATGTGTACCATATAAATCGGCGAAATCTTCCTCAGGTTGACTAGGTTGGATTTTTGCTCTATAAAAACCATGAAGGTTACAAACTTGGAATACAGACCATTATCAAAGGCCAATGCAATGTTTTGAAGGTCCATGATTTACAGATATCCATCTTTTGAATGTATGAACACTGCCATGGTAAGGTATATTCAACATGCGACGTTCGGATATAGATTTGCTGTGAAAACCCGGTATCTGGTTCGGAGATTTACAGCATTCGACCACAATCCACCACCAAGGCAAAACAAATTCTTTTCTGCCTAACAGATGCTGATACTCCGACGCAAGACAATTGAGAATAGGCACGAGCGCCTGAAACAGACATTCGACCGACGTCGGATATTTCAATGGAAATGTAGGCAGGGAGAATATCTTTGGTCCAATCGTCGATAAGTTCAGCCTACATATGGGAATGCGGCGTATCATGGCGTATCATTCTATCCGGAGGTCAACAAAAAAAATCAAATGGAACACGTGCTATACGGAAGGCGAGCATTCATCATCATGGACTTACGAATGTTCCGATCCTCAACCATCGGCTTGTTCCACTACTTAATCTGGCAGCAAAGGCACCCAATCGGCTATTAGCTGCAAAACTATCTCAATTGCCCCTATGGAGTAGTCTCTTTGCAGACAATGGCAATGCATGCCAAACGTCATGACAAAAACCGACAAAGAAATAATTTATTTATTTTCCAAAAAATATTCGAGTCCCTCGTTGCACATAATATCAAGCCCATACTATCAGTGGGACTATAGGCTTACACCACATGTTCATCGATTGAAAAATCTACCTTTGATGCTCCGATACGGTCACAAATGTTTCATTCATAACTGAGGTCTCAGACAAAGTGGCACCCAGTGACATACCGTGAAATTGAAATGCGTAAAAATGTGATTGTGCGCAAAAATAAATCGATTGGGATTCATGAAAACAAACTCGGTAGCCAGAAAGGCGCAGATCGACAATCAGGAGATGTCACTGAACTACACTGAATTTATTAAGCAGGTCAACTCCACTACAATATATAAATTCAATACTCACTGATCGGTATCTACGTTTTAAAAACAACTTTTTTTTATTCGAAGTAGTCGGCGTTTACGAGGAACAACCGCTGTTGAAAAATCCCAGATGTTCACGCAAGGTTGCAGGGAAATGACTAATTAAAAACTTAATTATTGTCCCGTTTGAAAATTTACTTCCTTTGTTCACCGGACAAACTCTGTAAAGATAAATACCTTTTTCCAATACCTCCGGTACTATGAGTATTGCGTATCGACTCCATTTCATGTATATTCTGAACTTTATAGTATTTATATCGTTTTGATGCCCTCCCTTTCGTTCTATTCCTGCAAACAATTTGTACGTATTAAATGGGGAATTATCTACACATGTAAATATTAACCACCTCCAAGCTTGACCTAAGTTAACCATCTTTGACAATATGGTCATGTCAGTTATCCGATCCAGCATCGTAGTGGTATTTCTTAACATATGATTCTGATTCAGAACCAATTCTCCAATTTCGTTTAACATATAAATTACCGCCTCCCGTTCAGAGGATTTATCTTTTGCTGTTGCCTTGCATTCGTGGTGTTTATCATCCCATACTTGGGTAAATGATGATGTTACAACCAAGTCGTCGGTTTGGGTGGTTCCTGATGAAGTACGAAACTTACATTGGACACCGCTTGTAGATGTATCCACTTTGGTTTGATTTGCTTTAGAAGAGAAATATATGAGCGGTGGTGGTGGTATTGGAGGCGGACTAGACGTCCGTCTTTCAACAATTCGATTTAGTGGTGAAGCTATAGTTTGTTGGGCTGATGTTGTCAATGAAATCCCTTCCGTTTCTGTAGCACAACACACCACGGAGAGAATTCTTCTTTCTGAGCAATTTGTGGTTTGCACTTCTTTACTTTGCTTTCCAGTGCTACTCTGTATACTCATAGTCTGCGTTTCGCTAAATTGCAGAGACACCTTCCTACCGACGGCAGTTTGTCTACGTGCCACATTGTCATAGACATACCGTTTCACTTTATTTTGATATAATCGAAATAAAAAGTTTTGTCGTTTTATACGCTGGCGCAACGTCAGTGGTTTTCTAGACGTTTTCCGTATTCGCGTAATTTTCATGTACTTTCCCCTTACTTCAAATCGTATATTAAAGCTGCTGTTTAGAATACAAAAGATGTTCACTCTCATATGCATTATCTTGGACGTACGTACCATGATTTTCCAAAATGTAAACGACGATAGCCGTATATGGGTTTTTTGGATGAGAGTCCCATTAATAACAATGCCTTGATGTCCATTACGTGGGAATAATTTTGGTATTTTTGAAATGTTTTCATGAGAATCGTTTCTATGATTTCAAATAAATTAATTTTTGAAATATGTGTAAACACATACGATTTTCGAAATGAAAAGGCGATTACTAGGGTTGCCGAGCAAATAAATAAAAATATATTTTTTGTAATACCGCACTAAAGAACCCAATCGCACACATCTCGAGAAATTAAAAGTAAAAAATTTTAGTACAATTGACCATGTAAAAATGGTCCAAATTTGAGAATTATACAACTGTAGTTATAGTACGGCCATCACAACGCGAGAACTAAACGGATTTGTGGTATGTATGACTTCCCAGGAAAAGTTGGGTACATCTACAAGTCTCCTTGGTAAGTTTTAATATTCGGCAGTAATTTCCACTACAACTTTCTTACATTTGAATCTTCACTTTAGAAATTAGTGTACTTACATGAACACTGTCGACATTTTAGGATTCGTATGTTACTTATGGATATATTTGCATGTAAAGTTTTGGAAGGTTACCACATCATCCCTTCCATTGCTGGAGTACTCGGCTATTCAACGCTGCATCACCGACATTCAGATAAAATTGTGCGGGTAGGTCTTGCCAATTTTAGAGAGCGTGTGTATGTGCCAGCGTACCCGTGAATGTCCTATTTCATATGTACTTTATCAGTACAAAAAAATACTTTTAATGCTATATGTTTTTTTAGACGTTTTCTACAGTTTTTGACTTAACATTTAAACACCTACAAAGGGAGTCTTAATTGTGCCACTAAGCCTTATTTAGTTATAATTGCTACAACAATTCATAAGGCATATTTTATTTTTATTATATGTATTATTACTTTTATATACATATGTATATATTATTATTATTATATATATATTATATTTATGTTATATACTATAATTATATAATATTATATTATATACCACTATTCTATATATATAAATTTAATTATGTTAAGAACTGAAAAATAAACACAGTATAGTCTAGGAAATTAAACGTAAATTAATTAACTTCTGACCAATTACGACGTTTTATTATCGTTTCTTTTATTTATTAACTTGTATTTTTTGTATCATCAAATTATGTATCAATCAGAACTACAAAAGTAAGAAAATTTACAGTTGGTTACTAAAATCAAAAAGGTTTTTAAGCCCGAGTGATATATACAGCTAATAACACACTCGCACAAAACCGATCCGCTCGCAACTACTTTCCGAATCGATTTAGGTATTAGTGTTTTTTTTTCGAATTCCATTGTTGCTCAATGTTTTCATATACGTTTTTCAATAAATGCATACTTATTTTATATGATGAATTTTATAAATGTTCGGGTCCTAGGTAATTACGATACAATTGTGTGCGGCTCTGGTGTGATAAACAGTGTGTGCGACAATCGTAGGCACATCAAAAACCTTTTTCGGTGACCTTTTCTCACACTTTAAGTAGTTTAGAATTCCATATGATTATAATTTCGTATTGTCCCTAAATAACAGAAAATAATTAATCAAATGTGAATTGGATATTTTTTTTTTTATAAATTAATATCAGTTTTGGGGATCTAATGCCTCATTGTGCAGTGGTTATGACTTTGATTTCTTGTGTATTTTCGCAAAAAATATTTTTCCAATAATGGCCGCAAAAGCACAAAATCAGGGTTTTTGGTCTTATTTAGTTTCGATTCGATTATCCAATACGTAAAAATCATCTCATTTGGTGGTAATCAATGAACAATAAGTATTCACATCAAAATTTTCTGTTTTGTCTGTATGTGTTGAGTGCGTGAAAGATAAGACGCGATAGTTTAAAGCATACTTTTAGGAATTTGTATAAAAGTAAAGATCATAAAGTTAGTTGAAAACATATGTCAAGGGTTTATAGAATTTGCTATATGTTTGTAAATATAAATAATTAATTATTAAAAATGTGGGGAGCTTTGAACAATTTTCTATCGAATTTCATTAAAAAGCGGCGCCACCCGCACATCTTCGTCATTTCATGATCTAATATAGCCTGGCCGACAGTAACAAACTGTAAATATTACATGATGATCGGACCAGTAATGACAGTGGCCATACGGAACAAAGATATACCCCCTACATATACCCCAAATAATGTCTTTAAAATTTGAATTGGATCTACACGGGCTTAGAATTTCTTTTAGATCTTATTCTTGACCAAATTTGCAAACAAAAATTGAGGGGGTTAGAAGCCAAGGGGTGTAAGTGACAGAAAGTTAATTTCGAGATATTCGCCTTCAAAGTTAAACTTCAATTGCAAATTCAGTTATTACTTGAGTTACTTTAGTTTTTGTTTCCGCTATATATCACCACTGGTAATAAAAATGTATCTCATCTCATGCTAGTAGACAGAGATGGTGTCAAGGAACACAACTGCACACTTATCTCAATTTTTGTCAAAATGTCACTTACACCCGTTTGCTTCTAACCCCCTCAATTGATCCATCTCTAATATTTATATATTATATATTCCATTGCTCAAATGTAGCATTCTTGATATCTGCATACGTGATTAGAACATCGAAAGTATCAAAATTAGTAGATTTTCTAATAAGGGATTTTCCCAAAGGAAAAGTGTTCACATATTGGTCGAATATTGTGTCCACTGTCAAGATGACTGTTATTACCTCTAATTTAAAAAAATGTTCGCCATACGAGATTTAGTTATGTCAGTCGTTCTGTCTATGTGTTTCCGCATACTCAAACTAATGTATACAAAATTGTGATTTAGTGCAATAGCGAACCTCTTCGTCATGCCCATACAAATCATATCTATTCATTTTTAACCTTTCAGACCTTTAAAAATACGTTTTCCAATTAAATGTGTTATAGGGACGATGCGCCCTAAAATAGCCACCACTTTGAAAAACAAAACATTGTGCAGTTGTTAATTTTTTGTAAAACATTTATTAAAATATAAAACATAAATTCTCAATAATAAAACATTTTACCTATTCTTAAACAAAAGACAAAAAGTTGTACAATTAAAAGAAACTATTTACTTATTTACATTTCGAAAAAATCATACAGAATTTTTACATACGTACAATACAATTAATGACAAACTAATTAATTTATGAACAACTTTGTTGAGTTTATTGGCCTAGACTCTAGATTTAAATGTCTGTACATCTAATATTGGATCCAATCTAGTATACATCTAAAGTCGATCTAGAATACAAAAATAGTATACAAAAGTTACAAACTTACACAAGTACATAATTATTTATAAAGTTTTATATAACCTAAATAGTTGATGAGTATAGAAACACAAGTGAATGAAAAAAACACGTAGCATCATTTACAAAATAGGAAAAGTTTATCAATAAAACATAAAATTATACACGAATAAGAAAAGGTGTGGGAGGGGGAGGGGTTGACACCAATCTTAACAGGTCTGCTCTGTTCAATTGACAACTAAGTACGACTTCATTTGCAGAAAAATATTAGGGTAAGTTGAAATTTAAAAAAAAAAATTAGATTTTAGTTTTGTAATTAGAATTGAGCTTTCATTGCGAAATAAAAGCCAGGCCCCTCTAGTGTGGATTTCGTCAAACCTATAAGTTTCCTTATCTGCAATTAGAGACATTTACAGATTCGTAAAGATGTTTGACCTGAAATAGGGACCATGAAGAAGTTACCCCTTACGGAAATTTTTAGTTATTTAACCCTTTAAACACAAAAAGTTTGGTGAAAGTAAACAAATTGTTGAATAAATAATATTAGTTTTAATTTATTGTGTTAAGATTTTGGTATTATTTTTTCCCCAAAAATGTTTGTTAAACAAAGTGTTGCCTTCTAACTAAAATGAAAAGTTTTTTTTATAATTTAACATACTTGTCTCATGCAAATGTAAGTATTTTAGAATTTTGTTTTAAATTTGTTTAATAAACATTTTCTTAGTTTAAGGGAAAACAAGAAAAGATTTTTGTGGAGCTTATGGAGTGTCATCTGGAGGGAGATCGCTTTGCTACAATCGCTCATTGGCCAGAATTAACAAACAAATGAAATTAAAAAATTGCCGTGCTTGGAAGAAAACCCGGTCAGACTCTATAGTATTTGTGAAGAACAAAAAGGAAAGCCACAAAACTGGAGGTGGTCTATACCACAAGTATATGTTATTGGATACTGTGGAAACTGTAGCGAGAACGTCCCGTCATCGCAGAAGTGTTTAGGATATTGCTGGCTATAAACTTATGGAGAAACGGATCTGAGCGACGACGAAGATTGTACTCCCTCAAAATCAAATACTGATCAGCTGTGTAGTAAGAACATTGTTGGCTTCTACGACAAGGGTTTTCTCTACTTTTCTCAGTATTTTATTTGTTTAATAAAAATATATTTTTGAATGTTTTCGGTGTTCATTGGGTTGCCACATCAAATTATAACCACAAGGGACGATCACACTTTTAGGTATTAAAAAAAGTCGAAGTCGTATCGAAATGGTACTACACAATCAAAATATTCAATATTCAGTTTCTTTGTGACTACGTTTACAATGTCCTGTGCACTTGTGGAATCTTAGAACCATTTCGTATTTTGCTATTGGTCAGAATGATTTACTTTTCGAACAACTTAAAAATTGTCCAGAAAAAAATTGTATTTAAATAATTAATGTGACCACATCATTATTCCGCTCGGGAGTTGGCTCAATCGATGCTGGCCCATCTCATAGACAAGTGAAACACAATAAATGTAGCTTAACCAACAAGCTTACAACTCTCAATCAACTGATAGTTTAAAAACACCCCTTCTGAGAAAGAAGAATGGATTTGAAGAAAGCTCAAATAGTTATATGTAGATAATACTTCTTCCGCGTTGCCCCTGAATGGACTCGTTTTTGGCCTATACCAAATACTGGACATATTTCCTTATGTCTCTCCTAAGGCAGAACATTCATATATCTGAAATGTTCGTCCGTCCGTCCGTTTGTCGACATTTTGTGTTTCCCATATGGTGCCTCCCCGTCTCCTCTATTAACTATAAACAGAAAGAGAATGTCTTGCCCAAATACGTACATTGCAATCAATGTTAGGTTGTTGCCGGACACCCTCTACTGGGGGAATTAGCAAAAGGACTTAGTTTATGTGCCGGAACGGAAGCGTCATTTTCATCGTTTCTATGGGGAGAGGGTGGTGTCGACGACGACGCCTGTTCACTGTGGCCAGGTTGATGATGCAGCAGCTGTTCGTTGGATTGATTACTATGATTACTGTGCTCATCCTTTATTATGATCCGTAGACCACTGGCGGTTGAGTCGGGATCAGAAGGAGCATACGATGAACTTCGGCCCGGCGATTGAGGTTCAGAATGAGGTGTTGTACTTTCCATTAGTGATAGCTTTGCGGCATTGGAGGCGGTTGCATTTAACGGCAATTGAGTGACTTTGCCCATAAAGGATCGTATTTCTTCGAAATATGATTCCTCGGCCGGATTGTCACAGAAGCGCCGTAGACCGCCGCGTATGCGGTCGTTCAGCCCAAGACCCATTGAGACGGCATCTGCTTCATGCTTCTTCAAATGCCTGTCGAGATTCGTTTGCTGGCCGAAGCATCTTTCGCAGATTTCGCACTTGAAGGGTCTCTCCTTGTTGTGGATGTTGCGCACGTGTCTCTGCAGGTTGGATGATATACTAAAGGAACGTTCACAGTACTTGCATTTGTAGGGCTGTTCGCCCGTGTGCGTTCTCAAGTGCCGCGTCAGGTTGGCGGATCGAGGGAACACTTTACCACAGAATTTACAAGTGTAGCGATCTTTCGATTTGTACAAATGATTACCGCCACCGGAAGGCTGGGCATTGGGGCGGTTGGCCGCAGGTCTCTTTTGTCGATACTGTTGGGCATTCGGTGTACTTTGAGCTGGTGTCGGGCCGTTCTGATTCAGCAACAACGAATTGGCCAGACTTTCCGTAAGGGAGTTTCGGTTGGGCGTAGCGTCGAATTTTAGCTCCGCTATAGATGAATCATTTGCGGCTATCGGAGGCGTTGTGGTTGTCGCAGTAACTGTTGTTGTGTTCTTCTTCGACTCCTTGTTGTGGGCTGGCGCTGAGAAGAAGGGGAAATTGGCAACATTCGCAGGATTGTTGGGCTGGTTGGGCCGCGGTAGAAAGAACAGATTACGATACGGAAGAGGGGGCATTGCTTTGGCTATTGTCTCTAGTAGAGTCGGGTGCAGGGCGGTTACTGGAAATGGCAGTTGTTCCAAGTTCGTCGGCAACGATTTGGCTTGGTCCCTCAGAACCCTTAGCATCTTTTTGCTATTCAGCTGTTCGAATTGTTCCTGCAGAGCCGGGTGATTTTGCAATAAGAAATTGTTGTTATTATTGTTCAGTTCGTTCAGCAGATGCAGATCGGACATCTTGTCGCCATCCTGTAAGAGTCTGGAATTTGTATTCGTGTTATTATTGCATTCTGAGTTGTGACAGGATTTGTCGAGTTGTGAGGCGGATATCATAACCAAGTTGCTGTTCTCGTCTTCCATCATTTCCGTCGAATCGCCATCGTGTTCACTGCCACCATCGTGCTTCTTGTGGGCCAGCCTTAGATCCAGCGGTTGATCAGCATGACCACGCCTCCGTTCCTTCTTTAGATCCTTCTGAGTTTGATACAAGGCGGTCAGAGCCGTAGTCAACGCTGTGGCTGCCGTGGTGGTGTTCGCTCGTGCAGGTGACGACAGGTCATAAGGTACATTCGAGTTGAAGTTATTGTAGGGCATAGAGCCTAAAATAGGGTAAACGGACCCTTGTTTGGGGCTAGGAAGCATTTTTCTGGGAGAATGATCTTTTTCTCTCATACTAAGTTTACAATGGCTCTTCTAATCTTCGGCATTCAAAAATCGTCGGTGCCGTCGTGCTCTTTTGACGTCTTCGAATTATGAACAACAATTTGATGACGAACGGATGTTTAATTTGTGGTTTCTTTACAAAAAAACAGTTGAAGGATGTTTATCTTGTTTCCATATGTGTTAACAGATGTAGATCGATAGGTCGAGAAACAGATTCGCGTATAGAGAGTTCATTGCAAATGTTTTCTGAAATGATAAACAAAAATGTTTAATGATTATTTATTTAATGTGGAAATTCATTAACGTATTTTAAACATTGAAAGAATTTTAGTTTAGCTCGTATGTAGGAGACATAAAAACTGTATTGGTTCATATTTATTTAGAGTATTTTTAATCATTTTTTTTTTTTAATTTTGTCCCCTTTGAAATAATTATTGTTCTAGATTTGACCCTTTTGTATCTGGAAATGAGCTTCGAATGAGAAAACCGAATTCTCATTAAGACCACATATCAATAAAGCACAGGCGAAAGTGGATGTAAGTTCAAAGTATTTAACTTTGAAAAAATTCCATGACAGCAAATGTGTGTTCAGTCGATTCAGATTTTGTTAGTCTAGCACTCTTTTGTGAATGTCAATCTTACAGCCCCAGAATTGTTTAAACTTTACGGCTTCGTCTGGTCGTCGTTATGGCCTCAATTCATACAACTGAAATAAATACATGTGTACAAATAATTGAACTACAATTGAGTGTATTTAAGAGTCATCAAATCATCCCAATCTGTACGTTAAACCGTGTGTTTATTTAGAACCAAATACAAAACTTCCAATCCCTACCTTCCTCTTGAAAGCTTGAAACAGCTTTACCCCTCCCTCCGAATTCGTCAGCCTCCAAAGTGAGGCAATATTTGTTAGGAGAAAAAAAAAATGCCATAGTAAAACAACCGGGGGGGTTTTGTTTTCGCTGTTACTATTTAAAACATAATTATTGGAAAACATTCATAATTTTCAATGTTAAGCCGAGGAGGCATGGATCACACAGCATTATTGAAATTAAATTGACGCCATAAATTATATGATCTAGTGTCACAATGTTTTTGTTTTTTGTTTGTTTTTTTTTTTCTGTTTTCAATATCTATGGTTAATATTTAATTATTGACTCGGTGGCGTTCAATGAGATCAGTTAGTTTTGACTACCCCCTCACTTGGATGGAGGTCAGACAATTGTTGCGCTTTCGTATGACACTCCATTGGAGGTGTACGTGCAGGAGCGGCGTGGAGGGATTTTTGGTGTACTTAAAATTGAAGTTTTCTTCTGACAACGTAACTTCTCCATCCAATTCAATTTCAATTTCAATTTATGAACATCAAGCTCTAACCATTCTATATATTTTATTTCAATCATTTGACTTGTTTCGAAACGAAGACGCTACAATAATTATACAAAGAGAAATTACAAAAAAGTGTGTTAGTGTGGACCACTCAAAACGCATTTGAAGTTTAAACTCAGTTTTAGTGAAAACTGAGTTGAACATAATCTTGGTTTAACTACGATCTTATTTGTAGGGTCTTACTTGTACAATTGCAGGCATTTACGAGGAGACAGGCAAGCGACCTTCCACGTTTCTCGCAATGTTGAGGTTTTTTAGTTGTTAATTTATTTTTATTAAATGATCCGTTTATGATATATTCCAAAAAAATGTATTTCGAGCCACTTAATTGTAATCAAGTATTACATTTGGCTGCCTAATACCAAGAGATTACAGCAAACTAGGATTTGCCGATTTTACCAGTAGCTTTAATCACATTCAAGATATTTGCTAATAATTGATCTTCAACTTAAACAGAATATTTTGTGATCTTGATGTTATCTGCAAAAGATGGTGATTTTATTTAAGATTCGTTTTTGGCCATAATAAGGTTAACAACGAAAACCAAAAACAATAGAAAAGTTCACACACACACACAGATGAGGATTTTGTTCATTCAATGTTGTTTTTTTTTTTTTTGTTCTTTGGCAGTTCTATTGAGATATTTTTCATGACACTCTTTGCATCCGGTCGGTGTGAATTACTCCCATGACAGCTTCATTTATACAAGAATTTGACTTTGTAACCGAAAATCAGCAGACACAGATTGTATAGAGTGTTCTGCAGCATGCAGAGTTTGTATTCAATATTTTGTATTATTACTCGTATTATTGTTATTATTATTATTTGGCTCAGTGTATTTGTTGCACAGCGTCGACTTGAAGCATTTATTGTCTGAAGAAGTTCACAGCATTTTCTGCATAATGATGGCATTGTCTTGTTTGTGCGAGTGTACTCGAGTTAAAAGAATAATTTTGGGAAATAATTATAAATGTTTAATGAAAATGAAAATGAAAAAGTGGCCACCAAGCGAGCGCTGATGAAGATGAGCGAGCTACTTCTAAACTTTGAAGGTTGCACACCAGCCCAATGTGCAATAGTCAACGAATTTGTGTGGCAGCTACTTCGATTGTTACGCTACCTACCTATGACTGTGGGCTTTCGTACTCAAAAGCCTTGGGATCTGTTAGTTGAAGCCCAATTTAAAACCTACCCCTGTAGCAGGGTTGTAGAAATTCGGTAAATCCCGCATACAAATTCCCTTCAGATTTTTCGTTTAATTCATCCACCTTAATAATATGATGTAGATTAGTTGCGTATATAATAATGACAACTCAATAGAATGGGATATGGCTCTGCTATAAATCGTCTTTCCAATTGTGAATCTAACGGACCTTTTCCTTCATGTCTTCATTTCACTAGAAATCGTGACTTTGAATGCAGAGTTTTCTTTTAAGCTAAACAAATGTATCTCTGGGGGCGACGACCACTGAAGTCGCTAGACCACCTAGAGGAGATATTAAAAATGTCCATAGCTGTCCCGAGGCATTCAGCCTAAAGATGTACAGAATGTTGTCCATAAAAGTTTCCATCGTCACTTCCAAGGCACTTAGTCCATTGAGGACCATTGAGATATCGTCATTTCCAAAGGATCATCGAGCCTCTTGAGTTTGAAATGATTATGCGGCTACCATGGTCACCCACGCACTGCAAGTGAATCCGGCACGCCCAGGGAGCCAATCGAGAATTCGCTGCTTGGGCGAATCCTGCCTCTTGGTTGTGAGTTGAGGCCTGATTAACACATCTGGATCAGATCCTAGCACTCGGCTGAGATTGGAATTCCACGGCGAGTCGAACTCTTCTCGCGATTTAGGTGGTACACCTTATGTTCAAACTATTTAGTCTCATGTTGGCCGCCAGTAGGGTTAACAACCCGCCTACAAATCTTTACCACCCCACATGGAATGAATAAAAAACAAACGACAGAACCCAAAATTCTTCTTTAAGACGCACAAACCCATAATGGGCACTACTCTCCACGGTATGTCTATCTCTACTTGGGACGACCTTAAACAGATGACAAATGTTTTTTAAACAATTACGATTGCATAATAACGTTAGACGAAGAGGAAAAAAACATTTGGCTGGTTTTTGTTGTTGTTGGCAACAAGAATGAAAACACAAGACACAAAAGGTTCTATTGTTTAACGAAAAGTACACACATTTTTTGACGGCCCCACTGGCAGTGGCAGAAACATTTACGAGCGTAACCCAGAAACCCTAAATACACAATTTAACAGCAGTGACAATAACAACAACAAGAACAACCAGAAAACAAATACGAGACACGAGTTAAGGAACCCCACCACCACATCCAACATTAGCGAAGAACATATTTTGTTTTTTTTTTTTTTCCAAAAACAAATTAAATGTTTAAATTAACAAAACTGTGAATTAGGTTATTTTTTGTTCATGTTGTTGTTATCCAAACGAAAACAACAACAATGGCCACAATGTTAAAGTCGGGCTTTGAAAACGAAAATTCAATGTGAATTAGTTTTTTGTAATTGCAAAATTGAAATGTTACCATTCTTCTGAGAGACTGAGAAGTGGAGGCAATGAACAATTTTATTTTGTGGAATCTCTCATATCAACTGCAACATGAAAAGGTTTCTTAAATGTGGTTCCACCATTAGTGCGAAGCGAACTTAAAGTGTTCGATGTTCGCTTGGCATTAAATAATATTCCAAGTGCTTTATAATGGTCTTGGAAGGACGTTTTTAGCCCTAACCCATCTGTGTAGAGGCCGGAACACAACTGAGTAACTCTTCGAAATATTCTCGTGTGGTATCTTCCGCTGCTCGACTTTTTAACACCCGAAAGGAGTAGCCAATTGCTTTGAAAAAAAAACACAACTACTTATTGGATAGAAAATATGTCATATAGCCACTCCCCTTCTGATGTCGACACACAATTGTACCACCGATACCTCCCATACAAATGTCCGTACCCGAGCTTGATTTAAAACTCACATAATTTGTTGTGAACGAATTTGCTTAAATGTAGCACACCCCAATATTTGCATTATTGATTTGTACATGAGAAAGATTACCGGTACCTGCCATACACGTTTAAGATTCCGCCTACTTTTGGAAATCGTGTAAATAATTGTAAAACATCAGGTACAGCGGGTGACGACAAACAATTAGACACGCCCTTCGTGGTGCCTCCCACTTCACGTATTTGTCAGTTTCTCGAACTTCTCCCGAATCAGTGAGCTGTGCACGGCATTATTTGTATACTCACCGACCGGGACCTACTGTTTAAAGCCGGCTTCGAAGTTTTACATGGCTTACAGATTACTGCCTGAAAATATGTGCTGGTCTCTCCAGGTTTTGAACTTGGGTTTACTGAGGACACGTTTTATAAATAAACAGCCCGATTATGGAAACTCCCTGGGAGATAATTCCCGGGGAATTTACTTTTTTCAGATAAAAGTCCTTTTATTCTGAACAGACTGAGAGTCAAACAAGAAAGTTGACTCCGAATAATCCAATATGTCTATCCCTTATCACTAGTCTCCCAATCTTTTTAGCAAAAGAGGATATTATTCTCGAAAAAATAAATAAATTTCCCGGGAATTATCTCCCTGGGAGTTTTCATAATCGGGCTGAAAATGTTTATGGGTGGGAGTATGTGTATCCGATGCAAATATCTCTGTATCTCTGGTGAAGCCGATTTCTAACTTCAACTCTTATTCTACACAGCGGTATGAAATTTCCACGATTTTTGATTGCCCTGAAAAGAGATTTTTTGAGCACTGGCTACAAAAAAAAACTTTTCATTTTACAAAGTTATAGGCTAAATGTCCAAAATTGAAAATGTCTCAAAAAAAAAAATCGCATACAAAATTGGAGAGTTTTTATTTTCTTTTTTTGGGGGATATTTTCATAACAGAAGTCAATCATATTTAGTGGTATTCTTCATAATATTTGGGGAAATTTTCATATTTGGCTTTTAAGGTGATTTTTCATTTATTTTGTGGAATTCTTCATTTGGGGCATTTTGCATGGTGTCTAGAAAGTATATAAAGTAATAGACGTGTCTGCATCCGTCAATACATATTCACTGTAATGGACAACGTTAAATTTTGCGTGTGTCCTAATTTCTTGTTGATTTGTTTACTTTCCATCTTTCTTTTTCGTTTTTTTCCATATTTTAATGCACTTTTTTGTATAGCTTGAATAAAAAATGGTTGTAATTGCCCATATCTTAAACTGGATCAAAAATGTTTCCAAAATTTTTCAGCTGCGAATTCTCATAATTAAGGAGAAGTGAGTTTTTACATTAATTCAGCTTACAAAAGAAGTTATCGTCATTATCTATTTAGTCATTCTAGAAGGAATTATTTTTAAAGATTTCGAAGGCGGATCAACAAAATCGAAAGCCAAAGTGTTGTTGTAGACATTTTTTATTGCTTTTAATTTTTATTGCTGATTAATTTTTCGAATTAATTTTAAAACAATGGATCTACTGCGTTGCTTTTAACGCATTCTGCGGTCCACTTTCTACCGGCATGGGTTTCGCAATCCATGGTGGAACAATATTTTTGGATTTTCATGAACTCGAAAGTGTTTTGTTGGTTTGGTTGCATTTGGTAATTATATTAAATTTTGGTTATTTTGTGGTTTTTGATTGGGAACGGGAGAAAATCGGAAAATCTCTTTAATAGAATTCTACATGAGAAAATCCTCAAAAAGCTTTCTGGCTATCTCACATGTGCTAATGCAACTTCTTAGACAAACATGTGGAAAATAAAAGCTGCTAAATGCTTTCCCGATGTCGATTTCAATAACTGTTGCAAATTGGAGGCAAAGTACAGTAAAATAATTCTTTATTGAACATTTGGCTAAGACTAAAAATTCAGTGCTTTGTCAGTCCCTTCATCTTCTGCCAGCGGTGGCAAGTCCTTCGGAACCATCCACAATTTCCCATTATTAGAATTTTAAGAGGAAGGCTGTTGAATTTGAAAATCCCAACACAAAAAGTCATGGTGATCCTACAAAAAACTGCTATTGGGGGTGTCATTGTTGAGTACTACAGAATTTAGGATGTTTATTCAAAGGAGAAAAGTCTCATTTAACTTCATTTATGTGTGTGTATATCTCAAAGCTGATATTCGAAACAAAATTGTCCAAACTAATCCAGCGAATTACGATTTACACATTTTCCCCGCATCATATTAATGACATGAAACAGCAGTGAATCACTTCCTTCCCCGACCGCCCGCCCTCTCTCTCTCTTCGTGCATTTCTCTCATACTGTGTATAAATTCATAAACATCTGCTTTTAGATATAATCTCTTTATCGTAAAACATCGATAATCTCTTTCAATTCATATCAATTATTTTCGTCGAGGAATATGCAAAAGAAAAACAGAAAGAAAAAAATGGAAATACGAAAGAAAAACTAAAACTGACAGTAATATTTTCTGGTACATTTGAGCAAATCGATATGATTTCCATTCCTCCGTCAACGAAAGAGGATTGAGTGCGAGTTTGAGCAGGAGAAGGAGACCTGTTTCGGCAGTTGCCAAATCACCACGAAATCGTTACAAACACTTAAATCCTTAAGACTATCAATTACAATCGCTGAAAACGAAAGAAAATGAACATTTCACAAAGCCAAAACGCTGTTCATTCATCATAATTTTCACAAGTCTTTCATTTTTCACTTTTCGCTGGCATGCAAACGAAAAACAATAACAAGAAGAAAACCAAAAATGGATGATGGAGACGAGAATTGGTGATGATGATTGCACTCCTGACGCTGATCATTACGATGATGAACTCTTTTTTTCTTCGTTGTTTTTCTGTTTCGTTCAGATGTAGGAAAACATAAAAGAGACTTAGTGTGATTTGAATTGAATTTTCTTTGGCTGAGTTTTGGTAGCCGCTTCGTGAGCGGTAATAAGAGTGATTTAGCGTAATTTTCACTTTATTACCGTTACTGCCAATAATAATGGCTTGGAACACTTTACTACACAAACAACAACAGCAACAATAAAATGGATGATGATGACGGAAAAATGAAATCTCTCCCCGCTTTATTTGACCCTCACAAGTTGAAGGGCAAATTGAACAACAACAACAACATTGCCATGGCGTGTTGGATAAACTGCGCCATCAGAGATGTTAAACTGTAACCACCGGAGTGACAATTGTCATCATAACTTGGATAATTATGAGCGAACGAAAAAAAAAAAAAAAACGCTGACTGGCGAAGTTCAACAAGACAAAAAAAAAACCGAAAGAAATGAAAATCATTTTCCCTGCCGAGCTGGCTGTTACAAGTCGACGGACGGTCGGCGTTCGGCTGGATGGATGATGATAACTGATGCCACACAATGAGTGAACTCGTTTCGTCTCTGCGTCGTCGTTGGAATAAAATTAAATTTCAGTATTTTTTGCGCCGTTGCTACAGTTTTCCTCCGTTTGAGAGCGGCGTTCATCTTTATGGTAAATGTTGTTTGGTTCATTTGTCCACTGTAATGATTTTGTGGCTGGCTGGCTGGCTGGTTGGTTGGCTGGCTGTGGCTCTTGGCTTGATTTGCTTGATGTGGATAACTGGATGGCCGTTGCTGCTGTTGTTGTTGCTGGTCTTCTTGACAAAACACTATTTACTACGTAATCAAAAATTGGACGAACATGCATACAGACCAACGGACGGACAGACAGACAATATGCCTAACAATGCAGTTGTTTTAATGTTGATGATGAAAACAACAACAATTGCAGCAGAAGCAACAACAACAGCCTCATCGACAGAAGAGACCAAAAGGAAAGCAGATCATAGTTGTCGCATTTATTGTTACTTTTTTTTTTCTTCTCTGTCCTACGAGGTCGGTGCGGGAAATTGCCGAAAATTAGAATCGATTGACAGGGAGATGTGCCTGCAAATATGTTGTTGAGCATGTGTTGCAAACAAAAGACTGAAGACACACACTTGAAAGAGTCTGTGGTCTTTTTTTTTGTAGTCATTGAATGTGATCGAGAGACGACGAACATTTAGGATACGGGTGTCCTGGGGTAAAGTGATATATGTGAAATACAACTGAGTCTTGACTTCTTCCACATTAGTACGAGTTTTACCAAAAGATTAAGACACGAAAGGGTACTTTTCCCAGATATGTATGATAATGGAAATTCTGGCCTTGTCCTTTCGGATATCTTACAAGTGACCCTATCGGCACTTGGAAACCACAAAGCGATACTGTTTTCCACAAGTCTAGTAGCTTTTTGAATTCCCTTTAATATTATCAGGAAATCTCATGGGGCTGTTTAAAAACCCCCCCATTCTACTTTTCATTGTGATTTTTTTAGTATCAAATAATTTCTAATTTACTATGTTGTTCCAGTTATGACTACACATCTTCTATTCTATAATTGCAATCAAATATCTTCTTCATCTACTTTATTTCGACTTAACTCCTTGTGGAGTTGGTTTAATTTACATAAGTGCATGGCATGTATTTATCATACCTCCCCCCCAAAGATCATAGTAAATTCGAGCAACTACAGCTGTCGAGTAGAGTGTGGCGATCTTTTTCTGTAAGTTTCACACACACACACATACACAAACAGATTTTGCGGTGACAAAGTTACAATCATCGCCGTTGTCATCATCAGTATGGCCGTTGTCAACAACATCGAATGCATTCATCCATCCGTTAGTTCGTTCGTTCGTTGGTTCATTCATTGCACTCGAAACCAATTGCGGTATGATCAACTTAAAGTAAAAGTTGAAATTACCTTTGTCATGTTGTGTTAACAACAACAAAACATCATCATCACGAGAAGAAGAAGAAGAAAACAAAAAATCATTTCAATTAATTTTTTTTTTATTTCTGTAGCGGTCGCTGTTGCATCAAAAACAAAAAAAAAAAAATAATAAAACACTCTTCAGTTGACGACTCTACGCAACACATCATCTTTTTATTGTTTGCATGATTTGGATTTTGTCGCCATCATCATCTGCATCTGTGACCTGTGTTTTCTTTTAATTTGTGAAACAATGATTCTGTCGGTGGTGGTGCCTGACAATGATGGTGATGAGGTGTTACAATAATTTTTTATAATTGAAATTGAAACAGTTTTATTGTTAATCACATGCAATTGTGGTGTCTTTTGTTTTCCTTTCTAAATTATGTCTTGTCTTTGGCGTCCCGGTATGCAAAGATGATTTCTTTCGGCTCACAAGAAAGTGGTGACCCCGCCTTCCGGATGTGGTTACACAGAAAGTTGCAGCTATTTTAGATCCAATTGGATTAAGTTGTGCCTTGAGCCGGAATTTTACGTATGCCTTAAGCGTGGCTTTCTGCAAAGCTATTACTTGTTTTCAGCATATAAGCACGATCCATGCTATTACCATAAGGTTTGCTTTCAGTTTTCCAGCAATATCCGAGAAGGAGTGTGTTCCTAGAAACTTAAATCACCTCAAACAGAGAGCTGGGCACGAGCATCTGATCTGTGCGACGCTATCGCCCGCTTCGTAGTCTCTGTCGCTTCGACAATAGTCATAAGCCCGGACTTCCAGTCTGGCTGCATGTCTACTTATTAATCCGTGTCAAGTCATAGATATATTCACCAGCATAGATATAGATTTCAGAAATTTATCTTGGGGATTTGCTGCCACCTTTTAAAATACATACGTCCTATTTAAAGTTAGTTTTCTTTGGGGCATATTATGTTCCTGGCAAATGCCAGTGGCTCAATTTCCGGATGTCTTTAGTTGCTAGTAAAGACAACGAGTTGGGTTTTTTTCTGGGTGCTCTTCCAGTCCGTTCCCTGATTCCCATTTTGATCAAATTCTGGAGTACATCTCTGCAGGTCAAGTGGAACTTTCCCTGTACTGTAATTGTCAGGTCGTCTGCATAGACAAAGAAAAGAGGGAGTAGTGTTTGTGTTTGTTGACATTTGTTTTGAATTTCTGAATGTCACAACTGGCAGGAAAAACACTTGCTGGAAGATTATTCCACATACGAACAGTTCGGCTGAAGAACGAATTTTCTCTACAGTGCGTCGTTCGGTCAACCGGCCATTTCACAATGAACGGATGAGAGACCCTGGATAGCCGTGTATTCCGGCTAAATGTTCTAACTTCAGGGACCAGACGACGGATATCTGACGAACAGATACCGTTAAAATATCTATAGAACAGCGAAAGACAACCCACATTCCGACGATGCTGAAGGGAGACAGTAGAGTTGGATACCCTACTACGTCCGCTCTCCTCTGTACACGGTCCAAAAGCTGCAAAGATGTCTTTGGAGCTCTTGCCCATATATGGGAGTTATATTCCATTTTTGGCCGGATGTAGGTGGTGTAAATATTTACGAGATCAGATGGAGTGAAGTATTGCACTCATCAGAAGATCAGATAAGCTCAGTAGTTCTATTTTGAAATGAGCATGTCAATACAGGGAAGTTCTCGATAACTATTTTTTTTACTCTAAAGGGTTAAACGCAACAAATGAGAATTTAATTAATTAATTAAGATTGTTCGTTACTCGGACAAGCTAAATGTAATTAGGGTTTAGTTGTTTTACATATTTACATATGCGAAATACGGTTTAGAGGGAAATTCTGAAAGTGTCATGACAACATTAGGCTTTCTGTCATATATAGCAAGAGTCTAATTGGAAACAAAAGAGTTAAGACACAAACTTGCAAAATTGTAAATTGTGAGATAGTATGGGAGATGTTATTACATTTGCCCATGGGTTGACGATCGGGAGTCGATGGTGATTCGGTGTTTGTGTCCTTCGCAGTTCATGATTTATTTACGCACACGTCACTGCTATTGACTCGTCTTGAAACTGCATAGCCTCGAGACAATGTATAGTCGCATCCCCCGGTGGAAAGTGAGAAAAAGTGTTTGTAAACAGTGGACTTCATTAATCCCTAAGACAAAAGCGCCAGTCGAAAACTGTCAACCACAGGCAGGCAGGCAGGCAGTCAAATGCATGCGGGCCAACTACTTGGTGGCTAAAAGACAAAACGACCACTTTGCACACGTTGAAGTGCAGCAACAACGAGAGCGACATCAACAGTCGCAACGGCTCAAAAAGCGGCAGACTTTAATAGATGTGCATAATCAACCGCAACGAACAACAATGAAAAACGAGAGTAAAATGTTTGAACGAAAGCAGAAATGCGGCTATAAAACTGAATAGACACAACGACCAAGCAACACACACATTCGTACATGTGGACGAGTACTGAAATGGAAAATTAAACCGTGTTTTGATGGTTACATCAGCACGGCTAAAGAAAACAAACCAAAACATCACCAGCATCTTTAAAAACAACTCACCATTTAAAGAGCGATCGAGCGACGGACGGACAGACGATTGCGGCGACCAAACATAACTATAACAGGATCAAAGACAACAACAAACACTTCTCTACCTCCACAATACGTGTGTGTGTGTTTGTTTGTTTGGAGTGTGGAGCAAAACAGCCCCAGCCACAGCAGCAAAAAATAAAAAAAAAAATCGCACAGTGCGAAAGCAATTGCAACTGTTGCAGATGTTCGCTCGGTTGACTAAAACTAAAGCATAGCATTTCTATCTACAGCTTCTTTCTAGTTGATCATCGACACAAATGAAATCGAAACCGAAATGGTCGTTGGAGTAGTTGGAGCACATGATGATGATGATGACGATGAAGATGCAGCCAAAGCCACTGCACTGCATCATCGACATCGGCATCAAGTAGCCTAGCCGCGCAAAGCAGCTGTTTGCTTTTTTCCTACTCATCTCGTGTGGTGTCTGTCTGGTCCGTCCGTCTGTCCGTCTGTCTGGTCGTATGTACGTATTGAGCGGTGGCGCATAGTTGTAAATCTATCTTGGCCAATATAATGGCTTTTGAGTGGACAACAAGTGTTGCAACTGTTACTATTATAACTATGCAATTGTTGCATGTCTCTGTTGTTGCTGCTGTTGCTGTTTATAAAAAGTGAGAGTGACATCGGAAATTGTTTCAATTTTCACAACGGCCAACAACGACCAACAACAGCAAAATAAAAAGAAATAATAAAAAAAAAACAAGATTTGACTTGCTGTTGTAACATAATGAATGAACGAATGTCGAAAACTGTAACAGCCACAATTTTTTCTTCTTCTTCTTCTTGCTGTTGGTCCGCGTGTTGTTGTTGCTGTTATCTTTGCGCTTTCAGCTGCATGCCATAGCCTGCATAAGTTATCCAGGGTAAGCCAGCCAACAGTTAGGTAAAGATAGCCAGTCAGTCAGCCAGCCAGCCAGCCAGCGAAATACTTGATGCTAGAAATGGATCGTCAACACTTGCCTCTGTATAGTCACAGGCAGAGGCGTAGACCTTCAAAGGATACACGTAATGTGGCGCTCTCGTGCGTTTGTGATCCTTGTGATGGAGATCTTTAATTACCTTGGAATCGCCTTAAAAATAAGACAGACAGACAGAGAAGTGGAATTTCTCGGCATGTCCTTGAGTTCCTGTACCCATCAATCCACCGTCTCTTGGTCGTTCTAAATATCCGCTCATTGATCTGTCCTCCAACTCTAAGTTTTGTTGACAGATTTACGGTGACTTTGCTAGAGGTCAAAGCAGGGTTTCCGCAGACATAATGACTTTATGAGGTTGCTAAACTCTCATCTATATGATATTATGGCAAGCCAAGTCTCGAAGCATAGACTTATATACAGGTGCAAAGAGATTGTCTGCGAATAGCTGACTCTAACTCGTTCCTTATGTAAAAATCGGATGTATTTCCCGGTCACAGTCGGCAAATATGTACATGTTAATAGGGGGACCATTACCATACCAGCTTATACAGGTCAACAAATAGTAGTAGGTTCCCGGCAGACCTTTTATATGTAAGCAGGCCGACGACAATATGCGAAATTTGTCGTCATTGTTTTTTATGACCTTGTCACATACACCAGAAACCAAGTGCATGATACGATTGATTACTGGAATTTCCTTTCGGATATTCCTATGTCCGATAGAGATCTTATCCATGTTTTTGTACAGACTCCATACAAATACCACTAATACGCAAATACCTCTATTAGCTCCTGAAGAGATTGTATTTCCGTTCTAGCATCCACATATTACATCCGCTTTAAATTTTAAAAAAATACGAGTAGTCTCTGGGTGTTTTTTGTGTGTGTCAACCAGTGCTAACAAAAATTCCTTGCAGCACCTTGAAAGTGTTTAGCATGTTTGTTTCTTAAGTCTTTTGTTTTGCATGTTGAGGATCCGCAGTAAAAACGTATTTGCCGGAAAATGGGGTTGTCTCATCAATATGGAAAACAAAAGACTTAAAACACAAACATGAACAAAAGGCCGAAATAAAGCAGATACCAACAAATTTTTTTCAATAATCGACAGGAATAAATTGCCAATAATGTGTGACACAAATACCCCAATGGAAGAATTTCGATGCCCCTATGGCCACTTCACATAACTCCACCAATGTTCGCATACCAAGCATCAGTGGGACGGACGGAGGGACGGAGCAAAAGCAAAATAGTCTCCTCCGTCATATTGGCGTAATCGTTAAACTCGATCATTTTATGTATGCGAACACTTTCCCATCTCGAGAGTAGAAAGAAAAATTGTGTTTTGCTTTTCCAAACCAGGCGGTCGCTCAGTTTGTAAGTCGTCACATGCATCCGTTCGCTGTGTCGTTGCATTCGCAATAACGACGACGATGACGACGACGACAGTAACAGCAACAGCAATGAAATGAAGCGTATTGCAGAAGCAGTGCACAATCACAATTTCAGCAATTTTCTGCATCTTCTAAATATACGACGCTATTATTATTTCTTAGACCAGTTTGAACTGTTGCCACCGTTCAGCGCAAACACATACATGTATACATAATTACTAAACGCTGCTGCTGCGGCTGGTGTCTCTTCATCTTCGCCTTCCACTGGAACATAGTTAAGACGGTGTGCAAAAAATGATGAGATGATGCTGATCTTTATTAATTTTACGTTTTTAATTGACCTATGTAAACTCGGACGTAATGTGTTTCAGCGGCGTTGAGAAGTTTTAGGGGAGGAGAGGAAAATAGTAAACACAAAAGAAAACCAGATCATAGATCAAAACAATTTTGATTTCAAACATTCCTTTTTACTATCTTCAGTTGTTTGGCATTTCGTTCATTCATTCCGACCATCCAGACGATCAGGTAGACCACACCAACTGTGTTTCGTTGTTGTTGTTGCTGCCATAATCGATGTTTCATGTTGTGTTAATAAGTCATAATATCACTTCACCTCCCAAGAAATGCAAGTATGCATCGTACACTAACTACGTGCATACGTCTCATAGTACACAGTGGCGAAATGAACGGGGCTGTTTCTAAGCGGGCCTTTTAAAATATATTCTGATGTAGCACATGCTAGCATTCCTAAAGCTCGTTCAGGATCTTTACTCAAATGCTAATGCACTCCAAGTGGGAAAAGAGAATTGGCAATCTTTTCACTGATTCGCAAGAGTTAATAAGAAAAACAAATAATAATTAATTCGCTTTTAGGACTAACTATATGACTTTGAGCCAAAATTACAACTTCCACATTTCTAAATTAAAATTGCAAGGGCCTCGGTAGGTGAGCTGAGAGCGTGTTTGACTATCAATTCCATTCACACTAGAGGCTTTAGTCTGTCGCTGCAAAAATCTAGCCAAATGGTCTGTATCACCTGTCTTACGCTTGGACCCCAAATTTACTTTGTATTGTAATTAAAAAAATAAAAATAAAATTTTTTTTTTTTAATTTTTAATACAAAATCCATCCATTTTTTTGACGTCATAATAAAATTAAGAAAACACACTTTTGTGTGAAAAAAATATTATATTTATATATAATATTATATTATGTAAAAATATAAAAAAAAAAATATAAAAACTAAAATTGTACCCTTAAAATTGAAAATTACAAAAAGTAGACAACTTTGGAAATATTTCAAAAATATGGAATTACATTCTGGACCACTGTGCGACGGAAACCTTCTCTCAACTCAGTGAGTCACCCTCCGGGATCTACCTTTTAAAACCGGCTCCGAATTGCTAATACTCTTTCGGTGTTTGGGCGAACGGTGGCGAGATGATCGACATAACATATCATTTTAAAATATATTAATATTATATATTATCTTATTATTATATTAAATATATTATATATATTAATGTATTTAAATTATATTCTCACCCTACCGTTTATTTCATTCAAAATTCAAGAGTTATTTAGCGTGGCCCAGAAAACCACGCTACATAACGCAAGAAGTTGAGATCTGCTATGTACGCATGTAAAATGTCTGAGGTCTCTATTCAGACTCGCAGCTGGAGGCCTGTTTAGGGGGCCTTCAGTACCTTTAAATTGCCCCAGTGCTTAGTGGCATACGAGTGTATCTCAGGCAATATGGACGTGTGTGTAATGATGCAAAAATATGTTGAAAGAATTCATTTTATTCGATTATAAAATGATGCATTAAATTGTTTTACCAAGATAAAGATTAAATGTTATGGGAAATTGTTCATACGTATGTACTCGTACCAGTGCATACTCATGCAGTTTTGTGTTCCAATACACACACACACACACACTGATATCTATCTATATGTCAATATGATATGTATGTTATATACCTGTACATCTGTGGCTACGGGTTTGATATAATTTTCACTCGATTTACAGACATTCAATTCTATTTGAAATTAATTGTTACACATGTCATGTGTTTTTTACACCCAATACTAATGCTGTGTAAACAATATTGAATACTCTGCGCACACCATACCTGTTTCTTGAGCTGGATCCATTTAAAAACAACAGCAACAAAAAAAAAAAAAACCGCCACAAAAGTGTTGTGATATATGCGAACATTAGCGGTAATTGATGGAGATTTCATAAATGGGGAAGATGTAATGAGTGTTAATAGTGAATGGACGTTCGGCAAAGAAATGTGGAATTCTGAAAATGTCTGTAATGGGAAACTTTACCGACAGAGCCAATCTCAGGCACTGTATTTGTTGAGTTGTGTATGCATAAACGACAATATTCTGTGGGGGTGGGCGTTGTTATTTAAATTCGCACAAAAGCTGTCTGGGCTACTGCCATTTACCCTCCACCATGCCATGGCGTTTAAGATAACCTTGTCATTCCATTTGTAACACTTAATAATATTCAGTGGGTAGCCAACAACGGTATGTGTTCGGAATTCTTGTGATGAACGAATCTTAAAGTCAACAATCCAAATTTTGCTGTATATCGCGAAATTATAGAAAATATTGTTGTTTTTTTTCACATGAAAAGCTAAGAAACATAAATATTTCAGTGTGAACATCTCAATTTTCATCTTTATTAGTAGTACAATTAAATAATATTTACAGAGTTTCGAGACTTTATCAGAGGACTGAATATCTGTCCATACTTATGTATCTGATTTAAAGTGGCAATCTGAATTGGGTTGTCATTAAAATTCGGCACATAGACGGTTTAGGGTGTGCCAAATCTGTGTACACTTTTTTAATGGATTTTATAGAGAAGAGATGTTCGTTTGAACACCTACCTAATATTAGTCTGGTGGCAGACATTTCTATTGTCTTTTGAAAAATGTTCAACATTATTTTTTTTTGGGGGAGTTTTGTAATGAGATCCTGTGTGTAGGCGGGATCTCATTTTTAATTGAATAAATGCCGGCGACTTTGCGAGTAAGCCATGTCTATCGTGTCTAGAAAAAAACATAAGCCGTTCGGAACCGGTCAGATATCAGCTCACTGATATCAGAGAAGTCATGGGCTATTAAGGGAAAACGCATTAAAGAAATTACGCTAATGCGAGCTTTTGTTTCTGAACAATCATAGCGGTTAAATCAGATGGTAGATTATCATTTCCAATCCATCTGTGTTCAAAATCTCATCCACACAATTAATTTCAATTTAAATACATTATTAGGAGGGTACTGTAGGTTCTGGGGCATCAAAACCTACATAACCCTTCTACTCACTAATTCCGAAGCTTTCGGAAAGCGTCCATTAGCCCACATCCTATCGTGAATATGCTCGTCTCTATGTCTTCGGTATAATAGGACCACGCTGTTCATTAGTTCTAGCAGTGTAGGATAGGGAGGTGCAAAGTGCATAGGAGATACAAATGGTTCGATCTATGTTTCCCTTAGCGTGGATATCGACTCGTTATTCGAAAAGATGCTTGAGATTTGCCGAGAGTGGACAATCTTACTTTCAACTGCAAATTCTAAGCAAAATCGTCCTTTACATCCAACAAAAAAATTAACAAAATTTCTCTAAATGAGAAATCAATTTCCGCCGAACATTAAGAAACAGGCAACAACAGCGGACTGCAATTGTTGCCACGAAAAATGGTGATGGTGTTGGTGGTAGTGGGCTGCTGCTGCTGCTGGTGGTGGTGGTAGTGACAGTCGTGATGGCAATGGTGGCTGTGTGTAGTAAATAGTTTAATTCCATTCCACGTTATCAGTTAAATGAATGGATGGATCGTAATGGACATGCGGATATTGTTCGCCAGCTAAAGCTGAAAATAATGCTCCATATAAGTAACGAAACGAATGCATAAAGGATGTTGATGACGATGACGATGACGAGGTTGGCAGCGGCAGCGGGGCCGAAGACGGCGGCAGTGAATGTGTTGGATTAGATGTATTTTTCTTCGGTGGTGTATTTTAGAAAAAAAAAGCCACCACCGCCACCGCCACATACGACGATGAGCGAGGCAAATGAAGCCACATGTTCAAAATGTTGCTCGGAATTGAAATTGGAATGGAGTGGTATGTTATGTTACATTTTTTGTCTTCCTTCATAGATGTGGATGAATCTTAACCAAAACCCCCCCAAACCTCTCCCCCCAGAAAAGAAAACAACAACAAAGAAATAAATGACCGATCAATGGCTTTGGCTGGCTCAATGTACTGGAATCGTGTGGTTGAAAGTATTGAAGTACTATCACTCTGTTCCATGCCGCTCCACACCACTCCATTGTGCCACAGCGCCGGGCATCGGAGATGTGGTGGTGGTGGTGGTGGTGATGATGTTAATGTTGTTAGCTGCAAGCCAAAGCCAAAAACCAAGAAAAACTAAACATGGACCAAGCAGAAAAAAAGACCAAATGTCTGTACATACACATAACAGGAAGGTGGACATTTTGAGAGCACCATTTCATTTCAGTTAACCACAATGGACCAAAACACACAAAAACCACAAAAAAAACGAAAAGAAAAGAAAATAGTACGAGTATGTGCATTAAACAATAAACTGTTTTAGCAACAACAACGACAGCAACAGCCATGTCAACAACAACAGCAATTGTTTTAATAGCAACATGCTGCATGCAGGGATTTTTGCAGTGGCAGCCGCCTCCTCTCGATTGGCTTGTGTGTGCTTATGCATCGGCATTTGGCCATCACTGAAACATAACTTTAATAACGTGGAGATTACTAAAAGGAGCCACAGCCACTGACACCGCCACTCCAGCAGCAGCAGCAGCAGCGACGGCGGCACATTAATCCATTCCATGGCACAACATTCCACTGATGTTTGGAGTGTTTCCTCGATGCGGAGACCGAGTCGGACTCTAATATTATACAGTAGCTTCTGCTTTCTGCTGTGGCTTCTGCATTTGTTTCGATTGTTTGATGGCAAATTTGGAGCACTTTCACTTTGCGCTGGCTGCCAGCCAGCCAGCCTGCCAAGCAGGTAGGCATTCCAATGATGCCAAATTATTGAGAGGAGTAGACCATCGTAAATAAACTAATTTCGTTTAAGCAAAGTGTTGAATGTTATGTTGTTTTATCGCCAATCATCATCTGCGGCCGCAGTCCGCCAAATACAGCCAACGACCGACGACGGACAACCGACATCACCATCATCACCATCGTCGTCCTCATCATCAACAGCATCGTTTTATAGCCAGTTGTCCGTTTGGCACCCATCATCGGCTGTTGGTCGCTAATGAAAAAAATGCCAAAATGCTCAATAGTCGTCCATCGTCGTCAATATTTGATGGCAATTCATTGCCTTCATATTTATCTTTGTAGAGTGACTTCATCGAGGCTTTTGTTTCTGTTGCACGGGTTTGTTTGAAATGTACAAATATTGTATTAATTTTCTTTGGAAATTATTATTTACCAAGATGCACGGTGGACGAAGACGGACGGACGGACGGACGGACACAAATAATGAACTGCTCAGCAACCAAGGCAGCACTTGTCGTTAACGGACATGACTTGGCAGTCATGGTCTGGCTTGGTATTACTTTAGTTTCGTGATAGTTTTTTGTTTTTTTTTTTTTCATCTTTGCTTCGTGGCTCTTTTTATTTTTCTTCATAAGTGACAGACAGTCGTTTTAAAGAGTCTTTTTCCTTTTATTTTGGTTTTCATCGTCATTGCCTTGACGTCCTTGACGGAAATTTCATTATTCGATACTAACATTAAAAGGAGGGAAAGAAAAAATGTATTGCAAAAAAAACAAAACAATACAAAATATATAAATCAGTTCAGATGGTGGACATTTGGAATATTTAAAACACTGGGGAATACTAAAGCATTCAAAAGGATTTTTTGCAAATTGACGTTTGAAAGAAATGGTATGTACACTGAACGAAAAACAGACGTTCTTAAATTATTTGTGAACACTCGTAATCAAAGTCAGGGAAGTTCAAGCAAAACGTGTTGAAACATTCGGAACATCGTTGTCGATTTGGCCACATCCGTCTAATGAGAGACTTTCGGGCCCGTATGTTATCAGTTTATACTTTTTCTATGGGTGTACTGTTTTATTTTACGTATCTCAAATCAGTGATATTTGAAATCTATAGTCGGCTGCAAAGGGCTAATACTTTTAGTACTATTTTTTATGTTTTTAATCCGTATAAACAAAAAGACTGCGTGACAGCAAATTCTTTGGTCGGACATGATCCCAAGCAGCATAATCAATAATTTGCGTATAATTCGGAAACATTGCAGGTAACGATGTAACCTAAATTGTATATCATGGATGGATTCGGGGCATAAAAATATCCGAAACGAAGACGTATTTGCCTCCCTTAGGCGACAGAGCTGTTGAGAGAAACTTGCATAATCACTAGAAGTTCCTTATTATGATAACGTGCTGATTTAAAGATCATTGGAGTTCATATGTGAGTTTAGGTTCTGATGCGCCAAAAGGCCCACAACCCCCTAAAACCAAACAGTTCTAAGTTGGAGAATTCTGGTGGTCCTGAACTGCCGCAACCCTTGTAGTCCCTTACTTTGAAGAACTTCTCAATCAGCTAAATCGTATGAAACTCGAAAGACCACCAAATAGCCCGAGTTCTCTTGCCTAAAAGTACATCATCTGCCTGAGACATTGTTATAATCGTAGGGAAATCTTTTTCCTCTTGGTATGACCTCCCGGATGTAGAATTTTTAATATGAGATTGTCATTGACCGAAAGCTTCTTCCATTACGAGGGCGGTGTCTCAAAGCCATGACTTTTTTAACTTATCTTGTAGATAATTAAAAATCCAGCCCCACTCTCCTATCAACTGTCATGTGTTAATAGACTAATCGAAAGAATTAAGTAAGTTGCGTTATTTACTGATAGCAATTTTCTTTTTGAATTGAAAGGGATTGTTTTGACCAGCGAATATCATTCACAGATGTTGACAGATTCGTCATTGAAAAAAAAGTTTGCCCAAGGGTGTGCAGTCGCAAATAACCACTACCCTGTCATTACACGTACCATTAATTTGTTGCCAGTGTAGTACACATATTGTCTTCGGAACAAAAGAAAAATATCGAAAATCATTTGAAAAAAGTAAAATGAAACTGAGTGTCTACATGAGCACGTGCATCTTCATTTGAAAAATGTCGTCGCAAGAGTAACTTTTCTCAAGCATTGTTGCCGCCCGCAGCAGTAAACAAAAATAGAACAAAACATTTGGGGGAAAGTATGGACAAGCTAATTTGTTTTCATAAATACAAAATTGAACTTCTTTTATACGTCAAAAAAGTCAAAATTATATATAAAACTATTCCATAAATTGACACAAGAAAATGTGTAGGGGAACCCTAACATTCGTCTGTATGTGCCAAAATCCCACTACAAATGAAACCCTGTTATTTGGAAAAGATTAACAAATTCGAACGAACAGAATATGTCGCAGAGAATGTTGAATAAAAAAAGCATTTTTTTTTTAAAAAAAAAAGTTTACTTTTTTCCAAACCTACCTTCCCTTACAGATTTTTTGAACTAGAAACAACGAATTCGTAGCCATTTCATTTCTTTCTATTGTCTTGAAACCCTGGGGGTAGGAGAGGACAAGTTCAAAAGCAAATCACATTGATGATCACAATGCATAAATTTCAATCGAATTTATTCCGATCACGAATATGTTAAACACACTCCCCCCAAACCCTCTGCATGATTTAGACTCATTTGATTCGCGTTCATATGACGTCAGCTGAAAATGTAACGTCTTCATAATGAAAACTCATTAGACGTAGACGATCGTTGGCATCCAAGATGATGATTGATAGCCTTTGGTGTTGGTTTGGTTGTTTGCTCGGCTGAGCAACAAGGTAAGGCAAATAAAATTAAGAACACAAAATCGATTAAGAACCACCTCGCAATTACATAATTGCCCTCTGACCTGCGTTGTATGAGATAAGTTTAGCTCGTATATGCGTCTATCCGGGTGTTGTTGCTGTCTCTGTGTGGAATGGCAGTTAATATTCCGCCACTCGTACTGTAACATGTTCCATATTTTGCGTTCGTTCGTTTGTCTGTCTATCGGTCTTTAGTGTGTTAGCAAAACGTCTCCCACTCTTGCGGAGGTTGCCCTGGTGAAATAGAAAAAAATGGAAACGTATTTATCAAAACTAAAAAAAAAAAACCAAATCCTACAGTCAACACAGCACTCACAAAAAAACCAAGCTCAAAACCTACTCAAGAAATTCTTAAAAACTATTGAGGAAAAAAATGTGCAGTGCTATGTAGCCAAAAATATTCGTTGATACTTTGTTGCACCCCATAAAAAGACAGACATGGAACATGAAATAAACGCATACAGTGTCAGGCTGAGAAATTAGCCACGATTTGGTTTCCCTAACAAGTATGGATTTCTTCGTTATGCGTAATATGTTTCACAAGAAAAAAAAAAAACCTTTTTTCTTTTCTTCCATACAAGGAGATTTTTTTCGGATACAAGTGTGTTGCAAGAATATAATCTACAGGTAATTCTAAGAATATTTCACCAAGACATCAAGGGTCTAAAACCATCAAGGGTCCAATTGTATATGAGAAAAAAATCACCAAAACATATAGCGATAACGGAAACTACGGGAAAGTCTAAGAACATTATACAAAGAAACTAAACATAAACTTCACATTTCACTAAACAAAAAAACACTTTCAGTATTGAATCTGGGGAAAAAACGAATAAACACCGATGCACAACGGTCCAGAAACCACATGATCGTCAAAAGTTTGTAACTTTTGATCTGGGAACATTTTTTGAGTTCTGGAATTTTTTTAATGATCTAAAAATTAAAAACCGGCTAATTGGTTATATTTTAGAAATATATCCAAAGTTGATTACTTTACGTATTTTTCGATTGCGAGGATTGACATTTTTATTATATTTTGTTGGTGGAATGTTCTTAGAATTTCCCCTAGTTTTCGACATTCTTCAATGACTCGATTTTGTGCAAGGAATTACAACAAAAAAGACGACGGTTATAATTTCTTGGCTCAGTACTGTACGTGGGTAAATTAGCAAGAAAGACAAATGGACGGGCAGATGGAGGTACAGATGGATGGATGGAATCCAACAGATGTACAGATTCCAAAGGCAAACTTCTGTAAAGACAAACACACACACAGGCACACAGGCACAGCCGCCACATCAGCTGCAGCAGCAGCAGCAACAACAAACGACAACAGAAAACAACCACATTAGTCACGTGCCTTTTATTTTGACGTTTATGAGCATCGAAACTACAATTGATTAACTCGACTGTCTTTTCTTAACTTCTTTTGAAGCTGGCAAACTAAACCACATAAACTTTAAAGTCGGTTTTTCCATCATTTTCGGTAATTGAGTATGTGAGCCTGAGCTCAGCAGAGTTATGGCGGTGCGGCGGCGGCGGTTAAATGGATGAATGAATGTTGTGTGGTTGTGCAGTGCTGTGCGGTGCAGCCAGTGTTGTGTTCGCATGTACGTACATACATATGTGTGGACGAATGTGTGATTTTTGGCTGTTAAATTGTTGGGTATATTGGTTAACAAATGTTGCCGTATATTTCTTATTTTGGCTTCTTTCTTCTAAACGTGTGTAAGCTGGCGAGTGTGTGTAACGTTTGTCATTCATTTACGAGATACGAGTGCTCGGCTCAAGTCAGATCAGCTCAGCAGAGTGATAAAATAAAATAAATGAACTCTTAGCTCTGACACTTTTGGCTGCCGCCTGCTGCCGCCGTTGCAACTGAATTGCATGAACGGTGGTGGTGTTGATGATGTTGCCGTAAATTGTTATGTTTGTATTCGTATGTAATAACTTACACACTCTACACATGCAGACATACTCAGCTCTGGCGTATGTACAACGGTAGTCAAGTGTAAATGAACAGGTTGATGACAGGACGCTTGTACGCTGTATTGTGATCTCTGAGTATTTCAATTTCCATCACTTTGACGGTCCTGCTAACGTCTCATAAACAAACAGAGTAATGCATATTGTAAAAAGTGGAACCAGCGTCAGAATAAATGAAGTAAAAACTTTCCTGGGGATTCAACGACTTATCGTAACCATTGCAACTATGTTTATGTCGGCTCAAAGTTCACATGGATCATTCGATGTATGTGCGGTGGTGATGCAAATTGGCCAATAAATGTTCCTCTCCATTCTATCCGCCACTCGCAAATGTTATGCTACAGAGCTATAAAATATTACTGTTATTTAGTGAGCCCCATCTATGCTGCCTGTACACAGAAAAAAATACGGGCCAAAAATGTTCAATTACTGTCGTAATTGAAATTAAGCTTGGAAATCAATTAATGTTGTAATTGAACTTAGAAATTCTTGGCGAAATCCATGTAAAAAATAGTAAAAAATTCAATTACTTATTTAAAATTTGAGTAATTGAATTCACAACTTTTGTAATTGCAAGAAAATAAATTAAAAAAGTAATTGAATTGACGAATTCCATACAAACTTCGTAATTGATTTCAAAAATATGTTTTTTCTGTGTAGGCATGGGGGACATCAATCAGTTTTCATCGTTTGCTTTCATCTCTTAAAAGTTCAGTGGCTTTACGAGTATTAAATACTCTCTTAGCCTTGTACGACTTCTCTTGACAAGTATTGTAGCATTTTTAGACGACTTTCAACCGTAGCAACCTTTCAGTATCAGATTATGTAAAATATCATGCCACAGAGTTCAGGAAAGTTCACCGGCTGTGCCTTCATGGAACAGTAAAGAAAACACGCAGGCAAACTTTGGATTTATAAGTATTTGATGCGAGGAAGATAAATATTTAATTACACTCTGACGCCATTGATTTTATTATGGTCTGACCCTTGTTCGATTATAACTTCCAAGGCATTCGTCTAACGAATAAGTAGGTGGCATGTTTCGATTATCATCAAGATTACATGTATTTCTACTGTTCAGTTATTTAGCTCAAGTTTTCCACAGTGAACTTAAAAGGATCTTATATGGATGCGGCGCTAGTTCACACTTACGGTTTAGTCTAACAAACAACAGCTGAGTGTGTGTATATTCATTTAGGCTGCGCCGACATGTTGTTATTGGTCTGTCACTCTTAAGACGGCTAATCGGTGTTTTGACATTTATCTGGTTGAGAGGAAAATATTCGGCACAATGTTCGAGATTATATTCGGCCTCATTGGATTAAGAAGGCGATCTGTTACTTAAAATGTCCTGTGCAGCCTAGATTTTTTTTGATTGTCAGCCATCATTAGATGGCTCTGTAGTTGGCAATCAACCGAATGGCCTGTGTGTATTGGTACATGTGAGCAGTACCTTCAACCATAACTTTGTTACAGATTGTGTGTGTTTTTTTTTCTTCTTCTCTTGTCGTCATTATTACTTCTGTTTTGTGGCAAACAATGGGTTTTATGGTCCAAGGTCGCCCCTAAACACTTGACGTTTTTCACCGTTGTCATCCGTCTAACAACACACGTACGTACACCCATATGGATGTGGGTACATACGTACCCACGTCCAAATGTTACTGTGCGAATAGTACAACAACTTTATTTGTTTTGATTTGCGATGATTGTAGCTGGTTTTTTTTTCTGTTGTTACTTTCGTTCGTTTGTTTTCATCTCCGTGTGTTTCGGTTAAAAAAGCAATTTTCTGAGATTATTTCCCATTATACAAATAAACAACAAAAATAGCATCTGACGGCGATGACGACGAAGCACAACAACAAAACCTAAATGCAGATACATTGAATGCTGCCACTACCGTACCCAAGAAAGACGATTTTTTTTTTTTTTTTTTTTTTTGCAAATATGTGGCAACGAGGCGGGTTTGGAAATGGGACAACCAACCTCGAAGCGTTGAGCATTCCATATTTTTCATTGCGAAAGGTCACATTCTTCCGCATGAAATCTTTTCTAGATCTACACTAGTCTATAAGGATCTGTTTGTCCATAGACTATTGAATAAATAAACAAATACAGACAGCATTATTTATGGATATATTTGCATTTATACAGGGTCCGCCATCTAACGTTTTTTTTTCAACTAGTGCTTATTTCGTTTTCGTTATTTTCGTAATCGGGTCATGTTGAACGACTTTTTGTTTACAAAAATTTAAGAGGAGGATATTGGCAGGATATTCAACAGGACGGCGCTACGTGCCACACAGCCGCAGAGCTGATGTCGTTAGGCTACTGCATGGCCAGCCGAAGCAGCCATTTGAATGAAATTATTTTCCATTATTAACCGGAAGGACTGTACTTTCAAATAAAAAGAAAAAAATTGAGAAAATATCCAGTAGTTTTTTTTTATAGAATTTTCAAAAAAAAAAGTTATTGGGCGGACCCTGTAGTTAATTTGATGTATTGCGATCCCCTATAACTTGGTTCATTTATTTATGGTAAATGTTTGATTTTATTTCGTATTTCCTGACCCATTAAAATTCATCATATGAAGTAAGACAGATGAATATGATTTCCAAGTTACGGTTAGATATTTTTGCCCAGAAAATGTACATTCGATGCATTCTCATTTAATTGACATTGCGTAAAAGTTTCTCTTTATTGCATACATAGAAAGAGGATTCCAACTCTTGTCAGTCCAATCTGTAACTCCAGCAACTGGCAGGAAATTTGTCATTTAGTTAGTCATTAGTCAACATCAGATTTTAAAGGCAAACATGTCCTGAATTAGTTGGTGCTTATGTCGATCCTTCCACATCTCTGCATAAAATAATTTCCGTTCATACCCCCGTATGTGAGTTATTCCCCTTGTGGAGTTTTTTCTTCTCCCAAAAAGGAATGCTGGTCCAGCTTCGATTCCCATTCCTTTTCGATGTCCTCTGGCTTTCAGCTCTTGTAGATTCCATTAAAAAAAACGCCTGCATTTCGTGTCTACAAAAGGTTAGATGGCGTTTTTTCCGATCTGCCCTCGTAGGTAACAAACAAGAAAACCTACGACAACGAAAAGACACAAAAAGCATTTCAAAGATCTTTAGCGGGTGTGTTAACAACGCCAGCGAACAAATGATAATGATAATAACGGTAACAATTGATTTTTGTCTTCATGTCTTCTCTGGTATTTGGATGTGTTCGTTCGTGTGTGTGTGGCGGCGTGACTGCATGTGTCTTACTCAATGTATATCTGAAATTAGGGGTCAAGTGTTAGATACAGATGATGGCATTGTTGTGGGGAAGTTGCCATTGGGTGGAAGTGGTTGGTGGCTACGATCTGCGAGCGTGTTCGTGTTCGTGGTCAACATCGTCGTCGATAAATTGTTCCGAAATGCGATTAGTCGTTCAGCGTGGAAATTGTCCCAATTTTGATTATTATTTCATCTGTCGGATGGATGGACGGACTGTCTGTTTGGCTGGCACAAGGGAGTGAGGGTTTAATTAAACTTCTCTGCTGCATTATGATGATTTGATTTGATTTGATTGCTACTGCTGAGCATAACCTTCGCGGGTGTATGTATGAACGTAGTGCGGGCATTTTGAAACTTTTTTTTAATGAACGATGGTCATCCGAAATGAAATTCATTCATAGGACACAAACACACTCACACCTACCGACATACGTACATTTGTACCGTTAATGAAACGCCAGGCGGACAACTGAATGAATGAACGTATTTTTTTTTTGCGCCCATTCACGATTATTGATGTTATTTCCTTTTGTGATCTGCAATCATGTTTTTCGCTCATTTTTTTTTTTGAAAATCAACCGAATTTCGAGTAGTTGGCCTTTTTTCGCGTCCACACATTGCGTGTTTTAATGCAAATTCATTTAGAAACAAAATCTGTATGTCTTGTTGTCGTTTTTGAGTTCAAGTTTGAATTTATTTGTTGCTGCTGGTGTGGCTGTAACAGAAATATCCAGCAGTGCGCGCTTACTTATGCTATACAGAAGATCCGATCCGGTGATGACGAAGATGACGGTGATGAAAGCGTTTCATTTAATGGCTGGTGATGAATGTGCTCGTTTAGGCTTAGTACGAGTGGAGGCACACAGTGGTACATATTTGAAGAGCGGCAGTTTTTAGTGGAACCCCCCCGGGTCTACGGTTTAATATTACTTGAGGATAATTTCTGTAAAAACTCAATTCAATAGCGGCTATTAAGTGAAGTTTGGGTGTTCGAATCTCGATTGTATTAATTCAAAATTTTTTTTTTTTTTTTTTTTTTATAACAAAATAACAAAAATACTAAATTCTCTTAGTCTAGAACTTTTCAGCTGTAAAATGTGTACCACTGTGTACTGACCCAGTGGATGAGCAACGAATTGATGACTGCGCATTTCGATAGTGATTATCTTTTGTTGTTGTTGTCGGCCAGACTGTTTTTTTTTGTGTGATAATTTTTTATCGCTTGTTATTACATATTACTGGTGTTATGCCAACAAGCTATAAAACTACTGTGAGTTTTATTGGGTCATTTCTGGAGGCGGTCGGGGTTTCCATTATTTCTGAGCATTTCCTTCCGCAGACGTAAAAGAAAAAAAAAATACGATTGAAATTGAAAGTGCGTAAAGCTGTTTGTTTTTATTTCGTTTCTGTTTGTTACGCGCCGGCTTGTATTTGTTAATGTTTAACCTTTCAATTTAATTTCAATTTTAAACAAATTTTCATCGTATCTTTTCTTTTTGTTTTTCGTTTTTTTTTTTTTAAAAGTAAACTTAATAATGTACATGTGTGTGGTCTCGATGGTTGTTTGTTGCTGCTGCTGCTGCGGCTACGGCTACTGTTGCTGTTCGGCTTTAACGGCTTAAGACCATAATTGCTCTTTTAACCGGAAAAGTTAAATCATTTTAATGGTGTTTACGAAGTTTTCGAATTGAAATTGCATTAATGTGGCTGCTACCGCTTCGGTTGCTGCTGCTGATGTTGTTGTCGTTGTTTCTGTAGTTTGTTGTTTTCTTAGCACTAATTGTAACTTGATTACACATGTCTTTTTTTTACATATACAAACATACGTTGGTATTATATGGTGGGAATTAAATCTGAATGCAGATATCGCAAAAACAAAACAAAAAAGATATATAGAATACAAATATGCGTTGAATGTAGATCAGTTCATCATTTGTCATCCTGTGGATATTGTTATGGCATAACCGTGAAATCCGGAAAAATTACCACATGTAGTGGCCGATGATATTAGACATCAGTTGATAAATGATTTTTAAGAGTTAAACCAGTGACGTCGTCGGTAGTGACATATGCGAATCTAAATCTAGTCGGCGAAGTGGACATAACATTTCATTCTTGCCCAGCACCACCGCTCATCTGATGTTAAATCAGCTGTAGCTCAGAAAATGTAGTTCACATTCGGCCCAGAATTCGTTCGGTTTCCAATTCATAGGAATTATACGACATTCGGCTCGGAGGTCGCAAACTGCGGAATTGAAATTATGAAAATCGGGGTATAAATAGCGAATTTGTAATCAAAATTTAAAATGAAGTAAACAATTGGAAATGTTTATTCGGAGGCAGCAGATCCAGGACTTTGAAAAAGTATGTGGGGTTTTTAGAAAACCCGAGAATTTGAAAAATCTTGATTTCCTGCTGATCGAATAGGGTGATGTTTTTTTTTTTTGTTACACACATGGTTTTATTTATAACAAAACCAGGCTTCACCTTGGGTGTCCGAAATGTGATTGGTAGTGTGTGCAACTTTCACTCAGCAAACCGTTTCAGCGGCCGTTTCCACCTCGAAAATGCCGCCGACTTTGCGAGTTAGAGCGTAATCTTAAGGCCCAATAAATGAATCGATGTTCATCTTCGTTTTTAGTTTTTACTAAAGTTAAATTTCAAATTAATTTTTCGAGTCAAAGTTTAAACGCTGTTTAATCCTTCAATATGGGGCGTTTAAACTGCAGTTTATGATTGTGACAGCAATCAACGAAAGAAGAAGAAGAATCAAAATTAGTTCGGTTCACCAAATTTCACAAATAAAATAAATTGCATAAATAATGCTGCTGTGTAATTTTGTTGAAGCTGCAATTGATTTCCAGCCTCCTGCAGTTCCATATCTGTGTCCTTTGCCCGTGCCAAAGTTCATTTAGCAGATTTTTTTTTTAATTCTCATATTTTTGCAAAAAATCTTGTGTGATCTTGTGTTAGTGTTGCCAACTGCCGAAGATGTAGATTAGTTTTACTGACCACTCATAAACGTATTTTAAGTTTAAACTCAGTTTTATATGAAACTGAGTTTTACAAAATCTTGACCCTTAGCCATGTGAAAGTTCTTTAGTAAAACCATTAGCCTTTCGTTGCCTGTCACTGAGTATAGAAATTTACTCTGATTTAGGGAAAGTTCCCCGTTCCATGAAATGCTATGGGAATTACTTACGTATGTGCAGCAGCGGCACATCCACCAGTGTTTTCTGAATTTAACAGCGGAATATAACGGAAGTCCGAAAGTGTACAAAGACTTCGAATTGAAGGCTTTAGTGTAGGAAATCCGAAGAAGAATTTGCATTTCCATAAGAAGTGTCACTATAACTTATTTCACTCAAAGGAAAGGAAAGCGGAATTCTATAGAACAGAAACTGTAGATCACTGGTAATGAAAAAATTGATCTACCACGACAGCCGAACAAATAGAAAACCATTGACAGCAATGTTTAAACTTTGATGGCGCTCAATTAGAAAGTCCTAAAGCACTAGCAATATTCATAAGCAGCGGCAATCACCATTCCTTTGACCCTTCCATTGATAACTTGTTTCGATCGTATGAAGGCGGGCACCTAAGATGGAAACGAACGTATGGAATCATTCTTTAAGAATAGATGGACAAATGTTGATGAAAAACCAGGGCCGCGACTTTTTTCATATCTTCCGCTTCCGTTCATATCTTCCGCTCATATCTCGATATTGGGCAAATAATGTTATCAACAAAATAAGCAATTTTGTGTTTGTGAACAATTTTAGTTGTACTCTACTATTTAGTGAGGCTATATTATTTTCTTTGGAATCAATTCTTGCCAATTCTCTCCATCTACACCTATCTAATGGTAGGACTTTTAATGGATTCCCGTTCTTATTTTGAGAGGCAGCGTTGTTGCTTTATACAGAAATATTGGTTAAATAATTGTTTTGAAATTTCAGCTGGTGAATTGTTGCACTTGATTTTTCCATCGCTGTGTAGAAGGCGTTGGATTAAAACACTTTTACTGATCGCTACGGACCAATCAATGCCATTTAACAGCAAACAAATCATTTCATTCATTTAAATTTCTTCATTTCACTTTAATGGGATGTAAACAAGCAGATTATACGTGTGAATGTATGTACATATATTTGTGTAGCACTAAACCTTTTGCTTTTTTGTTGTTGTTGTTGTCGTACGATATGAATCATTAAACATTTAGTAATGCTCTGCGCTACAGTTCAACTTAACGCCAGACTTCGTTAGCGTCATTTCTACACGCTCTTGTTCGGACCATCACTTTTTGGAGGGCGGTGGTGAAGGGGAAAAAAAAAACAAAAATACGTCTGTAAAAAGAAACACCGAAAAACGTCTGAAATTGAAATGTTTAAATGGCCATTTAATGCCGTGTTAACGCATAAGAAAATAATTTGATTTCACCAAAAAAAAAGAGGGGGAAAACGCAAAAGAGAAACAATTTTAACAAATCAATTACAAAACCAAACGAATCAAAATCGAAAACACTCTCACACCCCAAACAGTCGGGCAGCCCCGCGAGAATGGAAAAGCAGACGGCAGCGGTGGCGGCGGCGGGTAAATCAAATTTTAAAATTTCCTAACAAAAGTGTTATTGAATTTATGCAAAATCATTTCACTACTTTCCGAACGTATCCGGGGCATTCAAATCAAATTTCCCCACCGCCGCCCGCTCCGCATTCCATCCAAATCGAAAATATGGTGACGCATATTTGAGTAGATCCACTGGCACACAAAATGAATGAAATGAATATAAATAAACATAAATAGGTTAAGAAGAAAAGAAATGCATTTGCAATGCAAGTAGAGCATCATTTTGAAATCGGTGTCTCTAGTGCAGCTCACGCCGGCCGCCCCAGCTCACGCCGGCTGTCCCCATTCTAAAAATACTTGCAAGGAACGAAGGTGCTTTTTCGTTTAGTTTAGAATTTCATTAGCATCTTAAAAAGTATGAAAACTGTGATCGGGCCAATTTACATTTGTCCACAAGCAATATGGAGCGATCAGTGCGGCATGGTGCACACATTTCTCTCATACCGATCACCCACTGACTGTGCTTCTGCTGTTTGGTGTAGAACCTCCTTGGAGTGAGTGAGCTTATGAAACTCATATTTTATTTATGTTTATTATGTAAACTAGCCAACGGAATCTGCAAGGAAATTATATTCAAAATGACTCGTGGAGGTCATTCGTTTACACCTCGAATTGTGGACAACACACAAATGCATTGTGAAATTCTTAAAGCAATTTTGCTAATGCGCCCTAACTTTTTGCCTCATTCAAAGTGATCGTAAACGACGTCATCATCGTATGAGTCTGTGGCCACGTCTCACATTTCTATGCGGAGCGTTTATGACGATCCTATAAAAATCGTATGAAACGTATCATCAGCTTCCTGTTCTGTCTTGTGTGTGTCCGAATGATTTTATGGCCAAGTGGCGTTGTGGCTTTTTTTCTCTCTCTCCAATTCAAGCTTTAGTTTTATTCGATATTTATGGCCTTTTGTTGTTGCTGTTATCAAATATCATAATTGTGTTGTAAAATTGGCCATTAAACAAAATGCGCCGGTGACCAAACCGGGTTATTGTGGGTTGGTGTAAATAATTACAAATTCGTATAGTCTTCCGGTGGGTTGATCTGATCAGTGGGTTATGGATTATGGCTTATTGTTAATAAGAACGCGCAATGTAGTCTGTTTTTAATGTCAAGGACCACGCCTCTAAGTACTTGCGCAAATGCCTATGAAATCCTATGTTTGTATACATATATAGAAAGAAATATCCTTCATTGTTTCTAATGTTTTGAAATTGAAAATCTTAAAAGTCCGCTACTTTTTTAATGGAAATTCTATGATATTGTTTGCATTTTAGTTTTAAGTGAATCGTATATGCGGCGGCCCCTGTTTGTCTTTATCAAATGGAGCTTTAAAGGGGGGGACTCCGAAAGTGATGCTGCTTCGCACGTTATAATGAACATGGGACCTATTATAATCTGTTTAGGTCTTCTAAACATCGGCACTAAGTCACCAAGGCTGGGGAGTCAAGCGAAAATTGCTCGACTCCTACCCAGCCTTTTTAAATAGCTCGACTCCGACTTCAGCTGTTCAATAACAAGATTTTGAAAACTTTTTAGGTCTTCTAAACTTCGGCACTAAGTCATAATAGTTTGTACCAGGGCTGGAGAGTCAAGCCAAAATTGCTCGACTCTGGTCCAGTATTTTTAAATAATTCGACTCCGACTTCAGCTGTTGAATAACAAGATTTCGAAACTGTATTTCCGTCCACTATTCCTATTCTCAATATTGCAATGAAGTGCATTTGTATCTTAAAGATAAAAAAGTTCATAGAATCGAAAATATTTCAAATTATATAAAAATATTAGCAGATTAACTTGTTTCCAATACATTTTATTTATATTATGGGAAATGTAAGTAAATAAAACTCGATGTAGGAGTCGAGCAAATTTTTCGACTCCAGACTCCAGACTCCGACTCCGGGAAAATTTTTCAGACTCCACAGCCCTGCCTTGTACAACGTTGTGTTTTTACAAAATATTACGTTTTAATCGAATTTAGAATTTTTTTAATGAGTTCAAACTCAAATTCAGGAATTTTTAATAAAAAAATGTATTTTATTTAATTTATTTTTCCCATATTTCGTTCTTCTTTGAAGAACATCATCAGGGAGTACAATAACAATAAGAAATAAATAAAACACACGCAATAGAACGTAAGTGTTTCTTCTTCATCAGAAGTTGTCGTACGATATAATTGATACAAACAAAATATTGAACATTAAATTACGATTTAATTTTATTTTTACATTTTGAGTTTCAAGATTTGAGCAACACTAATTTTGACAGTTCAAAAAAATGTAAATGTTTTACTTTTGATGTGATTTATGGTTTTTCCAACGGCACCCTATTTGGAATAGATCTAAATAGGGTGATTGTTCTATGTAAATCATCTAGATGCTAATTTTTCCAACAAATTTTTCTTTTGGGAAAGTCTAGTGTAAAGAAATTAACAAGATTCATTGAAATCTCAAAATATATATCGAAAATTCAATTCAATTATCGTAAATTCTGATGATTTAGTGAAACCCTGTCATGTAATATGATCGGAACTTCTGGAATAGAACACTCGTTGTCGAGTGTACGTGGATACCGGGAATCTTAAGGAACATTCATCTTGTTTTCATAATAGTGGAGAACATTAGATTCTTATTCTCCCATAAGAATGGGAAGATAAGAAATACCACGACAAACCAATAATAAAATACTGAGAATGTTTTCTAAACCAAAAGTTTAAGCAAATTCCAAAAGTTATCCAATAATATCAGCAATTTGGTTTCATTTTTTCAATTGTTTTTTTTTCTCATTTTTTTTTTTGATTGAATATTTTCCATACATTGGGCAACAATTTTCCTCATCACATTAACAATTTTCGTAACAGCATCAAATTTATAATTTCGTGTTATAATTAATTTTTTTTGATATATTTTTTTTATCAGTTTTTAAGATTTCCAATGAAACTTTCTTAAAAATTATTTAAGGTTTGTTCAATTGTAAGAGCTTTTCAGTTTCTGCCTGTGTCGGAGAATCGAAAGTGATGATTGCAGTAATCATACGCCCCCAGGGTCTTTGGGACACAGAAAATTGATAAATCATACGAGTACGTAGAAATAAGTTATTCCGATTTCAGATTTCATAAAATTACTCAAAATTAGTATTTAATGAACCTATTATGTATTTGTAGCACACACATACAGACATACATAATTGGAACATGTCCAACATGTCTAAAACAAGTAACAGATTTTTGTTAACACTTTTGATTGAATTGTGAGTCTTTCATTTAATTTAAACATTTATTTCCTGCTATCGCAACATCAGCATCAGCAATAGCATCAAAATAATTATATTTTTAAACATGTGCAAATTGTTTAAATAAGAGATTGCATTAAGTTTATTTAACGATTTGTTTTTCGTGTGTGATTACGTCTCTACCACCACGAACGCAAGACCCTTCTCTTCTTCATGGGGGCAGCCAGCGCACTGCTGGAAAAGATGAATTCTTTAATTGACTTTTTAGTTTACCCAGATGTGTGCTCCGAACTTCGTTGGGGTCTGTTCTAAATGGGGCGTGTGTGTGTATGTGTGAGCGTGCAAGTTTTTGCAAATTAAGAACAATTTATTGTCATTTTTCAGTTTTGAAAGTTTTGCATTCGCTCGATGTGAATGAAACAAAGTTAATGTTTGCTTTTAATCCCGCCAACAAAGAACACAAAATGAAGAGTCTATGAAGTGGCAAACGTTAATTGAAATGTGTCGATTGTTTTGGTATTTTGTTTTATTATTAAATATGTTTATTTTAGAGACGTTATTCAAACACAAATTTGATTGCAGTACTAAACATAAACATACGTATAGAATTTGTATAACTTGAACGGAATCCAGACTTTTCCAATTAACTTAGTTTAAAAACTTCGATTTGATATTCTGTACAAATCTTAATCAATGCAAAATTCCAATACGGCTCTTTTTCTTAAGCAACAAAAGAAAACAATCAAAATCTATTAATTGAATCGTTTTCTTTACTTCGTCGGCTGCTGGATATTCACAATAACTAAACTGTTTAGGAATATCTTCTAATCTACAATTATTGTTTTAGGGTGATGCCAATGGGAACTACTTCCTTTTTCTCTTATAACCAGTAGACGGGTAAGGACTTGTATGAGACACAAACTTCAATAATATTCAATGCGAGATATTGTGAGTTTGAAAAAAAATTTGTATGGTGAGAGAATTTTGAGTTGAAGACAGCTATCATTATAGAAAAATCCTTCTGAGGAGATTTTAATTCAGCATACTCGGGTTAATCGGTACTCACTCCGGAAATATCCTCTCAAATCTTCACAACAGATTCTTACTATTTATGTCTTTAAAAACTTCCAATCAATAATTATGATAAAGAGTTGTAAAATTCAGATATTCGAGATTCAAAAATATTCGTACGAGTACTTGAGCTTTTATGAATAAGTCATAATTATAAGTTTCTTTGGCTCCCAACCTATTGCAAAACAAAGTTAGTTGAATGTGAATAATATTATTTGCCGGATCTTATTTACTTTGTAGGATCTGATTGCAAGTATGTCACTGACAAAACAAAAGTCAGTAGAATGTTAATTATTTGCAGGATATTATTTTTTTTCTGACTACCACTCAAAGAATGCCCCATATGAATGCAATCCATTGTGTTAGCGATGGGAAATAAGGGTATTGAATGGAGGACAAAGTCGTAGAGTTTGTTGATGTTTGCGTTGAATTTAATCATTTAATAGCAGGCAGGAAGATAAGCGTGCATATTGATTACTAAGACCATGTAATTTTTTTGCAACGTATTGAATGTAATCACCCTGACTCATTTTGTATTGATTACTTCATTTTAGAGGAAAATAATTTTACAATAGTCCCGTCCCACGCATTAATGAGAATTAATATTTTTTCCGAACTGATGATGAAACATTCTGGCAAATCTGTACATCACACATTGAGTTCAAATTTGGTCATATCGTAATTTGATTTAAATTGAATTGAAACGTACTTAAGTTGTTCTGCTTTTCCAAACAATGTGTTTTAGTTCTTAAGCGGTATTCGTACGTACCGCTTTGTATCAAGTACGAGTATAAATTTCGCAAAAATTAGACTGTATGTTCTTATTTTAATTCGATTCTTACTGAGCAATTGGAGTACAATTTACTCAATTTCAATTTATTTTAATTATTTACATTTTAAATGTGTTGCAATTGAGAAAATTTCCTGATCTCAGGCGACCACGTCTTTTTCATTTCATTTTCTAGTTCATTTTTCTAAATTTATTTCCTATTTTTTTCATAAAAAAAAATTTTTGTTATTCGAAATAATTCAGATTTTTAGTTCATTTTTCTAAATTTATTTCCTATTTTTTTCATAAAAAAAAATTTTGATATTCCAAATAATTCAGATTTTTAGAAGGTATCATTTGAAAAACTGGCAGCTAAAAAAATGTTTTTCATTATTTTTTTCATAAATGCATTTTTAGAGAAATAAGAAGGAAATGATTGTCTCATAAATGTGATTATTCTCCAGTCAAACAAATAAACCGATACAAAGGCAAACCTGGCGATTACCAAAATTCTTCGCGCAAAACAAGTCGAAAAGAGACACTTTTGTTTTTATTAAAAAAAAAAATGTTGTATTCCTGATATTCATGATTCCGAAATAAACGTTCCAACCCACTAAGTTCTTCAAAATTCGTCTAACAACCAAAGACAAGCTAGAGGACAGACGGCTAAGGTATGCAGTTGTATACGCATCCGTTTGGTAATTGCGCCAGATCACTGAGAGAATTTTCGTCGTAATATTTAGAATTTTGTCATAAATATTGAGCCAAAGACACTGTTTATAGAATATGTGACACGTTTCATAAAACTTCATATTGATGAAAATAGTCATACAAATTATGAAAATTTATAGTCGCCGTCTACCGATATGACTTTAAAACATCAAAAATAAATTTCGGAAATATTTACTACAATTTTGTTTATGTATTCTTGATCTATATTCTTCATACAGTTTTGTTTCTGTCAGTCAAGTTTGAGATCATTGATTATTTCTATTTCATTGCAAAAATAGATATTTTCAATAAAGACTTCAAGCATTGTGTTCGCTTTGATTGCAGTCAAGGTTTCGAAAGCTTCCACACTTCTTTGCAATGATTTCTGCTGTAATTATTGGTCGAATATGTGTCATAGTTCTACACGAGTGAACGAGACCTACTGCTTAGTAGCGCATAACCCCAAAAAAAGTCTCTACCCATATTATGAGGGAAAAATAAAATGGATTTTTATCGATGTCATTGAATATTGAATACTGTCTGAAACCCATTTAATAGTGTTTCAAATATTGAAGATTTGTGACGAACGAACAAATTAGTTTTATTCAAAAAGGTGTTACTTTGTCTTGTAAAATTAAAAAAAAAAATTATTTTAAACTAGCTGAACCGGGCAAACTACAAGTCTGGTTCCGTTGCAAAGTCATGGCAGATTTATATTTCGAAGAAGAATGAAACGCCACTATACGCTGAGTAAGGACCCAACGCCTTCAGTGAAACACAGCATAGGCTTATCGCGCTAATCTCTAAAAACACAAAAAAACTAAATATTGCGCCATCTGTCGGATGAACCTCAAACTACACAGAAACACTCACGCACATAAATTTGGTCAAAATCGGTGCAGTAGTTTTTGAGTTTAGCGATCACGAACATACACGTAATTTTTATATATATAGAGATATTAAAATGAATTTGAACTATTTTTAAATAATTGTTACTCTTGAAAAATTAAAAAAAAAAATTAAATAATAATTATTATTTTTATTATTATGATTATTGCCAGCCAAGATCAGAGGTTTTGTTCTTGATTGAAATAATTGGACAATTTCAAAAAAGTTTTAATAGTTTTTGAATTCGAAATAGAAAATGTATGGGGTAATTAGAATCTTGAAGCACGACTTGGCTGCCTTATTCCTTTTTATCATTTCTGCCCAACAATTCTGTTGTCTTTGTTACCTAATGCATAATTTTCCTCTATTGACCCTAAAAATGTTTCAAACTTATTGATACCGAACTCAATAGGGAAATGCTTGCTTTACCGCCGGCACTTCATGTTAAATCCATTCATTCAATTATTTCTACTTAAAAGTTGTCGATAACTTAAATGTGGCTTATGCACGAATACTCATATTCGTTTTATTAAAACGCGAAATTTCTTCCAAGTGATGCGTCACTCTGTGCTTAAAAACTGAAATTTCAAAAAGAAAAAAAAAGTACAATTCCATTGCACAATTTAGTTTTTCTCAGTCTCAATTCTACCGAACATCCTCCAGATTTTTTTTTGTGCATAAGATTTATAACATCCTGATTCCACACTCATACACACACGCAAATTCATAATCGAACCACACATTGTCATGCCTTGAATGAATTCTTTGTCACCATAAATGCTACACACACACACGCACTCACTCGAATTTCACTCACACTCATATACAGACACACAACGAGACAGATAGAGAGAGAGAGAGAGAACCAGATCTGCTCCATGATTCGTAGTAAAAAAACCAAATAATTTCCATAAAGCCAACACACGGATAATATCCGCCCTTGCGGTTTATGGAGACGGCGAAATTAGCATAACAAAATTAAATTCCACTAATCGAAATGTAACGGTACAAACAAAACTTACATTCTTTAGCAGCAAACGTAAATGGAATGATTGGCGCGCTGTGTATTGCGTCAAATCAGAGGAAAATGGCAACAAGTTGTCACCTGACAAACGGGGGCAGCTGCGGCAGAGGATGGCTTGAGATGATGAGGCCGCCGATGATAAATTTTCCACGTAACATGCAAATTATAAATATCCGCGCTAGATGGGTTTGTTTCAGTTTTCTCTTGGGTTACTCAATAGCAACCACTAGTTTTTGTATGCCTTTTTTGCTGTTTTGTTTGTTGTTGTAATGCGAGGAGAACGATTAAACGGATATCCGCTTTGGTTGTTGTTGTGATGATTGTAGGAAAAATAAAAACTCGCGTACCAGAGGAAGAGCAGAGTGAATGGTGGCTGGCAAAAGATGTTGAGGAGCGATCAGTGGGTCGGTCTACTGCTTGCGGTGAAGAGGATGTTGATGAGAGGTGTATTTTTCAATCTTCAACAGCAACAGCAACAGCGACTACAGATGGTCGTTGGCCGTTTTCTTTCATATTTTTTATACGCTCACAATTATGTTTAGGGGGCATCCTTTGGATGTGCAACAACGTTAATGGTTGGCTTTTAGTTGAATGTAACAGGTACTCGAGAGGTGTGTGATGTTTTTGTGGCAATTAAATTAGTGCACTTATTTTTCCGGAAGTTAAGACACACACTCACTGACACAGACATACATACGTACTATGTGAACGAGTGGATGCGAACATGAACACTTGATGGGGACCGTTATTGATTGGCGCGCCAGAGCACAGAGTTTCTTTTATTATGCATATCCGTTTGAATACCGTTACGATGGGAAACTTTTTTTTTTCGCAAAAGGGAGGAAGGAAGTGTGTTGTTATTTGTGTTGTTTAAGCACCAAAGAAGAAGTTTATTATTCTGACCGTTGGGTTTTTTTTTGTATATTTTTTCTAGATGTCTGGTTGTCGGTCGAGATTAAAAAAGACACTGCAATTTTTTAAAAATGTCCATATACAAGGACTTTGAACTCGATTTAATTTTTGTTCAAAACTTATGTTTCTTTTTTTGTTTGTTGTATTTGTAACTTGTGTTTGCTGTTGTTTTGTTGTTGTTTATTTTATGTTTGTTTACTCTGATTGTTATCCGCATTCGGTATCCTCTTTACGAAATTAACAATCAATGACTAAATTTAGTGATCAACATTTTCATGATCAATTTCACGCACACACACGCACTCACAGTCATATCATGTACCACACATAGGATTTTTTTTATTTTTTAAAAAGAGCGCGCATTTGGGAATTGTCGAGTTCGAAACGTCTTCTCCAAAAAAAATGGCGGGGGCAAAAGCAAAGAGTTTGTCTAGTGTTACAAATTCACTGTTTTTCATTTGTTCGCACTGTCTACACAACAAACCCACAAAAATGGTTTTCCTTCAGTTTGTTTTTCTTCTTCTTAAGTTCAATTTGTAACTGGATTAACCCGTAATGACGACCATTCTCTACAGGTACGTGATGAAGTACTGAATTCATAACAATCTTAACGCTTCAGCTTTACCCCAAACAAAATACAAAACTCACTGGAACAAAAAAAAACACACACATCCCAACTGACAAAACAACAACAAAACCGAACGAGATCAACTGTGAAGTGAATATCGTTGAGTACACACTCACACACACACACGTACACTCTGTCACAGTCAGACAGAGCCGACAGAATTTGCTGTCTGTGGCTTCAAAATCTATTCATCTCCATGCTAAGCCGAGCCCGAAGTCAACGTCGCCGTGCACCAGGCGGCCACCAGAAAAGAAGACGACCGACAACAACGAGCAAGCGAACGTACGAAGCGATCGTTGCGCACAGCTACACCACACCACCTCCAGAGAGGAGTCAACACAAGTCGCCTTACATACAAAACTGTTACAATTACAAGCAATTCAAATCAAGCGAAACCAACACCAGCCCGCACTGGCAACAACATCATCCACATCTCCACCACGGCATCATTACAAAATAATAATAATAGAAGCAACAACAATAACAAACGCAGTCGCAGTCGCTGCTGGCGCTGGAGCTAACGCAGCCACAACAGCGTCGACTTCTAAGAAGCTCTTACAAATGTTGAAGCTCCAAAGCAAAGCATCCCAACCATCCTTTGCAAAAAAAAAAAAAAACAAAAATCCAACGACCAAACAAACACACACACATGACCAAGATCATCGAAATCACCAACAAACCAAAGTGAGCGCCGTCGCGCCACTTCTCCCTTTTTGGCTGCAAAAGCCCCAAAATCAGCTCAACTCAACTCAATGAATGAATGAACGAACACAATCGACAAACGAACAGACAGACTGACGGAGGAGCGAACTCCGCACCGCACCGCACAGCCATGAATGTTCAGTTATACACAGTTAACTGTTTTCGTAGTCTCCAGCGTAGCCTGCTGCTGCTACGATCAACGGCTACGTCAGACGGACGCTACAATTGCACAGTCATCAGCTGCGGCAGCAGCAGTTAGTTGGAGCACGTTTTGGCTGGCATTCCATTTAAAAGTTGTTACTTTTTTGCATCCGAAATTGGGTGGAGTATCTTCCGCCCAACATGTATTTGTAGCATGCTTTTGTTTATCGTCTGCTCGCTTTATTGTTGTTATTTGAGAAGATCTATTAAAAGAGTATGCCAGTGAGAGCCAGAGAGAGAGAGAAAACTCGAAACTCATGGAACGGAGAGTCAGAGTACAATTGAGACTGACTTAACCGAGAGGAGAATGTAATGTTTAGATTCCACACAAGAGTCGACGGTTAAGAGAGTGTCTAGGGAATTGTGGAATTATTCAATGAACGTAGAACGTCGCTTAACTGTTGCGAATATTTTAAAAAAAAAGTTGGAAACATACTAGGGTAGGATATGCTATTGTCATTGGGGATGGATTTCTGTATTATTCGATTTTTGTTTTCGAGGTATTAACATACATATCTCCCAAAGTCATCTGACAAAGTCATTCTTCCCTAACTTGTGATTTTGGGGTTGTTTTGTATTTTATAAGTGCTTTCAAGATTTTAGTTACTGACGAAATTCGTACAAAAGTTTTGATTTTTATATTATTATTATGGGTCCGGTCATTGTCAGAGATCTGAATTAAATTTAAGTTGTTGGTGTCTCAACTTTCTTCAACATTTCTCCCGGAAAACAAAAAGTTTCATACTTTACTGCCAGTTGCTATAAAACGAATTTGTTCGAGCGGGTTCCAGACATTATTCAATTCTGGTTTTCAGATATATCTCAGATTTATCACAATCTCAAAAGAATAAGCCCCCAGTTCTTATCCAAAATCCATTTTATTGCGCCTTCAATGTTGAAAACTTTCAACGAACGAAGTAATTCTTTTTATGGAAACAGGCAGTCATAATAGACACTCGTTGCTGAGAAGTTTTTTTGTTTCGTTCTCATTTTGTTTTTACCCACATTTTTTGTTTTCCTATATGGAAATTAGTTTTGCGCACTCCTACAACTGATAGATAAACGCAAACTGAACAATAATCCGCAGTAACGCGCATTCCTAAAAAATAAACAGGGCTTACTAAAAATATAGGATAACTGCCACATTTCGTACTCAAAGATTCTATTTCATTTGAAACTGGCTTTGCTAAACTGAAAATTTTCAATTAATTGGAAAAAAGTTTTTAAATTCGAATTTTATTAATAAGACGCGAAATAAGACACACCTCACAAATAATTAAGGCGTGTACTCCATGTCAAGGAATATGAGATTTATTTATATTTGTAAGTATTTTCGGTTTCTTATTGCTGTCGTAAATCATTACAAACTAAGACTTCGATATCTTTAAAATATATAAACCATATGTAATTGTATTCGGAATATCTAAACTTTGATCTTGCTATATGAAATCGTATCGCGCCTGTCGACCTACCAACTTTAATCCTACCGACCGCCTGCCTTTCTGTACTTGCGAACAGGTTTACAGCATTTCTCTTTTATTCCACAGCATGGCTTAGTTTTTCATTTAAAAGAGTGTTTTTTCAACAAAAAAAAAGAGAGCACACATTCTCCCATTCACTCAGTCTCTTTAAGCGACAAACTTTCCATGTGTTCAACTCAGTTGTCACACACAGCAACTCTAACTACAACAGCTTTACAGTTACATAAAATCTGAACGATATTGACTTTTTTAGATCAGTATGGCCGGAGACGTTGCAGCAGTAGCATGCTGGGCAGCAGCGGCAGCAAGAGCTGTTAGCGAAAAAGCTATGAGGTCGAAATACGAGAATGTAAAATCCCATACGCCTGTTATTGTCAGACTAGACAAATCAAATGACGCGTTCTAGGGAACTGAATCAGGCCATATGTTAGGAGGGAGAAACACGAGGTCGATCGGTTGCTGTAATTTTGTGTGCGCATTGTCAAAAGCTAAAGAGGACTTAATGTATTTACAGCAAACTAGACGGGAAGACAGACCGAGCGGCCGACAGTGAGACGCAATAAATGATGGTCTTTGCTGAGATACAGCCATCGCACAGAGGGACTGGACAGTTGACGTGAATGCTGTAGATTAATTTTGTAATAAAACTAGAGATTGGAATAAGTAGAGCCACATCATTAAAAATTGGGCGAAATTTAAGGTCGGGTAATAATACCATTAAAAGTATTAGAAATGGGCGTATATGAGTATTGGGCAAAAGGGCGGGACACCACACATACAATTGATAATTTTACAAGGCGATTTCATATCTCTCTTGGAGGCATGAACACGAGGAAAAGAAAGTGTATAGGCATTGAATTGGAGGTGACAGGCCATTTATAAAAGAACCAGGCTACATTAGATTCGAGTCGGCCGATTTGATCCACGTGATCCACTTGATTTCTTCAAGTTATCCGAAATACATTATCGATAAATGGCTTCAATTTCTCAAACTCTATCACTTGGCCCACTGTACATCGTTAGGAGTTTTGTTTACAGGAATTCTTTCCTTGCACTACTTGTCGTAGTTATGCCGGCTTTTACATTCTGTTCATTTGATTCGTTTGTTGAAAGCGTTTGGCTTAAACATGTCATTCGTTGTCTTTCATCCGTCACTGGTAGCACGGTAGCAATTGATATTTGCCGCTCTACACATCATTCTGGAGCGGGGAAGAAATGACTGAAACTTGCCATAGAAAAAAAGAAAGTTGCTAAAAAGGGTTTCGGCGAAAGAATTTTCACCAAGTTTTGTACTGGAATTCAAAAGTGATCCATATGAAGATCGATCAAATCGGGAGAAGGGCCATAGTGAGTTAGTGTGCGCGCCTTCATTAGTTTGTTTACATGAGTGGAACTAGACGACGGCGCAATGGATGGCTGGTGGACAGTGACATATCTGAAGATTTAATAGATGGCCCCACAGTTGACAGCTGTGGAGTTGGAAGTACCTTTTCCGTTGAAATTTGTAATGGTATCACAACACTAGCCGCAAATGGTCACAACCAGTGTGTGTTGTCGTAGTGAATGAACACCAGCACGATGAGTTGGCTGGCTGGATGGTGGCATGAATGAACAACAGCGCCGACTGCAAGTCAGCCAGTGGTTCATGGAGAGCAATCGAAGGAACGGGCGACTGAACTGCATGAGTGTTGTTTGAGTGGTCCGGTCCGTCTGTGTCTGTCATGGAAATTTGCACAAGTTTCGGGCTACTGTTTCGTTGTACGGATCTCTAAGTCTAAGTCTATGTCTGTCGTCTGTTGTCTGCCGTCCACATATGCCTGTCCAGTTTATTTGTTTTTGGGATGCTGTCACCGTCGTGTGTCGGTGTGCTCCACGCTGTGTTTTTGGGCAAATCCAGTTTGATGCCGCCACAAAACAAAACTCATCATTATGACCATGTTTAGCAGACCCAAATGGTGTTACTTTGAATATTAAAACAAAGCACCACCGGACGACAAACGAACGGCTGATGATGGGACTCTTTCCGCTGCGCTTTCTGGGTTGATCAGTTACTGTTTGTCCATCTCCCTGTCTGTCTGTCTGTCCCTCCGTCCGTCCGTCCGTCCGTCCGCCTGTTGCCAATGTGGCAAAGGAAATCAGTATTGGAGTGAAGAGAAAGGTATCATTTATTAAACATGAGACATTGGCTATTTGTCATTCGTTCGTTTGGTTGCTCAGTTTAATTTACTGAATGGACGATCTGCAGTTCCTTCAGTACTTTCATTTCCTCGGAGTAACGATTAAGACGCAAATGCAAATTCAATGACTTGATTTGAATTGAAAACCCAGTGATTTGATTTCGTTTTAATGGCATTGTGTGTATTTATCGGTATTCTAGTATTTGCCCGAGGCTCTTTTTGAAGGATTCACGATTTTCTTTTAGGCTGAACGAATCTGTTTAGCTTAGCTGCGGTTCTCTGAAGGACGGGCAATTATATTTCTAGTGTTCGTTGTAGGTCTGCCGTTTTCTATTTTAAATGGACGATTACAGGAAATAAAAGTATTTATAAATTGATGTGTACTTGGTATGACTAATTTGCATTCGAAATCGGTGCACACAAAAATATAAATTATCATATATCTAACAGCGGTGGGGGGTTGTGGGAGGCTTTGGTCTGTCACTGCAAAAATCTAGCCATACGTCTACCCTTGGACCCTAAAATTAGAAAATGAATTTACTTTGTATTGTAATTAATAAATAAATAAATAAATAAAATAATTATATCATAATTACGATTTTTTTTCAAATACACAAATTGTAAATTTAAATTGAAAAATTCAGTATCCCCTTATTTTGACAATTTATCGGATCATCTTTTACTTTATCTTTCCATCCGAGTCAGATATTTGTTTGGTTCGCAGAATCTAGTGGCAAACTCTGTTCAAAATAAGGGGATATTGTATTTTTCAATTTAAATTTACAATTTGTGTGTTTGGAAAATGAAATCAATAATAAAAAATAATTAAAACTATTACAATACAAAGTAAATTTACATTATTAATTTGCAAATCATACTGAATATAAAATCAGTTTAGATCCCGGCGATTAATAAGCGTGGTGAGGGATTGTATTTGCTGAAGCCACCTACAATCTGGCCCCCACAATTGGGACTGTTTTCATTCCACCAAATGATACTTTGGTAAGACATAATATCTTCTCTATGCATTAGCCATTCGGAAACAGTTTTAAAGTGTGGGTCTCGAACCAATAGGAGTACCGGGGGTATTCCGTTACCTTTTGGGACAATTTGATGATAAACATTTACAACTGAAGATACTTCTGTAGCTTCCGGCCAGGGAGTATATCAATTATCGTGTAAAGTTCACTTTGTTGACAAAAATTGTTGTTTTCCCACATGGATTGTTGAGGGAAACACGTATAATTTGAATAATTGTAACTGGAATGAGACGACGACGACGATGACTGTATTGCATTCGATAGTAGTCTTCATACGACATAGTTGCCAGACCATGCAAACTGCCTAGCAATTGATTTACTTTTCAATTAAATATCATTTGACATAGTTTGACATCTCCGCAAGAACAATATTTCTGTGATTTGATTTCCCAGCTTCTTCGTGTGCTTCCTGGAGGACATAACAAATTAATTAAATCACGGATGGCATCGGACTGGGGGCAAAAGTCCAGATACACACCAGCATGTGCATGTTCACGTTCACGAACGTGACACAGAGTATGGCTGACTCTGTATGGATAAAATGTGTGTCCGTTGACTTGGCCGGCCGGCCGGCCGGTAGATAGTCGTCTATTTGGAAATGAAAGTACCGTTTATTTAAATTGTCATTTTTGCTCCATTCGTGTGGTCTTTCTCCGAGGCGTGTGTGTGTGTTTGTTATGTTGCGATTGCAATCTCTCGATGCCAATATTTTTTTCCGGCAACTTCCGTTTGGTGGTGGCATGAAAACAATTTCCTTGAGGCGGCAATGTTGTTGTAAATGTAGTTTTATTGCATTTATCAATGCGAAAATGCCGGATGATTATGTATCCCTCACTGTCTGGCTCTGTCTCGTTGGCCAGGGCAGCAGCTAGACGACCTTAAGAATATCACGCGTTTTTCTTCGCGCCACGATTCGTCGTTTCTGAATATGTCGCTTAATTGTTTTTTTTTTCGCGTTCGACTCAGTCTGTAATCGAATCACCACAACTCAACACAGCTACTCCACTCACGTTTTATTCTGGTTGTTGTTGTCGTCAACGCTGTTGTTGCTGTTATTTTTATTGTGTTCGGGCTTCACAACTGTTTTTTTTTTTTTTTATTTCATTTCATTTTGCGTTTAAAGTCAATTTTTAACTGGCAACTCGCGTTATTTACAGAAGACCCGCCCGCTTCATTTTAAAGTGGAATCAGCGAATGAAACGAAAGAAAAACGAAACTAAAAAAGCACTGAGACGTGTACAAGAGCAGCAACAACAACGACATCATCACCAGCAAACAAATAGACGGCTTATGTATGTATGTGTCGGTATGTGTGTGTGTGTGTGTACATAAAGCAAAATACATTAAATAATAGCCCCATCCCCATATACCAACAACAACAAGAGCTACAGCATATACTTGACACACACACACACACGAACGTACATTCGTTTGTACATACTCGTACTACTTAGTCCAACATCGTGTATGAACTGAATAAAAGCAACAACACAACATCATCACCACAGCCAGTAGACGACGAAGACCAGCAGAGCGTATTATATTTGGTATGCTACTCTCTTGTCGCCGGCATTGTTGTTGTTTTACTACGGCTGCCGTTGTCTTCGGTGTGTATCTTCGTTGTCGTTGGTTTGTTGTTGTTTTGATGATGTTAATGTTGAAGGTGTGGTGGTGGGGCCGGAGCTGGAGCTGGTGGTGGCGATGGTGGTGGTGTTGGAAGGGTGATGGTGCTGTGGAGGTGTCGGCGGTGGCTTTTGACTAACTGTCGTAGAGACGTTGTCGCCAGGTTTTAACTTACGTTATCAACGCCATCGTGAGCGATCATTCATTTGCTTTATTTTTTGTTATTAAGACTTTTTTTCTTCATAGAATCTCTTTTTGTTGTTATTCGGATGAGAGAGAAAGAGTGAGAATATGTTAATATCATCGTTGGAATATATAAATGAATTGTATGTAGATATGTGTGAATGTATGCGTGTGTTCATATTTTAAAATAGTGAGGAAGTTACCCTAATGACGATTCGTCAATTTGCCATGTTGTACTCGACAACAATTTAAGTTTATTAAACAATCGATAAAGTATGTCCCTCACTGGGTAATTGGGTAATGCCAAAACCTGCAACCCAACGAAATATAAGCTTAAGACCAACTGTCTGTACGGCTGGGTTGGCAAGACAACTATCGAAAGGATGACTCAACACGGTGAAAATGTTCACTGGGTAATATTTCTACAAATCCACATATCTTAGTGAAATTGGGTCATATTTCCTCTCCTCTCCCAGCAATCGATTTTCATAACGGCGTCTCTCTAGAGTTCGTAGGCAGTCTGAAATTATATTGATTCGGACACACCTCAGGTTTGATAGGACAGTGCCCTTGTAAACACGGGACATCAGAACATCTTTGAAATGTTCCGATGTCAAATTACAAGCTGGGGATGTGTGACAGGCTCGCTCCTGGCACCTCCCATAATATTTTACGATGGAAAATGTAAACTCCCATTCTTGTAAAATTAACCGAAATACATAACAATAATGGGTGAGTGTATGTGTATGCGAACGTATACTTACTGCTAATAACGTATACGTACGTGGAACCCTCACTCGTATGCAACTAAATTCGTAAACATGCCTGAGTTATGTATGTATGTATGTACAGTCGAATTCAAATTAGCGCCCACCTTTTATTGAAAAAATCGCTTATTTGAAAGTAAATGTTAGTAATGCTTGTTCTGGATGATGCACGGTACTTTGCTTAAAAGAAAATGAAAAATCGTGTATGTGGAAAAATTGTGTTTAATGGAAAGACGCAGACTTGTAGGATAAAATAACACCGCTTAAAACAAACATGATGGATGGATGGAGGGCGACAAAAAATATTGTTGTGCCGGGCAAAACAAATGATCTCAACAAATTATTGGTCAACCACATTTAATACAACTCAACCAAATGATAAGTTCTTATTTTAATCCGAGCTCATAAATATGGAATATAAATTTTACATACATGTATTTTAATAGTTGTGCCACAAGTTTCTATCTTCGTTTTATACAACAGTTTCAAATGAACAGACTCAGTTCGTTTAAATGAAAGAGGGTTCAAGTACTTTTTACTTCCGCTTAACCGAATTCGCCCAATTTTTATGTTTTTTTTGTCTTTATCGATATTTTGCACAGCAATCTGAAAGAAACATAAAATGTAACATATTATGTTTGCTTTATGTTACGGATGAAACTTCTGAATGAGCGTGCCATAACGCCCCTATTTGTTGTTTGCCAATTTGAAACGAATTCTTTGTATTCCGTTTTTATAACAAAGACGGATAATATTACACGTAACTCTATCTCGTAACAATCTTAATATATATTTACCCTCGACACTGATTCACTGATTCACTGACTCTGTCACGCAGTACGTAGGAATTTAAATAGGCATTCTATAATTCTATAATAAATAATAAAAAAAATAATATTTTTTTTTTGTACAGAAATTGTGTTTTCCCCAAATTTTTTTTTTACCAAATTTTTTTTTTTTCCAAAATTTTTTTTTACAAATTTTTTTTTTCCAAATTTTTTTTTTCAACTAAATTTTTTTTCCAAATTTTTTTTTTTCAACAAAATTTTTTTTTCCACATATTTTTTTTTTCAACAAATTTTTTTTTTTCCACAAAATTTTTTTTTTCAACAAATTTTTTTTTTCTCAAGATTTCCAAAATTTTTTTTTTCCAAATTTTTTTTTTCAACAAAATTTTTTTTTCCATATTTTTTTTTTTTCAACAAAATTTTTTTTTCCACAAAAATTTTTTTTTTTCAACAAAATTGTTTTTCCATATTTCAACGGGCGCCGTAGGCGCATTACAACTTACTAGTTTTAAATAACATCAAAACACGAGGCCAATTTAACACCTCCCCCTCATGGTTAATTGCAAATCAACACATTAAACACCAGCTACCAAATGTTAGCAGAATACTGTTAGAATTTAAGCAAGTTGACGTATTTAGTTTTAGCTGACACCCTATTTTTTAAAAACGCTACCTATAGACTTGATGCGGGGTCTATTATCTATAGAACAAAAAAATACGGACTAAAGTTTTCTGTCGATTCCTCACCACCAACTTGCACTTTGCATTGCACAGATGGCCGCAAGGAAAGCTTACGGAACTCAGGAACGAGTTGGTGATCCCTTTGTTTTCTTGTACAAATTGAAAATATTCGTGGATTTCACGAGCAACGAAGACCCATGAGATAGGGCTTGCATTATTAGTTTCTGAAATTTTTGTAAAACCTATTTTAAAAATAAATATCCCCCTGAGACGGCAGTTCTGTTTTGTGACCTTTAAGCAAGAATCAGCAAAATAAACCCAGGTAATACATGCGTGTTTTAGATCGCTCTCGAAAGAGTTCTGTATTTGCAGCTGTTTGTAGAGCCCTACGTACTACCTAATTAGTCATATTATGTCGGCTGATGGATTTGTTTTGCCATCGTTCACTACAAGTCAGCATTCATTAAACATTCAAAGGAATCGGTTGCCTATCTTTTTTCCTGCCTATGATGTCTATAGAATCGTAATCTGTGATTGTATTATGGAATTCCATATCAGGCCTCATTACATATGAAATTATTCTGTCACTTAACATCATTCAGAGGGCTTTACAGGGCTGTCGTTGGTGGCATGTGCTATGAATCAGTTTGCATTTTGTGGGTGGGTTTTTTTTTTTCAGTATTTAGCTTAATATGACCAGACCTTAAGTATCACTGGCATGAGCCAATGATGTTGTTGACACGGTGCTTCAAGGCTCTATGAAAAATGATCCAAAAACAGTAATTCCCCAGAATTAATGAAAAATTCCACCAAAAGCCCAAAATCCAAAAAAAAAAAACGAAAAATAAAAAAAATTGGGAATTTTTCATTGCCCATTTTTTCATTTCATATGAAAAATGCCCCCCAAAAAAAAACAAAAAATTAAAGGTTGCCTAAAACTCCCGAATTTTTTGGAGAATACTTCATTTTTTTGGAGGCATTTTTCATAGATCCGTGCCTCAAGCGATCAATTAAATTTCGGGTAAACGTATGCTACGGTTATATCGATTTGCACAGATAACATGATGAGTACGCCTAACCAACTCATGGCATCCAGTCACAAACAAATCATTCGTCCGTTGCAATCTTTTTCCTTTCTACTAGGACAAAAATATAGATGTAAGGACACAAACTTCAATTGCACTTAATCTCTTCTAGCCACAATCTAAAGTTTATGATGGAACATGTTGACATTGGTGAATGCTTTAGTCTTGAACTTCTTCTATCATTAACATTTATTAAAAACAAGCGGTGTTGTTTGGCATTCTTTCCTCTGGCTTCAGGTATTAAATACTATTTTTTGGCAAGTCTTAAAGTAATCACACAAAATAAATAATCTTTCAGTTTGGTTGTTTGTTTTTTCATCTCTCGAAACATTACCCCAAACTGAGACACTCGACGAATCACTTCCTCTTTACCATATTTGTGGCTAAATCAGATTTAGATGTTTTTTCAGATGGCATTGACTATTGTTGTTTTTAAGGGGGGGATTATATGATTCCAACACCAGCAACAACCGACATCGTTAGGAATCAATTCAAGACTTGTAGCACCTAATCATCCTCAGATTGTGTGTGAGACAGCATTGCGCTCGTCTGGCCACATATGACATGTTGATGTTGGTTCCTACCATCGCAGTCTATGTGTCATGTAACGAATTAATTTTCAATACATCCATTCATCCAGCCAGCCATCCATCCAAACATCATCCATCCACTGTCTTTGTTTTCTGTGTTCAGTTTTTTTTTCTTCTCCCTCTTTCAATCATTTCACATCATAATCGACTTGTACGCGTGCGTAGGTGTCCATAATCCGTTCGTTAGATGACTGTCATTGTCTCTTAAAAATCATGTGTTTCATTCAATTCATTTCAGTTTTTTTTTCACTCGATAGTTTCATATTTTCAATATTTTTTTTTTTTGTCTTTCATCATCAAACACCATCAAAAGGCGTAACAAAAAAAAAAACTGTTGTTTTTTCTTCTATTTTCAATTAACCATATTTTTTTATACAACACTTTAAAAGGAACTATAAGTTGGGGACGATGTTGTTGCTTTGCATAATGTTCGAATGGGGAGGGAGGTGTGAACGGTTTGGTAATACACGTAAAACCGAAGAATTTTTGAGCTGTTTCGCAATCACGGACGAAATTTGGATCACAACAAACTGATTCTTACAGGACATGTCTGGAATTTTTGTAAACTCCTTAATCACACCATGCTCACACCTTACTGACACCCTACTTACACATACTCGTCCTTTAACCAACTCGTATTTTACTCTCACCTTACTCACACCTTACTTACATTGCACTCAATCTATACCCGTCCCCTTACCAACCTTTGCTCAACCCTTATGCACCCCTTACTCATCCCTTACTAATCTTCTCGTCGTAACCACAACTATAACTTAGGCGTTACTTAATTTTCTGGAACTCTTGATCACCACGATCTCTGTCCCGATTCGAATTCTATCCTAGCCTCAGACATGTGGTCATGGAAATGTAAAATGTGTCAGTTAGGCAACAATTTTGTCATTCTATTGTACATTGGCTGTGTTTTTTTTGTTCTATTCACGATTGAATAATGAAATCGTTGAAACATTTTTTGTTGTTCATTAAAAAGATGTCGAATATTTGTCCTATGCAAATAATTTATAGTCACAGGGGTTTTCTGCAGTTCGTTATTATCTTTCAAATAGTGTTTGCACACAGAATAACTCATGCTGTTTCTCTAATTAATCTAATATGCAAATATAAAGGTATCCACGAGTTCCTAGAACAATGGACTTCCCTTCAGATTGACGCCACTCAAAGGTTACTGATTCATGTTTAAAACCAATCACATACACTGATTACGATTAGTCCAACGTTCCATCAGCGGTGGAAACTTTTCCCAGTTCCGTCATTCCATTTGCAGCATTTCTTGACCTGTCCATAACACCCTCATTCGTTAGACATTACTCGGTACTACGTAATGTCACATTTCATTGGAATTTATTTTATTAAAATCGGTTTTTTTCTTCTTTCCAATGCATAAAAAGATCGTACGCGATGTTGTTGCTTTCTGGCGAAGGGGAAAAAGCCTTTAAGTAGTTTAATTTCATGCTTTGTTTGTTGTAAATCACAGTTGTTGTTGTGTGTGTGTGTGTGTGTGTACTGGTGGCAGTAAGTAGAAAGTATTTATGTACTCTGTGGTCGGACGGACAGAGCTATCTTCGGATTAGATTCACTCGTATTCCTATTGTCTCAATGTGTCAATCATTCCGTTCTTTCTTGTGTAGCTGTTGCTGTTGTTGTTGTTCATTTCTTCGCATTTCTTTCCTAGCCACCCCGATCGGCCGATTGCCAGCAGACCACCGTTCACTTTTACTTTGAATGATGTTTTCAAACAATGGCCGGTCGTCGGTTGTTTAGCCTTTTTGTTGCTTATAATCGATCACTATTGATCGATATCTGTCCATGATGCATTACATAAAATGTGCGATGCGGTTGTTGTTGCTTTTCTTCGTTAGTTGTATTTCTCTTTTTCACTTAAACAGAAGACAACAAATGGTAACATTACAAAAAGCTTTTAATGCGCATAACCAATAAATTCCAGTCCATTTCAGAAGACTCAGGAGGAGGAGTGCATATGACGACGCATCGTGTATCGCATCTCTTTGAAATCTTCAAGTTTTCATTTCATGACTTTGTGATTAAGTGCAGGCATGTTGTCATGTTCCATCTCGAAGATGGAAGTTTCTTTTAAGTAGTTTGTAATTTGTAGAAAACATAAAAGCATTTTTGTCCAATAAGAATATCTTCGTTGGTGCAAGTGCATCTGTGTTGTAGGTTTGGGCTTCGTAACACCTTCTAAAGACAGCAATAAATTGGCTCACTAACCTTTATTTTTGGTTTGTCACAGAACTAACCCCGGTTCATATCCTGGTAGGACAATCAAAAAATCGCAACTCGCAACTTTACGGGAAAGAGTGTAATCTCAAACATTTCTGGATAAAATTGTACGTGTTATTGATTTGAAAGATAGAGTACATTGAGTGCAAAAATTCCATTTGTTGGTCCCAAACGCGAGTAAATTAACTTTTCGATTTTAAATGTTAATACCTTAAAATAATCCCTCGCACCTTGCATACGACATTTTTTTTTTTGGCAGAACTCTGGAACGCGTCACATCGCCCGAGCAATATTTTCAAAGTCTCACAATTCGGCAATTTTGGTTTTCGGTGAAATTGCTTCTCATTGGTGAATATGATGTGTGTCGAAATGTCGGCTTTTACTTTACTTTGTTGTGTCATCCAATGGACGAATTGTAGGGCTGACACATGCGCAGAGCTGCCCCTTGGACAGAAAAAAATGCACAACAAATACGTAGGCGTCACTTAGTAGTTCCTAAATTTTTTTTTTAGTTGATATAGAAGTTGTAAGTACAGACAATTCACTGATCCATGGGAGCTTCTAGCACACATAAATAACTACTACTAGTTAAGAAATGTCCAGATATATGTTTAAGCTCGATTGCAATTCAATCGTTGTCGACTTACCAATCACTAATTATTTCAATCACGAATAGCCTGTGCTCATGATCTCCTACTGCTGCAGCAATAATTCGTTTGAAATATGCAGAAGATAAGAAAATGAGTAGCGTAGCGATTATTAATTGTATTTATTTTTATTATATTTTTTATTTTTATTAAATTACAATACAAAGTAAATTTATATTGTAATTTTGGGTTCAAGGGTAAACCGGGTGACACAGATCATATGGCTAGATTGCAGCGACAGACCAAAGCCTCTGGTGGGAATCGAACCCACAACTCCCACGATAATAGGCAAGTACTCTAGCAACATGCCTACCGAGCCAATTCGAGCGATTATTAAATCGATTTCGATTTTGTAGAAAATCGATATCCTTTGTTTGTTTATGAGCTTCCATCGAAAAGATCACATACAGACTTTTTTCCTCAAAAATGTATAAGCCGTTTGGTGGACCGATATGACAATTCTCTTGCCAAAGACCCCATTTGGTTTTTTTTTAAATAAAATCCAGTTTTCCTGATCGGTGCTTCCATTCCAACTATATAAAATACCGAAAAAATTAGTCCGAATAGTACAATATTTATTAAACGCCCATGTCCTGACAATCGCATTTTGTTAAAATTTGCGATTGTTATTTGAAATCGCAAAATTGGTGTCACAGAGATCGCAATCGCCTAATATTTGGCGATTGCCGATCACATGCTTTCTACCTGGTGAACTCATATTTTTTGCTTTGAATTTATTATAAAAGCATCAAAAAACAATGCAATTATACAATTTAATGTGTTTTCTCCCCATATGATCACAAAAAAATATATTATTCTAAAAAATTTTTATTAAAAACGTGTATTTAAAAATGTATAATGTTTCCGGCGCATTAATTCGTACACAAAGTAATTCGTACACGGCTCCCTGATTCGAGAGAAGTTCCCCGTCTGTTCCTTCATGGAATGTTAAGCTTGAGACAGATATCATCTCTTGCCAGGCAATGTGAAAACAGAAGTATTGAGTAAGAAGCTTTTAATTCACAGTGAGGATGAGTCGAGACATTGTCCATTCTTCTTCTTTTGAGTCTTCAAGACTTATGGTGAGCCCATAAATCATTAGAACAACATCACCATTAGAACCCGTTTAGTACCTAAGATGGGCCACAAATTATTTTTGTCTAGTGTTGAATATTTAACGGATATTCTGGAAATAATCGATTCATTTGTCAACAGAATCTACGATACAATTAAATCGTTAATCAAAATAAAGTAACCGGTTATTTCTAACATTTCGGTTAATCGTGACATCACCCTGTGAAACCAAGTATTTATGTCACATTTACCAAAAATAAACTATTTCAGTATTGCAATTCTGGCGAAAACCCGATCACCGCTGCAGAGTGGTCCAAAAACAAAGTTTGTAACTTTTGATTTAGTAAAGGAGTTACATTTTGGTTGTATGCAAGAAGTGAGGGATTATTTTAAGGTACTAATATCTAAAACCGTGCCATGGGTTATATTTTAAAAATATATTCACAGTTGGCTACTGTTCGTATGATTTCGATTTTTACAAATTAAGAGATTCATATAGCTCACAAAAAAAAAATTACATTTATCGTATTAAAATTATTTTTTTTTTTAAGTTTTGATATGATATTTGAAAAAATGTGCAGTGTACTCTCTCAGAAGCGGACACCTAAGGGACTGAGAATTTTGTCCGCTTATGAGAGAAGACACAAGAGGACTATTGTGGATTGGTAGTGAAAAAATGGTCCGTTTATGAGAGGTGTCCGCTTAAGAAATTTAATTTGATTTTCCCACTTTGTCGAACTGTCGAACTATATTTTAAGAGCTACGGTACTTAATTTTATTATTAATAATTATTTATTATAAAGTATATATTGTTATCTGTTTATAATGAGGTCAACATTTTATTTTTACCAAATCCAGTTTGGGTGTAGCACATATTTTAAAAAATGTAGATTTTGAAAAAAATATTACCAAGTTGGGATTTTTTTAGACCCGAAATATTCTTCGAATTTCTTGTAGTTTAAGTTTGAACCTCTACCCTCCCCCAAAGGTGTGTATGGCACCTTCTAGTCGATGCCAGCCGACTCTACCCATTTCTTACTGGTTTCATGAGTCGCTGTCTGTGATTTTGATTTCCTTCATAGAGACGTGTGTACGTATGCATGTCTATTACCATTGTTTATATATCATAAATTATAATTTTAAGAACATTCGGATTTCCTGCAAAATGAAGAAAATCTGATGAAAAAAAACCACAATAATTTGCAACAAAATAAAGTCATCAATCATTACCACATGCCCGCGCTGTTGCAACACATGTCACGCCGAAAACAGCCACACCAACAACAACAACAACAGAAGAACAAAAACCTGACAAAATGTGTGTGGAAAACTGAATGCAGGAGAGAGAAATAGACGACGACAACGACGATGAACAAAAAGAAGAAATAAAAAGAACAAACAGAACAAATGAATTGAAATTGAAATTTATTAACATTCAAAACACAAATATTCCACACGGAGCACACGTTTGCATGTAACTCCAACTCAATTTGTGAATATTCGTTATTGTTTCGAGCTTTTTTGCTTATTCTGTTATTGTTGTTGTTGCTGCTGTCGTCGTCTGTTCTCTGTTCGCGGAAAACAATAGCTATTAAAGAATTCTATTCTAAATAGAATTGCCACAAGAACGCCGAACCGTGGCGGCGGCAACAGCGCAAATTTATGGAAATTGATCACAATAGATCTGTAACGATATTGCAACATAATTGCTTTTCATAATCACACAACAACAACAACGACAATAACAGCGGCAGCGACAATGCTCTGTTTTTTTTTTTTCCTTTTTGTTGTTGTGTGTGGTGGTGGTAGATACATTATCAACAACAAGCTAATCATAACGATAATAATAATAACGACAACCACGACGACGACGATTGAGGCGACGATGGCAACGACAATATAACAGCAACAACAATAACAACAAGCATTTATTGTTAACACTTCCCTTGAGTGAAGCCTCGTTTTCGGTTTCTGCAATGTAGGCACATGTAATAAGCGCGGTAAAAAGTACTAATTATCCGTTAGTTATTTGATTCCTTCACATCCCAAGAAAATAGTTGGCCTCTTTCCCTTATTATCCAGAAAAAGTTGGTATCGTCAATATGTACGCCAACACTGGCAAATGTTATTCAGGGTATGAACTTGGCTGGTATGTGAAGTAATTGGGCATTTTCATTTTTTTTGAGATGTAACTCTTGTACTTAAAAGCGGCACAAAATCTCGAAATTTTGTTTCAAGTAAAACAAAAGACTTAAGACATGAACTTGAAAATTTATAAAAATCTAAAACAGAGGTTTTTCCGCATTATTGATTATTGTCTTCACTATGTGCCATAAGACCGTCATACATTGTTTGTACTCCGTAAATGCTGGCGACTTTCCGAGTAAGGGGAATGTAAAGAGTTCTTTGGGTTCCGAGTAGTTGGCAAACGGATTATATCGTGCACAGCTCATTGATTCACATCTGTTCCTTCATGGAATGTAGAGAGATATAAGTACGTAAGAGGTGTCGTTAAAAACCATGCTAAAATTTGTTTTTTTTTTTTTTAGAGGTATAGAAGTTTGAATGGAACAATGCAATGCAATTGCAATGAAATTCGGCGAATATTGTCTATCAAATCGTCAGACAAGACAGATTTATCTTCGTTCACATACCACCTAGAAAACTGTCAGGCGCTTTTCATCAAACGGAATGACCGCTAGCAATCGACGGGTTCAGCTAGAGGAACGATGAGCTGAATAAACATTTCCCTCACTAAATCGATATGTGCGACCACATCGAGGTGATCCAAGTTAGCAGCTAATACTCCCTAATCTACTTACTCTCTACAGCCGCCACCACTAAGTAAATAATATTCTGATCGGAAGTAAGAGCCCATGTTTCCATGGGTGCATGAATATCCCACAACCAAATCAGCTAATTAAGACACACTACAAACAGTTGAAAGGTTTTTTTTTAAGTTTGCTTTATTGGTTATTATTGGATCTGCTCTTTAGGAGCCTAACAATCAGTGTATGTATCTTTAATTTAATTCAGTAATGAGTCCGGGTATGGATTTATTTTGCATCGTGTTGGCGGTTTTCTGCAACGTGTTGGCAAGAATGAAAACGGCTTAATATGACTTTTTGAATTTGTTTTGCCAACTTCCAAAGTGTATTTTTTTCGTCCATCCATTTCTTTTCATCGTGGATAGTATAGTCAGTAACCTATGGCAAGGGAACCCATTCGGTTCAAAGCATTTGTAACCTGCATCTTTCTCCCCGGAAATGGACTTTGCAGGATTTCCTACTCTACCTCGCAGCGTACCAGAGCCATGGATTTAATTTCCTTGTCATGACATACATGTCACCCAAAGTGATCTTTCTAAAAACCAACAAATCCTAAAATTTCCATATTTCCAATTGATTAATAAAGTTCGATTCCAAAATGTGGTCCCACCCGTTTAGAACTTGGTGTCCTTCAACAGCTCTTACTCTACTTATACTTAACTAGTAAGTTGTAATGCGCCTATGGCGCCCGTTAATTTGCTGGAGAAAAAAATTTTGTTGAAAAAAAAATTTTTGTGGAAAAAAAAAAAATTTTTGTTAAAAAAAAAATTTTTGTTGAAAAAAAAATTTTGAAAAAAAAAATTTTTGTTAAAAAAAAAATGTTTGTTGAAAAAAAAAAATTTTGTTGACAAAAAAAATGTTTGGTGAAAAAAAAAAATTGTCGTTGAAAAAAAAAATTGTTGAAAAAAAAAATTTTTGTGGAAAAAAAATTTTTGTTGAAAAAAAAATTTTGTGGAAAAAAAAATCTGGAAAACAAAATTTTGTAAAAAAAAAATTTTTGTTGAAAAAAAAAATTTGTAAAAAAAAAAAATTGTAAAAAAAAAATTTGAAAAAAAAAATTTTGGTAAAAAAAAAAACACAATTTCTGTACAAAAAAAAAAAAAAATTTTATTATCTTAATATATATTTACCCTCGACACTGATTCACTGATACACTGATTCCCTGATTCACTGACTCTGTCACGCAGTACTTAGGAATTTAAATAGGCATTCTATAAATAATAATAAAAAAAATAATATTTTTTTGTACCGAAATTGTGTTTACCCCAAATTTTTTTTTTTCCAAAATTTTTTTTCCTTAAAAATTTTTTTTTTCGAAATTTTTTTTTTTCAAGAAATTTTTTTTTTCAAGAAATTTTTTTTTTCAAAAAAATTTTTTTTTCCACAAAATTTTTTTTTCAAGAAATTTTTTTTTTCCACAAAATTTTTTTTTTCAACAAAATTTTTTTTTTCAACAAAAATTTTTTTTTTCCACAAAAATTTTTTTTTCAACAAAATTTTTTTTTTTCCACAAAAATTTTTTTTTTCAACAAATTTTATTTTTTTTTACAAAATAGTTTTCTCAAAATATTTTTTACAAAATTTTTAAAATTAAGTAACAAATACTTTCTCAAGCAAATTAACGGGCGCCATAGGCGCATTACAACTTACTAGTTATTTATAGAATTATTATAGAATGCCTATTTAAATTCCTACGTACTGCGTGACAGAGTCAGTGAATCAGGGAATCAGTGTATCAGTGTATCAGTGAATCAGTGAATCAGTGTCGAGGGTAAATATATATTAAAAAAGATCATACGGCCCTCGTTTAACTGAGGCACAGAGTCTCCGGTTTGTGCTGCTTTGAAGATCGCAAGAGGCAAACAACAAATGAAACAGAAGAAACAAAAAATGATCGCATACAACAAACGATTGTTTTTAGTTTTGAGTGTTTATGGAACATTTGGCAGTCATTCGGTGCGATGTGGTACGGTTCGGTACTCGTATAAGTTCAAATTCATTTCGGTTTCAGTTCAATTCAGGGCGTATCACTTCTTTTGCACCGAAACTTTATGCGGATGGTGTTTGTTGTCGTCGTCGTCGTGGTGTTGGTGGCGGTAGTAGCTTTGGCTGGCAGGCGTCCTTCACCTGATTTTCCGTTAGTTGTGTTACTCTGAATTTCTTGGTGATGGTGATGGTGGTGGTGGTGGCGGTGGCGGAGCTGCTGTGCTGATCAATTTAGCAAAATTTTTGTTTCGTTTTAAATTTTCGTTTGTTTTTCTCTCTCTTCCATTTGGGGTTTGATTCATTCATTGATTTTCAATTTTTTGCAAATTGTGATGGCTGTCGATGTCGCCGCTATCGTTGTTGTTGCGGTGTTGCAGCTTGACGCTACCACTTGAAATGGTTTTTGCTAGCCTTTGCTGCTTAATAATAAGTACATTTTAATTATATTTTTCGTTATCTTGTTAAGTTAAAATGTGACCTGTAAATTAATTATTGTTTTTCTTTGAATGGTTTGTCGATTGTTGATCGTACAGTGGTTTGCACAGCCGGCTGTGTGCACGCTGATTCGGAAATGTGGTTGGTAAATGTGTTGAAATGGGGTGAGTGTTTTGCAGCAAAAGGATTTTGACATGTTTGTTTGTTTATAAGTTAGTCCAACTGGGCAAATGATCATTAGTCGTTAACCCTATGTCAACAGACAGGGTTAAAATCAGATTGGCGAGGTGATCTTCTTATTCATATTAATCATTCGCCTAAGAGATCGTCTAAAAATGATTTAACCTCAAAATTTTACTATTCACAAAGTGTTTATGATGGTTTCTCTATCAAAAAAGTCGATACTGAAGGCTGTATAGTTCACAACTTGGTGGTATCTCAAAGAGTACACCGCGCATTAGGAATTAGGTGGGGACAAATGCAAGGCTTTATTAAAGAACATTTTGGAAGAGATTCTTTGCACATTAAAAACCATCCTGATCTGGTCATTAGATTGGCTTTGTCGTTTTAGTCTTAAATACGACATAAGAAGGTATCTAAAAGAAAAAAGAAAAACCAGCTTGTCATCCCTTAGAAGGTCCATAAAAAGGGATTACATGTGCATTCGCAGAAATAGGTTTTATATGGCATTACCAAATTTGCAAGGATTGTATTGACAGTCACCATTGTTTGTTCACCGAACACAACTTCATATATTTTAAGTTCATCAGAAAGGTTTTAAACCATTTATTGAATCTATTATTGAATTTAGGTTAGTCTGCGACAATATTTCCATAAAAATACTATTTTCAGACTTGAGGAAAAAATCATAGCTGTTAAATTTCGATTACGATTAGTAATCACTTAGACTACTTGTAAAAAGAATTGTATTGAGCATATAATCCTCGATTAAACAATGATTGCTTACAATTACAAATAATCTAAAAGTAATTAAGATTATTTCAAATTACTATATAATAATCAAAAAGAATCGTTGTACACGCGATTTGCAAAAATCATCCATGATCACCTTTATAAGACATGATCGTTAGTAATTGTGAACGTGAGAAAAAAAATTGCATCACCATATTTTTAAGTGACATTAATCAGAACTACTTCCGATTACTATAAATAATCAAAAGTAATCTCTGAAAGTAGTCAGATTATTTTGTGATTACTTTTGATTCTTTTTGATTATTTATAGTAATCGCAAGTAATCCCTATTTCTTTTAGAATATTTGTAATTATAATCAATTTTAAGTCTTGAAAAACAGAATATAATCGTAATTTAATCATAATAATTAGTAATCATTACGATTAGTAAGCATTACGTAACAGCTATGGGAAAACTATACCTTCGACGTCTGCAAACCTAGTAAAATCTACTTTTTGTTGGACTATCCTGCAAGTGACATAGGACGTCTGATTTTTGATTTTATGTATCAAAACTGTTGCTGGCCACACATGATACTCCACACCAAATAACAGTAGTCTATTTAAAATTTTTTAAACAAAAAAGTCATGTACGGTTTTTTGACTCAACAGAATAAGAAAATAATTCCAAAAAAAAAATGAATTTGTTTTTTAAAATCCAGGAATCTCACAAACCACAAATGTAACAGAACTTTCCCGACGACTCCGGTTAATCGTATCATATCCGAGAAATCGTGGATTTGTGTACAACCCCAGTTACCACAGTGCCACCATCCAGTCATCCGCCCATCGATTGTTCGAACATTTTTTGTTTTTGATTGCAATTGGCTTGGCCGACAATGAAAATCTAAAAAAGGGCAAATTAAACCGTTTGGGTCCATACAACAAAAGAAGAATTGTCAATTCGTTTCTATTTTTTTTTTGTATTTTGTTTTCGATATTTTTTGTGCGATGTTGAGGCCAATGTTTTAGTTTTCTGTGTTACCGATTATTTTTCTGTTGTGGCTGGGCTTTTGTCTTTTTGGGAGCACCACCATCCGAAAACTGTAATTACGGCTTGATTTAAATCGGTCTGTTGACCCAAAGGTTCAACTGCGGAAATTACAAATTTAATAAGCAAACGGCGCGCTACTCTTGACTGACTTATCGCTCTGTAAATTTGTTGTTGTTAACGTCTGCCTGCTATGGCATGAGTGGCCTGCCTCACTGACTGTTTGGCTAAAAACGAATGCGGCTGGCCGTTGGTGCGGCTGGGTGCTGCTGTTGCGCCTGCTTGCCTGTATTTTGATCAAAGCGGGGTGATCTATTCACGCCAAATCTTATTAATAAAATTCTAACCTTGGCTTAGCATTAAAACATTAATTTTCCATCATCATCAGCATCAGCCAAAAAGCATCTCTTAACAGCAGCAGCAGCAGCAGAAAATTACAACTAACCGACAGACGGGCGGACGGACGGACGTACGAATGGCCAACATACAAACAGCGGCAACGTCAGCAACAGCAATAATGCTTTAGAACATAATGGGTCTCTTGTAGGTTGAGGCTGAGTCGTCTGGGCCGTGCTTTTGTGTAAAGATGTTGTCGTGTGTTGTTGTTGGTGCAGCGGTAGTGGCCCCTTTTGGGTGCTGCTGCCGCTATCGTTGTATCAAAAAAAAAAAACAAAAAATCAAATTCAAAATCATAGCATTGTATTGTGGTTGCAGTTGTTGTTGTAAGATCCAGTGGCACTGACAGTCAAGAGATGTAGAACATTTAATTAAGCGATTGAATAATGTCGGAACAATGGCAACAGCAACAGAAACATCAGCATCAACACAGCCCGAACAGCATTGGCAACACAAAACATGATTGTTATTGCTTGTTGTAAGTTGTTGCTATATCTGTTGACTGTATGTATGTGTATGCACGTTTGTAGTTCAACAACACATACGTACATACGTCTGTAAGGCTACAACAACAAAACTGCACAGAACACGAAGTCTACATAACTTATTACATAGCCAGCAACATATGATACACATGCACACACACACACATTCAAATACAGATACACTTATGTGGCATGTACGTGTACTTACTTAGGCAACAACAACACGAATAATAATAATAACAATAATAGTAATAATACTCCACATAGTTAATAACAATAATACATGTTTTATTATATTGTAATATTGTCGTCGACAACCACCGCAACACACCAAAAGCCAGCCAACAGCAACAATGCGAGTACAACACCAACAACACACCGTGCAATATGTTTTACGACTTTTTACTTTTATTGCAGTGCAAGACGGTGGGGGGGGGGAGGGGGGAGTTTCACTCACGACGCAATGTTTGGCCACAGTCGGTGCTGTGGCTGTGATTTGGGTGGTGACCATTACAAGCAGGCGGTTTGTGGGGTTGTAAGGAGTGTGGGGCGGGGGGCGGGGGGAGGAAGCAAGGTCATTTGCTGTGGTCTATGTGTCAATATTAAAAGTAGGGTGTAAATTACACTAAACTGTTGACGAACAAAGGCAATTACTGCTAAATGGCATTTAAACATTTTTTTTGTTGCTTCGCTTCGAATTCCTTGTTATCGTGGAATATTCAAAGTCGTCAATGAAGGCTGCACATGAGGGAAGAGAGAGATCAGAGTGATTGCAGCCACTACAATGAGTCGTCTTCCCATTGGTATTAATAACGCGGAGATAGGTGACAAATTTTACTCAATTGGGGAGCTTATATTTCCGCAAGGGAATTTATGGCATTAGCCAAAGAGGGATTTGAGCATCAGCCTATGTTACACCATTTGACCGAAGACGAATCATAACTTTTATTTTGAACACTCAGGGGATGCTCTCTACAATTGCAAAGGCCTGTGTTAGCGGTGGGAAATACGGCTATCGGAAGGAGGATAGAGGGAGTAGTGTTTGTTGAGATTTGTTTTGAAATTTGAGAATGTGACAACTTGCTGGAAACATTCTGGCTGAATGAATATTTCGCATTTTAACGGTTTAATTGTATCTATAGTGTGTCGTCCGGTCAACCACTTGACAATGAACTGATGAGACACCCTGGGTATTCCCGTATTACGACATTCCCTTTTATCCCCGACATTTCGAGGAACAGTTTGAGATTGATATATGGATTGTAAAAAGAATTGTAATATTATATCGTCCACAGCTCGCAAAGGACGATATACATTTTACAGGGTCCTCCAACAAGAGGTGTTATTTTGGTATTCAAAGAAAAATTACATTTTGTGAGATAAATGATCGGATGTTTATTTCATAATAAAGCGGAAGGTATGCCGTTAATAATGAAAAACAACATCAGACAAATGGCCACCACGACCACGCTTACAGGACCATATCCCTTTCATGAAATTGTCCATAACCAACTCGCAACGTGGCTACCCTATGTCCTCGATAGCCTCACGAATTCTACCTTTGAGGTCTTGAATTGACGCTGGGCTGTCACGTGACCCCAAAAGGAAGAAGTCGATAATAAATCACAAGATCTTGGTGGCCAATTGTGATCACCTCTTCGAGAGAAACCTTTCGTCCGGAAACCTTTTAGTTTTGCGAACTGTGACTGTACGATTTTCACCATTTTTGTAGTGAATTTTAATAATTTCAATGCGTTGCTGAAGCGTGTATCGTTCCATTTTTGGTAATGGCGTAGTTTCTACTTGTCAAATGTCAAAGAATAAAAGCTTCAAAAGTGACAGCTACCGGGTGATTCTAAATAACACCTCTTGTTGGAGAACCATGTATATTGGGTTATTAGCACTAACTAACTACAACAGGTATTCGATGGACCTGCGTATCGAATATTAAGACAACAAAGTCATCTTAAAGTTGTAAGCAATAAAAACACTTTCAGGAAGATTATTCCACAAACGAACAGTCCGGCTAAAGAACGAATTTTCTCTATAGTGCGTCGTCCGGTCAACCGGCCATTTGACAATGAACGGATGAGAGACCCTGGATAGCCGAGTATTCCGGCTAAATGTTCTAACGTCAGGGACCAGACGACGGATATCTTCTGAACAGATACCATTAAAATATCTATAGAATAGCGATACACAACCCACATTTCGGCGATGCTGTAGGGAGACAATAGAGCTGGATACCCTACCATCCCCTATCATCACCACCGCTCTCCTCTGTACACGGTCCAGAAGCTTCAAAGATGTTAATGGAGCCCCTGCCCATATATGCGAGTTGTATTCCATTTTAGGCCGGATGTAAGTGGTGTAAATATTTACGAGATCAGATGGGGTGAAGTATTTCTTGCACCGCTTTAAAAAGCCTAAACACTTGAATGCTTCTTTCGACACTTCGAATATATGGCTAGCCCAACGAGCATCACCCTGTATCTTCATGCCCAGAACATCAAGAGTGTCTGATTCGTCGATATCCACACCACCCATAGAAATTGACGACGATGCTGGATCTGGTAAACGTTTGTGTGACAACAAACAGCACTGGGTCTTTTGTGCATTAAAATCTACTCTGTTCATTTGGCCCCACTCACAAATCGTCGCCAAATCGCGGTTAAGTGAGTCGTTCATCGTTCGCCTTTTTTCCTCGACTTCCAGAGGACCTGGCCGATGATCAAATGAGTACGAATGACAGAGGTTGCTGTCATCTGCAAAGGAGTAGATTGGGTTCACAGTCTGACCCAACAGGTCGTCAATGAAAATAAGAAACAGAGAAGGAGAGAGGACAGAGCCTTGTGGCACTCCTGCGGTCAACCTATGCTCGTTGGATGAGACCCCATCTATAACAACTCGTATAGAGCGATCCCTGAGAAAACTCGATATGAATCGAGAGAAGGTATTACCGACACCAAATGCAATAAGTTTTGATATGAGTGCTCCGTGCCAGACCATATCGAACGCCTTGGAAATATCCAGAGCCACGACCTTGCATTCGCCAAGTCGGTGAATGGATCGACTCCATCGTTCCGAAAGGAACGCCATCAGGTCTCCAGTAGATCGATTTCTACGGAAGCCATACTGTCGATCATTGAGAAGGCCGTTAGACTCTAAATATTTGACAAGATGGTGGTTAACCATGCTCTCCATAACCTTCGAGAGCGCAGAACATATTGCAATTGGACGGTAATTCGCAGGATTGGTAGCCTCACCTTTCTTGGGGATCGGCTGAACATTGGCAACTTTCCAACGTGAAGGGTAAATACCAGCACGGTACGACATGTTGAAAAGATTGCGCAATGGACGAGCTAGCGTCGAAGAGCACTTACATAGGACAAGTGCTGAGATACCATCCGGGCCCGGAGTTTTGTTTACATTGAGATCTGCAAGAACCCTTTTGACTCCACGTGTTCGAAAAAATATCTGAGGCATCGAACTAGATACGTTCTCGATCACGGGGAGTGGTTGACTGCTGTCTGGCAAAGATGAATTCTTTGCAAATATTTCAGCCATAAGATTAGCTTTGTCAACCGGGTCAGTGAATATCTGGTCACCGTTAACAAGGGTTGAAATACTTCCCCTGGGAGAAGAAAGAACTTTTGCACGAAGACGCTGTTCGTGAAGAAGTTTTTCGCGCCTAAGTACTCTGGCACAATTTGATCTTGCCTGCTTGCGTAGCAGTTCAGTAGTGGTATTTTTATTTAAACGCCATTTTCTGAATGCTTCCTCTTTGGATCTGACAGCTTCTTTGCATGTCTGATTAAACCAACAATTTTTTGGAGGTTTAATCGAAGTAGTCTTCGAGGGAATAAACATGTTTATGCCAAGAAGAATTATTTTCTCAACCATTTCAGCAGCAGCATCGACATTATTGTCTAGGAAACATAATTTCCAGTTAAATTGCTGATAAAAATTGTTGAGCTCGGCCCAACGTGCCTTTTCGTATATATACATTGTCCGCTTCGTGACTGGTTTTGAAGTGGCTCGAAGATCGGAGAACGAAAAGGATGCTGAAATGGTGCAGTGATCCGAGTTACCAAGAGGTGCAAGAATGTTAACCTCATACTTTCCAGGGTGGGAGGTTAAAAAAAGGTCAAGAATATTTTGTTGTTGCCCTTCAACACGCGGAATGTGTGTTGGTTCATTCACTAATTGCGCCAAGTCATTGTGCGCGGCAAAAAGCTCAGCGTACTGGCCCTCCGGAGATGTATGGCTCGAATGGGAAAGCCAAGAATTATTATGGACATTGAAATCCCCAGCAACTACAATTTCACTGTCCGGATAATCTTCTAAGACTTTAGAAATAGAGTCGGAAAGGGCGTCGAAGCCATTTAGGGTAGCCTCCCTTTCCAAGTTTGGACTTCTATAAAAAAACCCGAAGTGTAATAGATGTGTTCCAATCCTGAATTTAACCCAGAGAGAGTTAAATTCTGGATCTTGTGAGTTCAAATGTTGCTGACTCTGGAATACAACACCATTACGTATATATATCACAAGGCCTCTGTGAGAAGAGAAAGAGGAGAGAGTGTGATAACCAGGAATGTGAAAATCCTGTGGATCAGAATCCTCACACACCTGGGTCTCACATAGAGCGAGCACATCCGGCCTATGGAAATTAGTGTGTGCGTATACCGCAAAAGAATTCGTTCTTAACCCGCGAATGTTCGCAAAGTGAAAATATTGGAAGTTACATTCATACGTGAGATACCGGAAGGGGCTTACACTAAATTCTCAATAAAAGGGATGGATTTTAATGATCTGTAGCTCTGGGCAAAGATTAAAAATAATTTAGTGATCCATTTTAAAAAATGTATATCAACACCAATTATGTCTCTACAACGTTGGCCACATTGCATTTTGAACCGCTACTGGGCTTTCAATATGGACCAGCACTTGCCAAGTGATTTCAGAATTTCTATGTTTCCTCTATCTATTCGCGTTAAAACAAATGTTGTCGCTAATACCACCTACAACATGTTTCTATGTTTTGTATTTTTCTACCTCACGAGACTGACTTTCTGACGTTTATTTTTTTTTTCTTAAACATAAGATGCCTTTAATTGTAGAGAATATCTATTTGTTTTGATAAAAATACAGCGACAACTAATTTTAATTTATCGCACATGTTTAAAAGTAAATAAATGAAATCCCAACAAGAACACTAACAACAACCATGGTGTTCACCTCCTCCACGATGACTCCATACGACCGAAGGCAGAATGTGTCGAGATGTCGATGTACAACAAACAGCTCGCAGATCAAACAGAAATAAATTATTCCATCAATTGGAAATATTTAGTAAATAAATTCTCGAATTAATCTAAACATTCGCTGGCGAAACAAACTTTATGAGCTCTTAAAATCTATAATTTTTACAAGAAATCGAACTTAAACATCTCACAACTGTCAACAACAACAGCAATGACGACGGCTAGAACAGGCACAGAAACGTTAAGTAGAAGATCTCAAAGAAGACGAAAAGCGTAGAGTTGTAAGCAGCTTTAGCCAAAAAAAAAAAAAAAAACACCGACTCGGTTCAATATCGGCGCGCACTATAATGGAGCACTGAAGGAAACCGAACAAAAAAAAAAAACTATGCGCGTGTATCGTCGTATATAAAGTCGTTGTCTGCAACACTTGTACGGGGCCGACACATTACAAGCAACAAACAAACAGCAACAACACCAACAACGATGAGTTGAACTGAGCCGAGCTGAGCTGAGCTGAGCAGAGCAGAGTTGAGTTGAGCTGCTGAGCTCTCAACACAATGTGTTGAAAACAATTCCTGCCCACACTTAATAATCCGCATAACAACATCAACATCAACAGCAACATCAACTTTAACACCAACGAAACAGCAACAACAATCACATCAGCCCCAGCAAGAATAACAATAAACCATCAGCGTGCTGCCTGCCAGCCGGGATGGAATGGAATGGCACCAAGAATCACCGAGACGACCGGCAATGATGCTCAAACGGAGCAACATCGAACGTCCTCATCAGCATCATCAACACCCAACTCGAGGTGGGGAAAAGCCGAAAAAAAAACCTCAACAACAATGCCCGGGTTGTTCACTTTGTTTCGGTGTTGGTGTAGTGGCATACTCCGATCCGATCCGCTTCGCGAAGACAATAGACAACATTTGCAACATGCAACAATTCCTTTTTAAGCATTTTTTTTCTGTTGCTGTTGCCCAACTCCTTTGCAATGTGTGTTGTAGCCGTGGTGTTGGTGGCGGTGTTGGCCACGTTGTGGTGGTTTTTCCGAACAACATGAATGCGGTCATCTTTTGCAATGAACGGGAAAAATCCATAAAAGTAGAGGAGCTTCTCCTCAATTGGAGTGTATGAAAATAAATCATCATCAAACAAGATCAGTTGTTGGTTGGGTGATCGGACGGTCATTCGGTCGGTCGGTTGGTTATTTGGTGGCTGTTAGTTTGAACTGATATCAAAGTTGAAAAATCTAAGCTAAACTCTGCAAAGTTGCTTCTGCTGCTGATGATGATGATGATAATGATAATGACGATCATGATGATGACGGTGATGCTGCTGCCGCTCGGACGCTGGCGGCTGTGATATTGAGATGATACTGCTGGTTTGATCGTTAGTTAGTGGCTGCTGATGTTGCCTTCAATAGGAGCCACAAGCCAAAAACTCCGAAAAACTAACCAAAACAACAACAACAACAATGCCAGTGAATCACTTTGTTGCTTCTGCTGTTGGATATTGTTGTTGTTGTTGTTGGTAGTGTTGCTGCTGCGATTGCTTTGAACAGCCTTTGAACAAAAACTCAGCATGATTTATAAATTCGATCTTTTTATTTTTTGTGCCAAAATGTTGTTTGTTGGAATCAGCCAATATTGCACAACACATAGCATACAACCTATTACACTCGAAGAAAATATCTGGCCCATGAATGGGATACTCATTAAAAACTTGACCTAGATCTGGACAACTGCAATGTATTCCCCGGAACTGGTTCTAATTGCTTTCGAATCATTTTCTTTGATGTCCAATTCACCTCAACCTCTTAAATTACGGCTGCCCAAGGCGGACTGACACATCATGACAACTGGGTAAACATGTTAGTACAGCCCTCAAACAGTGACTGACTCAAAGGACCAAACCTTCGTCAGCTGATTGAGGTTCGTGATGGGCCTGTAAGTCGATGCTAGAATTGATAGCAAACGAACTGCCCAGGACCTTTGAAATAACAACATTCCTTGAAATAACAAACGGGGACGCTGTCTCAAATCAGTGAGTTGGGTCTTGCTGTTAAAAGCCTGCTTCGAAGGGCTAATGTTTTTCTAGAGAAGTTTTCTACATGAGATTAGTCACTCACTCGTACAGTCGCCGACATTTACGAGGTGGAAACATCCGCCAAACCTGAACTACGATGAAATGAAGACAACCTTGTGCCTCAGAGGACGCTCGCCGGCACAATTCGCACGTCCATTGAGCCACATATTAAGCCTCTAATTCCCAAGTTTTGAATGTGCCTCGAGGCACTCTTGCGTTTTAGAGTGTTAACCCAGCCACAATCAAAGCTATCATTCTACGTTACGTCTGACCAATGATCCAGCCTTATTTAATTGAAGCCTATGGGTACATGTTTCAGTCCAAACTCGTCAATTTGCTGGGTATCACTCCGAAATCGGGTTCAGCTGTCAATGCTGCAGAATCGGAGAGCTTCAACTTTTGTTTAGTTTTCATCCTTTTTAACAGATATATTTTTGATGATCGTAGTTTTTAGATCGCAGTAACACATTAGTTTGGAAGGAGCTATGGCAAGAAATCCTTACCACCCAGCAAACAACGTACATACAAGTCAGTCTGTTTTATGCCGGCAAATATTTATTTTCCCTCCTATTCATACTCACCAACTAACAGAAAATAATCTAATGAAGCGCCCCGGTAGGCGAGTTGGTAGCGTGCTTGCCTATCAGCGTGGGGGTTGTGGGTTCGATTCCCACCAGAGGCTTTGGTCTGTCGCTGCAAAAAATCAAGCCAAATAGTCTTTGTCACTCGGTTTATCCTTGGACCCAAAATTAGAATATAAATTTACTTTGTATTGTAATTAAATAAAATAAAATAAAATAAATAAATAATAATCTAATGACATTCTCCCATAGGACTTGCTGGAGAAGAATTGTAGTTTGGTTATGGAATACCAAAAGTGTTCGCTGGGCATGTGGAGGAGCGTTGACGTTCAACTGCCGGTTGTTCTTTGCAATTTTGATACAGAATTTTATTTCAAATCCTACACAGACATTTTTCGCCAGTGTGCGGCGCTCAAGTAAAGTGGCACGAAGTGTTCAATTCTTCTCCGGCTTTTTGTTTTTGTTTTTTTTTTATTATTTTCGTATCACCGGAGCGAGTCTTTGCCTGGATGTGATGTCTTGGCAGAGACCTCAACCCATCCTCTAAGCTGCGCAATTTTCATTGTTAAACCGGCAACAAAACAATGAACAATGAACGGGAGTAGTATGGTGGAAAAGAGTGGATGACTTGGCACGGCGTGGCCTAAGTCGCCTCACAGTAGTCACTATCGGGCGTCTGCAGTTCAACGTTCAAGTGGCACTGGTACGCCCTAGAAATCTTTCAAGAAATAATAATAAAAAAAAAAAATCAGACTGTTTAAAATAAAATGAATAGACGAGAAAAAAAAGCCAAAAACCAGATATGGATGGGATGGGATGGAATCGATTGTATTTTGCTGGTTATTTTGTTGTTGTTGTTGTTGTTAATGTAGCCAAAAAACCGATTTGATTTTTAGTTATTTTTTCGTAAATGAATGATGTTGATCACGATGACTATGACTATGACGTTGGCGATGCCGCTGATGCCAATGCCGCTGATGATGATGATGATATTGTTGCTTGAATGGAATTGGGAGTAAAGCAGTAAATCTTCAGTGATTCGACAGCCATTCAAAATCAACGTAAATATGTAGGATTGCTTAGAGTTCATCCATCTATCCATCCATCCATCTGCCCGTCATTGATAATGTTCACGATCGATTTTTCGTTTCACTGATGACTTTGAAACCAAGTCATACAAATCAGTTTAACATGACATTAATTTACTGCTAATTCAAAGAGATTTGGCAAAATTAGTTTTTTTTTTCTTTAATTAAAATCCAGCCATTACATAAATTAACCATTTGATTGTGTTACCATTGTGATTTTAGGGTGTAGTTAATGAGGAGCCTCAGCCAGTTTAATTGGGCATTAGATCGTTGTCAACACATCAGAAATCTATTGAGCTATTAACGTATTCCGATCATCTACTGTTTTTACCATTCAAACTAGTTTATATTGCACATTCACATATTATAGCTGTAGGCCAGTGCAAATGGGTGCCGAACTATGTTTTCTTGGTGCCCTATTGGGTTGCCTTTATGACTTTGTCGTTACCGTAATATAAAACGGGCCCCATTCATTATTTTCGAAATTCGATTTTTAATTCATTCTGTTTTTCATTCACAAATTAAACAAATTTTGAAAACAAAATAAGCCCTTACTCACACACACACTCAAATTTTCGAAAGAAAAATGCCCTAACTCACACTTTTCTGCAGAAACATTCAAAGTAGGCATTGCATAAATCTGAATTATGCGTTTAATTTTCATAAAAACAAAGTTCATTGACAATATTGAGTATAATTTCCATTTTTTTCCTTGTCTTCAAACAAGTGTTTTTCATGGGTTACGGCCTTTTTATGCTAAGGCGAGTTGGTAGCTTGCTTCCTCATCAGCGTGGAGATTGTGGATTCGATTCCCACTAGAGGCTGTGGTCTGTCGCTGCAAAAATCTAGTCAAACGGTCTGTGCCACCGGTTTACCCTTGGACCCAAAGCCTCTGGTGGGAATCGAACCCACAACCCCCACGCTGATAGGGAAGCACGCTACCAACTCGCCTACCACGGCGCTTTAGCAAATTCTAAGAGTCGCTTAGTTTGTTATAAATACCATATTAACTAAATGTATCTTAGTAATACCAAAATAAGTTTTGAAATTAACTGATCCAATGTCTTAGGAAACTTTCAATTTTGTGGACTTTGGATCATGTCAGAGGGGATTGCCATGTTCCTTCGCCCTTTTCTGTCGAACCATGTAATCATGGAATCATGTAACATTTATTTCTTCCGGCCACTGAAAAACATGTCCTTTTCGATTTTGAAAAATGTCATACGAATAGCTTTTCTCTCTCAAAATGTTTATCACGCTGTGGATATAACAGTTTCAGTTCTAGACAAAGAAACAGAAACAGAACAGAATAGATACAGAGAAACAGAAAAACGTTGAGTTATCAGTAGGGTTTGATGGTTATGTTTAAAAACACGAATTAACAAAGAATTATTCTGTTTTTAGCAGTCTTCCGAAGTACTCTCTTGACGGGTGAAACGATTTACAAACATTGATCGGGCGATATAGTTTAATAATAATTTAAAGACCACAATTCTTCTCTTACTAAATAAAAAAAAATGCCTGAAATCTCTCAAAATAGTCAAAGTTCCGGGTCATTTCTGCCATTCAGTCGCAGATAATCTGGATAAAGCTTGATGGTATTTTTTGTTGAAATTATCGCATGACTACTCGTTTCCTTCAACTTGCTTCTAAGAAACAAACACACAACCAATGATTGTTATTCTTTCTGATCGGGACCCTATTGTTTTCAGTCGACTTAGAAAGAGTAATATTTATTTATTTATTTATTATTAATTACAATACAAAGTAAATTTATATTCTAATTTTTGGGTCCAAGGGTAAACCGGGTGACACAGACCATATGTTTTTAAATTTTTGCAGCGACAGACCAAAGCCTCTGGTGGGAATCGAACCCACAACCCCCACGCTGATAGGCAAGCACGCTACCAACTCGCCTACCGGGGCGCTTGAGAAAGAGTAATATATTTGAAGAAAAGTTTTTTTTTACCCCTTTCGCCCCGGCTGCTTTACTAAATATAGAATTTCGGAAAGATTCGTTGACCGAGTTTATATAATTACACGATTTCTAAAGTGGATGCAATGGTACATTTGTATGGGAGGTACCAGAAAGGGAGTTGCCAGACTTCCAAGTTTTTGTCCGAAACTTTGTCCAGTTATACGTTTACTAAATACTCGCGTTGGGCATATTTGTATTATTACACGATTTCTAAGGTAGGCGGGATGGTACATTTGTATGGCAGGTACCAGAGGGGGAGTTGCCGGACTTCCAAGTTTTTGTCCAAAACTTTGTCTAGTTATACCATTACTAAATACGGAATTTGGCCAAGATCGAACTTGCGCGTGTTGATATTATTACACGATTTATAAAGTGGGCGAAATAGACGATTTGTATGGGAAGTACCCGAAGGGGTGTGACCATATAGCCCATAAGCAGTTTTGGGAAAATATTAAGCCATGCCAAATTTCAGAGTGATTGTTTAACTCTGTCGAAAGTTATCGTGCGTACCAGCAGGACAGGCAGACGGGCGGACAGAAGGACATGGCTCAAACGATTCTGTGATGAATCGAATTTGGTTCAACGACACCTGGGGTCTAATGTGGATATTTCTATGTGTTAAACTTTTGAGCCGTATCAAATGATATATGCCCTCCTACCCGTAGGGTGAGGGTATAAAAAACTCAGGGTTGGAAGGGCTAAATGAATTTTATACTTCAAATTTCGGTGGCATTATGAAATGAACCTAGGTTGCTTGAGTGATATTCATGCCCACTACAAGTCACACAATCCTAATCCTAGACCAATCCTAATCCACATGGTGCAAAGGTACAATTTCTCACACATTTTTCGATGGAGCCACTGTTTCGGAAGTATTACCTCAATATTGACAGTTTAAACCCAAAAAAACATCCTCCTTTTGACAAAAAAAAAACAAAACACAAAACTGATATTAGCTGCACTGATCGAGCGCACATTTGATATTGTCATTTCATGCCGAAAACACCACCCTAAATAATGCATCATCATGTCCCATAGGGTGTTGTTAAATCAATATTTACCGATGAAAATTGTCACATTCACATTCACATCGAGATGGCAGCGACAAGCGTTTTATCCTTCGAGTGCAGTTGCTGCCCGCGATATCTCCGCGTAGTCATCTCACATCTTTGTTTGGCAAGACGTCTTTCTCACTTGTTTTTGAACACCATTGTTGAATTTATTATTAATGTTGTATTACAATTATACAAATACTAAATATACAACAAATTGTTTAGCAAAAAAAAAAAAAGAAGAAAAAAATCAGAGGAAAAAGTTGATTACCACTCTGGCATCGTCGTCGTCGTCGTCGTCGTCGTCAACGTAACGCATTCATTGAAATTGAAATAGTTTCGTTCGATTCAGTTTGGGTGTGTTGGCGTTGCTGACGTTACTGTTGTTGTTGTTGCTGCTGTTGGTGGTGTTTCTAAACGACGACGCCAAGACGGAGCACTCTAAAACTAACGGTACTCAAGGTTGTAAGCTACATGATCAGCCATATTATCACACACACACACACACACACACACACTCATACAACCCGTCTCAGCCTTAGCATCAGCATTTGTTGGCCGTACGGATCATAGCCCCGGTTCATATGGACGGACAGACGGACGGATTCATACCACGTAAGTACGCGAACGAGCAACATACACACACACACACACAGAGACCCAACATACAAACAAACATTTCTGAATTGTAATTGTTTGGCTTTTAGCAGCTGCACACAAAGTAAATCGCTGAACGTTTCTTTGGCTGCTTTTTTTTTCTGTTTTCGTTGTTGCTGTTTTTCATCTCTACTTTTTTTTTTTTGTGCTCGCATACATATTTGTGCAGTCGCTAAAACGGCGCAGTTAAATTATCACACGACGACGATCACATAAAATAGCTTTATAACAATAACAGCAACAGCAACAACAACGGCAACAACATCAACATTATGGCTTTTTTGCAATAATCTGAGGAAAAAAAACTTCTTTAGCATTTGCTACAGTTTTTTTTTTAAACTCCAATGCAACTGTAATCAATTTTTGCTAGAGACAAAAAAAAACGAACTTTACAAACTTACCCAGACCTGTTCGTACCCTACGAGCAATGCGAATATTGCGGGGATCAGACAAAACTATCGATACAAAAATTCGACCAGGGCCAGTAATAAATCGCACTGCAACACCCTGTTCCCACGAGCTCATATGCTCCCCGTAGGAGCAGTCAAAAGAGATAACTCTAAAAACAACAACAAAACTTAACCCGGTCGAATTTCTTACGCAACCATAACACCGTGTTACACACATTCTGTCCTATGAACCAAATTTACTTTTTCGGAAAGGGGATAAAAAAGAAAAATACACGTGTATCGGCGATTTTCATGTACACGTCAGAATTTTTTTTTTTAAGTTTGAAGTATGAAGCTTGTAATTTTTTTTTTTTTAAATGGTTATCGTTTTTTTTTTAGTTTTCAGTTCAAAAAACATTTTGTTTTCGTAACGCTTAAGTAGTTTAAAAATTTGGAGCCACTTCAAGTTATGCTAAGAAAAGTGAAAAAAATATTTTTTGTTCAAAAATAATAAAAATTGGGAAAAATCTGAGAACTGATAAAAATCTATTTTTTTAAAAATTTGACGTGATACAGAAATTTCCACGAGTCTGCCTGCAAAAAATCAGCTCAATTGGATCACTGAAAAAGGGTTAAAAATCGGTCCAAAGGCTTTCACACAGGCCACTTCGAGTTTCATACTTCAAAAAAATTTTGACGTGTACATGAAAATCGCCGATACACGTGTATTTTTAGTTTTTATCCCCTTTCCGAAAAAGTAAATTTGGTTCATAGGACAGAGAAAATCTATTTTTTGTAACACGGTGTAATTGGCCAATGAAATCACTGCGACGTCGAATTCTAAGAATCCCATATTTCACGATATTGTAAAGGCAAAGAGAAATTCAGTGTATACTCCCAACCTATTGTGCGAGATATAACAAGCCAATGTAATGCAGGCGGGAGAATCCGAATTACGTATTTTCCCAGCCATACGCAGTTTCTTTATAACGTTTGCCCCTAGGTTGCGTCATCTTTCACATATAAAAAAAATATAGAGAAAATATTGTAAAGTGCCACAGTGGAACATTCGGAAATAATTAATAGTGAGGGTCATGGGCGTGTCTAGGATTTCACCTTTCTGTCATCAAATTTAATTAAAAGCAGAATTTTTATTCACAAGTTTGGATTTATTCCATCCTCACCAAGGCATTCGGTCAGAACCACTGCAAAATAGGTTCTCTTTTGTGTGTACATCTGTGTGTGTGTGTGTGTGTATAATATCTTTGGGAACTGTCTTCCTTTGTTTACAGAGCAGAAATAACAATAGTAGTGAATCGTGGGAAGGTGCAGGATCTTCCTCAAGTCGTCGTTGATACCCTTAGCGACATTTTATTCAAAACTTACATATCGTTTAACATTTTCATCGCGCACACTGATGGCTTTTCTAACATTTTCATCCCAGAAATGAAAACGTAACTGAGGGAAAACGTGTACCACATGCCTTCAGTCTGACGTTCGTCGCATTCGTCATCATCGTCACCGTTGCCGTCCTCATCATCATCGCCATCGTTGTGTTTGCAAAGTTTGTCTATTTCGTGGCTGGGCCGTCAAGCTTCAGGGCTGCCATAAAGTCGAGAGTGTATCACATTTTCCAAAACAAAAACGCAGCTGGAAGTTTATGCTGTTCTTTTTTTTCAGTTTTTTTTTGTTTGTTCGTTTGCTATGCTAACTAAACTACGTAAAATGCCTGCCGCCGCCGCTGAACTATTGAAATGTGGCCTATGCGATCTAACGCGCGCTGAATCGTTCGCAATGCGCGAGTAAGGAAGGCAGCCTGAGCCATTTGACGGCTGACTCCTGCATTGCATGGCATTGTTTGTTGCTTGCCAGGCAACAATATGGACCTTTGTTGCATTTGTTGTTGCGGCTGCTGTGTCTGTGTCAGTTGTTGTTGGACTAGTGTAAATAATAATTATGTAACACCCGATTATTATTGGAATTTATATGCGATGCACATTCAATGTGAACATTTTGCACTCTACACACCAAATATTTAAATATGCCACATGAACAGATAAAGGTGCCATTGTTGTCGTGACAATATTTGTAAAGTAAAGTAAAGTGTTTAATAAACTGGGAAAACTTGCGATTGCGATGATGTCACACAGTTGCTGAATTCACGCGTTCAGGACTCATTTTTAATCGGCATTTTGTCCGTGACTTTATAAGTCAGGTTGCTGGCCGGTTGCCGGTTCTAGACCCGATAGTACGCTGCCCACTGGCTGATGAATCACTCCCATACTGTGCCCTCCTATACGTGTGTATATATTTGTGTACGTTGAACAGACAAGCACACATACGCATTATCAAAGTTTGCCAATGTCTGGTTAGTTGCAGAGTAATCTCGAAAATCACATAAACTCCCACCAGCGCCGTTTTGTTGTGCTGCCTTTGAACCGGCCGGCAGACCGACCGACGAAACGACCAACCGAACGATTTGATGGTTAAGCATTGCAATTACCACCGATTAATTTCAATTTTTATTTTCATGTTTTTATGCTGATGACCACAAACAAATTGTGTAGAATTGTTCGTTGGCCATTACCAACATCCACATGGCTTTATGTCCGTCCGTCCCGTCCCCCCCCGTCTCCCCCGCACATGTGTGCTGTATTGTAAGGCTGGCCGAAACAATCGAATGACATTCGCCTGTCCATAAGGTTGATGAATCATCATCTTCATCATCATCACCATCATCATCAATCCGTATGTGAATATTGTATTGATTCATATGTGAGTTGATTTGAATTGAATTGAATGAATGAATGAATATGTTAATGACTTTGCAGACATGTCATTTCTATACGCGCCACAAACTGTACATATGACAGACTGGCCAAATGTACAAATTGTGTTTATTCTTGCACAGTTTTGACTTTATAGACACCGACCCACCACCGGACAATCGCTGGCTGGCTGGCTGGTTGGCCGGCTGTTTGGATGGATCGGACGATCGATCGACAAATTACCAGTTTTAGTAACAACCACTACAAATTTAGCCAGTCTCGTTTTGAGTCTACTCTGTCCATACGTAGATGTCTAATGTCTAGATGGCCATTTGCGAATAATAGAAGAAAAAAAAGTGTTGTAATGAGAGTAGTTGAAGCGACTAGCGACAGCCGGTGCAGTGTTAGTGGTAGTAATAAACTTGATTTTGCTTCTTATCTCGTCTATAGAAAGTGATTCTGTCACTTTGAGTTCATGTAATAACGTCGTGTCTGGTGGTGGTTGGGTGTTGTTGCGTCGTCGCCGTCGTTGTCGTTGCTCATACGTGTGCCATTAAAAGCAAAGAACTCAACTAAATTTGTGTAGTTGTTCTTATTGGAGTTGCAACAAGTTTCCATCACACATTACGACCACTTTCGACTAATTCTGGTTTTAGTTGGTGCTCAAAGAAATGGAAAGCAGCTCCCCAAATTGCTAGCAAATTTGCTTGTTTTTCTTATGCATATGTATTTTTCTCTTGAGGGTCGACTTTTATGAGAAGTCTTGGCAGATCCATCAAGCAAATATGGACTGATCACAGATTTGGTTTTCAAATATATTTTTATTCGTATCAAAGTACTGTAGGAAAATTCTTGAAACTGGGAATAAGACTCCAAACAGAAATTTTAAATCTTTGCTGGAGACTCGGGCTGTTGTTAATCGCCCACTCTAAGTGGTTTTGAATCGATTTTCATCAGGTATTAGCTTCGTCTATGTGGGCAATTGCATCGCAACGAGATTGTTGGATCGTCAGCGGGCCAAGTGTGGAATTGACGACAGGACAAAGATATTGGTTGTAATATTTGTGCTACTGCTGTTGAACGCCAGCAACTGTCCTGCTAATTTGGCATAGATTCTTCATGTAATTTATCTATTACTTATTTATCATAAAGTCTCAGATATGATTTCGATTTGAAGTGGGATTTTGAAAAATGCTCCACACATCACAAATTGTTATCGAAATGATAAGACAATCCTGGTGCGTTATTCAAGTGGCTGACACGGGTCAATAGATGCGATATTCAGATTGTGAACGAAAGGAGTCATCAGATAGACTTATGACGTTTCGGCTTTGTGATTTTCAGTCTGTTCGTCAGTCGTGACCAGTGGAGTAATCTATGCAAAAGTGCCACTGAAACCTAGAAAGATATTTAGGTTATGCAGAATCCCAATTTCAACTAATGACACATTAAATTCATATATGTACACACAACCGATATCACATCTGCCTGAAAATATGTGAATTTCCCCGAAACTTTTATTAATAACACCGTGTTACACACATTCTGTCCTATGAACCAAATTTACTTTTTCGGAAAGGGGATAAAAAATAAAAATACACGTGTATCGGCGATTTTCATGTACACGTCAGATTTTTTTTTTTTGTTAAGTTTGAATGATAAAGCTCGTAGTGGCCTGTGTGAAAGCCTTTGGACCGATTTTTAACCCTTTTTCAGTGATCCAATCGAGCTGATTGGCAGACTCGTGGAAATGTCTGTTTAAAAACAATTTTTATCAATTCTCAGATTTTCCCCAATTTTTATTATTTTTGAAAAAAAAATATTTTTTTCACTTTTCTTAGCATAACTTGAAGAGACTCCAAATTTTTAACCTACTTAAGCGTTACGAAAAAAAAATGTTTTTTGAACTGAAACCTTAAAAAAAAAATTTAGGAAAATCTGAGAATTGATAAAAATCTATTTTTTAAAAAATTTGACGTGATACAGACATTTCCACGAGTCTGCCAGATACAAACAATCTTATATATGAAACAGAGAAAACATTTCGAATTTCGTGCTATTATCATTAAATTAAAGCTTGACTAATATAGTACAATCGATGTTACGGATCGAACGAGCTGCGCCAACTTCCATGGATTCTACTTGCGAAATGACGTATGCAATTAAACTTATCTTGGAAACCTACTAAGCAATCAAATAGATTCCATATGAAATTTTGTCCATTATCAATGCACAAAATATATACTATAACGAAATATCAAAATAAGACTAAAAAATATTTTCGCCCAAAAAAAAAAAAACAAATTTACGGGTTTCGAAAAAAAAAATTTTTTTTCTCAGTGATTTTGCTCATCTACAGATGATGCAACTCTGTAACTGATGCCTTATAATTTTTTGCTAACATACAAATTTTCGGATTTAGTGGGCTTTTAATAATTAAATACTTTGTCCTTGTCTCTCTTTGGGCCTATTTCGGAAACCAGTCAAGGTTCGACCAGAGGTAAAATTTGATAGTGCGTGTATATAAATTATTTAATGCATCTGTTTGAAATTTGACAATTTCGATTTGGCGGGAAAAATAAAGCAATAGCTTGTAACTGGACTTGACTTAAAATATCTGGAAAATCCAGACCATTCCAGGCCCTCTGACAACCCTAGGTGTATTCCAAGAATGCGCATGATTTCCCGTTAGATGACGTAGTTTGTCCCTTGTAAGGGTTGCCAACTCTATTTGTATGTATAACGAGTGACAAGTTTCAGTTTGAAAGACAGCGAACTGTTGTTGGCAACCCTGCAATTGAAATCACTTTTACTATCAGCCAATAGGAATACACTACGCGTGACGTCATTTGATCAACCTGCGCAGAACATTTTTTTCTCTGGAACTCAGAGAAAAACTCGATTAAAAGTGCTACTCGAAACCAAACAAGATCAGACGAGATAAACATGTTCTGGGGATGACCTGAACTGAAGTTTTCGACTATTTTTTTTTAAGTGAGTGTTTTGTAGTCAATGATTGTATTTTTAATAAAGATGTTCAGGAATCTCTGGTACATCAGGATATTAATCACTATTATTAGCTTCAGTATACAAATTTTATTCGACCTTAGCAACCAATAGTTTCCTGTATCTAAATTAATCATTTATTCTTATATTTCGATGAAATCATTGTTTGTATGGGAACTGAACGGGGACATTTTTGAAATTAAAATAATCAGAACATAATTTCTTTTAGGCGCCACGGTAGGCGAGTTGGTAGCGTGCTTGTCTATTAGCGTGGGGGTTGTGGGTTCGATTCCCACCAGAGGCTTTGGTCTGTCACTGCAAAATTTTAGCCAAATGGTCTGTGTCACCCGGTTTACCCTTGGACCCAAAATTAGAATATAAATTTACTTTGTATTGTAATTAATAAATAAATAAATAAATAATAAATAATTTATTTTATTTCACATTCAATGAAGTGTAGGCATTTGTCTTTGAGATCTGTTAGCAAATACAAATTTCATGGGGTTTGCATTAGGACATGGGTCCATTCATTATGTTTTTAATAGGGATTTCCCACGGTATAAAAACTTGCAGTCTGGGCCGACTAATTCTGGAAATTCGCGAAATTCATGTTAATGGCCTCATTGGTCAGCACCCGTGCACAACTCCACAACTGATATTTTCCCCGTTTGGGCATCATGAAATACCCTCTGCCGATTTCTGTTGGCTTTAATGAATTTCAAAAGATCTAGCCAAAAATCCTCAACATTTTGCTCTACTCGAAATCGATTTTGCCATCCAAAAATGTGTTGCTGGCAATAAAAATATTTGTATAGTTTGCCATGCAAATGTTCGGTGCGCTTGAATCCCGGGACAATATGAAACTGTTACACAATGCCGATTTTGTGTGAGTGTGTGTGTGTGTGTTTGTTTCATATGGCAACCGCGCGCACACACATGCACGAGTTTAGGCCTTAACTTTTAGCTTCACTTATGATTCTGTGAATCGTTTGCTGCACACACTAAGGCACTAGCAGAGTGTGCCCTGGTGGTGTTTTAAGATCACAAGAGTTGAACGTCAGCCCAGCTTCGTATGTTGTTGTTGGGGCTGTCTTGCAGCACCAGCGTTAGATACAACCACCACCACCGCCAGCAGCAGCAGCAGCAACAACAACAACAAAAGAAATATTTGGTAATAGCAAATCAAGCGACCACACCCGCACACTTCAACTTCATTACATTCATGTCGCCTGTAACTATAAATACTTACATGCAAACAACATACAAACACACACACACACACACACACACACACGAAGACACTACTAAACCACCTACCATCACCCCCGTGCCGTTTGTGGGCCCCTCATCGGGGAGACAACCACCATCGCCAGGATCGAATAACACCAACAAAAACTGCCACAGTCGGCCAGCCATTCATTCTTACTCCCGGTATTTAGTTTTGTAGGTCTAACTGTTGTTAAAGGTATTCGAGCTACGAACAGCTAGATCGGGAGAAGGCAACAACAACAACAAAAACAAAAACAAAGACGGCAAAACGCGACAAGTCAAAAAGCCAGCAAATAGCAGGCAAACGGTCGAATTGCAGCAGCGAAGGCTGCTGCATTCAGGGCGCATGTGCGCCTGCCTGACTTACTTTAAGGAGTTGCATTGCATATGACGGGTTGTTTGCGGCGTTGAGTGTCTGTTGTTGTAGTTGTTGTTCTTGTTGGCTGGGTGACTGGCTAAGATACTCGCAAGATAGACAGACATGCAGCCAGGCAAACCACCAGGCATCATGCCAATGTTTTCGTTGTTTTTTTTTTTTATTATTTTTTTTTTTTTTTTTTGGGTTGTTGTTGGTGCTGCATGATGTTACACTGTGCTCCTCGTACACACATAAGCACCATGTTGCACCGTTTAATGGTTGCAGAATTGGAGCTTTTTACATACAAGTCTTATTTTTTTCTTTTTCTGAACTATTCAACAGTGTAGCGGCTCCAAGGTTTTCATTGAATGTAAAAAGAAAAATCTTTTGGAAAATCAAATACAATTGGATTGAGGATTCATGATTTGTCCCAATTTGCAATAGTTTGCTGTGAGATATCAGACTATCAAAATTACCCATTACAATCGGTAAGATAATGGTTGACTTTTAGACATGGAGGAGAATTTTTTAGAAACTCAATTCCGACCGTTCAAATGTCTACAGCTGTTTCTTTGAATGTATTTCCACGTCAAAATGACATGAGTGCACCTAAAATTCGTTTTGTGAAATCTCAGATTTTTTTTTTTTATGAAATATACAAATTTATTTTTAGCATTGGTGGAGTTGGGACAAAGTTGGAACTTCTCGAACTGACAAGGATATCTAAACAATTCAGCTTGTTTTTTTTTGTTTTTATTAAACTCTCGAGATATCTTTTGGAGTTAATCATTGGATCCGCCAACGTTGGGCTCCAAATTTATATATCAGTCAATGAATCATGCCCCCGTGGAATCATCCTTCCTACATGAAATGCGGAACACTGTGCCGGTGTATGCGCGAATCAAATGTGTGGCTGCTGCTTTGTATGAGGGGTATTTGTTGGTTCGTTAGGAAAAATTTGTTTTGAATGTTTGTTTGCCTCTTTTTTTTTTTTTGGTTGTCCCTGGCAAAAACTGACAATCGAAGAGACCTCTTTTTTGTGTGTGTGTATGTGTGCCTATTTTGAGATGACAATATGCATGTTCAAATGTTCCATAAGAAACAAACGAAGCCAACCAGCCAACATCACTTGAAGAAGGCAACACTAAGAAACGGAAAAAAATGAGTGGCCCAAAAATGAAACCGAACCAAATCGAGCATATTTTCCGTTGAAATGTGTAATGAAGTTGATCAACGCAGCCAGCTAGCCAGGGTATGTAGTACGTAAACGCTGCAATATTGGTGGCGTTTCTGGCATCTGTCGTTGGTTTTGTTAAAACACACGCCTAATGCTGCGGCCACAGTTGACTTCATTGTAATTTATCTTGATGCTTAAATCAATAACAGGCACAGCGGCCGCTGCAGTGCCGCCGATAATAATAACGACATAAAGTAAGCATCAGCCAGCCACAGTAACAACCTTTCTGATCGACTCCTGATGGACAGACGCATTGGCGGATGGACGGTCTGTCGGTATCGAACGCCCGTTCGGACGGACGGCCAGGCGGTTGGAGTATGCGTGGCTGTTAACGCGTTTTTATGCTTTATTGTTGTGTTTCGGTTTCATTCGCAGTGATCATCGCCAGACGTCATCGTCTCCACGTTGCACGTTGCATGTTGCATTTTGATTTGTTGTTGTCTTGCTGTTATTTAATGCGTGCAAATGTATATGTTTCAGAGTTGCCTTCATCATCCCATGACGCTGATCATCATGCCGTTCATAGATTCATAGTTATTATTTGTGGTTATTGCCAATCGAATTTTTGTTTGGGCCACTTGGATAGACCAGAGCCGATCGTTGCGCCGTCGCGTTGTTCAATTAAATATTTTGCTCGTATACATTGGATTTCTCAAGCAACGTCGTCGTCCGATGCTGTCTGCGGCACCACCTTCCTTCCACAGTAACGAACGAACGGAAAAAAAATCGAAATTCAATTGAAATACCGTAAAAAGATGTTGCATTGAATGTTTGTATTCTAGTCATCATCGTCGCCGTCATCGCCATGATGGCCTCAACAGTAACAGCAACGAAAAATGCGATCAGTTTTTTTCTTCTCTCGGTTGCAGATGCATTTTTTCCATTATTGCATTTTAGATTTTTGCACATTCGTAGCATTGCGCTGTGGTTATTGTTACTGTTACTGTTGCTGTGTGTTGTGATGTTTTCCTGTAATAAACTTATAACGATTTTTATGTGACCATTTAACAGAGGGGCAACATTTGGAGTAATGATGAAATAAAATCCAAAATGTATCCGATGGAATTTATGCCGCAGAACACCGTCATGTCATGTTTGTACATCATGCACGAACATGTGTTTGCCTTCAAGTGTTTTGTATGGGCATGATGTGCGATTTTTATTTTCACAATGGACATATTTTCGGGTTCAACCAATCATTGAACGTGCTCTAGATGGCATGACGCCAGTGGTTTTCGCTTGCTCTGGTTTCCGACTGGATGCCAAATGTGTCCCGATGCTGTAATTTACTCGAATTGACATTGCAGGAAAGGTGTGGACTCACTGGGATTAGGGTGGAATATAGGCATCGATTTGCGAATGAGTTGTAGTGGACTAAAGTGGACTGGCTTAGACTCTGTAGTATATTGTGAGACCATGGAAACTAAACGTATCCCTCTATCCCCACGCTGAGCGCCACTAAAAGTGCCACCATTATAACTACGGCGTTCAGACAGCATGACTGTCCGAGTATATGGCATGTTATTTCCAGGATGGTCAAAAATCTCTGCTTCATAAAACCTCTAGGCACAGAGCCCGCAACCTATTTGACTATTCAATTTAGAGCCTTCACAAGAAACTGACATTCAGTCGTGTACCGGCGGATTTTGCATGTCCACTCCTATCTATTTGTTTGTTTTGTTTCATGGGGATAGTAGCGGATAATAGAGTATAAAGAGCGTAAAGAGTAATTCTCGTTTACACGATTAGAAATGTAGGATACTGGTGAAAAAGAATGATTTCGTATATCTTGGGTTGCAATCATGCCAAATCCATAGCACGGAATTCTTAGCAAAATAGTTTTTTTTTTTTATTTTTTACAAAAGTTAAAATCGATGTAAAATTGTCATTGAATTGGTGTAAAATTTTCATTAAAATGATGTACACTGTTCATCAAATTGATGTACGAAATTAAAAAACAATTAGTGAAGAGTTCAACATCAAATTGAATAAACGTATTGGAGGTTGATGTCCAAGTTCATCAAATTGATTAACTCTTTTTTTCAGTGTATACTTGCCGTGCCTGCTGTATTTCCGACAGCAGCTTTAGGTCTTTAAAAACCTGAAAGCATTTACCTCTGTGCCAATAAGTCTTTGTATTGTTATTCGAATAAATGACAGGATAGGTGTCCTCCACATTGTAAGGTATCCGTTGCCCGATTTCCACATCCTAAAGGCCACTTTTCAAACAGTAACCTTTGAGCCATTAAAAACTTGTCCATTAAAATCATTTGGTGTTCGGAGCCGGTCAACAACGTGCACTGAGGAGAGAGAAGTTCCGTGTCAGTTATTTTATGCGTGCTAAGTGTCCCTACTCACGCAAGGCCTGCAATGAACTCTGGAAGAAGTAGTGCCTCGACTTGACTAAAGTTGCTTTGCGAACTACAGGGGCTATTAAGTATTGTCCGATGTAAAGTAGTATGACAAAGGATGGACTCAAAAATTCTTTACGTTTTCAATTTCAACAGAAATGTGATAACATCATTTATCACAAAACTGGTCCTTCCGGACCATTGCGTGGTCCATAGTCCATAAAATTGAAGCCTCTAACCGGTAACCGTTCCTGTAGGTCGACAACATTCAAATTTCCCACACCCGTGGCCGGCTAGAGGGTTAACTAGAATCGTCTACGATTATTTCAGAATTACCAAAACCAAATACCTCGTCCGGTCTCCGGTCTCCGCTATTGGCATGACCAGGCACTACAGAGGGACATAGGGAAACCAGAGACACCCACTACATACAACGTTTACCCTGAGCCACTGTGTGAACGAACGGAAATGTTTAAATTCCATCATGCCTGTCATCGCATCGGTTCCACTGTACATCTATTATGGTGCACTAAGCTTTTGGCACGTTTTAATGTCCATTAACGAGCAACAATTGCAATTTAAACTGGATCTCCTCTCAGCCATTTCGAAGCAGCTACACAACGCAGCGTGCAAATCGGCAACACAAACCTGCACCCATACACACAGTCAAGCATGCAATGGCATCAAGCCACCGCTGAAGACCACGACTGCTGCACGTGTGTGTCTGTCTGTCTGTCTGTCTGTATGTTTGTGTGAGTGCAAGACTAGCACAGAGGCTGCCACACTTTGGTTTTGGCCACATTACGTTGAGGGTATTTTAGGCAAAATCAGATACAGCACCAACCATAACGATGGGTGGGTGGTGGCTGACATGAGGATCCATTCCAAATCTACTGCCAACCAACGTCTGTCCGTCTGTCTGTCGGACTGCGGCATGTTGTTGCTGTTAGTGGTCTATAATTTTATTGCGTTTCTTCAAATGTTAAATCGGAGAGGAAGCTCGGCGATTGCGGGTATAAAACTGAACTTAAGCGAATGCTAGGAAAAAAAAATCGATCAAACTTCTGGGCAATCGACCCATATTTCGTTTGCCAGCAATCTTGTGGTGGTTGGTTGGTTGGTTGGTGTTGTTGTCGTTCTTCACTGGTATTTTTATGTAGTCCACATTAGTGGTGATGAGGCCGAAAGACAGCCAGCAAAAAAAAACAACAACAAAAAAATAGCGAAGAATTTGTAAACCAGTTCTGTTTCTATGTTCGTTTGATCGTTCGTTAGAGGATACGTGGATGCTGGCTGGCTGGCTGGCTGGCTGTATTTACAACAACAAACGAGTGCAGTTGAGTATGATACGATTTGCATATCTGGTCTGGTTTGCCAACAAAATATAGAATACAAAGTGCGGCAGACTGGGGCTGGGGCTGAAGCTGCCGTGGCTGCTGCTGAGGAGTTGTTTTGCGCCTGTGCAGTTGTGGAGTTTGCTCGGCTCGTATGAGTGTCCCATGTCTGTATGCCAGCGTGCTATGGCGTTTCGGTTTACTGGTGCTAGTGCTGGTGGTGGTGGTGCCATGGATGAGTGGTGTATGCTTAGGCACATTGGGCGGTCATTAGAATTCGAGCAAAATAGGAAAAAAAAAAAGAGAACTGTAAAGTAACCATCGCCATCGTCGTCATCATCAGCGCTACACAACATTGAACTGGTGAACAAGACTATAACAACAATAACAACAACGGCGACGACGACGACGACGATATCGACCCACCTAAACTTGTTTGCTATTTTGTTTGTTGGCTTGGTTTTTGGACTACAGCAACATTTTGGTCTTCGCCGTCGTCGACGTCGTCATCATCGCAGCCGTACTGTACAATAATCTGCAAGACATCAGCAATGCTAAAGTGTATTAAAGCATAGACCACATTCGGTGCGCATGTTGCAACGTGCACTGGAAAAACATCTACCCAAACTTATTGCAAAACTCCACTTCTGCTCGCATTTGGATATTTTAACGGACTGCGGCATCCTTGATTGAAACATTTTGCTGATGTTTGCAAATCTCTGAATCTCGCCACAGTAGTGCAGACTTTTCGTTTCGTTGTACATGTATGCCCTAGAATTGCCTATCTCTATAGTTGATGTATTCAGCATGATTTTGAGATTTCATCGGATTCAGAATTGTCAGATTGTGGAAGAAAAAATACAATCAGACTTCGAACGGACAGGTCCAATTGGGGATGTTCTTTATTATTTCATAGCGGGTCCGTTATAACTTTTGATCGCCAGTCCAAATGAGGGTGTTGTATTTTTGTTGTTGTTGAATAATCGTGAGCATGTTGCTGCTTTTGACAGACATTGAAGTCAGACAGACATTGAAGTTGATAAATTTCGACGTAACTGGGTAAAAATCACCATAATCATCTTAAATACCGTTGAGATTATATTGAATCAATTTGAAATGGTTAAAGAATAGAAAAAATGGAATACAACTCGTATATATGGGCAGGGGCTCCATTAACATCTTTGAAGCTTCTGGACCGTGTACAGAGGAGAGCGGTGGTGTTGATAGGGGATGGTAGGGTATCCAGCTCTATTGTCTCCCTACAGCATCGCCGAAATGTGGGTTGTGTATCGCTATTCTATAGATATTTTAATGGTATCTGTTCAGAAGATATCCGTCGTCTGGTCCCTGACGTTAGAACATTTAGTCGGAATACTCGGCTATCCAGGGAGTCTCATCCGTTCATTGTTAAATGGCCGGTTGACCGGACGACGCACTATAGAGAAAATTCGTTCTTCAGCCGAACTGCTCGTATGTGGAATAATCTTCCAGCAAGTGTTTTTCCTGCCTGCTATGACATTATCAAATTCAAGGCCAACGTCAACAAACACTACTCTCTCTTTCCTCCTTCCGATACCCTAATTTCCTTCCGCTAACACAATGCATTGCATTTATAGGGGGCATCCCCTGAGTGTTGGCCTTCAAAAAAAAAAAAATGTGGAATAATCTTCCAGCAAATGTATTTCCTGCCAGTTGTGACATTCAGGAATTCAAAACAAATGTCAACAAACACTACTCCCTCTTTCCTCCTTCCGATACCCTAATTTCCTTCCGCTAACACAATGCATTGCATTTATAGGGGGCAATCTCTGAGTGTAGGCCATCAAAAAAAAAAAAAAAAACTACTACCCTCCCCACCTGCAAAAAAAAAAATGCTCTGGACATCTGGTCAGCCGCAAGACGTTGGAGTTTTCAGCCGCTACGTAACCTTAGACAAAACATGGATGGATTCATCACAACAGACACCACGAAATAATCAAATCTTTGCTTTCTTCGCACTGAGCTTACAAGAGAGAAGGTTAAAAGTCAGTCGGCCAACAACTCTCGGCCATGGCAACATGGTCATGATACACGTCGAGTACCTTGAAAAGGACCAACGGCGAAGGAAAGATCATCCTAATTCCAACACAACCATAATTCCAACAAATGTGTCGCCACTTGGACTACTCCGTCTGCCTCATTCTCCGGAATCCGGATTTAACTTCCAGTAACTATTATCTGCTTCAAAAGTTTAAGAAATCGTTGTGTGTTTTTGAAGGACCTTGAAAATATGAATTGCTTCCTGGAATCCTTGCACTGAATAACAAATACCCGAATTACAAAAAACTTACCAACTCCCGAATGGTCCTAAAACAGTGAGTAATAATTATCCGGACCTGTGCCAACTCGTTGGCGGGGAAATTTGTGTACAATCAGTTCTGCAAAGACCCTGTTAATTTCTTACCAACGATATTCTAGTTGAGGATACACTATTTGTCTGATAACCATGGCTTAGTTCCGAGTTGCCAGAATGTAGCACATTCGTTTCTGCAGTTTTGTGGAAACCCCATTTGCGTGTGATGCCGTTTAGGTAATAATATGTGTTTTGCTTTGGCTTCTCATATTGGAACAAGTGAATGTTGTTCGAAATCCTTTTCTATTTTACATACATGTGTCCATAAAGATATTGGAATCATTCAAACAAACAAACAAAATTAAAGTCAGCACCACATGCCGTGCTTAAATTGTTAAAAATGTCAGTTTGGTTCGTCTCCCCCCCCACCACCCCTCTTTCGTTATCTCAAATGCCAACCAACGATTTGAAATGCTCAAAACATACAGCTGTACATGCCGTCAAAGTAACAGCATCAGCGGGTCGCTTCCACCAACAATGCCGGCAAAGTGTTAACCTGATCATCATTTTCGTATATCTTTGGCCATATCTGCTTCTCTTTAGCCATGTTGCACAAATACAATTTTTATTGCTTTTTTATTGCAGCTACACACAAAAAACAGGCCACAATCGGCCAAATGTTCAGACGTCCGATAAGGGGCACATACCAGACCATGCCATGCCACCACACATGGGGCATCATAATATGCGGCGTCCAAAATCATATCAACTAAAAGCACAAAAAAATAAAATGCTTAAATTGAAGTTATAATAAAATCACTATTTATGATTTATCAACAATTATAAACATGGTCCGGTTGCCGAGGTGGGGTGAGGTGCGCATGCGCATGCGCTCGCTTCTTCGTGCATGTGGGACTTTCTTTTTCCAAAGATCAGAATGTTAATAGTTCATGGTCAATTGGTGGTTTCTTGGTTGTTGCAGTTGATCCATTTTATTTAATACGTTTCGGTTGGCTGGAAAAATTCCTTTCTCATTTTGGGAAGATTTTCTGTGTGTTGTTTTTCGGTTGTTTCTTTAATGAAGATCGTGACGAAAGTTGTTTATGGCCACATGTGAGGATTGCACTAAATTGCAAGCGAGAAAAGGAAATGAAAGTTCAGTTGCTGGCAAAGGAAACTGAACACACATGTTGGCAGTGGACTAAAACGGTCTCGGATGAATTTTTGGATAAAATCTCCAAATATTGACACTATCAGCAGTTTGCCATTAATATCCAATTAAATTGTCGACATTGTCCTAATAAATTAACTTTTAGGCACAATTTATTTGAGATCCCATTGTAGGAAAACACGTTTAAGGTTTGTTTATTTTCTTGCAAATTAAAATAAACTTCTACAGTATCTACAGATTCAGACTTCACAGAATCAGATGATAAATCATGCCACCAACCGGCCTATGAGTACGCATGCACTCGGTCAATACACAAGTATGTTTATTATTGAATTATCGATTGCGATTCTATTTATCATACTGCTAATGGGACAACATATCACACACTAAATACAAAAGGGTCCCAAATTAAAATTTACCAAAAGTGATTATTTCCATAAATTAATTGCCAGAACACACCACTAACTACTGCAAAAATTTCTTTTACCTCTCTATCTTCTTTAACTGGAAAAATATACACGCTAAAAAATACGTCTTTTTTTTTTTGTTTACACACAAGTAAAACGCGTGTTTGGTGTTTGTTGCAAGTAAAGTTTATTTCCATCAACACAAAGCTTATTTGGATATAAATATAACTCATTTGCTATTAATATTACGTGTTTGTGTATAAGCAATAGCGTGTTTGGGAAAAACAGACAACGAACTTATTAAATTCAGCAAAGCACAACATTTGGGTGCGAATAAGTGAGTATTTGCAACTGGTTTCGTAAATTTTTTTTTGCATTTACGCTCATTAAAATAATATCAATACCAAGAGAATGAGATGGATTGTTATATAGAAATTCACAAATTGAAAAAAAAAATAAAAAATTACTCAAAACTGCATACATATATATTCGATATTTATCACCTACAAACAAGTTAATGTTTGTGGCATGGAAAAATATATATATGTTTGATGCGAACTTGTTTGCTGAAATTTATTAAAATGGCCATTGTTTTTCAGCGTGTAGTTGTAACTATTTTTATATTAATTACGTTGCTTTTGAATTTTGAGTTGTGACCCTTTTGTATTTAGGCACAAAGTCTAAAAAAGGGTCTGACAATATACAGTTTGTTACATTGAAAAGCTACAGTTTTACCCGATTTACACCATGACTTTCCACCCAGGTTGATCAGGCATGATATTCGACGATTGTTGGCGACGGAGGCAGATAAGCAAGAGTGGTAGCAAAACAGTCAGGAAATGGAAAATGGGGGGAAAATTTGAATTTTCAATTGAAATTTCCAAAAAAAAAACATCATTTTTTGACATTGTTTATGACAAAGAAGAATAGACTTCAGAAACAGGCACGCATGTTTGTTTTTAAATAATCATCGTGTAAATGCTTCTGACTTTACCGAAGGGGTTTCAAAAGAAAATGTCCAGAAAACCCCTGGGGAAGAAGTCATCGTGTAAATGGGGACTCAATCCATATGACTTTCGAAAACAAATCCAAAGTCGTCCTTTTTTTTGTACTTCTAGTTTTTCCTATTAGAAATTGAAATCCCTGTTGGGGATCTATTTCTGTAAATGTCCTCCTCGCACAGACTCAGCTATTCCAAATGGTTCAACTAAATTCGCCGTTCAGTGGGTCTCCTTTTGTTAATTTTCTATGCCGAACCTGTCATACCGCACATCTCATATTCCACAACAAATGAGCGCTAATTAACAACCACATTTGTGTGGGATGTCAATGTCTGAAGATAAATTTCGCTATGCTCACCTCTAATTATGAAAAGTATAAATCATTTAACCATTCGAACATATGCAAGTTATAAAGTCCAGTTCTAGTCAGAGTTCTGTAGAAACATTTCCTGTTTCGATTTAAACAAATAAGACATGTCAAAAACGAAAATGCAAATTCCCACATTAACGCCATTGCATCAAACGAACGACCCGAGAAAGCAAGCGGCCACCAACCAATCATCCGCCCATCCCACCACTGGCCAAGCGGTTCGACGCAGCAGTGCCCAGCTATTCCCCATCTATCAATTAGCGAGTTGAATTTTTCCGCTTTTTTTGTTGTTGTTGTCTCTCTCTCATTTTCAACACATCCAAGTAATTAATTCTAGCAACAACAACAGCAGCAGCTACGTATGGTGACAACAGCAAATGCAACGACGACAATAACAACAACAACAACAGCAGCAATATTTGATACAACAACAGGCATAACTAATACGTAGAAAAAAAAGACAAACGCATCGATTAAAACTCGTTGCGAAATGAAAGCAAAATTATTATTACACATTTAAGCCAAGTCAACACACAAACAGCTACAACAAAAAATATACGCCGGCCTCAACTAAAAGTGACAATTTAATGGCGTGAGCATAACGTCGTCAATAGCCGCAACAACAACGCCTGTATTAGCAGGCCCAACAACAACATCGTTCGGTCATAACGAACGGTTTATTTATTTGATCGCTGGAATTATTGGCTAGAAGCTGTGCGCTGATACAATATTTTATACGAGCGCCTTTCCGTGTGTGCGTGAGACTGTCCGTGTGTGTGTGTGTACGTAGATCTCCCATGAATGTTCTGATCGCAGACAACGCTCGGCATTCACTACGTAGTGTGAGTAAACGTATAAACGTCGAACGCACTCTTACATCTGTTGTGCCGTATATGCAGATACAGACAGATACGACACCGCGCCACATACACACACACACACACACGCAGAGACTTGACGACATTCGGGCAATCGTAAAGTTTTTTTCTCTGTTGTTAATTTCAAGTGCAACGGGTACAATGCGGTGTTGCCAACTGCCGGTTGATTATGCGTGAAGAAGAGTGCCGACTTTTTCGTGTATGGGATTGGATGAAATCCTTGATGTGTTGCAAGATTGGGAAGATTGAACTTCTTAAGATTGTATTAGAGTGATCTCCAGATTAGGTAAATCTATGTCACGAGTCTAGGAAATACACGCTAGCCATGCTACGCTCTCATTTGTTAATGGAAGCTTTTAAATTGGTGATCACGAAGAATTCTTAAGATTGCACCAATCAGTCCCACTGATAAGTGCTGACTGAAGAAACGAACACTTCTTTACACTGAATCTACACTCTGAATCCTATTCATAGTGACAATTTCGGCCAATGCTTCCGTTTGTGTTGGGCCAATGGTCTTAAAATAAACAATAAGAATAAGCGCCCGGTATGCGAGTTGGTGGCTTTGGTTTGTCTATGTCACCCGGTTTACCCTTGGACACAAATTTAGAATATCGTTAGCTTAGTATGCAAACGTGCTAAGTCCACTTTTTACGAAAATTGCGATTTAAATGCAGAAAAATAGATACACAAAAAATACACCGTTTACACACAAAAAAACTACCGTTACCGTCTATGTTATTTGTTGTTATGCAGTGGTAAGCAAATGTGTCAAGTCCACTCTCAACGAAAGAGGACGCAGACCACGTCTTGAATATACAAATTTTTTCATTCAATCCATTCTTTGTTGATAATTGACAAAATTGGCTGGACTAATAGAAGAAGATAACTGCGTTGAAATATTTAAAAAATATTCAAAACAAAATAAGTTAGAAAGTGTTTTCTTCCTCCTGAAAATTTTAAAAAATTGGACTTAGCACATTTGCATACTAAGCTAACGATATGAATCTACTTTGTATTGTAATTGATAATAAGCAAATATATTAAAATAAACAAGATGAATTTTATTCATTTGGTGGGCGTGTATGTAGTGCCCCCCCCCCCCATAAACAGCACTCACTCTTCACTCCTTCAAATTGTAATGTTCCTCCTTACTCAAATGTTTAATACTAAGTTCTCTCTTTGAAAATATCTTCCTATATCTTCCTATATCCCACATACTCTCCATGCGTCTTGGCCTGGGCAACTCTGTCCATGTGCGGATTACATACAATGCGTTGCAATCAATTGTAGACAATGTTATGACATACATACAGACAAGCCACACCACACCACACCGCCAGCCATTCAGACATTTTTCATATATGGCCAAAGCCTTTAAGTTGATTACTTATTTTGCTCCAATCGACACATGTAATAAAACAAAACGAAAAACTCGACAACAACACACAGCAACACACAAACGGTGTGAGCTTTGGCAAACAGGAAGCTTGTTAACCATACGGTCGACTGACGCTGCTGCTACCGCTCTTGGTGTTGTTACGGCTGTTACATGGACTGCGGTCGCTGGGGTTCTAATGATCAGAAATTTAAGAAAAATATTAAATGGCCATTTAACACGGATATATGTGGTTCATGATGTGTTTGTAGTTGCAATGACTCGACACAAAACCGAGTACGGAGCAGTGGGGGATGCAAGAAATATTTTTGGACAAAAGTGTTTAGCGGTGTAAACTCGCTCCAGACTGACTGACATGTTGGCAAATTATGCAAATTCACAGTTTAATGTATTAATTACAACATCGTCACATCGTGGTCGTCGTCGTTGTCGCTGTCCTAAGCAAGCATCCACACCACACAGCAACATCGGCACGGGCAACTGACTGACGACTGGAAAAGAAAAAAAAACACAGATCTTTTTATCCAAAGATCAGATCCCCAGTAAATGGGTTTCTTTTGTAGTTAAATTGTGTCTGAGCATATCCGAGCATTGCTTAAGTTTAGTTTTTTTTTGTTGCAGCTGCGCAGAGTACTCGTTTATGTCATATGGGTATTTCCAGGCCTAACATTGCCTTTTCTTCCCATTGTCCTTCACCTGCTAACAAAGTCTTTCGTAGACGACTCTGCCTTAATTATTTGCAAAATAATTATAAAGAAGCAGATGCTGGGCAGCGGATATTGTGTATGGAAATACCCATACCTTTTGTCCGTGGCAGTATGTAGTGAGCGGCTCCATCACGGCAACAAGAAATTTGAAACTTTATTTTTGTTTTAACAATTTTGAAAATATTTGCTAGTTTTTAAGGAGAACACTGAATAATTGGAATTTTTCAATTTAAGAGCACTTTAAGTTTATAGTAATTTTGGTACTTTTACGTTACGATGTGTGGTCGAAATCCCGAGATCGATTTGGAAAACAATGCCTCTGAATGATCGAGACAACCAATGGAATAAATATTCTTTTGTAATCGCGTAGCTCAGCAGCTTACGTTCAATGAGCAGTATTGGACCCGTATATGCCATGCTTTCACATCCTTTGATGATCTGTCCTTTGGTGTGACACCATATCCTTAAAATTGTCTACATGTCGCTCTTGACAAAAGTTCCCATCCAGTTTCGCAATATCCACTTCGTTTCTGCCCTCGGGAAATTTATATTGTGGCCATAATTTTGAAAAATTTGCGCCATTCGCAAATCTTTCATGATTACACTGTGCCAGCATTTGTTGAGCCAATTTGTGAGAAGACGCAATTCCATGCGGTTGGTTTTCCTTAAATCTCCGAAGGCTTTTGGCAAACAAATAGTTGTGTACCAATCATTTGGCAATTTACCAATTGCCAAATATAAATTTATATTTTTGAAGAATCAAACGGTCTTTTGCTGCCATTTGCTGGGAGCGCAAACAACATTGATTGGATTTGATTCACATTCGGAGACTCATACAGCACACAGTGGGGGGAATTGGAAAATGGTGAATTGTGGTATAACCTCGGCAGATCTGTGATTCGTATTTAGTTTGACTCTGGAAAAGTTTAAATTAAAAACACTTTAGGATTTTTATTATAAAAAAGCCCAGAAATTCTATGTCCCTCGGATTTACTTATAATGCTGTGATTTCAACAATTCTGGCCATTACCATAAGGTTATGATGACATGGGCACATAGACGAGTCTAGATCTGTCGTTTTACATTTATCTGCAACATTAAAACCCTCTTTTATGTTAACACAAGTTTATTGGTAAATCGAATTTACATTTTCTACGTTCCAACGAACATCCTTTTCCTCAAATTAATACTCTGATATCTTTCGCAGTTTTGTCAAAACGAACAGTCTTTACTTGAGAAAAATCGGTTATAAGTGATGGAAAAATCAGTATTTTATTGGTGTGAAAAAAGTTGTTATTCAAGCAACTCATAATAATTGTACCGAATTGGACAAGTTCGTGATTGTTTACGGTTTTCTAAGAACCGAGGTTTCCATTTTTTTTCTGTCACAGCTCAGCTCCGGTTGACCAGATTGGGCCTATCTATCTTAACTTAAGCTCAGAAGTACCAGAGATATTTTCAAAATGTTTTTCCAAATGCCCCACTGTGCAGTGTGATTATCACTGTGTTAGCTTCAGCCATGGTGCGATATTATTTTGGTAGGCTTCTCCAAGCGCTATCACACTAGAGTCCTTTATCATAAGTCTGCACTAAGCCTAGTTTTTCCATTATCAGTTGAAACAAGGCTACTCGTGTATGGCAATAAGTTTCACCATGGCCGGTTTTGGTTTACACGACAACCACCACGATTATATTCAAATTACTAACCAGCCGGCAAAAATAACTCCCAGGGCCTCCTTGCTATTTTTCTGATCCTTGATTCTGCAAATTGCAGAGTACCACACTGGAGTCCCATAAAACTGCACCCTTGCCATCCCGGTCCTGCTGTCCTTGTATAGGGAACAGTCGCATCAGACTTTTCTCGCCAAACTGACTATAAATATTTGATACACTTGAATTCACCGATTAACCTCTATTGATTGTCTTTTTTTTTGTAGTTTTTTGGGATTTTCCCAGTAATCAATGTTGGAGTAGTATTTCATGTCCTTTCATTTCTTTGGTCAACTCCATAAATTATTTGTTTTGTTCAGATTTAAATCAAATCTAGAGTTGAACGTATTTTGGCCTTGGCTAAGCTGACACTCCCTCTCCTCGGATATCCTAACTATAACTAACATCGCTTATATAGAAATCCATTCATTCAATGAATAAAGTCACTGGCATTGCATCCACTTGTGTTCTCTTTTCATTCGGATGGAAAACGTTTGTAGGTCAGGTCCCTTCAAGAATTCCTTAGACAGCGCGCTTCGTTGTTGAATTCCTTTCAAAACAAAGACGCAGTAAAATCACAGTAGCATGTGGATGCATGGCCAAAGGAAAACGTCTGGGCTGGTGATCGTATGCAGCCGCATAACATTGTTAACGTAAGCCCAAAACCACCACCACCACCACCACAACAACAACAACAATAGCAGCAACAAGAGAAAATATCGATGTTATGCACTCACTGACGCGGTTCAGCCTCTGTCCGGCATGCATTCAATGCAATCGATGTGGCTTCGTTCGTAGTGGACGATGTCTGTCTGTCTGTCCGTGCAATGTATGATTGTAACTTTAGCTATGACTTGACTTGTATGTCCGTCCGTCCATCCGTCCGTCTATCGGCTTGTTTGTTGGTGTGTGTGTGTGCACGGGTGTATGGTGTACGGATGCTGGCTGGATGTTGCCTTAGATTTTTCTTGGGTAGTGAGCCTGTGCTGTGCTCGGCTGTGTTCACAAAATATGAAAGTAGTTTTCTAGACTAGAACAAGACCACACCTAACAAAGTGTTTTTAATGTTTTTAATGGATTCCAGCATCTGCATCGGTAGTCTCAAAAGCTGTGCCAACATTAACAACAACAACAACAGCAACGAGACAACTGTTAAGCCGTCCCCGGTCGTCGTTGTACAGCTGAAAACAGAAAACCTTTATGACACAAACATGCATACAATTCACTCACCAACACCGACACCCATACCAACAGCAACCAACAGTAGCTCACGGACTCATATGTAAATGCACCACACACACATACACTCCCCATCATGTGAATAAGTTCAAGATGAAAAATTGATTTCAAAGGCTTGGATTTCATTGGATTGAATGTTACACTTCATAACACAGTGACCAGTATGAGCGACCTACCGGCAGTTCAAGTCAAGACTACGTCAGAGTAAACACAATCGGTGTAGAAGTGTCTGTTTAATGGGTGGTCCGTCTATTGGATTAGTTTTAATCCAAATGCATTTTTGACAGTGACAACTCCCGCTCTTAATCTGAACAGAAAGTCAGTAGTCATATATCCGTGGGACGAAATAATTCGCTCTACGCTTGAACAAAACTGGGAAATGCTAACTTATTTTCATTATCGATGTAAATTGTGCGTTTATGGAAAAATAAAAGTTCTGACCGAATTCAAGCAACACTCACGGTTCCCGTAGGCGTACAAGAATGTGGTTGCCGTAGCCGGGAGTGTGGGAGAGAGTGAGATCTCAACAACTCAACATTTCACGCACCCCTCAACATTTCTGCTAGTATTTCCATACAATGTCCAATATTTTTTTTTTTAAAAATTCTTAATTTTGCCCCCAGTGCATTTTTGGGCCAAGTTGACAAAATACCAAATTCATATTAAGGATGTTATTTTCAATAGATAATTGAGATCATTTTACTTAACTTAAGCCAAATTACAGTAGAAGCGCTTCGTTATCGCGCTTCTACTTCTCAGTTTGGGCCTTACAACAGTTCGAAATGGACAACGATTTTGCTGGAAAAATTATCTTTTCGGCGGCCACCTTAACAAGCAATACAGACACATCTGTGGATGAGGACACTCGACAGCTTACAGAGACATATCAAAACATTTGTTTGTGGACTTTGTTTTGGACAGTCGTTGGTTTCAGCAGGATGCATTAAGACACTACTTTCCTTTTTCTATTGATACACATTTAACTAATTATGCTGTAAATGAACCTTTACTTAAATCTATGATACTCTACAATTCTATTTGTGAACATTTAGATTTTAGTCTACCTAGTTTTAAGTTTAAACATTTGTTGATTAATTTGATTAATTAATGTAAATTATAATTATAATTAAATTCTTGTTATTTGCTAATCTGTAAGGAATTTCTGTCCATAGACTCAATAAATGAAATGAAATGGGTAATCGTATTATCAGTGGTCACGGCAATATCAATTGGCCATCTCGGGCCTTGGAAAATTGGGTTGTTAGGATGTGCTACTGCGAGAAAGGCACATGGATGAGATTGTCCTTTAGAACAGCATACATCATGTTGCCTCCGGTCTGATCGGCTTAAAAAACGCCACTGTAGATAGGCGGGCGTGTTATGTTGTAAACGCTTCAAAACAGGGACATGGAAGGGTTAGCAGGACCTAAGTTGTGCAAAATCTTAATATATATTTACCCTCGACACTGATTCACTGATACACTGATTCCCTGATTCACTGATTCACTGACTCTGTCACGCAGTACGTAGGAATTTAAATAGGCATTCTATAATAATTCTATAAATAATAATAATAAATAATAAAAAAAATAATATTTTTTTTTGTACAGAAATTGTGTTTTCCCCAAAATTTTTTTTTTACAAATTTTTTTTTTTACAAATTTTTTTTTTTTTACAAAATTTTTTTTTTTCTACAAAATTTGTTTTTTCCACAATTTTTTTTTTTCAACAAAAATTTTTTTTTTCCACAAAAATTTTTTTTTCAACAAACATTTTTTTTTTCAACGAAATTTTCTTTTTTCCACAAAAAAATTTTTTTTCAACAAAATTTTTTTTTTCCACAAAAAAATTTTTTTTCAACAAAATTTTTTTTTTCAACAAAAATTTTTTTTTCAGCAAAAATTGTTTTTCCACAAATTTTTTTTTTCCCAATTTTATTTTTTTTCGAAATTTTTTTTTACAAAATAGTTTTCTCAAAATATTTCACAAAATATATTCCTTGTGAACCTATTCAATTGACCGCAAGTGTGCAACACACAGACACACATTCTGATGTACATGTGTATGTCTGTAGGTACTCGTAGCTGTTTAGATTGAATACGCGCGGGTATAATGTTGGTTTAGTACTCGTCGTACCCATTATTTAATTCATTTTAATATGGATTTCAATCGTTTTTACGAGTATTTTAACTCAATTTGTTGTTTGTTGCTCTAGACACTGCGGATGATGGTGGTTTTTTTTTGTTTGTCTTGTTGTTGCCAGCTTCTGCGGCCACTTTTAAAGCTTAACAAATATTTTTGCCATTATGATGTTGTTATTGTTGTTGTTGCTGTTGTTGCTACTGCTGCTGTTGGCCTTTTTTATGATATGTATTCATTTATTTTCATTTGCGAGCGCGTTTGTGTGCGCAGCCTTTTGTTTTTAAACAACAACAAATAAAAAGCGCAAAAATGCAAAACACTTTCAAAATTTAACGTTTATTTTTGTTAACTTTTGATCTATTTCAGTTCCTTCTACCTTAATTAAATGAATGCATGTGTTTTAGGTATGTACGAGAGTGGTGTGAGTGGTTCGGTTAATTTCACCAGTACTTAACAATGCCAAATTGCTTAGTTTTATTTATTTTAGTCGTCTCTTTACTTAACAAATTACTTTCCATAATTGTAATAATTAAACGAGTTTCTTTTGTATTTTTCAGACATACAACTTCAACTCATGTCCAGGTAAGTGATTATAATGTTTTTCCCACCAAAATCTAGCTTATATATATTGTTCGCGACATATTTAACTGATGGAATGGTCGGATTCCTTCGGGTTAAACCAAAAACCATTTAGACAATCCGTGGTAAATATTAACACAAAATGGGAAATCCCCATGCGTTACACGGCAAACAAAGTGTAGCCCGCCTACTACACCGCCCTCGTACGAGCACATGTCTCCGGGTATGTGTTCTGGGTGCAATCATTTGTTCATTACCACCATCAAATAATCATTGTCATTGAACATTGTTTTTACGACAGCGCAGTGTGTGTGCGTGTGTGTGCAAAAATATTAAACATCAAAAGCCCCATGTACATATTCTATTCTAATTACTATTCTCGCATACACAACACAACTCCCCAGGCACAGACATGTGTAGTCGGTGTTCTGTTTTCAGTTTTGTGGTGCTACTGTTTATCGTTACGTTTCACTTCCTGATTTATGTATGGCAGGGCTGTTATGTTCGTTCATTCAGTTTGAAACTTCTGTATTGAAAGTTGTTTCAAATAAGTGAAATCGACCAAAAGTTACTGAGGTGGCGACTGAACTCGAAAAATAATGGTATGCGTTGCTGTGGCATTTGCTCCGTAATATTAACAAATATTTTTGCGATGCCATTCTCTGCGTTTAATTACGGGAAGGGTTACGTTTCGTGTCAATGTTATTTGCAGCATTACTCATACGCCATCAGGGCCATGTCTTGGTAGTCGCTGAGACGGTTGGTAAATACTTTAGTAAAAGGTTATGTTTTGAAGTTGAAATCATATTCAGATGTAAAAGGAGGTTAAATATTTCGACATATAATAGATTGGTGATACCTTCAGGGCCATCAGATCCACTGGATAAGTGAATCATGTAAAATAGCATTCTCGTTTTCATCTTCCTGAAGCTTCGTATACGACTCATGTAAAATAATACCTATGCAATTAAGGGTAGATAAACCGAGAATGTCACTTAAAAGTCGACACCGATAATTTCAATATCGAATATGTTTTTTTTTTGACGTTTCCTCGAGCCTTGATGGTTCCACTCGAGCGTTTCATTGCAAACATCGTTGTACTAATTTCAATAATGTACCGAAGCCATTTGTATTTTCTTCTTTTGATTTGGATGTTAATATTGTAGTTATTCATTGGCGACTGGTCTTGACCACAATATTTTTTTTAAAAATATTCCACATTTCTTGGAATCATAGAGCAGAATACTTTTTACACACGATTTGTAAATGTGGATTTTTGTATTGGGCGATATATTAATTGAGTTCCATATTATTCGTGGTCTGTTTCAGCGTTGTGAATGCGGGAGTCTACATCATTTATGGCGCCGTCATCTGATCGTATTAAGTTCTGCATCTGATGCAGAACTTGTCAACGTTTTCAATTGGCGCATATTATTGAATGTCTGTGTTTGGGATGATTTAATAGCCATACACATTGTTTTGGATGCACTGATAAGCAGACAATATTTTATCACTGTTGAAGCTAAGCTTTCGGTTTTCTTTTGCACATCATCTTTGGTCAATCAACAATTGGTCGAGATGTTGATCGATCCCCCACTGCAAGCCTCTGCTTCCAACATTTAGTTTTACCATTACATCATTGAGGAACGCGTAACCGCACCATAACACCCGCATTTCACTGGGCGTAATCGTAGTGCCTAAATCGAATAACTGTATGACGCCACAGTGAGATTCTACCGCACTCTAACGTCTCAAAATACTCATGCACACCTGTAAATCGTATGAGACAATCCGCATCCGCATCCACATCCGAATACATTTCAATTTGCCATAGCCACCCAAAGGGGAATCGGTTGCCCCAGCTCTGCATTTGTCATTTCATGAATTATCTATGGCACCTTACACAGCTTAATACGTTGGCAAGATGCTTACCACCGCTTACCACATATAAGTGATGCCGAACTAATAAGCACTCTTGGTGTTCGGTATTAAAATGGCTGGATGTGAAAAATGCTACTAATTGATATAAATCTTAATTAATCCTTTTTGTGAAAAGCAACTAACAACGATAACAACTTCTAATAATCTTGTCATCGTATATCATCCGTCTCTATTGCTCTATTGCTCTCTGTTGATGTGTGTGTGTGTCGGTCTGTCTGTCGGGTTGTCTGCAAAAAGAAAAGACTACAACAACAGCAACGATTTTACACAAAACAATCAAGAGCCAAGAAACTGTCAAAACTGGTCCATACGCTGATATAATACTTTGGCCATAATCACTTTTGTAATTAACTTAAAACGTGTTTAGAATCTTTAACTCTGGCAAAATATGTGCAACTAAACTAAACCAAACTCCACTGCACTGAACTCAGATAATAATAGCAAACATTCAAACATACGGAAAGACTGACGGCAACAATAGTACTGGACATTGCTCACATTTGCCGGACCGTTGTCGTCCAGACCAACAATTCCTCACCAAGATGCTGTTGTTGGTGCTGTTGCTGTTGTTGTTCAGACCAACCATAAAGACTTTCAATTAAGAGTGAAAAATATCAGTTTAGAAAAAAAAAGAAGGAAAACCAGCCAAACGAAATAATTTATGGCACAAATGAAAGCAAAAGTTTAGAAACAAAAAAATTAATTTCGTTTTTTTTTCTCTCTCTCTATTTCGCTCTTTGTATATTTAACGGCTTGTCAAATGTATGCGAGTGGCATAAATAACTAAATATATGTATGTGTATAATAGAAAAACACCTCCCCACCCACTTGCAACATGGATACAAATAAATAACTGTGCATATGTATGTAAGATGTGAGTGTGCTTGAAACTGCAGTGCTTTAGTTGGAGTACCTCTGGATTAGTTTAGACTAGATCACATTGGGTGGGGGATTTGGCACCATTGGCAAAGAGTTCGCCGAGAGGGTGGAGTGAGGAGCCGCCAACATCTGCAAAAGGCAACAAACATCCATCTGCAGCATAAAACAGATGTAGAAGGCAAACAACAACAACAGCAACAAAATAAACACTGCGACACAATACAACGAGGAGTAAACTGACAGCAACTGCAACAACAGAGACGGGGCGACACATAGCGCCGCACGTTGTTGTTCCTTTGTTGTTGTTACCACAACAGCACAATGACAATGATGGTGCCTGTTGTTATTGTTGTTGTTCATATATAAAACCTTAAAAGGAACAATTTCGCATATGCGAGCCGCCGCAAAAGCCCAAAGTGGAGTGGAGCGAATAACAAATTGACGCCACATAACGTCGCATATTTTCGGTTCGTCTCAACTACGGCAGCGGCAACAGCAACACACAGAACATCACAGCGACTATGACAACAACGACAACGGCAACAACAATTGCAGCAGCAGGAACAACATGATATTATTACAACACAATCTGCACAAAAAATCCATACAGCCAGCTGAAGAAAACACATCGTCGTTTCATACAACATTACATTACATGAGCCATTATAAAAATCCATACCACACCACGCCAGCGTACACCACCACCACAGCAGCAACAACAACAACAACATCATCTCAAATCCAGTCCAATTGAAGCTCTCAATAATAACACCAACTCCAACAAAAAAAAAAAACTTGGTCTGCAAAAACTAAAAACGAATAACAAAAAAAAAAAAAAAAATCGCCAACAACAACAGCACTTCATAGACAACAACACACAATTCATGTCAAGTCAGAGTCAATGCAAAACTATTATTTTTGTTTTCTAGTTGTTGATGTTGTTGTTGTATTGTTGCTGTTTCTTCAAAAGCAATCCAAGTAAGGGTGTGGTGACGTCTCAGCCAACGTCCAACATGAGCTTCAGCCCAGTCTCGTGTGCACATCTACGTTTAATCTGCATCTGTCGGCATCATATTGTAAGCCGTTGCCGTTACGATTGCTGTTGCTGATGCTGATGTTGTTGCCAGCAGCGTCTCAAATCGCCAGTCACACTAAACGCTGAAGCTAAGCAAAAATAAAACGGCAACAACAACAAAAAAAGAAGAAAAATAACATGATGAAAAAACGAGTCACGCTTTGCTACGATTCAGTTTCTAATGATACACGTAAACAAAACAAAAGACTTAAGACACAAACTTGAACACCCGGTCTTAGACAAAATACACACACTTACACTCGCGCACTCTCTCTCTCTCACACACACACACACACGCCCAACTCGGCAACACCAACAACGCGAAGAGCAAAATGTGTGCAAATAAACGCAAAAAAAAACACAATATCAACCCTAAGATCGGGGCATTCTCTGTAGCACAAAAACTAGTTTCCACAGAGAGCGTTTCACATTCAGAGAGGCCGAATAAATATCCTCTACTGGAAAATGAAGAGAACGGCATCAGATGTTTAAAATATACCGTTATCGGGTGATATTAACTCTTTTGCTGAACTTAGCATCCACATTTTGGCGTTCGCAGAGAATGTAAGAGGAAGAAAGAGAGACAGATAGAGAGAGAGAAAAAATCTCTTTTTCCGGCATTTGGTGCTCCCATTGTCATGGTGGGACCTGAAAGTGTGCTTCAAATGAAAGCAAAAGTTTTTCTTTCCATTTAATTAAACCGCATCAACGCTTAAGGAGTCCCAGACGCCGCACGGTGGTCCTGTTTTTGCTATTATTCATACCTGGTGATGCATGCTGGATGATGATTGTTCCCACACAAAATCTGGCATAAAAGTCAACATCATATCCTCGTGGAACGAAACGAATGATTTCCACAGTCATTGATGTGCAGGAAAAGGAGTGATTTTTTTTTTTGAAGAGGAGTCTTGAGCGATATTTGGCACCTGCTGTACACAAGCTTCAGCAAAAAGTTTGTAAAACGAAAACACACACGTGGTACGGTACGCACCCACAATAATGTGACAGCCTCGCATGATTATGCTCACCATGCCACAGAACCCAAGCCACAAGCGTGTCTCGACCGCCACATAAATGAAATCTCTTTCCATACTAATGGGAATATTTGCCCTTTTATATTCGCAAAAATTGCGGTCGCTAAATGTACCACCGTGCACGGTCGCACTCTCTTTGTTTAGATTTAAAGACGCATTTAGGTTCATCCTCCAAAATGTGGGGGGGTTGGGGGAGGAGGAATCTATGCCTTTTTTTTAATACGCGATATCATAATTTATCTTTTATAAGTGTTGGGTTTCGCCGGTTTGTGCATCGTTTATGTTGCCTGTGCTGGTGGAGATGCTGTTTTTTTACTTGCGTTAAATTAGAGGGAGTTATGAAAACGAGTTTAAGCGTTTTTCTCCATTGCCTGTACTTATGGCTTACAATTAATTGTTGTTTGTGCTGTTGCCTGTTGTTGTTGTCGTTTTATTTGTTGTTTGTCTGCTGTCGAGTGTTGTGTTTTTTCAATTAAGTAATAATATCTTTGCTTATTTTGGGCATCATTTCGTGCATGTATGCGTGTGAGTGTGTGTGTGTGTCAGTGTTTTCATGGATTTAATGGTAATGATAGGGTTTTGATTGCCGTGTTGGCATAGTGTTTGCATTCAATTCATTTGTAATTTGTTTAAAGCTAATTTTGGTAATTGATTACCATCAATTATTCGTATAAATGTGTGCGAATAAATACACATTTTTATTTTTTTGTATAGCTTTGCGTGAGTGATTTGATTTGTACCCCAGTTGGCAGATGGAACTGAATCGAAATGGGAAAATAAGCGATCGTTTGCAGTTAGCATCGGGACACCAGTCCCTCAAAAGTCTTAATAAAGGACAACTTTTCCTGTGCCCACTAAACGGTCGTCTGCTTTATGAACACCGGTAGACGTTTTCATGATTTGGGCTGCTACCAACAATCAAATCTCACATGTCTCTTCTGAGGTCTATTTTGTGGCTGTCATCCTAGAAGTCATGTGTGTATTGTATTCAGTGCCTGACGAAAAAGGTTTCAACAATTTGCTCATCACTAGACTCAAACTCTCAGACAATAAATCAGTATAACATAATGCTTTCACAAGCAATTACAAATTCGAACACATCACACTATTGCGCCAATCAAACTGGGCGACACAACAAAGGTCGAATGGAGCATTCTGTAGACTCGAAATATGTTGAAGCATGTGACAACGAAATCGAAATTTTTGTAGGAGCAAGCGAAATACTTCCTCTTTCGGAATACCTCAGCTGAATGTTTTCACCGGCTCCAGGCAGCGCCTATTTTCTTTCCTTTGATAATGGTTGACCGGTACAAAGTATTTTTCTCATTCAAACTCAACTGACTGAGTATTGTTTTTAATTAACATGTAGACATTGCGCTTCGCACCGAACAGTCTCGGGATGTACTTCTAAAGAGACTTCTCCTTTAGACTCTCACTGTGCTACAGGTAATTGTGACTTCAAGGATCTGATAACGCAATAGCCTTTAATACCCCCTGTTTACCCTAGAAGGTATTCGATTTTATCCAAGGGTAAACCGGGTGACAAAGACCATTTGGCTTGATTTTTGCAGCGACAGACCAAAGCCTCTGGTGGGAATCGAACCCACAACCCCCACGCTGATAGGCAAGCACGCTACCAACTCGCCTACCGGGGCGCTTGGTATTCGATTTATTCATGCCCCTTATTACCAATAGGGAACTAAACACTCCTGAATCCCATACATGGAAACAGGTCTACCGTAGATGATCCTCGTCGCCTGAGCTCATCAGTAGCGGAGACAAATCGCCACCTTCCACTCCTCTCATGTTAAATCCCATTTATGACAATGTGTTGCTATATAAGTGGGAGATTTCACAAAATCTATGAATGCATTTCACTATTGTTAATACGTCCATGCGCCTATAACATAACAAGCCCAAGTTCATATCCTGATAAGAAACTTTTTCCACGGAAAAGAATGAAAATTCCGAGTCATATAAAAAAATTACATAGAACAATCGTAAGCTCTTCAGTTGTGGACAAATCAGAAAACACTTCTTAAATTTCATACTAGATCGACGACAGCCAATTAATATGTTCCTCATCTTCTAATATATTCATACTAGTAAGTTGTAATGCGCCTATGGCGCCCGTTGAAATATGGAAAAAAAATTTTGTTGAAAAAAAAAAGTTTTGTTGAAAAAAAAAATTTTGTTGAAAAAAAAAATTTTTGTGGGAAAAAAAATCTTGTTGAAAAAAAATTTTGTAATAAAAAAATTTTTGTTGAAAAAAAAATTTTGTAAAAAAAAAATTTTTGTAAAAAAAAAAATTGTAAAAAAATTTTGGAAAAAAAAATTTTGGTAAAGAAACAATTTGGGGAAAACACAATTTCTGTACAAAAAAAAATATTATTTTTTTTGTTATTATTATTTATAGAATTATAGAATGCCTATTTAAATTCCTACGTACTGCGTGACAGAGTCAGTGAATCAGTGTCGAGGGTAAATATATATTAAAGAAGATTCATCCGTTGCCATAACAAAACAATTGCAGGGGATGATCACAGCGTGATCATCATCTTTGCCTTTGGGGCTTAAATAATAAAATCACAATTAGATTTGTTGAAAAAATAAAAAAACAGCCATTAGCCTGTAATTAATGTCAAATGAAATTAATAGAACGTTGGTATTTTGCATAATAACATACGCTCGAGCAAATAGACGCAAATAGTTATTTATGTCAAAGTCAGCTATGGACAATGACGAGAAGAACTTTTTAGGATGAGCTGCACTGCGTAGGACTGGAGGGATAATCTGATTTGTTTAAATTGTGATACTAGTGAAGTACAAAGGCGATAAGTGTAAGAAAAACATGTTATTGTCCAATTTTTCGCTGATGTTGCGGTTAATCAGTGGGTGAATTTTGCCGGTGAATATCCCGATCTTTCTAAACATTCCTATTTCCCACTCATACCGCACCTTGTTCATTGAGTGTAAATGTATATATTTTTTTTTTATGGAATGTCCATCTTATAATTAATCTAATAGATCAGAGAGATTAAATTGTAAAGACAATTTTAATTATGAGTAAATACATCTAAGACGATTATTTTGCACAAGTATTTGTTTTGTTACTTTTTTGCACTGCAATCACTAAAGCGAGACGGACACACGTATCTTTATACGTTGATCCTCATTTCGAATGGACTTTGGGCGTTAATAAACTAATTAAAAAAAAAGTTAAGTAAAGTAAAGTAAAATAAACATATTTACACAAGCATTTATGACCAAGATAATTACAATGATCTCGAAGAAAATAAATTCACTGAAGTCAACTAGCCAGCAGAGCAACACAAAAGCGGCAACAGCTGTCCAGCGATGATGAATCCAACGAACCGATACCCGAACACATGATTTACATATAACAGCACACACACACACAGACACACTCACAAACGATGCCAGTGAGTGCTGTCTAGCGCTCATGCTGTGAGCTGAGGCCATTAAATAGAAAGTACCCCTCTGCCACTACTACTACTTCTACTAGTTAGGTGGTACTGTGGTGCTGTGGCTAATTAGAGAGGGGGCTCTGGTCTCCAATGCATTGCGGATCATTAACCGAACCACTGAGCGTCAGCATCATTCACACAATGAGATCACAGAGTGATATGATGCGATTCCGTTGGGTTTTCTTCTGCCATGTCTCAGATCCTCATGTTAACATCCTCTTGGTAATAGATGATGTGTGTGTGTGTTTTTTTTTTTGGAGCGGAAAAACTACTTGTAGTTCTCGGTAATTGCAACAGGAACTTAAAGACGGAGGCGAGTAGTCACCATTTCAACGTTTTATAAATCATCGAAAAATGTTGGTGACCGACCACTAATAATAGGATTAAATAAATTGACTGTTAGTATGGTTGTTGCGGCGTTTGTAATCGCTCTGTAATTCAATGATAATGAATTTCAAATGACAAACAGACAGAATGTCATGTCATGAAGTGGTGATACGATGTGGATTTTTGTGTTTGGATTGTTATTGAAATTCCCGCATGTGATTCTCTAATAATTAAAAAAAACCACAGCGTTAAAGGCGTTTTAGTATCATGATGTTTACCAGATTGTGCTGATCAATTTACTACGAATCGATTAAAGATACAAGGAAACGATTGTCTTTGGTAGAGATGATAACAATAACTGAAACAGTTTTATCGGATGTTCTGCCCCAGCCAAGACGAGATCAAAGCACCAACAACGTCACGGATGGAGCCGTTGTCGATTAGAGTCGACACCCGTTTTATCGTAGTTTTCAGAAATTACTTTACTTCCTTGAATCGTTTTAGTATCGCCCATCGTTGGCGTGTTTCCTGAGAAAAGGACAGGTCCCAAATAATCTTTAAGTTTCGACAAAACCGGACAAATCATATCTGGTATCGACACGTAAATTGTTAGTTACCTACTTACTTAAGTTGGCTCTACAACCTGTTGTTGGTCTTGGACTGATTAATAAGTGATTTCCAAGCACTTCGATCTTCAGCTTGGCTTCTCCAGTTCGTGATACCAAGCATCTTCATGTCTTCTTCCACTTGGCCCATCCACCGGAGTCTCGGTCTTCCCTGTCTGCGTCTTCCGTGGTAGTTGTCGTTCAACGCCTTTCTGGCTGGAGCCAGTTACAATTCAGTAAAATTACCTTAAGTTCTCAAATTCAAACATGGAAACAGTTGAAGAACGAGTATTTTCATATTTGCAGTCTCCTCTCACTTGAGCGATATGTTGACTTTCAGACTAGATGTACCCTGTTCAAATAACTTTTTATTTGTCAATATTGATTCAAAAGCCGAATAAGCTGTGGTCCACCGATTTTAATTTATATGATAACATAATCGAAGGTGCTCGCCAATCGATTTATTCGTCGGTGTAAACAAAAGACTTAAGACACAATCTTCAAAATTTGAAGTTTTGCATCAAAGTTGTGAATTTCATCTTGTAAATATATCGAAAGGAGGAGAATCTCACAGCAGGCAGGAGAGACACTTGCTGGAAAATATTGTCGATAGTTTTACATGATTATCATCGTGATGGCCTGAATCATGGTGACCCAACACACTTGGAGTAACTACGATGTGGCTGCCATCGTCTTTCCAACTATACAAAATAAACACCTGAAGGAGACAATTCGAAAATTCGCTGTGTTGGCAAACACTCCGCCCTGTTTAGGTGCTGAGGCGTCCAATTCGGAATTTGCGATTTATGTGGAAAACCATAGCCAACACGAAACTCCCTGAAGATCCGTTTTCAGTTGGTTAGGCTACGTCAAAATTTCATGGTTTTTTTCAGCTCTAATTTCATCTTTTTATTAGGGGCATATTTTCATAATGCAATTAGACCCCAAATGTTTGTGTGAAAATAGACCTGAGAATATTTTTCCCTATAAATGTTGGGGCCTATTTTCACATTTTGAGGTCCAATTTCGTTTCGATATATTTTAGGGACACACTAAATATTTTTCGAGTCAAATTTACTTCTGCGAAAAAAAACGCCTTGTTTTTTTCTTTATTGAAAATTATAGTGTTTATTACCTCTGAACTATAAAAAAAAAAATCATTGATTAAATCTATTTTCAAAAAAATCGTGGGAGCAACCTTCAAATAACCACTACGAAATTACGGCTCAATAAAATGTGGGGGGCCTATTTTCATTTCATGTTTGTAATACAACTTAATAACAACTCCGGATGTTTTTGTTAGGGTCATGTTTTTAGGTTATTTGTGAATTGGATGTCGTATTCTTCCACTCCTGCCTAAGGCGTAGAGCCTAAGTTTTAGAAAGAGATCTGTCCTGTCGTGAATTCCTCTTCATACGACCTCTTCCATCCGTGTTCGCCTAGTACCCTTTGGAAAAGATGTGAGCACAGCCAAAAACTTCAAAACTAAACGAATATTGAAAAGTGATCTGTAACATCCTCCATAACATGGGAACGAAATTTTATGTTTTGAAATTATTTTGAAAGGCTCATCATGCCCATAGACATTAGAAAGAAATTGCTCTTAAGCTTAAAAGGAAGTAAAGTAAAACAGACGGCCAAGAAATCAAAACATTTCTTTTAGTAGAACTCTTCACATACAACATTTTTTTACATTTCATTTTTCCTTCGGTACTGAAAGGCCTTTTCAAACTCTTGAAGTTGTTAGTTGACGACGACGACGTCGACGAGACGATGATCACCATCTACATCTCCATCCTTAATTCGACCCAATTGCTAATGAAGACCATTTAAATTGTTTGCACATTCTCTATTGTACGAGGAAGACGACGCCGTCGCTGACGAAGAAGAAGTGGAAAAAAGAGCCTTCAATGATTGCTCACTGATCATGTTTTTTTTTTTGTTTTTTTTGGACTGTGGTGAGTGTTTCTTTTTTTTTTTTTTGAGATTTTCCCTCGTCTTCCTCAAACCTCTGCTTCTAATTTGCATAGTATGGATGGAAAAGACTTAGACTTAGTGTGCTGTGTAATGTTTTGGGATGGAAAGAAATAACGACGACGACGACGACAACAACATTAACTACAATAGGAAAATTTTTATTTAAAGTGTTGCATTCGAAGAATTTTCTTTCGTGGATGACTTTCATTTGCATTTAATTTAGTTTCAGTTCACTTCAATTCTGTTGGTATTGTTGTAGGTCTGCATGTAACTGATGCTGGCGATGGCGATGATGATGATGTTGATGCTGAAGATGTTGGCTGGCTCGTTCGTTTCATTTGGTGGGTTTTGCTTTTACTTTACGGCACAACACACACACACACACACAGAAAAGTATGCACGAGAATGGCACGCGCCTACTTGGAGTCATCAACATCAGCATCAGCTTGTGTATAACAGTTTTGGGCGAAAATTATATGGAACAGTGTGATAATGAATGGGAAAAGTTTAGAAAATTATACATAGTTTTTTTTTTAGAGAATTTAATTTTCCCCAGACCCAAGAAGTTCGTCAAGTAATGGACTTGTAGCAACAAAAGAAATAGTGTCATCGAGGCAATGGTGTTGTCTAAATGTTTTCGTGGGATTGATAAACTAGTTGCATATATGATGTGATACAAAGAAATGGATTCCTGGCCCAATGGGACAATGAAGTAGTTTCATTGCAGCAATGAAATAAATCCATTGGTGGAATTAAACGGTTTCATTGGCACAATGAAATGGCTTCGAAAATTAGCTCTACTCATGCAATGAAGAAGTGTCATTTGGTGTAATAAAATAGTTTCACACATGAAATGAACTTTTATTGACGTTAATCAGGTACCTTATCGTACTAACTGATCCTTGAGATGGAGCTGATGTCGCTCTGGAGAAGAATAATTATACATCTTATCATAATTACTGGCCATATATCAATCAGGCTTCCTCCTGCTATGCTAGGTTTTTAATTGTAGTGGAATTTCTGGAAATAAATTCCATTAACCTGAGAGTTCTTGTTATAAAACACTGACACCTTCATAAAATGTGAAATTTGAAAGACTAAAGGAGCCCACCTCGGATAGAACAGTGTCATATTTGGCCATCAGTCATACATAATTTCGCAGACTCTTCAAAAAAGACATGTGAGACTTGTTAATAGAACATTTAAAGATTCCCCCACTGCATGTCGGGGTGATAACAGGGCAATGAAACTCCCGCCTGGTATCCAGCTGGAATCCTCCTCCATCCATCTCTATTTCTTTGCTTCGACTGAAACACTGTGCATTATTGTACATGTTGCTTTTGTTTTGAGGTTTGTTTGGAAGAGAATCAACTTAAAACGCTTTACGTAGAATTATACACTGTAAACTTAAATTATACGACACCACCTATCAGTGCAGAGCGATCGTGGTGCGCGGGATAACGGGGGGGGCGAAAGAGTTGCAGAGGGGCGACGTAGTGCAATCTAAATCTGAATCTAAAGTGATCCGAAAAATCCATCCACAGCCAACAACAAGACAACACTGCAACAACAATGCCAAGTTTGTTGCGGAACTCAATGAAGACGAATGGAACTACAAGACAACACAATCATATTGTGTACATTACAACAACAATAACTGCAGCAGCAACAACAACAACAAAGTCCCGAAAATAACAGATACGATGCGATTTTGTTGTTGGTGTTGATAATAAAGTGTCCCAATTGTGCTGGTGATGATGATGACAACAGCAACAACATCGGAACAGCAACAACCATCAAGTTGAGTAGAGTCTCCTCCGCGGACTGTGTGCAGCAATATTAAGAAAACATTGTCAGTTATTAAGCGTGAACTGTTTGTTGCTGGCTGACAGTCATGGAAGACCCACAACCACAACTACAACAACACGAAGTAGAAGCTGGAGAAGACGAGGAGGATGATGATGAGGATGTTTGGTTTCGTTGGCTGGCTGACATCTGTAACAGTTTGTGTGTGGTTCTCTTAAAGGAAAAAATAGTTAAGCAACACTTTTAATATGCAGACGAATGGACGGACAGACGGACGTACGGATCGACCGGCAGACGGACGAACCACACAAACAGCCGCGCTGGCTGGCTGTCGGCATACACTGACTGACTATCTGATATTGGTGATCTGTTGTTGGTGCTATTTTGCTGTTGCTGTTGTTATAGTTTACCTACTAAAACAGACTGACACACACACACACACACACACACATACTCACTCACACTCGAAAAAGGCAATGCTGCAAAACTATCCGCCGTTCTGCATGTTGGTGGAAATTTATGTCAACCCTTGTTGTCGTGTGTTGAATCTTACGATGACATTTCAAACATAATTTAAACCCACGCAATACGAATATGCCTCATGCATCCATACGAGCATTGCAAGTACTCGGTACTTGCAACAAACAAATCTATGCAAACCCAGCCAGCCAGTCAGCCAGCCCAGCTTACAGTCACAATAATCGCCCAAAATGTTGAGAAACCAAAATATAATATGTGACCGACCTCACCGAATCGTATATGCCCTCCACTATTGAGGACATTCCATTGCATCAACGGAGGCATATGACACCACTCTACTGTAAAGTGTGGTCCATAAATGTATTGTAGGTCACAGTTTGTACAGTTTGCTAACGTCTAGAGTGAAACCAGTAGGAAATTACGAAAATTTCCTTTTTTCCTTTTCCAATCGCGTATTCCTCCAAATTTGTAATCGTGGCCAAACATGCGTTTAACTTTACCTATGACAAATTGCAAATTTGCAAGCCATGTGCCACATACAATTCCAGCTCCAACTCCCAACTGATGGCTCTGAAGTCAGAGTCCAGAGACAGGCACTCTTATGGGATATCCTGTGAATATTTCAAGATGTTATAAACGATATGACAGACTAAATCTTCGCCCCATCCTCTGGTGGAGGGCATAGAAACAACAGAAACATCAGAAACAGAAAAATGGCTAAAACATGCATATTTCATTGGGCGTAGATGAGCGCGCGGAATGTCAGGTAACAATATTTGGATCTTTCTGTGATGGCGTCGAATATTTTACACAAAATGTGCAATAAATAGTGCAAAAATCCGGAGGTATTCCCTCTCGCCGTTGCCCTCTTTGACGCAGACGGCAGACTACACTACACTGCACTCACTCACCATTGTTGCTGGTCGTGATGACGTTGACGTTGGGATCATCATCATCATCGTCATCCTCATCGTCATTGACGTTGTTAAAGGCAATGCAACATAAAGTGTGTAGGTATCGAAGGTAATTTGCTGACATGTACATAACATTATTTTCGCCGTTTGTTGGTTGGCTTGTCTTGGGTTTGTCTTCCGTCGAGATCGTCATCAATTCCAAAATTGATGATACGAAGGTATCTATAAATAAACAACAATGAAATCTATCTTTATCTGGACTTCCTCGTCGCGCGGCGGCCAGTTCCTAAAGGAAAATGAGAAATCGTCTTCTCAGATTCCTGGCGATTGGACTTGTTTTGTTGCGGACATTGCGAGGGATGGTTGCCACACTGTAGATCTACTTTGAGGCAGCTTGACGTAAATGGTAACAAATAGCATTTTTTTTTTTGGAAAAGACTGGACTTTTTGTAAGAACATTTCTGTTTTCTAGCAAGCCATCTGTACGGACCTAAAATTTGCCAAATCCTAAAGAGAATTGTATCTTTGGATAAGCGAAGAAATTTTGTTTTATTCGTGTTATTGTTTAGAAGGATCCGGGTACTCGCATAAGGCTTAAGGTTCCCGGCATAAAATTTTGCAAAACCTTGAATTTGTAGTAAAATTTAATTAAATTTTCATACCCATGTTTGTGGCCAGTCAATTTTTCAGTCCCTATGACCCATAACTCCATTATCGATATTCAAGCCGACATAAGCGCCATTTTCCAAATTTTCCAACGGCCTTAGTCCCAAAATATTAGAATTTAACCCCTATATAAAAATAAAAATTTAAAAAAACCTTTGTTAAGAAAAATGTGTGAAAATTGTTTTGATATTTTTATACATTATTATTAATCAAGATTTTTTAAATACTTATGAATTCGGGGGTAAAAATGTGTATTTACAAAGATATAGCAAAATCAATTGTATCGTAAGCACCACTCGCCTTTGGCGCTTTTGGCGCTGACGTCATTTTCGTGAATAGGATTCGATATATCTGTAATAACCGGTTAGTTTTCGTAAATTTGTCGTAATCTGTATCGATTTTGAATCAGCATCTCATACTTTTATTCGTGCAAAACTGTCAAGTTTCGTGTCAATTCCATAACCATAATCCAAGAAGGAGGCAATCATGGGGAACTATTGGCGGATTGGTACTGAAAAAAGTGTCCGCTTACGAGAGGGGTCCGCTTACGAGAGAGTACACTGTACTACAAATTAAAAGAAATCCATATTTGACATTCTAGGCAAAATTTGATTTCGAAAAAGTCCAAACTCATAGACAAGTCAAATTCTCCAATCCCTCAGACTACCGGTTATGCCTCCCGAATAACATCCATTGAAATGCAACAACTTCTCGTCTTAGATGACAACATTGCCGCAGCACCTCGTACTTTTCACTGTTTCTCGTTTTCCAATGAATTTTGTGATTGCTACAATGTGAGCTTTTCGCTTCTATTCGACGAATAAATAAGTGCCCTTTATTTTGTCTTCCTCATTTTGACGCCGCACTTCACTCCACCCCTGCCATTTGCCCACCAACCCACCACCCACCAAATTATTTGTGAACTCGTTAACGATTGTTTGGCAGTTTGCTTGTTGTACAATTGGGCACGCGCAAATGATTGCTAATTTTTTTCCTGAGCTTTGCTCTGCCGTGTTGTGGCTAATTTTTTTCTTGTGATACGCTCAAGGGTTTATTTCGGTTAGATTGCGGTAAATCGTCCTCAACTCCTTCGTTTGGGCTTTTGTTGTTTTTTTTTCTCCAGTTTTGCCTACTATTTACTCAAAAATTTCTCAATAACAGCTGCCGGCATTCATCGAAAATAAACTAACCCAGGGGGGAGAGAGAGAGAGAAGACAAAAACAACAACAACAACATCAGCAACAAAAAAAAACAATCAATGTGTTTGGTAGTCAGTCGTCCGTTGCGGCGTCGCATGCACGAGTTGTTACAACATTTAACTGGCGTACTTTGGGTTGTTCTTGTTGTCGTTGTTGCTGTTGTTTTAGTGGCCCATTTTATCAACCTACTCGTTTTTTGTGTTGGTGCCTTGTTTGCCCTTAGCACCATCGCACATGCGCGACGTTGTGCCGTGGCTAACTGGAAATGGGAAATTTTTGCTACCACACTCGTTTTTTTTTTGTCTGTGTGTGTGGTTTTTTTTTGTTTTTTGACTGGTGAGGAGAAAAGTGGACTAAAATAGTTTATCAATGGTCTGCAATTTGACTACACCGAGAAGAGAGGCAACATTTTGATTACTTGGATATGTTCGGGCAGATTATTTGGTTGATGAAAAACACTCAAAAGTCCTTGGAAACGGCTTTCATTGTTGAAGCTCTCGTGATATATTCGTATGGCAATCTCCAACCTCTCGCAACAGTAGAAATGAAATGAACTCCAGGCATAGTGCTCCTCGATTTTTTTTAAAATAAGGAATCGATTTTGTTGTTTTAAATATTTCAATATGATTTGGCATATTTTAGTGGGTTCATAAAATGCACCTTTCACTTGTGGCTTATTTGGCGGTGCCGTTATATTTTGTTAAATTATTACCAATATAGCTTAGGCCGATTCTCAGATCAACACAGATTCTGTTTATTAAAACGATGAAGACTAACGTTAACAAATAATGACAAATCAAAGCCCGGTCGTCCAAAACAAATAACATCGATAAAATCCATGTAATGATGTTGGAATTACTTAAACTCGACCATAAGCGCAATCCTTCAGTCACTTCGCAGGAGTGTTTCGTAAAATTAATCCTTCCAATGTTTTCCCCTTCCCGGAACTTCTACGAGTGAGCGTGTTCAGGTCAAAGTAGTTCTCGTGCAATCGGATTTCGCTTCATTTTGAAATAAATTTATTGTCTACTTCGATAATCGGACTTTCTTTCAGTGTTTGTATTTTATCTGTTCACAAATGTTTGGCGGCTGTAGTAAATATAGTACTTTTCTGTTTTTGTAGTTTCGTTGTTGTTGTTGTTGTGGTTGTTCATCAGTAGACTCTTTCGGTTATTTAAAGTGGTAATTTAAGGCAGAACACAGTAACAATTTTCCATTTGGAGATGTTATTGGAACTTAATGGTTACTTTGGATGTCAGACTGTCTGTCCGTACCGCCATCCGTCTGCCAGTCCATCATAGTACCGCAAATATATGTGAGACAACTTATCGGTCGTTGCGGCGATGTTACGAACGAATTGGAGCACGAGGCGGCGGCGCGGCGTTGTATACTTGAAACACCAACTGAAACAACACGGCCCCGTCGAGGATCATCTGCATCGGTAATTTGTCTATCTGCAATTTTGTTGGTGCTTGGTGTTGTTAAGGTGGTACCTAGACACACACGGACACTCACACATGCACCACAAACGGGGACAACGGGAGCAACGGTGATAGAAAAAGAATACAAAGAAATCCAGCTGGAAATGTGGGTCTATTTGTAGAACATGTAAAAAAAAAAACAAGATTTGCTTTACAGTTACATTGGAATGAAGAAGATTTTGTGCAGAAGGAACGAAATTTGCCGTCTTCCAAGGAAAACCATGTAAATGAAACAGAGATCAACATCTGCTGATTGGCAATGCAATACTCCTCCATCCGGAGCATTCGTTGCCATTTTAACGGGATGTTTAGAGCGAAGGCTGCTGCTGATGATGATAATGATGTCGTTGGGTGCTGTGGCTGTTGCCATTGCCATTGCTGCTGGAGCGGCGACTCGTGCTGCAAACATTTCCAAGATTGATGTTTAGGAAGGCATCACGTCAATATATAGGTCTCCCTGTTGTTGTTGTTGCCGCTTTTATTTCGCTGCAGTCACTCTGTGTCTGTTCTTTTTGGCATCTGCGATCATCTGGTACGCGTGATGTCCTTTAGCTATGAATTGTTTTTTTTCGGTTTTTGTTTTGGTTGTTGTTATTTTGTGCTCATGCCCCTGCGCTATGCTGTGCCTCAACTTTTGTTCCGTATGTTTTAAAGTCAGTTTTTTCAGATTTATTGATTCAAACGAGTACAGAAAAATAGTACAGCTTTAATTAAGTAACAACGCCTTTGTCGTTTCCAAGCAAACTTTACTGGGTGGCGATCAATGGAATTTAGGAATTTTCCTGCCCTCCACATCCCGTATGGACGATTCAGACTTAATTAAATATGCAGTGGTAAGAGCAAGGCAAGCCAGCCTTCTCTCTCTCTCTCTCTCTCAAAATATGGTCACAACTAACTAACACACAAATTGTCGTATGTGTGAAAGTGATGTCGTGTAGTGGAACACAGCCAGTCAATTGATAGAGGTCTTGCTGATCACTGATACGAACTGTCATCTGTAAATTCTCATAGAAGTTAAGTAAAAAGTAAATTTTGCAGGAGACGCCTTTTGTTTCAAGGGCAAAATACAATTTTAAGCATAACTATTGATAGGATGACGATTAATTTTTTGTTGATAGGATTTAGTCTGGAATTAAGCCGTCAATATAGAGACCGTAGATAAAGTGTAATACTACAGCACGAAGGTATTGAAACCAGGGATGTGGAGCCGAGCCAAAATTGCTCGAATCCGAATCCAGCATTTTTAAATAGCTCGACTCCGACTTTAGTTGTTTAGTAACAAAATTTCGAAAATTGTAATTCCCTCCACTATTCCTATTCTCTGTATTACACTGAGGTGCGTTTGTATCTTAAAGATAAAAAAAGTTCAAAGAATCGAAAATATTTCAAATTTAAAAAAATATTATCACATTAACTTGTTTTCAATACACTTTATTTATGCGAGTCGACCAAATTTATCGACTGCATACTCCGAGTCCAGAGCCCTGATTCAAACGCGTCTACCAGTGGCTGTGTATATGTAGCATCAGCAAAAACCCTGATCATATTAGCTTGAATTCGATTGGGAACTACGAGTATGGAAAATCGGTTCATATTAGAAGAAGATCACTATATTTAAACTAGTAAGTTGTAATGCGCCTATGGCGCCCGTTGAAATATGAAAAAAAATTGTGTTGAAAAAAAAAAATTTTTGTGGGAAAAAAAATTTTTTTGTTGAAAAAAAAAATTTTGTTGAAAAAAAATTTTTTCTTGAAAAAAAAAAATTTTGTTGAAAAAAAAATTTTTCTTCAAAAAAAAAAATTTTTATGGAAAAAAAAAATTTTGTTAAAAAAAATTTTTTGTAAAAAAAAAAATTTTTGTTGAAAAAAAAATTTGTAAAACAAAAATTTTTGTAAAAAAAAAAAATTTTGGAAAAAAAAAATTTTGGTAAAAAAAAATTTGGGGAAAACACAATTTCTGTACAAAAAAAAATATTATTTTTTTTATTATTATTATTTATAGGAAATTATAGAATGCCTATTTAAATTCCTACGTACTGCGTGACAGAGTCAGTAAATCAGTGTATCAGTGAATCAGTGTCGAGGGTAAATATATATTAAGATTTGTCTGAGATTTACGTGGGGAAAAATTAAACAATTACCGTCATCTATACTTTTCAAGGCGTACTGTATGATGAGGCGTTGCCGACCCACGATAGATTTCCATGATTGGATTTTTTCTTTAAGTTGGACTTTTTCCTTAATATTCGGATTCGGTTCCTTAATATTCGGTCAATGGTTGAAAAACTTCGAAACCCATGTTTCTGTCGTTATATTTGTGAAACATGTAGTTTCTTCAACTTAGTTAAATCGAAGTTAGTAGCTACTTCTAAGCTGTCTTTTCTCTGAGTCTCCACTGGATTCTCGCACACTGTGGTGTTCAGTGAAGCTATGTGATCCAATATTTAAGGAATTATAATAGCAATCTAAATAAATTCTATCAACGGATATACTGTGGATCAACACACGAGACGGTGTAATCTGTAGCCAGTGACTGCAATTAGAAAAGGATTAATAATTATTAACTGGATATTATTTTTTATCATTTAACGAGACGAGGTACAGTGTCGGGAAATCTGCTTTGTTTTGCAAATACTCTCAGCAATCAAAAACATCATTTGGGAATCTTCTACACCACTCCTTAGATTAGGTTGAGGAAGCGGGGCATAGGAAAAAAAAACCTTCCCTGATGCTAGTGGTTCAGTCTAGTTCTCGTTTTTCTTAGCTGGTGTTGCAGTGTTGTTGCGGTCTTACTCTTACTAAAGCGTGGCAGTGACATATAACATCATCATCTCTTCAACAGATCGTAACACGCAGGTTGACTAATTAGCCCTAAGCTACCATATATTGTTAGCTACCAATCAGCCAGAAATAGTCAAATTTCAGCCAGAAACAAGCAAATCTCCTAAAAATTTGTGGAATTGCATCACCACTGAGAGATATGAACAACTAAGGAAAAATGAAAACATTTAATTTACTATCCTATGAAGGATATTCAGAATATACGCAGATATCTGTTGTTTGGTCGCACCCTGTATTTCAGGATATCTGGTGTCAAATACCAAAATTTTTGTTTGGTAACAGAATTTGGGGCGGAGGGAGCTTAAACTTAAACCCATTTTAAGCACCGAAATGAAGTGAACAAATTATAATAAGAAGAAATAAAAAGAAAAATGAAACGATCAACAAACGAACTAAACTGAACTGAACTGTGCTGAGTTGAATTGAGCTGAGCTGAGCTGTGCTGATCTGGGCTGAGCAGAGCATATTTAAATAATATCAATTGGTAACTAACTAAAAATAAAATATGCAGTTTGAATTGTGTATGGATGTCTGTGTGTCTGTCGGTTTGTCTGCTTCTTTGCTGGATCTATCTTTGCGGGCTGTCTACCCGGCTGGCTGGCCAGCTCGCTGGTCGGTCTTCCAGCGCCAAGACTCACATTGAGTCGCAACTTCAAGAAACACTTTCGCACGGGCGTACATTTGGTGGTTGGGGTTTTTGTTGTTGTTGTTTTTGTTATTTGTGCAACTGCTGCCGGTGCGCGAAGCGATTGTATTGAATTAGATTGGGTGTGGTCGTCATCAAGTCATCGTTGTTCGTTTCAGATGCTGTTGCCAATGTTGCCGCTGTGGTTGTTGTCTTCGTTGTTGCCGTTGTTGTTGGCGTACCTATGAAATGTATGCCAACTGGGCCAAAACTAACGAATGCCGCTGCACTCCGAAATAACAGCAAACAGCAACAACAAACAGCATTTACCAGTGGTTGGCCATCGGCATCATATATTTGTGCTGATGTCGTCGTTGTTGTTGTTGTTGCTATTGCCGTGTGTTGCTACTACCTCGGGATAAGAGCTACAGATATGTACGTGTGGGGAGTCATAGACATGCAGACAGTCAGATGGACGGACGGACGGATGGACGTACGAATAATGCGCCCCATTGCAATGAGCCACTGAGGCGGGGGGTGGCAAACCTTTTTGCTGCTGCAAACACACAACAAACTCACACTTAATACCGCAACCACCACAAACTGTTGCACAAATTGTGCAATTAGTGCACAATCATCAGCCAAAGTAATGCATACCAAATGCATGCCAGGCCCGGTCAGGCCGAGCCGAGCCAGCCGAGCCAGCCCAGCAAATACTGCTGCCGCCTGCCACCAAAATGCCGCTGCACACTTCTTTTTTTCCAGCCACAAACATCAAGATGTCCTTCGCTTCAGGAACCACCAGAGATCTCTTTTTGTCTTTTACGTTACGTTACGTTTCTTGGTTTCGTTTTCAAATCCAATATTGTCCCTGACTGGAACCGCGGTGCAGCTGTGTGTCGACTGGCTGACTGGCTGGATGGCTGAGTGAATGAGTTGCCCACTACTGCGTTGTCTGTAGGTAGTGATCTTTGGTTGATTAGTGCTGATCTGTGCGGTGCAGAGAGTGGCGGTGAGTGCTGCGGTGTTGTGTTGGTCAGACCAACCGCGACACACACACACTCACTCATACTCAGTGCCCCAAAGATGCTGTTGTTGCGGTTAAGAAGCTGTTGCCCGGCGACCAAGTCTCAGCCTGAACTGGTGGAGCTGAAGCCGGAGTTGGCATTTGTTGCCGCTTCTGCTCGATCGGTTGTGTAATGGTGCATACACACACACCAACCAGACCATCGTCGAGTGTAACGGTCTTCTGGGGTTTTCTTTTAAATCAGATTAAACTCTCAAAAACGTTATTAGATGAAAATTATTACCATTTTATAGTCATGCGGAAATTATAATGGAGCCGCACATCCACATCCTCATGCAGTCCCACAGAGAGCAACCATTGCCCGACTCGACTGCACTCGCATTAGCCAAAGGAATTTATGGCCTTTTTCTGGCCCAGCTACTATGCCCAGATGAGCCTGGCGTCCATGGCGATGCGGACGATGATGATGATGATGAACAACATGCATTTTTTGCCAACACTAAAGGTCACACTTTATGTACATCACTGTAGAGCATCTGGAATGAGGTTTCTGTTTCTCTTCCCCCTTGAAGGTGAATGTTACGAGAAGCCATCTTCATTCTTGGCTGTGGCAAAATAGATTGTTTCGTTGTGGCAGTAACGGATGTTTTCTTGTTCTCGGTTGGCATCCTCTGACTCTGCCTAGATAATCGACTTCTATTACGATGATCTTTTATTGACCTTAATGTTGATGCGGTTTCTCCACGATACGAGTACATACACAACGATATAAACATATAGTTTAGTGCTTTCGTTTCTATTATAGTTGAATTCTTCTTCTTGGATACACATCTGAAGAATCGGTGACCTGCTAAAATATCATATGTTCATTCTGCACAAATCAGAATCTGTGAGGTACACTTTTCGTCTCGTAAAATTCACGGTTTCTATAAATAAAAAGTGCGTTAAAGTCGACATTTCATACGGACGTAAACATTTGATAAGAAAACTGAAGAGCCATCTATTTTCCTATGGATAAGTGAACTGATGTCCAAATTGCCTATAGCAAAGTCATCTGACATCCACTTTTCCTATGGATAAGTGATCTGATGTCCCAATTTCCTATAGAAAAGTCAACTGACGTCAATTTTTTCTATAGAAAAGTCAACTGACGTCCATTTTTTCTATAGAAAAGTCAACTGACATCCCTTTTCCTACGGATAAGTGAACTGATGTCCCAATTTCTTATAGAAAAGTCAACTGACGTCCATTTTTTTTTATAGAAAAGTCAACTGGCATCCACTTTTCCTATGGATAAGTGAACTGATGTCCCAATTTCTTACAGAAAAGTCAACTGACGTCCATTTTTCCTATAGAAAAGTCAACTGACGTCCATTTTTTTCTATAGAAAAGTCAACTGACATCCACTTTTCCTATGTATAAGTGAACTGATGTCCCAATATCCTATAGAAAAGTCAACTGATATCCCAATTTCCTATAGAAAAGTCAACTGACGTCCATTTTTCCTATAGAAAAGTCAACTGACGTCCATTTTTTTCTATAGAAAAGTCAACTGGCATCCACTTTTCCTATGGATAAGTGAACTGATGTCCCAATTTCTTATAGAAAAGTCAACTGACGTCCATTTTTCCTATAGAAAAGTCAACTGACGTCCATTTTTTTCTATAGAAAAGTCAACTGACATCCACTTTTCCTATGTATAAGTGAACTGATGTCCCAATATCCTATAGAAAAGTCAACTGATATCCCAATTTCCTATAGAAAAGTCAACTGACGTCCATTTTTCTATAGAAAAGTCAACTGATGTCCATTTTTTCTATAGAAAAGTCAACTGACATCCACTTTTCCTACGGATAAGTGAACTGATGTCCCAATTTCTTATAGAAAAGTCAACTGATGTCCATTTTTTCTATAGAAAAGTCAACAGGCATCAACTTTTCCTATTGAAAAGTCGACTGACATCCAACTGACGTCAGCGTTTCCTATGACAATGTTAACTGATGCCCACATTTCCTACGGAAAATTCAACTGACGTCGACTTTTATCATATTATTCACGAAATCGACTTGTAAATTATGACTAATATTTTTGTTCCGCTCGAACCTGGCTCCTCTTGTACCACAATCAATTGCCATTGTCGGTTTATCAATATTCCATCGGTGTTTCTAAATTCCATGCTCTATTCGGTGCTCTCCTTTTCAATTCGGTCTTCACAACAAATATGTGCATCCTGGTGATCCTATTACCAGTTAGAGTTTCTTTGATCATTCACCTGCAGCCACAGTGTCCATTAGTACATTTAAAGACGAAATATTCAAAGAATCTTAAACATATGCGGTGCAATACAAGTACAAATCGGTTAGACGCTAATACGCAAAAGAATAGCGCGACATCAGAAATGATTTGGCGGAGACACGTACAAGACGATTTTAATGAAATCTATATCAATTGATACTCGATAAACCGCATGTTAATGGCCAAAACTTATGATTTTGTTGCCATCTACCATGTTACACTTTAAGCTTTTTCTTGTTGTTGTTGCTGGTGTTGTTAGCCATCAAACGGATGGACTGATGGACAGAGGGACGATCGGAGGGAGCCGCTCTAATAGTAAACTAGCTAAACTATTTGATGTCTCAATTTCCTTTCAAACCTGTTCAAAATTAAACTAAAAAAAGCGAACCACAGCGACGAACTCAGCGACACACGGGTCTCAAGCTAAATGCTGATGCTGCACTCGCTCCGTACACGGACGAGTTACACGGTACCCCGAGTACTCGTCTGTATTGCTAGTACAGCGAGGGGTACTTCCATGCACACATGCACACATAGGTACTATGTGTTTGCGATGTACACTGAGAATCACTTGCGTATGGCAAGAATACAAATTCTCTAGTTTATATGTTCGCTGGCTCAGATTGTAAACACCCTATTTTTTTCTGTGTGTCCGACATGGAAATTTCCCTATTGATTTATGAAGATGACATTTTGGTGGTTGTCGTGCTCTCAACCATTTTAGTTTCGTTTGCCGTGGTTTTCTTTCTATATACGAAATTCCATATCTCCGCACATCAAGTTTGGATGTGATAGTTTAAAATTAACACTTCTTCTTTGAAGGTCCAAATTCACGTTTGCGTCTTAAGTCTTTTGTTTTCATTTGTAACTCTAAAAATCTGTGGCAATCGACAACTTTGTATTCCTATGCCATTGACTTGTAGTGTATATTGGATGTTGCGCGCTGTACTACATATGTCGTTTGTGGATCAGTATCGTCACAGATACACACACACACACACAGGGGGACGCACACCAACAGATACACCAAAAAGCGTCTAATAATGATGACTTGAGTGGAGTGGAACGCGAGGTTCAACGGATGGATGGATGGTGATGATTACGTTAAATCGAATGTAAATAAACACTAGAGGCTATGGAGGTGAGTGAGTGTGTGTGTGTGCAATATTGTGCGGTGTTGGTGTCGCAGTTATTCTACCAACAGCGGCCGATCAAGCGATCAGCCAGCCTAGCCAAGCCGAGGCAACCATCCAATAATAATTAAAATAATTAACTGAGATAAAATGTCAAATGGAGTGCACCTAATTGATTTTTTGCGGCATTGCGTTACATATTTCATTTTAAATGGAGGTTGCTTGTCGGTTGCTGCTCACTCATTGCTGGCTGGTCGACTGGTAGGGGTTGGCTGTTGGCTTCGCTCCAATCCACTAGACTGCGATGTTCAAGTGTGCCGGTTGGAGCCTCCTCTGACCGATGTTATGTTATGGATTTTCGTTGTCTGTTTTTATTTTTTGTCTGTAATGTTGGAACAATTGCTGTCGTACGGAGTGTTTCATATCACATACTTACCACAGGCAAACATACATACATACATACATACCTACGTACATAGTACTTGTATCTTGCAATCATAAATATGTCTATCGATCGAGCCATCGAACGTTCGATCGACCGATCGATCAGTTGGTGCTGTGGTTGTTGTGGAGCAGCAACGACAACGTCAACGACAAAAATCGCTTGTCAAGTATCGATCGAATATGAGTGACAGAGTGACTGTCTCTATTCATAAACGGATGGTGTGACAGAGTGACTATTTCGAGGTACTCCACACACACACACATACACTCAGGTTCATGTTCATATCGGTCGGTCGGTCGGTCGGTCTAAAGCATTATTGAATTATTGGCATAAATTAAAGTAATTTTAATCGATCATCAGTTGATTGCTTTTGATTTCTTCTGCATTAACCAGCAGAACAAAAAAAGTAGAGTAAAATAGAAACTTTCAAAGGAAATTTGCATACAAAGTTTTAATTGCCAACAATACGTGCAGCTCGCCGTGACATGTGGTGACAAATATGGATCGGAAATACATACGTTGATCTGTTGCCAGCAATACATTCACTTTTTATGTCCTCTTTTGTTAATCGAACAGTGGTTTCATGAACATTTACTTCGGTGTGTGTAGTAAAGTCTTTCAATTAATCCAAACTTTATTCAAATCTATCCCGAATCTTCTCGGCCCCCCTGAGTCAAATTTATTGCAAACCTTTCCCCAGACAGAGAACATCAAATATAATGCAAATATGACTTACATTATCCCTTCGCCCGGAGAGTCTAGCTAGCTAATTTGTATTCTTGTAAAAACAGTTTTATACGTTTCTATGTTCGCTTCTCGTCTATAGCCAAGAGCCACCATTAAATCATGTTAAAAGTAAAATACAAAATACACCGACGACCGATTAATAGAATTTATGATTATGATCCCTTTAATATTTCCATTTTAGTTTGTTAGTTAATTCATTGTTATGGTCGTACTTCAACATTTATGGTTTAACAGTTGCTGCTGCTGTTGCTGGTGCAGAGTGCAATTGCAGCAATTCGATCGGAGTCCGTGGTCCGCGATATGACTCGTTCGGTTTATGATTGAAATGCATACCGTAAATTTCATTTAAATGCGAGTTACTGTTCAGCCGTTAGAAGTCATAATGTCTGGACAATTATGACGTTTTATAACGCACAATCCAACACATTCTCCTTCATACACACACACACATACGGCAACATTCCGTCTATTGGTGTCTCTGAATTCGTTAACATGTGCCGTCGTCTACCCAAAAAAAAGCCACACAAAAAATAAAAAAAACCATATAAAGAAATCATGACTGGTGAACACGGACCATAGAGTACTCTAATTCGTAGTCCTGATAATCTTAAGGAAATGGAACAAATTTAATTTAGACGTACGGTAGGAGGGCGAAATCGAAATTAACCCGCCCAGAGGTCTTCACTAATTCTGTTTAATTTCATAAAAAATATTAATCCTCTAACCGGTCAACAGAAGTACTGGAAAATCCTTGCAACCTGGTTTTTTTTTTACCAAATCGGTCTTGCCGGTTAAAGAGTAAATTGAAAAATCGGGGATAATAGAAATAATTTATCAAAGTAAACGTGCCATTGAGAAAGCTTCTTGCGAGTGCTACCACTGCCGATGATAGAAACAGATGACAAAAGTCGTGGAGTGTAAAGTCGACATCCATGGAACGAACATAGGAAAGTATTGTTAAAGGGCACAGTTGGTCTTATAAAGGGTGTTTTTTATTGAGGTATAGAACTTTAAGTTGGCATCACTTTTTTAACTGGCGGCCATTTTGTCAGCTGTCAAGTGATTAATATTTAGTTTGGTTTGCCATTTCATCATGAACAGGTTGACAAAAGAACAACGCTTGCAAATCGTGCAAATTTATTTCGAAAGTATTGGTTCAGTTCGCGAAGTTCACCGCAAGTTTCGTCCGAATGAATCGATTCGCCACCGTGCACAGCAATTGGAGCTTTGTCCATCAACTTTATGGAAGATTTTGCGCAAAGATCTTGCTTGCGACCTTACAAGATCCAGCTTGTGCAAGAATTAAAGCCGCGAGACCATGCAATGCGTCGTGATTTTGGTGTATGGGCCGAAAATATGAATCTCGATGCTGATTTTCATCACAAAATTTTGTTCAGTGAAATTGGACCTGTAGAATTGGCTTTATTCGAGCCAGCCGCGGCGGCCACATGCCCGAAATCATATTTAAACATTAATGGCATAAAATTATCCTTCCAATAAAGCCAAATTGATGGACATTAAAACGATTTTCTTGTGTTTTATTTCAATTCGAAGTTCTATACCTCAATAAAAAACACCCTTTACGAATCGAGCTGTATTCGAGTGATATCGTGAGCTGAGAAAGGAGGAGAATACAATATAATTCGAAGGATTAAGAAGACAAACTACAATGTCTAATGTTTTATGATAGCAGAAATGGCAGTGACGTTAGAAAATTCCTCCAAGAAGTTAAGCACCAAACAAAATACTCACCTTATTTGGTTGAACTTCTTGTAGAGATGAAAATTAATGTTTTGTACAACTTATTAGTGGCTGATAATCCAATTGAAGAAATCATTTCTTACCATTAAAATCCTCCTTGGCTATCCGACTGGTCATCAGCTGCTTTTCAAAATTATTTGAAAAGGCCTGAATTTCTAATACAGGCACAGTAAACTCCAACAGAATACTCTATTGGAATACGAGGATGGCAACGACACAGCCCGAAAGATTGAACGACAAGAACCTACAACTTTTTTAAGATTCAAGAAGGTATAGACGAAGGAGAACAACCTTTGGTTGTTCAGCAGCCCGAGAATAATCTCGCGGGGGAACACATGTGCCAGTAGTAGCTCGTATGCTACTTTGGGGTCAGCAAATAGCACAAAAACTGACTCTTCACAGATAATTACACTGTCAACGCGCCTTATCGTCGAGACTTTGGTACTGTCTTCAAGGAAAATATAGTTCAACAAATCAAAGGTCTCTGGTCAGCTTTTTAAAATGTGTTCCACTCACTTCGGTCTGGTGCGTGCTCTCTCTTGCCGCTGTAGGGTATCCTATTTTGAAAATATAACACTTGCACTGAATGGCACCCATAGATTATGACACGTTTTTCCAATTCATATAAATAAGATCAAATATGAAATGCTTAGAAATCCGAAATTACATTCAATTTTGCTGCACAGGCAGTCGGGCAAGGCAATGACGCGTCAGCAATGATTTGTATCTCAGCCTAATTTAGCCACTGTTTCTGTTTCTATTTCCATTTCAATCCTTTTTTTTATTCAGTTTCTACGTTTTGTTGTAGATTTGCTGTTGTTGTTTGGCTATTGTATATAAGAATTATGATTACAGTTATATGGTCCGCAAATGAATACTAAATCATGATATATTCTTTTGTTTTATTTACATAGAAACAGGCAAACACAATCATCCAAAGAATGTTCAATTGTTGAACATGTTAATGTGTGTCCGAGTGTATCTGTAAAATGAAAGTATTCCTACGTGTATGTGTACATAATATGGAAATTATTTGGATTACTTTGTTTAATAATGTGAAGGACAGTGGTTTTGTATGTCATAAATTTGTCGATGTCGGTCAACGGAAGTGAGACTATCGAATTATCGCGGCTATCACCGGATGGAAAAAATAAAAGGGAGCCGTTTTCATTTGTTACCGCATAATAAGTCTCATATCCCTCGCACATCGATTTTAATTATTCTTACTTTGCCAAAGTAGAAGGAAAATACAAGGCCAGGCTGGGCGGGAGTTTTTTTTTTTAAGACTCGAAGGGCATTCGGATAACAATTACATTGCCGAAATGAGGGAGTGAAATGTAGCTGGATCTTTTCAAAGAAACGATAATTGTAGCAGTCCCTTCTGCTGGCCAACGACTGCTAGGGAAACGGGTCCACTATTAACAGAAAAGCAGATGCCTACATCGACAACAAAATAACACAACAACTCGGTGTTCCTACAACTTGGAGATTCCACATTGGTTTAATAGATATGCAAATCCAAAAGCGCCACCCAAGCAGGGCAGATATATTGAGACTGCATTGAAAGGACCAAGTGGCAGGAAACATGAGAATCCTTGCGGTCTCCAACTGTATTGAGCACGCACAGGACCAACAAACGTTAGAGCCTCCTTAACGAAATATGCTGGTAATGAAAACTTCCAGGTCACAAGTGTGACATCATTACTGTATTTGTTAGACATACACCACTGTACATTCTCCAGTGATCTTGTTTTGTTTCATGATGATCGTAAACTGTCCTCGTGCACCGATTAAGTTATTAATTTAGTCTTAATTTTTGCAATTTGCTATTTTCTATAGTCACCGCGACGACAACCGCGTCCATAGCCAGCACCGGCCTCATCATCACCTTCGCTATCTCGGCTTTGGCTGTTGGCTGGATTTCACTCTGGATGGGAATGATCGTACGGCGGATCGATCACTCTGTGAGTGTGAGTGTGTTTGTGTGAGTATTACAATTCGTGTCGGTTTTGTAATTGAAAGATTGCATTTGAATTAAAATGTGAATGATTAAATGCAATTTTATGTGTAATTGTGATGTTATTTATTTGTTTGTTAATCACTTGACGTTGTGTGCGTGTGAGTGTTGGCCCGAATGAAAGTTAATGACAAATGATTTCAATTCACTTCATTACAACTTTGCATTCTGTGTGTATTCCTGCCATCATTCAGCAATTTGTGATTTATTAAACTGAAGCATGTGGAAAAAATGGGTTATTCAACGTTTTGCGTTGTTGCCATTTAATTTAATTCAGTTGATGATATTCTTAATTGTCAATTGTTGCTGCTGTTGTTGTTGTTGTTGTTGCTATGACGCCTGACGATGGCGAGGCTTAATTACAGCTCTTTGACGACAATTTCCATACAGATACACATGTGCCATGGTCGCGGGCCAGCCGGGTGGGGACTGGTGAGCCCCATCATTACACGTTAATCGCCGATGATTTGTTATAAATGCATCACATTAAAAGTACATTTTGTTTTTGCAAATACGTATTTATTCTGTGGGCTGAGTGTGTACCTGCGTCAGTGTGCGTACAATTTCACCTTGATGTGATCCTCAACAACAACAAAAAAAAAACGAATACATACGATTACTACATTGTTTACTTATCCGATTAGTTTTCTACATATATGGGTGTTTCCCTCCCTGATAAACGAGACACTACGCATCCGCAGGTCGTGTGTTTAGAACAACGAATTTGATTCAGTGACTTTTTTTACACAATTAACTCTCTAGTAAAATGTTCATAATCCCGCAATTATAGTGCTGGGCGTATGGGTAAATTTACTCAAAACCCGAGAATAAGACCACTGTGATATCCTTGAAGGAACAAAGTGTGTAGAGTAGGTGGAATAGTCAGTTCTAGAAGGGGAAATCCAAGAATGAGTCTGGACAATTAGAACCACTTGAAATTTTTTTGAAAAAAAAATTTTTGTTGAAAAAAAAAAATTTTTTTTTGAAAAAAAAAAATTTTGTTGAAAAAAAAATTTGCAAAAAAAAATTTGGGTAAAAAAAAATTAGGGTAAAAAAAAATTTGGGGAAAACACAATTTCTGTACAAAAAAAAATATTATTTTTTTTATTATTATTATTTATAGAATTATAGAATGCCTATTTAAATTCCTACGTACTGCGTGACAGAGTCAGTGAATCAGTGTATCAGTGAATCAGTGTCGAGGGTAAATATATATTAAGATAGTATATTGTAAAAATTCTTCCTCTTCTGCATTAATTCAGCAGCTATACAGTATTTGTCAAGAGATATTCGCATACGATTTGTCACAATGTATGTTGCAGCGGTATCTGTTCATCAGATATCCATCGACTGGTCCTTGGGAACATCCCCTGTGTGTATCTGTTCATCAGATATCCGTCGTCTCCTCCCTGAACGGTTCGTTCATCAGCCGAACCGTTCATATGTGGAATATTTTTTTGGCAAGTGTTTTTCCTGTCTGCTATGACATTGCCAACTTCAAGGCAATGAAAACAAAGATTACTTCTTTTTTCCTCCCTCCGATATCCTCATTTCCTATCATTTATAGGGGGCATACCCTGGGGATTGGTCAAAACAATAGATATTCGCAAACGATTTGTCACATTGTATTGTCTTTTATATGCGACGACTCCTGTGAAGTCAGCTTTTGCTAAAATCTGTTTCGGATTAGCTGCTGCTTTACAGAATTCGTTCTTCAGCCGAACTGTTCGCATGTGGAATAATCTTCCAGCAAGTGTTTTTCCTGCCTGTTATGACATTCTCAAATTCAAATCAAACGTCAACAAACACTACTCCATCTTTCCTCCCTCCAATAGCCTTACTTCCTGTCCAAAAAAAAAAAATCTGTTTCTGATTAGCTGCAGATCTGGCCCCCCTCTTGTTATACAATCTCGGGAAGCAGATATTTAATCGCTGTTGGAGGGTATGGATTTGATGGATTTAAGACCATTCATGTATCATCTTCCATTTTCGAACGTCAGTGAAAACTGAGAATTGAACCAATTCACTGGTGACTTTCTGTCACACAAGTCGCCTTGGTTGTCCCTACCGTTGGCAGTACCTTGCGAAATGTGGGTATCATCATCAGTATTTGCCTCACCATTTTCTTCCAAGGTCATACTAACTACACTTGGCGTTTGTGACTTAAAAAAAATTTGCAATTTTAGTGTTGTTCTAGAGTAGTTTCGTTCTAATGATTTTCCATCTATAATCCACTTCTAGTTAACTTACAATTTCACTAGACAATAATAGCGATTGACATAATCTGTGCCTTCCGTCTAACCTTTTAGGCACTCTCATGGTAATCCCCCTTTTTGGCGTACATCGCCAAATGCCTTAAGAAAGTCGACCTGTTCTTCTAAAATTACACTTTATTTATTATGTTTTCCCTAAGCTTCAGTGAAAGTGAAATATCTTAGCCATTACCTTAATGTTCGTTGGTAACTCTCAAAATTCCGATCTTCGGTTGAACTTTCACTAGAAGCCACAAGTGTTTGTTTTTGGGGAGTATTTCAAGAATTTACTCCAACTAGGTAATTAGCAGTTTCCATTGTAGTCCATTTATATGAGTTCATGTAACAAGCTTAGAATTGACATGGAATCACCCATATGTTTGCACTTGTACACATTGCTGACATAAGTAATGAATTACTCCGCATGCAGCACTTAAGTAATTGTCATCATTTTTACAAGTGGCAGTGAAAGGCATTCAAAGCAAACTATGGCAACACTCACTAACACACGGACAGTGAAGAAACAACAATCGGCATAAATCGAACCAAAGCAAAAGGTATTGACCATTGACCACCACCGCCAGCAGCAGTACCAGCAGCATCGGCACCGGCTCCGTTTGGTGGTGGTACATTCAAAATTGGAATGTCTGCACATTCGGATTTTAGTCATCTCTTAATCGACTCTCCGCTCAAGTCAGCTCAACAAAAGTGGGTTAATTAATTAACACCAAAAGTAATTAAGGCGATTTTTTGGCATTTGCCAGCCAAAATCATCTCTATAAACACCCATCAGCCAACGACCACCAACAACAGACAGACATCGGGCATCAGCCCAGCGGTTCATTCCGGCTGCCCATCATTTGGCCACAGAAACAATGAAAGGCACATACGTGTACGTGTACGTGCATGGAGATGTGGTTGTGGATGGGGACCTGTGTGTTACGCGCCAATATGCCGTTGCTGAGGTGGTTCCTTTGTGTGGTTTTTGCTGTTGTTGTCGGTGTTGTTGTGTCTGTTTAAAAGTTCAAGAAACAGAAATCAATTTTTGGAGATTTGTTTTTCTTCGTCTCGATTTGGTTTCTGTGGGGAAAGGCGTGTGCTGGTGCTCCGTTTTATTGAATTTGGGGCTTTAGTTGTTTTTTTTTTTGAAAACTGACTTAATTACCCTTCCGGTAAGTAAGCGCTGCTACTGCCACAACTACCGACCGCTATTTTGCCGTGTAAACGCCCTCAGCGCTGTGCTTGTTTTGCGGTGAGCAACAACGACTACAATAGCAACTACAACAATGGCTAAAATGCCAAAAAAAAAACAAAAAAAACATTTGTAGCCGATAATCTATATTCCGTTTTATTTTTCAGATGTGTGTTTTTTTTCGGGGGGGATTTCTAAATTATTTCTTTCCATGCCTCGATTTTTTTTGGGTGCAAATATTAAAACAATCATTTGATCTGTTGCTGCGCCGCCTCTGCCTTTGCTATTGATGTTGCTGTTGCTGTGGCCGATACCACAGTTTTGTGTGCTGTCTAATTGACTTCTGCCGGTATCGGTAGCAATCTTTGCAACACTTTGGCCATCCAACCAACCTGTCTCTTGGAGTTTCGAAGCCCAAAACTGTAGCAGTGCTGTTGTTGTTTTCCATTTAGTTGTTGTTGCTTCCTTTTTTTTTTTTTTTGGTTGGTTTCTAAATAGCAACCGCATACCAATACCGTTATTTAAACGATTCTCTGTAGCATTTGCGGTCACTTTCGATTATGTCTCAAGTCATGTATGAGAAATTCCAAACAAACAGGAACCATAAGGGATCGTCTATCCCATTAGGAGGCCTATTAAAGTGTTGGAACTCAGCTTCCGGCATTGTCATTATTTATGGAACAGGAGTTCATTCGGCTGGCTTCCTGTCAATACAACGTGACCTTGGTGATGAATGACTTACGCTGTACTCGCCTTACGTTAATGGAAAAAGTCTAACGGCGTCAAATCGCAGCTCCGCTGTGCCACGATTACTAAAGTCGATTGTGGTCCATGTGTTGGTAGTGCTGATCGTTATTGATGTCAATGATGGCACCCCTCCAAAATCCTCACCAAACTTTCTGTGGACGCATGGGCGTTTCGACGATCACGTGCGATTTTTCGGTTTTCCAAACACGTCGACCGTGGTTGTTATCCTTCGGCATGCAAAGATTTCGTCCAAAACTTGTCTTCAATAAACGCACTGCTTGGACTACACATCATTGACTTTGAAAATTAATTTGCATTATTTTCCAATGTTGTTCAAGCGTACAGCGATTCTGTCTATATTTCCAGAGGGAAAGAGCAGACACTGTCAAAATAGCATCCAAAAACTGTCCACTAGATGGACCTCCCCGTTTAGTTTCATAGTTTGGGCCAACACGAGTTATCAACATTCACAACTTTACTGCTCAAATGTACATGACTCGGACTCTTAACTAGACTAAACACTGCTGTTACTCCCAGCAAGCTCTAATCACATCTACTCCAAATTTCCAGCATACTGCCAGTCTGCTCCAAACCGGAGTCAAACTGTTTGGAAATCTCTCATATGTTTGGATGGACGGTTGTGCGCTGCTCCTCGTCGTCCGTACAGATGGTTGTTGGCCGTATGGCCCTGACCACAGTTAACAAAAAATTATTACTATTATTTTGGTAGCATTTTTTTTTTTACTTTTTTTTTTTTTGGATACGTACTTCATACGTCCCCCGTCCAAGTGAAACAAAATGTTATTTTTTTGGTGTATTTTTGGAACGGAAAGTCACTGTTACTGTGGCTGTTATTCAATATTATTGATGTTATGTACGTCTGTAATATCTACATACATACATATGTATGTATGTTGGTTGGTGAGGTGGGGGGTATGTGTGTGTTTTTGTAATTTTTGGTTGCTACTGCCATTTTGGTGGCTGTGCCACCTCACTTGAATTTGGCCCAAAATTATTATTCATAATTTTACGATGAGAAACAACATCACAGCACAGACAGACAGACAGACACTCTAATGGCCAATTGATAATTTGCCAACTCAATTCGATGCTCGATTTGAGATTTCTAATCTTGAGTGTATGTGAGTCTCGTTAACACGCGCTCTGCTAATGCGTAAGTATCTCGAAGATACTTTTATTTTTATTTGTGCGCGATAGGCACTTGTTCGATTAATTTAATGGCTTTATTAAAAAAAATATTTTTTTTTATTATTGGAGCTTCTGAAGTAATTCAGTGGTTAGTTGATTTCTGCAAAGGGGGGGCTTGTTTCCGATGCGTTACACAAAATGACTGATTGAGATGTATGTATGTGATGTGCGACACCAACACAAGGTAATTTATGAGGTAAAGGCTACTGAGGAACAGCCGTGATTATGGAAGGAATTGCTTTTCGGTGAACTAATAAACAGCTTTACCCTTTAAAATGAATAAGTTCCGATAGATGTTGTTCTTAGGCCCGAACAGTTGAATGGTCCGAAACAGGCCAGATAATGTGGCCCAATTGTCCATCGTACAAGAAGAAGGTGGAACATTGTAATGCTGACGTATAATTCGACAGAAGCCAAAGAAATTCTCACCGGCGAGAACGAGTGCTAAACTGCTACAATAAGGTAAAATGCTGCCCATAACACAACGATTCTGGGTATAGCAACGAAATCTGATGATTGAGTTTCGAAATAAGAGAAAAGAGCATAACTGGTGATTGGAATCATTAGTGACTTTCGTATATAGTCGAATTGGGATAAGCCCATGCCTTTAATTGAAAATAAATATTAGTTGTAATTGTTTTGGCTGATTTTCCATGCACTGTACTTCGCTTAAACGAGAATCCGCTTTATTGAAAAATCGTTTATGTGAAACACATTTTTAATGTAAAGACACAAACATTAAGAGAAATATGATGAATGTAAGGCAAATGATCGCAAAAAATTATATGTGAACCACAACCAAATGAAAATCCAAGATCATTAATATTGAATGTTAATTTTACAGACATGTATTTTAATAGATGTGCCACAAGTTTCTGTCTTCGTTTCATAGAACAATTTCGAAACTACACACTCAGTTCGTTTAAATGAAAGAAGGTTAAATTACCCCAAGTCCCAAGTCCAAGCTGTTTTTCATTTCCGCTTATCCGAATTCGACTGTACTCCCAAAATCTCTACGCTCATGGAGAATGACAACTACTGACAAAAGATATTCGTTAAAAATTGTGAAAAATGTTTCGCAAACTTGTTTTTTTATGTTTTTTGTCATCTGTGAAAGAAGGCTCTCCGGAGAAAAATCACGTTCGCATAATTCCACGATACTTTCGTAGCGAAGGACATCCCCTAGATATTCTGATTGTCTAGTAAATTTGATTGGTCTCCGGGCGGTGGCATCCGCACAGAGTTTGACCACTCTTTGTCCGGTGGCTATGGACCGTAATGTCATCTCCATGTGAGACCCATAATGTCCTGTAGTCAGACAAAAAATAGAAACTTACCGATAATCGCAGCAAGAACAACAATTCACGTTGGATGTGATCGCAATGCGGGTGATGATCTTACCGTCATCAACGTGTGTAATAATCTGGCCAAGCTTGAATTCCAAACAACAAAAATTATCTCAAAGACTATGATCTAATTTAAAAAAGGCTGGTATTGGAAAGACAATCATAACTGGCCCGAGTATTGAATTGTATTTTGCTGTTACGTTTTCGTCCGCATTGACACCAAGACTTTTATTTCCCCCCATCTCATTGGAATCCCTCCAATAAGAATTCATGGAATTCGTACAGAAAATCCGAAATGTCAATCCCCGGAATAAGATAAATTTCAATGCTCGTTATGATTGAAATATTTATGCGCCATTTCCGTTCGTTTTATTCGCCCAAGAATAACAAAATTGTTCGCATATCATGCAATCGTATCAATGGTCTCACTATCCACTGACATTTACAAACGTAACAACCCACCCATTCACCCCGACCCTCCCTCATTCCGGCCGAAATGAAAACCAACTGGGCCAGCGACAACAGCGCCAAAAATTGTTGAACAATCAGGTTATGAAAATGTTTACATCTGTCTGGCGATGTTGGCTTCTAAACGAAGCGAAAATTGGCGGAAAAAGCCAGTTCCTTATTATGAGTCATCATCGGCAATAACGCCACAAAGAAAAACCCCACCAAAAGTCAATGCAACTGCTGCAACGGCAATAATTGATAACCATATAAATGTTGTTAATACCATGATGTGGTTGTTGTTGTTGTTGTCGTTGTTGTTGGTGCTGTTTCATCCGCTCTTAAATGAAAAGCGAAAAAGCACCCAGCTGCAGATTATCTCTGACTTGGAGCGCCAACGAAATAACGCGCTACGCAATCGCACAAATGCGCGTGCAAAGCTATGCATAGAAAACTGCGACTCCAGCAAACGATATCGACATCAGCGTCAACCAACGGGTGGGACGGCAAATTACAAACTAACCCCCCCTCCGTCACCCTTACACTGTCACGGCTGTAACATGTTGAGGCCTCCTCCCGACATGACTTGGGGGAGTTGTGGTGATGGAGCAAACGTCGATCCGACCAACAACAACAACAGCAACAACACAAGGACAAGAAAAGCGCAACATACACATGTAGCCCAACAATAAAACTCGTACTATGTACAAAAGCTCTATGGCCAATTTACGGTGTGCGCAGCACAAATTAAAAGATCCATGTACGGATGCTTGTGATAGCCAGATAATGCGATCCACTATGGGCGAAAAAGCGATGGAACTCCATAAATACGACTAAAATTAGAAGACGTTATTGGTCTTCTTTAACAAATTACAATCCACATCTGTGTTACAGTCGAAACGGACCTTTACATTTGAGGATTGGTAAGACGTTCAGTTTTCGAGATACATATCAAAAAAAAAAAAAAAGTGTAGTCGGACAAAGGAATTTGTACCAATTTACAAATCTGCAGATTAAACTCACTTAGATTTGGATCCAGTATTCTGTCATTCAGTATCAGATGGTCTAAGCCAAAGCGTCAAAATGTAAGTTTTTCAATTGCAAAATTCTTTTTCAAATTTATCACAATTTTTAGTCTACCTTTCACCTCAGCGGATACCGCCAATTTAGTGAAAACGAACGATTACATTGCATAGAGTAAAAAAAAAAAAAAAGTTTTAATAAATAACTTTTTTTACAATAACTATGTTTTTATACACTCCATCATAGGTGGAGTATATACTAAGTTTGTCATTCCGTTTGCAACACCTCGAAAGAGTGATCTGCGACCCTATAAAGTATATATATTATCGGTCAGTGTAACATTCTAAGACATTCTAGCGATGTCCGTCCGTCCGTCCGTCTGTTATCTGTTGAAATCACGATAGAGTGCGAACGACCAACGCTAAAAAGCTGAAATTTTTGCCCATAAGCAGGTTAAGTTCGAGAATGGGCAATATCGGACCAAAGGGGAAAAAGTTCCCCTTTACGGGACTAAATATATCCCGGCCATAATCAAATTTTTCAAATATTTTTATACACTACATCTGATTTTTTTTGGTAAAATTGTTCTAAGTTTATATAATTTATAGATGGGGGAAAAAATCCCAAAAATGGGCGTGCTCATGGGTTCCGTGGACCCTTGGGACCCAAAAATGGGCCCATGATAAACATGCGCATATGGGTATCCAAGTGCAACGAAATTTACTCACGAACCCAAATATGCCTTTATTTTCATGATTTGCCTAAATTTTTTGATCCGGTTTCTGAGACTATCGGGTCACCAACGGCCCAAAAACCGTCCCTTGACAAACATATGGAAATTTTCTCGCGAACCCAAATATGCATTTATTTTCATGATTTGGATAAAATTTGTGATCGGGTTCCTGGGACTATCGGGTCACGAGCGGCCCAAAAACTCAGTTAGTTTTCTTATTTATTGACTTTTTAAGGATCCATGATGGAGGCTATATAAGATTCGGCCCGGCCGAACTTACTATTTGTCCACTTGTTTTTATTAAATTGTTGAAGACCTAAACTGTCAGAGCTCGAAAACATCTTGTACGATTTTGTTGAAGTAAATTTTAAATTTGATCGCTCAATTATTTCTAATTTTTGCCTTTAGTGGCTTTTAATCTGAATGACAGTTTCAGGGTTATAATTAAATTTAAGACAATTTTCGATCGAAACTCGTCCATTGTGTCATTGAACTGCCGTAGAGCGAGAGCGCTCACTTTCACTGTAAGGAAACATCTTCAAGTCTTTCACCCATACGCGCTGCAGAGACGAACGTGTAATGCGTTGACCAAAATCAACGCACAGGATTTGAATAAAACAGGCGACGTAGAAGATCCCTGCTGAACAACGTAGTCATCGGATCATTGGTTGATTTCAAAAAAACACACGCTAAGTGTCCGATTACTGTTTAGTAATGTTATTCCGCTTTGTCTTTGGCAAATACTCAAGCCAGCTAAAATCGCCAGCTGTCAGTGATCGCATCAAATATCGCAACATCTCCGAATGACACCAAGTCAACAACATAGTTTGGCTCGTTACATTACCAGAGTGTCCTTTGGCATTCCTAATGTCGTGGCCGTGACGTTAGCATGTTCATAGAATGCACAAAAATGTTCTGCTTTATGGCCTCTGTTTGCCCACTGTGCAGTGGTTCATCTTTTTTTTATTTACTTACGGTGCAGCAGCAGCAGCATCAGCATCGTCCCAAACGAAAAACCCCAGCATAATATTCTTTTTATGAGTTTACGCTTCTATTTAAAAAGCCATCAAATCAACGTTAGTCTGCTCGACTTCGTCTGCGCCGCTTCTTCTTCATCTTCTTCTAGTTTAGCGATTTAAGCTAATATGGAGTTTGTTGTTGTTGTTTGTTGCTTCTGCCTCTTCCGAATTGAATGTGCATGCTTCACATGTGCTGACTGGCTGCAAGCATGCATCATGCCACGCTGAGCCACAACTCCAGTCGCATCATTCATGTTTATGTTGTTGCTGTTGCTGATGTTGATCGTGGCGGTGGCGGTGGCGGTAGTGGTGGTTACTTAAAAAGTTATTGTCGACGTAGTTTTGGGTTTAGCTTGGTTGGTTTTTGTATCGTTTGTTTATCCCCGCATAAGATGTCATGTTCATTTGCTTAAACTCTTCCTTTTTTTCCGCTCAAAAGTTGAACTTTTAAAAGTCAACACATCTTTTGTTTTTTGTTGTTGTTTGTCGAATTTCGATATTGGTTTTGGGGTTTTGTCTTCACCGCCTCCACCTCCTCCACCCTCCCCTTTGCCTGATCGTCTGCTTCTGCTTCGTCAGCTTTGGGTTTGAGTTGGTGAGCTTGTAAAAATTACGGGCATGCGCCACGGTTGTTAACCGCAAAGCTAAGTTTGAGAGACCGAAACAATTTGAACGTCATCTAACGTTGGCGGCGTCGGCGACCATTAAAAGTAGCGCGTGACAATAGCGACTTTTTTGCGCTTTTCTTCTTCTTTTTCTGTGTTTGTTGTTGTGCTGTGTGACATCGCAATTACCATCGTCGTCAAACGAAAAGAAACAAACTGTAACTTGATATACTTACCAATTGAAACGACCATAAAGTTTGCTATTTTATAGGCCAAATTGGTACCTGGTATCTGCCATGGCTAATGATTGTGTCGGTCGTTCGGTCGGTTGGTCGGTTTGCTGGGTGAAGGTGGTGGTGGTGATGCTGGTGGAAGTGGAGCCAATGTCGGTGGTGGCGTTGGAAGTGCTTGTTGTGATGGTCGTTGGTAGTCGTTGCGACTATTTTGCTGTTGTTGTTGTTGTCTTGTTGCAAAAGAAGAAGAAGAAAAAAGTCTACTCTCCCCTTATAGTAATGACTGGTGATGGTAATCTTTATTTTATTTTATAGCTTATAAACTATAAAAAAAAAACGCGCTTACTTTTGAATGTCTGGTGAGTGTGTTCGGTATGGTAATCTTTTATTTTCTATTTTCGTTCAATAGAAAGTAAATCGTATGTAGGCAAACGAAGAAAAACATTCGCGAAGCTGCACGGAATACAGAAAAAAAACCCAACAAAACAAGAGACTCGCCGACCACAACAGCGGCAACAATTGCCCGAAATTGTTGTTAATTCTTTAATCAGACGCTCGCCATGTACGAAGGATCCCGCCGAAGAGTTATGGAAATACCTTGCAGCAATGCATACAACGTCTAACCGTAGATGACGGAACTGGCGTTTCTTGCCACGACTGTCGCTGGTATATGCTATGTAATGGATGCACCAAAATTGGCCTAAAGACTGTCCCAGAAAGCGCAATTATTTTAACTGAAAAAGTCACCAAAAAGCATCCAATAGAAAATTATGATTTTGAATGTCCAGTCCACATCATAAGCGATGTCAGACCACCAGATGAACTTGCAGAGCAATTCCAGTCCTCAGAATATTAAATGATAATCTGAATGCCCAACTAGCCTATCCAATATTGCAGAATGACTTAATGCAAAAAGAGACAGGACCGTTTGTGTCGTCTATCAGGGAATGAGTCCATCGCATATATATGGGATTCTATTAAGTATTTTGTGTGAAAGATTCATTTCTATCGATGTGACTTTAGATTAAACAAATCAGTAGTAACTGAAATCGTTGCCTCTGTAAAAATAGCTGATTTAATGTTCCCCAATGTATTTTTGGAGAAGCAAACTTAAACCTTTAACCTCATATGGGGTCAACATTGACATAGTTGCCACAGTTGGATCCGATGGTGCACAACTGCTCTCGGATCAGCATCGTGGACTGCGGCAGTGCAGCATTCTTATTTTACCCATTTTCTCTACGACGCTTAAATGGATGAAACGATGTTGGGCGTGTCTATGGCCCCATATGAGTTAACGAAGACTATCCCGACGTGAACGTAGCTGAACATGTCGTCTGGATGAACAGAACGCTCTATTAGAAAGATAGGAAATCTGGTGAGAAATTCGATTGTATTGTTGGATAGTTTCCCTAGTATTTGTTTCGCAGGTGGCTTGTTAAATACACAAACTAAATTCCGTAAATGGAATGTTAGGATGGTTGACAAGCAATGTTAGGATTAGTTCTAACTTATCAAAACCCAGTATATATTTAGTTATGCTTCATCCGAAGTGAATACAGACTTATAGACAGGCTTCCCACAACACTTGTTGGTCATCATGAAGAACCTTTAAAACTGAGTGGAGCGTTGACCTCGTCAGCAAACTCCAGAAAAGCTAAAAACGATGAAAACGGAAAGTGAAACGGATTCCCAGAAATGTTAGGATTCTTATTAATGTCCTCCAAACATATATGGCTGGAAATCTAGAAAATGCGATGGACAGGACAGCAGACATGCAAAATAAATAACTGTTCAGCTGTTAGAAGAGCAAGGACGGGTTTTGGTGTGGATTTGGACTTCTTGTCAGCAGGTTCACACCCGTAAATGACTGGCCACCATCCGGCTAATCAGATATTTTTACATGAGCCCGTAGAGAAAGGCAATCATAACAAATGAAATTGTTCTGGCGGACTTTAATGCTAAAATCGGCACAGAATTCAGCTTGGGACCTACTCTTCTACCCAACCCAGGTCAAAAATGGTACGTGGTGGTAAACAGAGTCATAGTTCAGCACTCAGACATCCACAAAATTACTTTGCTGTTGGCTGATTAGAATTGATCATGTTGTGATTGGGACAAGACACAAGGCTCCAGTAATGTCGTTTAAATAGAATTGAGCAAGTTAATAGAATTGAGCAAGTTATACACAATACTCGGTCTTCATGCTCTGTATACCCCGCGATGTACTGATTGCCTTGCTTCCGTTTCCGCCGCCAATCGGTAGCGCCCCCATGCATTTTGTATTGTCACAGCATCACCAGCCATGGACCATATAATTCTCGTCATATTCCCAGCTGATGTCGTCGGTGGATTTTTTTTTTTCTTAGTAATCCTCTTAGCCGGAGATATTCAAATAATTTGGGCTTGAAAAGCTTTCATTCTCTTCCGCAAATACGCGATTTGGCCAACACACACATGTCCATGGATGGATGACTGCTTCAGAAAATATGTTCGTAGACAACGGCGACGCTTGTGTATTCACACATATATACACACACACACACACACTTTGACAAAGTTTTGATTTCTTTGGTCATGTTATTGTTTACGATGATGATGTGGGAGTAGTTAAGCTCGTAACCAAAACAAATCTCAATGAAGTAAATAAAGAAGAAAAGAAAAAAATGGTAAACTCGAATAGGTTTGTCCGAGTGTGTTTGGGTTTTACTAAAACGGTTGAGTGGCCTAACCTAAGATGTTTGCTTGGCCTCCTGTCTAATTCTTTTGGCGAGTTACTAAACAAAAAACTACTGCGACGACGACGACTACGACAACAACAAAAAAAAACTGAAATTTTACCGACTTTACTGCATTCCAATTTGGTCAGAGTTAAGGCAGTTGAGCTGCACGAACTAATGGATGGACAGACGGACGGACTGATGCACATTGGTGCGGGAGTTGCAAAATAAGGGTGACAATTGTTTAAACTACAATTTTTTTCGGCAAAATGGCTAGTCGAGTGATATTCATATGCAGACATATGTATTTGTAGGTCAGTAGGGAAGATTTCAATGGATTGCCTTAGATTAATTCAAAGTTCGCTTACTGTCATGTAACTCGCAGTTACAAGGGTTTTCCAGCGAATTTCTCTGATCTATTCCACAGTACGAATGTTTCCACCCTAGTGGCATTGGAGTCCCATTGCTATGGAGAGTGATCCGATGTTTCGATGTCCTTTGGATTGACAGTCACATACTCATCCTGTGTAAAATAGAGTGTTTTTTGTAAAGTTATAACACCCATGATTTTACTTAGCTTATGTTTAATCAGTTCCATCAGCATGGTTGTTTCATTCGCCTATGACTTTCTTGCCGAGTCTCTTGCTCGGGAAATGTTAGGCTCTTGTGCATACTCAGTATGTGTGAGTCCACTCACCTGTTGCTTGTAAGCGTTTTGCACTAAGTGTGCCCCTGTCGGGCTTTTATGAGCTTACTCAAAATCAAGTTAACTTTTTGCTAACTCATTTACAACTGACTTCAAGCTAACTCAATCTTAATATATATTTACCCTCGACACTGATTCACTGATACACTGATTCCCTGATTCACTGACTCTGTCACGCAGTACGTAGGAATTTAAATAGGCATTCTATAATAATTCTATAAATAATAATAATAAAAAAAATAATATTTTTTTTTTTGTACAGAAATTGTGTTTTCCCCAAATTTTTTTTTACCCACATTTTTTTTTTCAACAAAATTTTTTTTTTCCACAAAATTTTTTTTTTCAACAAAATTTTTTTTTTCAACAAAATTTTTTTTTCAACAAAATTTTTTTTTTCAACAAAATTTTTTTTTTTCAGCAAACATTTTTTTTTTCAACACAAATTTTTTTTTTCAACAAACATTTTGTTTTCAGCAAACATTTTTTTTTTTCAACAAAATTTTTTTTTCCACAAAAAATTTTTTTTTTCAACAAAATTTTTTTTTTTCAGCAAACATTTTTTTTTTCTACAAAATTTTTTTTTTCCAATTTTATTTTTTTTCGAAATTTTTTTTTACAAAATAGTTTTCTCAAAATATTTTTTACAAAATTTTTAAAATTAAGTAACAAATACTTTCTCAAGCAAATTAACGGGCGCCATAGGCGCATTATAACTTACTAGTAATCATATATTTTTTAATCAATCGGACTTCTTCTTCATACGTAGTGAACTGGCTTTTGGCACCCACGAAGCTGATGCCATAGAAAATAGCGGGCTAACTTCTGTTTAGCTTCATAGTTCGCATTAGTGTAGACCGAGTGTGTCGCCATTGGTATAAGGGTCATTGGGGTTTTCCTGTAGCGTTTTCTATACTCAACACCTTTGTAGTGGTGACATTTAGACCTGTAAGTACGTAGTGGCCATTGTGACTAGGTGCCATCCCATTGTGCGGCGACGAGCCTTACAGATAGATGCAACCGACAACAGCAACTGTCTCAGCACTCGACAATGACGCAACTTTTAGTTTTATTTTGTGCTTTTTTCTTCTCTTTTTTTTTGTTCAATTTCAATTTTAAATGTTGTCTTATAACATCCGATCGATATATCCACAATTTCGTACAACAACGCATTTTGCTCCAATTACGTTAGATCTGGTTTTCCATGTGTTGTTGTTGGTGTTGCCGTTGTTGTTAAGTATTGTATTAGTCGTCGTAATATACCAACCCAACCAACAAGAAGAACAACCTCAAACTCTGGTTAGAAAAGATACAACAACAACAACAACATGGACGTCTATGGACATACCTTGCAAAGTTATGCGTTGCATACTCGTGTACATTCTGTCCGTTCATCCATTCATTCGTTTGTGTGTGGATGCTGTGCATGCCTCGCCGTCCGGCCGTCTGTCCATTGATCGGTCGGTGGGTCCATTTGGTGGTTCGTTACGTATGTACGTACATCTGTACGTTCATCTGTTTGTATGTCTATTCATCTTGGCCAGCGTATCTATCTTCGTTGTTACAGTTTTAATACATTTCACAGTCATACTCGTACCCGTGCACACACACACGCATCCATTCATATGTCTGCGCATACACATGGACACAGTACATGTAACACCATGCCACTGCATGCATGTTCCACACAACAAACAACAGTTGTGATGATGATGATGATGACGATGGTGGTGGTGGTGGTTTTGGAGCTGATGGTGGTAGTGGACCAACCGTTTCTATTGCTGCAGATCATCGATCTGTACCCCCGAAAAACCAGGTTTGGCTTTTAATAATAACACACAACATCAGAACACACATACATACAAATAACACATACGATGGTGGATTTGGAGGTTTCCAGCCCAAGCCAAATGGTCGTTGGGAATCTCAAGCTCAGGTTACAGACCGATACGGCGGCATTTCTCCCATTAATCCCAAAGTGATCATTTTGATTTGTTCAAAGAGCAGTAACAAGTTAGACCCTCTCATAACCGAATTAAAATGGGCGGTTCTTAACATTTTGTTATGCCAGTGTTGAGTGTCAGTGTGGAGTGAAATATGAACTGGCAGAGAACTCAAAGTCCTTGGTATCCTGGTTCAATCAGTTGCAGAATGTGGCCTATATACAGTAGTGATATATTTTACAAACAAACTAAACGGCCATGTTATGATATTTTTTATTTTCAACAATTCTCTAACCTTTATTTATTTGATACTTCGCTGGGTTCTCCTTCGAAATCAGTATTTTAATGATTTTTTGCATAAACACTTCCTCCGAGAAACTATTTTTGCAAGTTCGCTTTACCAAAAAGGTACTGAGGACGGCTACTGAAAGAACCCGAGGTCACACAAATCAAAACAGCGAGACTTAGAGGCATATAAGTCCCAATGTTGCCTATAGGGTTTAAGTCTGTTCGTTAATCTGGTGACTTTGAGAACCAAATATCAAAGTCGTCGTGAAAGACGACTGTTGGCAGATAGTATTACCAATGACGCCCTTCCTTCCTGCTAACTGAGTCCTTAACATCTTTAAGAATATTTTAAGAGCTTGTCGTTGGTCTCTGCCTGTCTGTGTGGAAGGTTCTGAAGCGATCGTCTAAAGTGAACCTGGAGAATGACGAGACGAGAGAAGGATTCTGGTGGCAAATTGACGCTACTTTGGATAAGCAAACGCTTGACATGCTCGAAATTTCGAGAGGTTCTGTTGGAGCGTACAATTTTCAATCCACCCTCGTATATATTGAAAGACATACGGACGTATTGAAATTAAAATCTCGTGCTGTCTATTTGTGGTGTGGTGTTTGCCCAACTAAAGGCTCTCTAAGCTTAATTTTTATCACATCGTTATAGACATTTTGGCCATGTTTCATGTTGCATGTTCTCCGTTATTGTGTGTGTGTTTTTTTTTTTTGGATTGGATTGGGTTTGTGCTACGCTGCACTGGGCAATGCTGTCTGTGCAGCATATGCAAACATAACTCATTTGAAGCAGTCATTCACTCATTCGGCATGTCTGTCGGACCGTCCGTCCGTCCGTCTGTCCCTCCTTTCAATGCTCCACATGTGCAATCTTGACCATTCTGATTCTTGGCTCGTATTTTTCATTAAGCGGCAGCAAAAAAAACAAACACACCAACAACAATCCTTTCAATTTCATGCGTGCAAAATTTGTCAATTGCAATTTCATTTTCAACTTATATTCAACAACGGACGGTACAGACGGACGAACAAATCTAAAATCTTTTCGATTCCCCCCGAAATACAAACAAACGAAAAAAAAAATAAAATAAATGAAAATGAACGAAAAACCTCTTAACGAATGAAGGTGGAAAAATTAATAGAATTGCATGCATACACTCTCGTTCGCAGTGGATGCCATTGGCTCGGATCGAACGGCGCAGGCAGTGTATGGATGTGTGCCGGCGGTGTTGGCTGCTGCCTGAGAGTGAGTATCTTTGCGCGCCAACGGTCGCTCATAGAGCCATGGAAAGATTTATGGCGTTGTCACAGAGATTTGTGTCGTGCATGCGCAGTTAATGAAAGTAACAACTTCTGTGTTTGTTCTAAAAAAAAAAAAAAAAAAACGTGTTAGTGAAGCATTTTTGTTCTGATCGAACATGGAAAAATCGACAAAAGCCGCAACGAAACGGAACGAAAAGGAATTCATGTCAAACATGCCAAGAGATTTTGTTATGCAAATCTCCATACTTTGTATGGGCCGGACAATGCGCTCAATCTTTAATCCTTCACTTTCAATTTTTCCTCTTCTAGCCAATAAACACAGTAATAATCAGATTAGATTGGAAATAGTTTGTATCGATTGGCATCTGATTGGGTCATTACGCTGACGACCGACTACTTAATTCGTACGATATTATCTTTCAGATGTAATTGCAAATGTCATCGGAGTACACACATACTTTCATTTATTGAGAATCCCAGCATTCATTTGACAATTGACTTCATTCACTTCTAAATGTCACAATCACATCGATGTTGGATTGTAAACATGACAAAAGGTGATTATATTTTAATTGCACAGGCCTGCGAACATCGGCATTTTGAAAATTGTTGGTTTGGCGGGGGGGGGGGGGGGGGGGGGCGATAGTTGAATGTTAATGCTGTATCTGCGTGGATTTAAAAAAAAAAGATATTTAATTGTTTGCTCGCAATGTCGCCGGCACATACGTGATGGAAATGGCCTCTGGAAAATGTTTGATGTTATCTTCGAGAATGGGCGTTCATAATCTCTCTCTCTCGTTAATAATCTCCGTAATGCCCCAATTTCCCATTAAAAAAATGTAAATAATTGTCAAGACTCTTTTAAATGTATGTATACGTTTTTTTTTTTTTAAATTTTATTTTGAATAATAATTTTTCATAATTAGTTTTGGTTGTTGTTGTTGTTTGTAATTAATCATAAAAAATGAAAATATCGATCAATTAAATTAAGAGCTAAAAATACAAATACAATAAAAATAATAATAATTTTTAACTTACTAACATTAATTAATATTATTATAAATAGAACTCCACACATTCATTCATTCATTCAGATTTTAATTTAATTAAAACTAACGAAACTCTTCACATAAAGAAAAACAAACAAATCATACGTATTCTCTAATTAATATTATGTTTAATGTTTTGAAAAAACATTTTTCTTGTCAAGGGGTGTCCGTTGGTCCGTCGGTCCAACGTTCATTTGGTTGTTTGGTTGGTGGGGTCATAAACAAATCGATAATTCAAATTTAAACAAATATATTCCATAATTAGGGGTAGATAGGTGGTAGAAAGAGCTATGTACACAGTTTTATTTAAACCTATACGATATAGAATACAATAGTTAAACGCTACTCATCCGAAGATCAACCAAAACCCGCACACAACAACTTCAACTTGGTCGGGATAGTGGTTCGAGTGGCGAGAGGGGGTGGAGTTGAACATGATTGGATGATCGTCCATTTGGTGTTAAGTAAATAAATAATAAGTGACGTTGGGAATATTGTGAATATCATATCGTGTTTGGTTTGGTTGATTATACAATTCAATTTCAGTTTCAATTCAATAGAGTTTTTTTTTTATTATTATTGGGAATTGCTATATTTGCTATGTTGATTTCTTTTATTTTCTTCATTTGCTTTGCTTTTGTTTATTTGTTTTTTGTTGGTTTTTGCTTATAGGAATTAAAAAGATAACGCTTAAGTATTAAAAAAAGTTGTTGTGGTTTTTTGTTTTTTTTTCTTTTTCTTTTTGTCTAATTTAACAGTACAATTAGTATACAAGTACATATGTACATTAGGATGTCCCGGCATTGACCAAAAAACTAATCGAATTGAATTTGACAAGAATGTCATGGAATCGAGACCACTGCATTATTTACGTTGTGTTTTGAATTTAAAAAATAATGAAAATCAATTCACATATGTGCGAAATCAAATCGTTTCATCTAACTCAACTAAGGGACACCCTAATAGACATATCACACACACACACACACACGCATAAACACATGCATGTTGTGAATACATCATTCACTCACACACTAACACACACAACATATTATTAATGATCTCAGGTTATGTTCTGACCGCCATCAATAATTCCATCAACTTCTGTGTGGGGGTGTGCGAGTGCAAATTAATCTTTTCGCCGTATCAACGAAACAAGTTCCATGCAATGACTTCCTGTCACCTACCGCCAGTCATTTCGATGTAAACGCCTGGTGAATCTATTGATCTTCGTCGGCCGTTGCCTCAGGATGGTTCGTTGAGGGCAACTCTTTGTTGTCGCCATTGAGTTCAGCCGATGATGGCCGGGAAACCGAAAAATCATTTTCACCGTCGCTGCCATTGTAGTCGGTGTCATTCTCGCCGTTGCCCATGCTGGTCGGTGTGTACAGTTCCTCGTTGTAGGTGACACGATCCATGAAGTTGCGTATTTCATCGAAATACGAGTCATCGCGATCGGCCTCATTCGAGGAGGGCGAATCGCTGATGGCCAGTCCCGTTGTGTCGGCCTCGTGTTTCTTGACATGACGATCGAGATTGGTCTGTTGGCCGAAGCAACGGTCGCACAGATGGCAGCGGAAGGGCCTTTCCTTGTTGTGAATGTTGCGTACGTGGCGTTGCAAGTTGGAGGATATGCTGAAGGCGCGATCACAATATTTACAGGTGTAGGGCTGTTCGCCCGTGTGTGTTCTCAGGTGACGCGTCAAATTCGCCGATCTGGGGAATACTTTGCCACAGAATTTGCAGGTGTAACGATCCTTGAGTTTTCCCGACTGGTGGGCGGCAGCCATGACGCCCGAGGACAGACCTCGGAGAGCTTCACGGAATATGGGCTCGGGTGGAAAGGGTTCTCCTCTAGCGCGCAATGCGTTGGCATCAAAGGTCGGCCGCTCACCCATTAGTCCCAATAAAGGGAACGGACGCTGAAAAGCCGACTCCAAAGCATGCGAGCGATAGAGTCCATCCAAGAACATGGGGTGTATGGGCCTGGGGCATGTGGGCGGCATGTTGTTGGCGGTCGGTCCAGTTTCGCTGGTGACACTTGTGGCGCCATTGCTGGGCGGTGATGGCGAGGGTGTCGGTCCCGGTGAGGCGGTTGGTGTCCTGCTGCTGTTGAACGTTGAATTGAACGGTCTTTTCTTTTTGGGCGGTTCATAACTATCGGCATTACTCAGCTCTTCGATGGCGATGGGACTGTGATCTCTGGGGCTGGACACGCTATTGGGATGCTGCATGGACTTGCAGTCGTCGTGGCTGTCTCTGGAATCGGTCGAATGTCTTTTGCGCGACAGACTTAAATCCAAAGGCAGTTCTGTGGCGGCGGACTTGGCTTCCGGCTCATGGCGTGGTGACACCGAGACAATGTCAATAGATTTCTGAAAGAGTTAACAACACAGATTGTTAATAAAATAATAATAAAAAAAAAAGTTCAAAGCATGCAATTAATAGAGAGAGTAAACACCCAAACCCAATAAAAAAAACTTAAGGTTTTATTTTTATTCGAATTTAAGGTCGAATACTTTTCTTAATCAGGCGTATCTCGTTGTTGATGACCTTGAATCAGAATATGAACAAATCTATCACATTTCAAACACGAAACATTTCCCTTTGCACTTTTCGTTTGCACTTCAACTTACCTTATCTTCATCATTGTGCCGGGACACATTCTCTTCTTCGTCGTCGTCATCATCGTCTTCGCTGTGATTTTTCGACATATCCTCTTCTTCCTTGGGTTCGGTTTTTAATTCCATTTTGGGTTCCGTTTTCAATTCCACCACAGACTTGGATTCTTCATCAGATGTATAGTGTTGTGACTCCCTCTTCACGCCTCGCAAATGACTGGCAGACGGCGAACGTTCCATTGAGGAGGTGCGCTGAGTTTTTGCATACATTTTACTGCGGGGACTCTCCGAAGGTTTGGGCAGGGGCAAACCGAAAGCCTCATGAACACTCATCTGCATTTGATCCTTCAGGGAATTGGGCGAGAGTGAACTCATTTTGTTGTTGTGGTTGGCCGCAGGATGCTGCGCCGCTGAACATCTCATCTGTTGCTGCAGTCTGAGATCCATATTTGGTTTGGAAAACATCAACGGGAAATTGGGCGCTTGAGCGGATGGTGCTTGGGGGAACATGCCCTGCAGGCCGTAGGCCATGGCAGCTGGTGGAAACGTTGGGAAGTAGGGTGTGCGCAGGAACAGCGAGAAGGGATTCGGCGGTGTGGCCATGTTGCTGGGGAATTGCGATACGCCGTTGGCGCCGGCTGTTCGTGATTGCGAAGGCGACTGAGACTGCGCCTGATGGTGTAGCGCCGGATGAGGTAGAGTGGGCGGTAGTCCGACACCTGAGGGTGGTACGTTGGTCGAATCACAGAAACGCTTATGTTTCGACAGCGATGTGACGGTGCTGAAGCTCTGGCCGCACTTGTTGCACTTGATTTGCATGCGACAGTCGGCGTGCATCCGCTTGTGCCGACACAGATTCGAAAACTGGGTGTACGCTTTGAAGCAGACCTCACACTGGAATGGCTTGATGGAGGAATGTATGTGCGTGTGCTGCTTAAGGCCTGATGAAGTAGCAAATGTTTTACCGCACTCGGGACAAGCGTGACTTCTGGCACCAATGTGGTGGGTACGAATATGACGCTGTAAATTCGATGGATCACAAAATACCTGCAAATGGTTGAAAAGAAGAAAAAAAATGAGAATTAGATAATGTTACCACGTCAATTGTGTGTGTTTGTGTATCGGTCTGTACATATGTCTTTCTGTGTGTGTGTGTGTATGTAAATGATAAAAGTGTTAACGGTTTGAAAGTTAAAAGCCAAAATCAATCTCTTTTCGAAGAAACAAACAAACAACAGCCGTCAAACAAGAAACAGGCCTAGAGCTCAGCTACCGTATGACAAACCTTTAAGCCACGCCACGAGTCACTGACGAGTAAAAGTATGAGTGCCGTCGTGTGTATGTAAAATGCCTTTTTGGAGGACAAATCATGCGGTGGTAGACGATGTACTCCACTCTTTTTCGCCTCAGCCCAAAGCAAAGCCAACGAAAATGTAATTAATCAATCATACCACCAACACCACCACACCATGGCCCGGCACAGCAGCAGTAACTGAATGAATGCCCTCCGATTAACAACCGAAATGACGACTACCACTGCTGTGGCCAGTGCTGCCGTCAGCCGCCAAACGCCAACCGCCTAGACGGGACGAGTCTCGGTCTCTCATTCACTCGCCCGCCCAATCAATTGTTTCGTTAATCGAATTTCAAATAGAAAAAAGACCCTAAACGGATCTGCCAAAGTGAAGCTTACAAAACGTAAATCCCGAACAAAACACACGCTCGTCGACACTCTACCAAAACAAAAAGAAACCGAGACTCACTCACATACCCCATTGAACATTACGCAAATAAGAGACCAGAGCGAGAGGTGCGATCAGACCACCCCACCTCCACATCCAGCCAGCCAGCCAGCCATCCATTGATCACAAAGTGATCACACAATTGTTGGCCATCAGTTGATACAATTGTCGTCTTTCAAGAGTGAGTGCGTCAAGCCATCCGCTGTCATTCAACACAACGACACTCGCTCACACAGACGCACACACGCCTATGTTTGCAGTCGAACCCTTTCTGACGTCCATTCACACATACACACACACATACATACATGGTTATATCGAAATTGTTGATTTAGCCTCTTGTTATTTGGTCTGCCTAATCATGCTGTCATAAAAATCAAATTCGAGAGTTTCTTTGATATTACCAAAGAGGGAAGTATGGTGGTGTTGGTGAATAATTGAATTTCCAGCTTACTGGCGCCACCGCCCAAAAACTGGGCAACGACTTAAAGCGATTCAACAAATATTTAATTGTCTCCGCGAGCAAATATTTTAATTACAATTAAATTAATTAAAAGATTCTCCATAAAGAACAAAAGATAGTCGACCATTTAGATGGATCCGAGGAGGCTAGTGTACAACTTTAACGTTGCTTATCATACCAATCGTCGAACGATTCATCCGTAAGTCGACAATAATCGTTTCAGTTTTTTTTTCTTCTTCTACAACCCCGGCGAGCATTCAAATTGTTGTCTTCTCTCTCCGCCAGACAATAAAACGGGCAAAATCACAAGAAATGAAGAATGATTGTGTAGCTCGTGCTGCTCAATATTACCACATTAAATGGATTAGATTCGACTACTACTAGCAACAACAACAACAACCCACTGTGAAGCGCGGCCAAGCAAAAAATACACAAAATAAAAAAATGAAAGGCAAAAGGAGAGTGGGGGTGTGCTTTTTTTTCTCTCGAATTTGAATCTCAAACAATTGAAGCTCTTTGGCTGTCAGCTTAATGTTGTCGTTTCTTAAAGCGCGATGATCATGATGCTGTGTCCGCTGATGACGATCGTAATTTTGAAGGTAATTTCAGAAATCGAACGAAGAAGAGACCCGTGCGGTTGGTGTCGGGAAGGGAGTGGTTCCTATTGACTATTGAAAGTTCCATCCGCATTCAAAGGAATCACAGGCGGTAGCTGCTGTCGTACGACATATTTTTCAGTTGTTTCTTGTTTTGTTAGCAATTGTCATTGTCATTCTGTCTTCTCCTCTCTTTCTCTCTGTGCCGGACTTTGTGGTAGTAATCGTAATCTGTACAAATCTTACAATAGCTTTTCTTTTGCTGCTGTTGTTGTTGTGACAAACAAATGCTTTGGCTTTTCCGTCTAATTCAAGTGCATAGATACGAGGGTCAAATTGAAAATGATAAGGTCACACAAATGTGGAGCAAAGGAGAAAGAAGGCACTTTTGATTTGTTTTCTGGATATGGAGAGCAAAGACAGACAGATAGAGAGAGAGCGAGAGAGACACACAGCGGGTATATATATATGTTTAAGTTCAACTACAAGTTATTGTGTGTGTGTGTGTTTTTTTGTTTGTTCGAAAGTGCCCTTCTATTAGACAACTGAACACGGTTTTTATTCAGAACTTAGTTAAAATCCTTACAGTTTCTACTGGAGTTTATTGCACTATGTCATCTGCCATTCTGGGCGTATATTTTGTATGCGGAGTTTTCGGTAAAACATCAGAACTGGTGCCTACCATCCATTTTTCCCATTTCTTTCTACAGCGATTGAGGAATTTCCCAACCCGTGTCTACATTCAATCCCACTTACTTCCAAAAATTATCCAATTCAAATGTCATGCACGCCTGATGTCTCTCCTTAGTTGTACAATGTGCCAGTGGTAGGTTGCAAATGTGACCCTGAAAACTCCCTCCTCAGCCCTCGCTGTTTAACATATGATTCTCGAAATCGAACAAGAACCGCGGTGACCAACGAAAAACATCGATCATCTTAAAATTCCTTAACGTTGTATGTTTTTCTTTCTACTTTTTTGAATAGAATGAATTGTGATTGGAATGTACTGGCCGGGTTGTATGTGCTGGACATGTACGGCACTCGAATGTAACGATAACTGCATAATCACGACCACAAATTACAACAACAACAACAACAGCAAAAGCTGGAACAAAATCATCATAACACCATCCGTAACAAAACTACAGCAACAATTACACTCATTACAGACATATTTTCACTAAATTGATGAACTCAATGAATGGCTGCGTAACTGTAACGGCTGTAAATGCCGAGGCCAGGCTAACCTCTCCCTTTCCCTCTCCATCCCTATCGAAGGCCGGCATTCTTTTGGACAATTTCGAGTCGAGTGATCGTTCGTGATCAGGTTGGTTGAGAAGGATGATCATCATATGAAATTAGAAAACCACAATCGAACACCACCATCATCATCAGCAGCAGCCCCGATCTCAACCAAACAGCAGCATTTTCAGCTTCGTAATCTTTGATGTTCGAAATCCATTAAGTATCTGTTGTTGTTGTTGTTGTTGCTGATCTATCTACCACACAAACAAACAACCAGCCAAAGAAAGCCGAACAGAAATGCTCATAGATTATGATAATGACGGGCAGCACTGCACCGCTCAGCCTGTCCCGGCCAAGGGAAGACTCAACGCCGCCGCCGATGATGAGGTGCAAGAAAATAATGTCATAAATTATGGCTGTGAAAAGCTTTTTCGATGCCTTCCATTTTTGTTGTTGGTGTGTTTCGGCCAGCTAGCCAGCCACAAATGGAACACGCCTTAATCGTCGTTCGTCGTAGTTCTGAAGTTATCGTGTAGCAATTCAATATAATGTTTAATTGTTTAATGCATTCCAATTGTTATTGTTGGAGATTTTGGACAAGACAAACCTGATTTCTACAATTGGACAAGGGCGTCGCACAGTGGTTCGAAAACAATTACAAGAGTGTGAGAGGGTAATTGGTCAAACTTGGAACAGTAATTGAGGATCTCATTTCTGACGAAAGCGTCTTTTCTTCTCCATAGAAATCACAATTTCCGAACCATGTTTAGCCCACTTCTACTGGGAGTTCGGCACATTTGAATGTGTATGAAAATGTAAAAATTAGAAATGTGTTTCGGTTTTGTAGTTGGCTTTTCATTTTCGAATTTTTCATATGGGTGGATGGACTTCACGAAAGCAACACTGTTTTCAATGTTGTTTATTTCAAAGAACAACTTGAATCCACTGTTCCATCCACTGTGCCATTGAGAGAAGACCGAGTAGTAAAAGACTACGAAGAAGCCGATGAAGAAGAAGAAGAAAAGGGTATCAAAGCGTATGGCCGCTGGCTATATTGATATGTTAGAAATCAAAAGTTTTGTTGATCGCGTCGCATTGCTTCAGCGTGTTTTTTTTTGAAAAGATTTTTATTTCTATGTTGATCAATCTTCACACTATTTTTTTTTTCTTTGGCTCTGTACGGCGTAAGTGTGTGTATGAAGTGGCGTGACAATCCACTTACTTTTCTAAACAATGAACAATTGAAGCTCTATGGAAATGTGAAAAAAATGCGACATGGTCACCTCCAAAATGGAAACACAATAAACATTATTAAGACCATAATCCATCATCCATTTCAAAAACGAGCAATCGATCGCGACAATAACGAACACACACACACACAAAAAAGACGCTGATAACAAACAAAAAACAATCGAGTTTTATGAAAAACAAAAACAAAAAAAAGTAATAAATGACACAGGGACGAGACCAGACGGATGGCCTTAGACCTGTTATGTTAGCTGGTGGCTTCAAAACTTTCAAAACCTTTAGGTGGGTGGTAAATGCAGTTGCTTTTGGGCCAACTTACCTTGGTACAATTTTCACAAGGATATTTCCTTACTTCGTTATGGACTAAGGCCCGATGCTTGAGCAGCACTGGACGATGGCAGAAACGCTTTGAACACAATTCACACAGAAATTCGTCTTTGCGAAAGTGATGGGCTCCAATCAAATGATCATCAAGTCTGCAATTAAAATGAAAGGTAAACAAACATGAACACGAGAAATATTGAATGAAATTCTACACACAAACACACACTCATACATATACTAACTAAATATCACATCAATCCATCCATCTATCGAACCACTCAACATGTGTCAGAATTCACATTTCATTTAAACAAATTACAAAGAACACACACTTGCGGGCATGCACGTTCCGAAGTTCAATATTGGAGCGATTGAAATCATTTTGACATGAAAACATTTACAAAAATACGACCGAAACAGCAAAGTCCACCCAAACGAAACGAAAACAAAATCACATTCATAGATAAACCCGCACAAATGCACATGAAGGCGTTGTGTATTTGTTGAATACTCCCCGTTTATTTAGAAATGTATCAGATAAAAGCTAACTGTAGTACTCCCCCCCCACTCTATGGGCATCTTTTATTTGATTTCTGTCCCTCCCCACTCCGCACAGACTTTCATTTAATATGCAACAAATCAAAAGGTTCCATCAGTTCGTGTGCGTCGTAGAACCGTCGGTACCTGCTGACTGGACGCTAGTAAAAGTGGGGGGGTCAGAGGCTCTGACCCACAACAGTCGTCGACGAATCCTCTGTAAGTGCTTTTTAAGTTGTTGCTGGCATTCGTGTTGTTGTCGCCAGCCATGTGATGATGATTTTTGTGATTTGTCATTTGCGTGTTGTTGTAAAATCAAAATTATCCATTAACTACCACTCGACGAGTATGTCCGTGCGTCCTGCGAACAGGCGTTGCTCCTACCCCGGGCACCCGGTGGCCTCAGAAATCATGTCATCAACAAAAAATGATTTTAACAATATTTTTTATTTTATTGTGATTGTGATTGTGATTGCATGCTTTTGCACTCACTTTGAAGTGGTTGTGTGTGTCTGTGTATAAATAAGTCATCACAAGTGGAATTGTCTGACGACGTCAAATGTGTAGAGTAATTGACACTTTTGTTGTCCTGTCCACCACTTGAGGGCAAATATTTACCCAAGGCCTTTAAAGGACGCCAGCATGTTAACACTTTCCCTTTGCCTGCTAACAATTGGGCAAATATTGACCGATAATTTGTTGGCCACAAAAGGACGCACTTGTTTTTTTGTTGTTGTTGTTGTTGTTGGAGTGCTGTTCGACAAATTCATTTTTGATTGAAATGATATTTGATTTCATAATTATGTGTGTGTTGATTGGAACAGTTGGCTTCGGCACATTACCAATATCAGAAGTCTGATGAAATGGAATGGAATTCTTGGTCTTTTAGGATTGTGACATCTAAGTGAGTGACGCGACTATTACAGATCATGAGAGAAAGAATATGCTCTTTCAAGGTGCCGAGCAGGAATATCAAAGATGGAAAATTCATATCTTTATGGGGACCTACAGTTTGAAGCCGTCTACTATCGGCTGGTCATATTTAAAGTATTTCTTAAACGCCAAATCGCCGGCACGGACTAGGTGAAAACGCCGTATTAGATATTGTTTACCGGGATTGAATCTGGACTTGGTAATATTCGCCCACACCTTCTGTCATCAAATACCGCAATACATTTACTTTTCGGGATACTACTACTCTTCTCGTCATTCACTTCCTTATCTTCAACATATAATGGATTGGTTTGAGCTTAGAAATGTCACTGGTTTTTATTGTCTTTCTATTCAAATGTAACGATGACAAAGCAATGCATCGCAAATGGTGTACAGTTTTTCTAAATATTCGAGTTTTCTCAAACATATTTTTCTCTCTCACTCTTTCTTTTGTTTCTAATATCCTGTTTGCTCATATTTAATAAAGCTATTAAATGATTAGCTAACCAATCCGAATTCCCTTTCCTTTCGTTGCAGCTTCGAATGTCCAACCTGTAATCATAACGCCTTCTTCTAATGAATGACTAAAGGTAAGTTTTTTGTCCCTTACAAAACCGAAATACTCCAGTTTAATTGAATTTAATTAATCAACATTAGCTAGTGGATTGATTGTGTTTTTATAAGGGAAATCATGAAATTATAACATGGCCCAAATACTCTGTTAACCCTTTTTTTATTCGGCGAGTCTTATAGATTCCCGCCCGAACACAAATTAAGCGTCATTATTCATTGTTGTGTTTTTCTGTTTCTGTTTCGATTTGGTGTTTTTGTTATTATTGTTTTTGGTTTTTCGTGTGTTTTTTTTGTTGTTGTTTCTTCTATCATTACCAATTTCTAAGGTGTGCTGATGAGTAAATGACAAATTATCACAGGTAAATCATTCAGCAACTTTGATTTAGTCTAGCTTGTAATTATCACCAACTCAATGGTGGTAATTACTCCCTTTGGGGCTTTCATGCGGGGGCAATATCTTGTGGGGTTTGGGGGGTGAGCAGATGGTTTTTAGGAGTGTGTGTGTGTTTTTCTATTTATATTTTGGTGCTGGCCCCAACTTACCGGTCTAATTCCACAAATGTTTTATCGCAGACTTCACAGCGTATATCGAAACCGTTTTCATCATCACTGACAGGGGCTTCTATATGTTCGGATGATTTATCTTTGTTGTTGTACTCGTCGTCGTGTGTTAAATTGGAACCGTAGAATGAAACTGTAATAAAAGGGAAAACATAAAATAAGATTATATTGATCAGTGGATTGATTTGGAAATTACTGATAAGGAGATTGCAATTTTTGGCTTGTAATTTTTAGATTTTTAAACTATTGCATTTGTATGTAGTATTTGAATTAAATGGTATACTAATAAATCCGACTACCAATACCAGTACAATATGTTTCTGAAGAGAACTCTTCTGGGGTATTTAGAGAAAATATGCCATCCCTTTTTAGTTAATGCAAGAAACGATTATTATCAAAAGTAAAGCTTGGTCAGAAATCGATTAAATACATATATTTATTTAATATCCCAATTTATTTTTGTTAGTACTTTGACTAAAACCTTATGACTCAGACTAAAATTATACACAATCTGTTTGTTAATTCCCTTAATTCGCTTTTGGTGATCTAATTTTCTGTGTATATGCTTAGTGTGTTTGAGATTAAAATAGATTCTATGCCGCTTTATATGCCTCTTGAACAAAATACACTTGATAATTTTGTCAAACGTCAATAATTTGGATTTTTTCAATGCTAGCAACATTTAAATGAGTATAGCAAGTATTTCATTTTCATTACAGGACATCATATTCAATATAAACAAATATGATTTGAACCTGGATAGTATAAAAAACAAACAATCCTGGATTTTTCTTTTTTTTTTAAATTTGTTTCTCTCCATTTTCTACAAAAGATCTTCAGTTTAAACAAAGTTTCGATTGCCGGTAGTTTTTAAATTGCTAGACAAAGTTAACTCACTTTAAAACACTTTAAATTCACTGTTTCTCACCGGCTAATATTTTCGTAAATATTCTTTTAAGCACGTAATTATTTTGTTTTTATATTTTCACAATTTTCACAAATTCTAGATCTTCTTTTGTCTCTTGGATTTGGCGTGGCGATCGGTTTGCGTCTTCTCTGAGCACACACAACTTGACTCTTCCGTTTCCGTTGAACAAGTGTTTGACCATTGAGTCCGGTAAAGCGTCAAGTGTCCTTTTTACGAAGCTCTCGTTGTCGTGTATTTCTGGTCTGTTGGTTTCACTTGCCAGAACACCAACTGAATCACACACACACACACACACACACACAGATACACCACAAGGACTTTTCACAATTTTCACAATGACTACAAAAAAGACCCACTCACTCAGCGGGCCAGCCAGTCAGTCACTTAGTTTTCGTTAAACACGTAAACATATGAAAATGAATAGATAATTGGCTTTTGTATGCATACCAAACATCACACACACACACACAGGCATACACATGCATATGCATGTAGTCAGGAGTCACCTGGAATAAGGGTAAATAACACCCTCACCTGTGTGCAATGAGGCTTTAATAATATTTGCCCATGACACCCCTAAAAGACGTACTAACGCATATACAAACAAAACACCTGAATTCTAGTTCGACTTTCGATAAAAAATTGTATGGCACAATCCTCGCAGGACTCGGCCAAAAAAATAATATAAAAAAAGACGGCAGAGATACACAAGTGATTGAAAGCAACACATAGTCAGATAACAGCAACAACAACGACAAGAAGAATTAAATCAAATTGAGCCTTGTGAAGAGTGACCGAACCGAACCGAACCGACCCGGCCAAACGGCCAAGTCAAGAGGGTCAATTCACCACCAGCAGGACCCCTTTTTGCGTGAGTGTATTCTATGGTCAGTGGTGATGGCTAAGGGATGTTATGCTGATGTCGAGAAGATTTCCCTGAGTTTTCCCTTTCCCTGTGTTTTGGTTTATTTTCGTTGTTGTTGTTGCCTGTGACTTTTCTTGTGGTTTTGAGTCAGGCACAGCACAGGTGGCCATTAACTTGGCTTGACTGCCAACCGTTAAAGAGTCACTCGTGTTTTGGCCTTGCGTCACATGACAGACACAAGTAGGGTAGCTGTGGCTCAGGCAAGCTAGGGTGGTGTTGGCGGTGGTGTGAGTTTCTGATAATTTTCTTCGTTTCGAAGAACTTTTGACTCGAAGAGTCAAAGTCGCAGACTAATTACGCATGTTAAATGGAGTTCTCTGCTGTTCAACAACAACAACATACAAGGGTTCAAAAAGTCAAGTTCATGAGGTGAGTGTCGTCGACAATGGATGAATGGATGACATAAAAGAAATGGGTGGTAAACATTGGCACACCATCTGATAGAAAGTGAAGCATTTCAATTTCAGCCACACAGCCAACAACGAATAGCACCTGCCTGAAATTCCCACGCAAAAAATTAACGAAGCAATTTTCGTGTGGATGCATTTGGTTGTATTTAGTTCTCGAAGAGGCTCTTCTGTCCACGAAAAATAATAGAACTTTAATTTTAAAAAATAATAATACTATCCAATGCATGTAGTTTTACGATTAGTTCTAGATTGGATTCTTCAGCCACCACATTCACTATCAACTGTTGTTTCGTAGCATCTGAAGCAGAGTACATTTTTGATCCGTTCACCTTCAATATAATACGAAACTAACTTTATTTAAACAGTTAATGGCTGGACCATTAAATCATTTTCCCACCATGAAACTCTTAAACATTAAGTAAGAGAAAATACAACTGAAGTAAATTAAACGAGGTTTATTTCAAAACTATCAGACCCCAAAATTTCACAATCACTAGATCAATAAAGAATCTTCCCCAACAACATCCACTGTCAACTTAGTCAACTTAAAAAAAATAACAAAACATTGATTTGGTTCCTAAACTAGTTCTCTACAATCTAATCTAGAACTATTGCTGGAAGCAGTTCCTTCTCACAATATCCTGGCATTTTAATTCCAGGCTGCCGTATCCGAAAAGTAAGAGATACGTCCCTGAAAATGCTTCTAGACCAAATAGATCCTGAGGCTGAACAAAACCATCTCAAAGAACAAAATGTAGTTTTGGAAAAAATTAAATTTTTGGATTATGCTCTCCATTATCATTGGATATCCCATAAGTAGGCATGGTTATATCCCGTTCGCCTTAAAGACCCCAAAAACGTACATGAATTTAGGTACTCACTAGTTTCACTTTAATTCCTCCCTTCGTAGATTTCAATAGAAATTGTGTTATTTTCATTAGTTATAGTGTAAGTGGTCCAACTGTAATGAGATCGTAAGAACAGAAACTACAGTCTGCAGCTTATTCTATATGAGATGTGATGAAGCAACCTGCTTTTACATTTTTTTTATTTATAACATTGAACCATCTAAAGAACCGGAAAGCGTTTGCAAAACTAATGTTGTGCTGCCACATGTTGTCACCCCTTTTTTTGGACATACCGCTCAAGCCTTTCTAATCTTCTGCTAATGATTGACATCTTGTTCTGGTAACTTTCGGTTGCTGCTGTCTCCTTCAATTCCCAATAAATGATAAATGAATTCCCTCCAATTGACCAAATAATCAAAAAAGACAAAAAAAAACTCCACGATTGATTATGCCAACTGGAAAAAAGAGCTACCGCTACTCTAATGATGTCCACAAGATCTTCATTTCGGAATTGCATTTGGCGGCGCAGTAAGGCAATTGCACACGTTGAATAAAACCCCTTCGGAGGAGATATCAGTCCATGACATGTGCCACATATTGTTTTGTCATCAATTGCAAAAACAGTAGTCATTGGTTTGACTCCGTGTTCATTGTTGAGCGTTAAGAATGATTGATGATGATCTGCATCGTGTCTACTGTCGCTGCCTCTGATTTCTTTCTTCATCTTTTTTTTTTTTTTTAACAAAATAGTTGATGTTTTCATTGCTTCCATTGGGTGAGTGTGTGTGTGTGTGTTTAATATGTGCCAATGGGAAATTATAGGTTTGGTCCAGAGGCTTTTGATGATAGTTTCAGCGTCTTCTTTTACTATTGTTTGTTGTTGTGTTAGTTCAAAAAAGTTAATTTAGTTGTTATGGTGTCAACGTGCGATAAAAAATGATGATGATGATGGTGCTGCCGCCGAGGTGGTGGTGGTGCTGCCACTAACTACAGCCGATGACGCCAATGATGCTGATGATGGTTTAATTAATGGTTATTTTATGTGAGAAGAGTAATGTGTTACCCCTTTTTTTTTCGGTAATCAATGAGTGACGTTCGATTCGGATTAGATTGTAGAGGTTGTAGAGTGGGGAGGCCGTTATGATGTTCCGTATGTTCGTCCGTTGTTCAACTGCAAATGTATTTCATTAAACTTGTCCGCCTGGTAAATGTGGTGTTAATGTCTTCCGTATATTTATCTCATCGGTATTTGACATTCCTCTGTAGGGAATTTTAAAAGGACCTTTAGGACTTTTTCCAGTTTGATTGATGAAACTCAAATTTGATTTATCGTATATCACACCCTGAGGATATGTTGTTTCCTACAAGGATTCTGAAATATTTGAAAATATTTGATCTGCGACGATCCTTGATGACAGTTTCAAATAAACGTTTTGTGAAATGTCCACTACCAATCTTTGTTCTATCTTTTTAAATAGGATAGAGTTGAATAATGAATCTTTTGTTTCAATCAATTATTAAATTAATTGAATGAATGATTCAATGTTGACTCAACTAATTAATATAGTAATGGAGCCCCTTTACAGGCTGCCGTATCCAAAAAGTATGAGTATGAGCTTCTAGACCAAATAGATCCTGAGGGTGAACAAAAAGTAGTTTTGGAAAAAATGAAATTTTTGGATTATGCTCTCCATTAGCTTTGGCTATCCCATAAGTAGGCATGGTTATATCCCGTTCGCCTTAAATAGCCCAAAAACGTTTATGAATTTAGGTTGCCTTCGAATACTTGCGAAATATTTAGTATGACAATTGTTTTCCAATTACGAGTACTTTGAATATCCCTGAATCTAATTAAAAAAAAACTCCTAAAAAGCTTTTTTAAATGTCTAATTTATTCAAATGTTTTCATTGAAGTTAATCCTTTTCCCACCAATTGTTTTGTTTTCTTTTCTTTTTGAATTTGAAGTGCAACACTTCTATTAATACTCTTAGCACAGCAGCAACAACAACAAGCCCCCCGTCTGACAATACACATGAATAATAAACAACAATACAACAAATTGAAAAGCCCACATTTTTAAAATTAGCCACGAGTCGTAATTGTTCGAGGAGGATATCCTTTTGTCGACTTTAGAGAGAGATTTCATTTGAAATGCGCCGGGCATTATCCATGAAGCCTAAGCCTGGGCTAACATGAAATGTACATTTACAACAACTGATCAGAATCGGCATCATCGTCGTGTTGTTGATCGAGATCACAAAGTGTTGGCTGCTCGAATGCGGCACGCATCCATTGTGTGTGATGTTGCAACATTACGGTGCACATGCAGTAATCACATCATTCATGTTTTTATACGGGAGGATTAGGATTAATTTGAGCATTTTGTGCTGTTTTTGGTTCGGCTGCGTCATGATGTGTTGATTTGACGGCAAAAGTGCTGATGAGGATGAAGATGATTTTCATTCTCTAAATGGCATGAGGCCAATACAATTTTAATAACAAATGAAAACATGTGTGCGGTGGGTTGGTGTGATGCCAGGCCGTGGCACATGCGCAGCACCGAGCACCGATGCAATTAATGGAAATCCTGGCTTATCAAACACTCGGCGCATTGGTGGTGGTGGTGGCGGCGTTGAGTGAGTGTCCTTGTTCACACTTCTCGCCTTGGCATGGATGACAAAGGGGTGTTGAGCCCTTATAATCTCTATGACAAACATTGTGTATATCAATTTCATGTCATATTTTCATCTGATTGTAATGTAACGTGCCAGGCCAGTCATTTTTAATATAAAAAAAAAATAATAATCTAATAGTGATCGTATGCTACACGGTAGCACAGGAGGAGGAGGTGGTCTTGTTGTTGTTGTTGGCGGTGGTGGTTTCTTGTTTCAGCATCATTTCGTTTAATAATTGTGTAATCAACAAACATTGACACTAGCACGACCGGCGCGCACTGCGGACTGGACTGCCTGCCTGTCTGCTGGCCCGTTTGCCACCGCCAACATATTAACCATAATGAGCCCTTATGAAATGGGCAACAACATGAACCTTTTGTCTGTGTCTGTTTGTGTCTTTATGACTCTTTTTTCATGTAACAGCGACTGTGATATTTTAACGCGTGCCTTACACCAAGTCACGCATTTATCTCTATTAACACATCTCCCTATTTCGCTCTCCGTCTGCCTGTCCGTCCGTCCGTCCATTCATCGCAGCCTTTGTCAGACTACATTCTAGTTCCTTGATTTTTTTTTTCCGTGTTTCCCAGTTGTCTCACTAATTGTTTTAGTGGCTGACGCTATTGTCGTTGGTGTATTCGGGTTTTGCGGTGTAAAGCACTGCTGCCGCCGCCGCCGCCGCTGCCGGGTGTCCAGCTGTGTTGATTCCCACATTTATGACTGTGTGGCGTCAAGATCAAAACGTTAATGCTGTGCCACAACTAGTAGTCCACACAGAGTGAGGGTTTCCAGAGAGTGCGGGGTACGTGTCTCACTATCTGTTAATCTTGTTTGCGTAATGTATTTTTACTGTTTGTTTTGGTTTATATCGCTCGCTTCGCTTCTCTTCACTGTCGGCTTCCATCCTCCAGCCAGTCCAACGCGACATCGTCATCATCGGCTGATGATCTTTATCGGTACGTTGTACGTTGTACTTGCATCGGTCGCAAGGTATGGGGATTTTCACGTTGTTCGTTATTTATGGTATCATTGGAAAAATTAGACGAATTTATACAATTTCCCAAACGAGATGATGTTGGGCATTTCTAAGTGAATTTTCGGATTTTCCCTGAGATCTAGAAAAACCATGAATCCCAACTTGCAAAGACTCGCTAATGTGTCGAATTAGGCTAAGAAGACTGAAATTAAAAATTCTGAGAACGTTTCGCAAATGGCAAAAGCTGAGTTTCTCCCAAATCATGAAGCGAGATATCATCTCCAACTCACTGTTAAAAACGCAACTTTTTAAAATCCGCCAAATGGTTATTGCTATTTGCTAGAGAAGCATTACAGCCTTTGAATAATTTTTAATATTTGTATGCAGATTTCAATATTTTCTAGCGTTATGTTAGTTAATCACGAAAGTAAGTTCTACAAATTTCCAAAAACAGCCTTGAGATAATTCCACCTTTTTACTAAATTAACGATTAAATCCAAATGGCTCATTTCAAATCTAACGTTTTCACAACCTGCTATTAACACGCATTTAAAATGCTTCCCTTTTCTTCGAAAACTGAAATAAAAAATGTAACCGATTTTCGCCAACATTTTCCCAAAGTCGAAAAACCTAAAAATCCCAACACCTGGACAATTCCTCCACACCGAATGACGTTTTAACATAAATTCGTAACGTATTTCCAACGGAACACCAATGAACGAGACAAACAGTAGTGGTTCGTTTGTTCGCCGGCCGCACTTCATTAAAGTCATGCTTAGGTGCGCACATATCACCCACTTAAAGGACACCACGATGTCTGTCCAAGTGAAAATACTTAACAGACGGTTAACAGAAGACATATGGCGTTTGACGATAGGAGTGTTGGTGGGTTGTTGCCGTCGTACAAGGCAGACAGAAAGGATATTTTCTAGAATTCACGATACTGAAATTACAAATTAGACAAGGCTTGCAATCACATGACGTTGGTGAAGTTGTGGGAAAATTATGAGAAACGGTTCAAAAGAGGGAGGAAGGGGTTTTCTACAATGTCATTGGTTTGGCATAGTAGGGAGGTAACTGTGTACACATATGGCCAGGATTCTCAGGGACGACATTCATGTGAGTGTTATAATAAAAATAAAAAATTAAACGAATTTTCCAAAGACGAACGATCAAATTTGAGATTATTTTGTATAGTCAACAGTCCTGTTTTAAGCACAGACATGATTGTTGGGTGGTTGGTAGTATGACAATTACAGAAGTTAGAACATCTAAACATACGCCAAGACAGATAGACAGATAAGACAAAAGATCTCTATTTTAGGTTAACCTTCGAACCAAATAAAACCCATTTTGCTCGATGCCACATTGTTGTAGCCAATGACGGAATATGTTGTTGCCTTTGGAACAACAATTTCTGCACATTCTGAACATAATTCCACTTTTGAGTGAAACCTAATGTTTCATACTAGATGTAGAAATTTCCACTAAATTCGAGTGTAATGTCATTTGACTAATATTTTGTTTATAGTTTAAATTGTATTTAGTATCTATGTATATTTTAAGAAGCGTTAATGGTTTTTCTACTTACTATTGTCCCTTTCACTTCGGTCCTCACTGCTGTGTATCGATGAGCCCGTGTGGGCCTCTCCATTATTTAGGGAATCATTGTGATCGTACAGCGTCAGGGGTCGACAATCATTAATGATTTCTTCGCCAGCTGCTATATCACGACTTGTTTCATACCACAACTACGGAATAATAAATGTTAGTTAAGTTGGTTTCGAAATAAACTTTAAAACGGGGCAATAGTACTTACACATCCTGCTACACAAAAATTAATTAAATTAGCCTCTTTTTCGGTATCCAAGGATGTAACCGTGCGGATTTTCCTCAATAAGTTCTTAACTTCGGGGGAGGGTTGTAGTAAATTGCGGATATGGGCCATGTTTAAAAGCTACAAAAAGAAAGAGAGTCCAAATAAAAGTAACACTTTAAACACTTTGTATAATTTAGAAAACTAAACAAGAATTAGTTGTCTTTGGTGACTGTGACAAATGTTAACGTTTCAGTGTTCGTAGCGCCATCTACTGCTGGTTAGTTGAACAGCCGGTATTAACAGTGTGTTATTACCTTAACAGAGCACAAGTGGTGTGTGTCTTGTCTATAACAGAGCCGTTTGCCATGTTATGGAACGGCAAGCAAACGGACGGCAAACATGTACGCTCACATTATAAGTTACTTATTAATGATTTATAATGAAAATTACATTCACATGACATTTTTCTCCCGTTTCTATCCCAAAAACAATTGAATTGATTTTCCTGTAACCCTTTTGTTGGCCAAAAAAAAAATCCTCATAAATCCTTTACGTGTTGTCAGTTGTATTTCATTTGGGTTTCTTTCGTGGCCTTCGTGTAAGAAGTTTTTTTTTTTTTTTTTTTTTTTTGAGACTATATCCTAACAAAATTATAATTAATGAATTGTGTGTGGCAGCGGACCTAAGGTTTACTCCGCATGACACGACCAATTAAAGACAAGAAGCCGCAAAGAAGCGTGCAACAAAGATGGTCAGACAAGAGACACAACGCTGGCACCAACAACACTTGCGTGCCATACGCAAGAACGCTGCGAAGACGTCACACTGTCTGCCAACTACACAGAAATAAAAACTAAGAAAGCGAGACAAAGCCACAAAAAGGACTTAAGACGAACGTACGTGTGCATACTTTCATACACAGGGGAATGTATTGACTGCATGAGTGTGGTTGTGTGTGTGTGTGTGGAAGGAGATAGTTAGTAAACTGTGCGTGACCGTATGCAATGGAATGGGATGGATTCAATCCTTTACAGTTACTTTGGGACATTATCCATAGTTTCGTTATCCTTGCCTTTTCAATTAGTCAGAAAATCCCTGTTTAATTTGTGAAAAGTGTTTTCTTTTGAAGAAATCTCAGCAGGATTTCTACTGGCCGGCCTCTTATGGAGGCAGAATCGTACCACTGCTGCTGGGTTTGTGTATGTAATTCATAATCATGTTTCAAAAGCCCTTCTACCGGCAAACAATTAACCAGACCAACATCATTTTTTATTTCACAAATACGCCAAACGTTGGCGATGATGATGATAAAGACGTCTCGTCTCGCTTTGCTTCAGCTTAACTGGAGTGTAAGCGAGTGAGCGAAAGGGCCGGAGGGAGGGTGTACAAGTCTAAAAAAAAGGTTTAATCATCATTACAGCTACAACTACAACAGAAAAATGACTAAAGGTTTAAACTTTGAGCACTGCTGAGAGTACGTCGTCTGTCCGTTCATCTCTGCATCCATACGTCCGTCCGTCCGTCGCACAGTAGACTTGTGCACTCTCAATGGGCAGTTAAGTTGTTCCGTGCGGCTTTGTTGCACATGTGTACTCTTGACTTTTTTTTTCCCCATTTCCAGATTCCAGATTTGCTACTCATACTGCTGATGCCGCTACGACTGGTGGCTGGCTGCTCTTATCTGGCAACTCATTTGGAAAAACGTCGGTTATTTAAACAAACTGCTGTTATTGTTGTTAAATATCCAGCTGTTGTTGTTGTTGTTGTTGTTGTCGAACGAGAACGTTTTATTAAGTGGCTCATATAGCAACACGCTCCAAAAATTATATTATTTAAATGGTATGGCAAAATACACACACACACACACACACACAGTATGACTTTTTATGCAAGTATATGGAAAATCATCACAATAATTATGAACAAAACACACACACACAAACTTGTTATTCACATTCGAATTAAATAAAATCCCACAACTTTTGGACGAGAGTTTGCAAAGCACCGCCTCGTTGTAGTGAGTTGTACCTCAGTGCAACCGGGCAAATACTTTGCCGTGATTTCTGAAGTGGCATTTTCAAGAGTTGGTCTTAAATGGTGACACATGTACGGTGATTATGAGAACAACGTATGTTAGACATTATGTTGCTCCTGTTCAGTTTGTTTCAGCATCGTCATAGCAAATGAATACGGACTTTTAATCATTTTGTGGAAAATATCTCCGATTGCAGTTTTCGGTCAGAGTACATCTTTGATTGATGTTTCAATTGATGAAATATTCCCAAGAGATCATTTCCACCAATGTGTAAATAACAATTTTCTACTTTCTGTTATGAGAATTGGAATGCCGATTTTTGTCCTTCAAATGTTACAGAATTTCGCACATAGGTTGCATAGGTCATTTTGAAAGTATTAGTGTCTAGTTTAAGATCGTATGCATTTTGAATTCCAGAGGACATTCCATTCTGTATTTGGAATGTAGAAATGGTAAGTGATTGTATTGCTTTGTTCCTTGCCTCTTTACGAAGCGTTTAATAAAAGTAATTTCGATTCACATTTGTAAAACTTACAAGCCGGGAAAGATTTCTCACAACCGAAGTGGTGAAAATTGACACTCTCTGGTGATACAGGGTGTTCACACTGGGGCTTTTATGAATGACTAGATCCTTTCCCACAAACGCTACACGAATTATATGGCTATCGGTTTACTTGTTTTGGAGATTTATATTTATTACTACTCTTTTTTTATTTGTTTAACTAATATTTGACAAAATACCAAATGAAGAGTCCATAAATTGAGTTGTAATTATTGTCATATTTGCAATTTCCTAATTTGCAGAAATTTGAAGAACTGCTCAATCACCAGGTCCTTGTTCTGCTGTCTTTGTCATTGTCTTTGTATCTTTTTATAGCCCTGGTTAAGCCTTCTAAATATCATTTTTCGTGTTTCTTTCTCTCCCGCTGTCATTTCAGAGATAATATTTGTGTAAACCTTGTCTTAGGACATCTTAAGATCATGTAACACTTTCCAAACACAAATTGAATATCTCCGATTTCAGACACATTTCTCACTTTTCAAATGTTCAAACAATCCAGTTTTTGTTTCTGGTATCTCTTTCATTTGTTTTTTGTCTAAATTCTAAAAAAAAGATGCCAAGACGACATCTAGACCGAGACATCATCATGGCCAATTGATATGGCAACAGGAGGGGAGAGAGAAGATCATCTTAATCTCATCTGAATGGAGGATTAACTGATACAAATTATTCTGTGCGTTATGCTTCCTGTTTGGTCTGTCTGTCCGTCCATTCTTCCATCTGTCTGACTATTTGCCGTAGAGGAAGGATATCTCGTTTTCATCCAGCAATGCAAAGAGATAGAGAGAAAAGGTGAGGGAAATATGAAAAAAGGACTTGGCTGCCAACACATTTGTGAAGGGATTTCATAGATTTAAATAAAACCATAACACACAATTTGCACCTTTTTGTGTGGTGTTTTGTGCGCTTTAACTGCCATAGCAACAGCAACAACAACAGCAAGGACTCGTCTGATCTCATAGAGATCACAAGGCAGCAACACAAATATGAAAAATAATATTTACACGCTCAATACACAATCGACAATTGCGAATCCTGATGCTGTTGCTGTGAACATTTCAATGTCGGTACATGTTTGTTTTTTAGATGTTCACACTCGTCGACCGACAAGATGCTGATGCTGCGAATACACGAACAGAGTGTCGAGATTCAAATATTTATTGAAACAACAGCACAACACAAATATGATAGTATCGTTAGAGTTTCGAGTGTTTCATAAACACGGGCAATCAAGGCAACCACCGGGTGGTGGGTACCTGAGAGCACTCGTACCTAGACGTGGCCTCAATTGGATTGTCTGTCAATCTCGAAAGAGGCAACGGCAACGGCAACAACAACAGCAGCGACGAGCGTGTCTTCAACTGGAAGATACCCCAGATACGGATGATGTGTTTATTGACGACGGACGACAAAGGTGCTGCTGGCTCTGTGTGAATTGTGTAGAGTGTGACAAGCCCCTAATTGGAATTATCTGTCGACCGAATTTAAGCCTCATTTAGGGGACACTTTGTGGATTTGTGTTTGCTTCCGTGTGTGAGGAAATTAGCTCTGGTTCTGTTCTGGCGGTGGTGAGCCTATTTGACAGAATGTGTGCAGGACACAGGACTAGAAACGGCCGTCGATGATGATGAGCCCTTTTTGCAGTTGTTGTTGTTGCTGTTGTTGGCGATGGTGTCCGGGGATTATCCTTTAACGGTTGCAATTGCAGATTGTGCGTTTTTTGCCTGGCGTTAATTTCCTTATTGATTTGTCAGTCAGTCAAATTGAAGAGTGCCCTGTCTGTCCGGTCTGAGTCCCCTGTCTCGGTGGCGTCTTTTTAATTAAATATTTTCCCAAATCACTTAATTTTCACCCAAATTTCGGCGGCATTTTTTTTTTGGCGTTATTTCGCCCTTTTTAAATGTAAATGTATTACAGCGCTACCGAGTAGAGGTTTATGCTCTAACAGGATTAAATTTCATTGCCAATTGTGTGGCAGTGTGTGTGTGTGTGTGTATGCAACATATTTGCGAAATACGATCTGCTTAGAATTTTTGCGCAAATTCTGTTGTTATTGTCAGCAAAAACCGAAGCAAAAAAGGAGAGGAAAATTCACATTTTCCACACAGATGTGAAAGGATTAAAGTTGTCAGTGTCGTGTTCTATTGTTTTTATAGAATTCTACGACACATTTCCCATATTTATTTCCCATTTCCCTTTCTATTTGTATGTTTCTGTGACTTGTACTTACATCCCAGGCATTCGTTTTGTCCGTTGCCTCATTGATGGCAAACGGTCCAAATCGTGTTCCACGACGCAGATGCTGTTTGGCAAAGACGCCATTCTCGCGCGGCACCAAATCACAGATGGGTTCTTGCAGACGGGCCATGCCCAGCAGCAAACTCTCCGCCTGCAATTTACTGCTCACTAATTGTTCCATGTGGGCGGGTGTATGATGCAAGGTATTCAGTAGTCCTGCCGTGCTATTATTCAGGGCTGTCGCCTCCAGGCTCAGACTACGGCTGGGCGATTCACTGCCGCGATAGCCGTTGTGCTGATGATGGTGATAGCCGATGTCCGGATTGTGTGTGGTGGTCAGTGCCAGGGGATGGACAGAATTCGGCGATACCAAATTGTGGGGAAACTGTTTAAATGCACCCAAATCGTAGTCCTCACTAGTGCTGCCTGCAAAAGAAACAAAGCGGCAATAGAACAAAATCAATTAGGGCACTTTGGTGATGATAAAAAATTAAAATTGAGAAATTATTATATCATACAACTAAGCTATCTTAAAGGGTAACATAACACAACTTTAGCAGTTGTTGGACGAATTTAGAAGGCAGAAGACCCTTTCCCTGATTCATTCATTCCCATTGTGAGTGGGTGTTTACCGAAATACAGAGTGAAGTGAGTAGAAATCGAAAAATAAAAAAAAAACATTTTACAAAAATTATATTTTGTTAGAACTTTCAAAATGTCAGGCGTTCTGGCTGTCTATATTTGCATTTAACATTTTAATCTCGGTCATTTCTTTCACAATAGAATAATAGTCAGATTTTAATCTTTAACCCATTCCTGCCTAATGTGTATTTAAATACCTAAGGAATCATAAAAATCATACGGGTCAATGTACTGGGCAGGCAGTAATACATTAAGATACACTTAGCCCATGGCTTTGGCACCTGAATGTCCAATGCCAGTTATTTACTGCTGGAAAACGGTGTAGGGTTGTTTCAAGTTCACGTCATAAAAATATGGCAACCATTTCCTTCCAAACTCTTTAATGAGCTTATTAACTTTGTTTTGTTGCAAATATTGGCCAAGACCGTCCATTGTCTGTCTAGGGGCCAACATTAGCTTCACCAAACAATGAATGAACTCCTCAATATAGTTTTGCGACTTTTTCAGTATACCCTAATAATAACTGTGGGCTTTCAATTTTAAAGCCAAGCGTATAAAATTAATTGTGTTATGTGATTTATTTCTTCATGTGGGAAGTGATGTTGCCACGCCTTCTCGTGTCTCCAACAGATACAGCCGTAACATTTGGGCTGAAGCCATGACTTAAACAATAAAACTTAAATCGAAATCCTCCCGATTTTGTGGAATACTCGGCAAAAAACAAAAAGCTCCTACTGTCAACAAAAATCTATAGGATTCATTACTCACTGAAGCTGTTATGAAGTCGTTCAATAAGAGGCTGGGGGCGAATTCTTAGAGCAATGGATTATGTTTATTGAGAATTCAAGTTCTATTCAAGGCAGTATTGACAATAACCAGTCCCAAGTAATTTCATTTCAATGAGAACCCTTACAATTCTTGTCTCCAACTAGGCAATGAATTAATGGAAATTATAATCTCATACTTATTTCTTTGCATTTTCAAAGTGAGTCATTTAACAATTGAAACACAACAATGATCCAAACAACCAAGTAGATAATGATAAGGGCAAACACCTAGAGCGGGCTATAAGCGAATGGTAACAGCTATGACAACAACCTGGGGATATCTAACAATAATCTGACACTAAAATTACTAAGAAAATTGGCATTATCATATGGATGTCCGTCAAATTGTCTGTCTCCTCAATTTAACCTAAAGTGTCTTCATATGACAGTCTGTTGGGTGTTTTTTTGTTTGGGGGGGGGGGGTATCTCTGAATTGATTGAATTGAATGCAATCACATACAAGTTTTTGGGTTAGCAGCGGTAAACGAATATCAGTGATTGACACTTTTTAAGTGATGACAGACAGACAAGGCGAGGGCACTAAAAATTTGGCTGATGACGCTTCTGCCCATAATCATTCATTCGACTGTACATTCTAGACGCTGCCTATCTTTGAGAGATACTTGTTTTCACAATCCCCTTAGTTGTTTTGTTTTCACTGGAATTCAACATGAACACCAAGTGCTAAATAAATAGCACACTTTGGTTTCTTTAAAGGACACTAAAACAAGAAAGGCACCACACCGCTCACCGCTCTCACTATCTCTACATGTCGGTAATTAGGCGCTAAACAACACATGTTCTATTTGTTTGTGTTATTTTAAAGGATCTTGTTGTGTTCGGAGTTCTCGGATTGTGTAACAACGTTTAGTGGTTTACCGCTCTTGTAAAAGGTTTTATTGATGCCCTTTGTTGGTTTTGTGGCAACGTGTGAAGATCTTCTCTTGTGTTTGCTTTTGCAATTGTTTGTAGCGTTACCTTTTCAGCATAACAACAACATCAACGTGGTCTAAGCCGGAATTTAAATTGGCCTAATTTAACTATCAAAAGATTTGTGAGATTACCACTTGTTTTGCGTTAGTTAGGCCTATAACCACTTGAAAAAGTTGTAGGGCAAATATTGATAAAGGATCTGCAGTACAGCATATATTTTGAGATCATTAGGCACGACTATCGTTGAGAATAAACATACATTTAAATGTAGAGTTTGAAGATTTTAATAAATACCAAAATATATTTGAAGTTTGTATCTGAGATGGTGATGTAATAAAAATATGATCCATTTATGATTTTTTGTTCTTACTTCAGACTGCTATGACGATAAGAAAAAAAACCCAAAATTAAATAAAAACCCCCATGTAGTAAAACACAGCCCCTACTGGTATTTGGGAAAATACCAGTCGTCATTTAACCAAAAAAATGGTTTTACCTGGTGGGTAAAAGCTTAGTCAAAGCAAGCGTCACAATTGAAAAAGAACCCTCCCAGTTTTGTGGTCACACTTTTAATTTTACAAAAAGCCACACTTCAATTCAAATATTCAATATTAAGTATTTTATAGAAAGCACTTTAATCTTTGTTTGTATTTCGGTATTTACAAAATATACAATTTGGCCATTCGCGTCACATTCTCCGGTCTTCATTTATGTAAATATAACAGATACGAGGCCTCTTAATGCATCCTATGAGGGTTTGGATAAATGCCACCCTCTGAACTTTACCCCTTGAAATGCCGTCGACAGACCTCAACTGTTTAACATCAAGACGTGGGAGTGGATATAATTTCCATTACGGGAGAATCACATCCACTTCTTAGCCAAACTAATATTGATATGGAAAAAAGTACTTCGTAGCCAAATTAACAATGTATTTCAAAAAGTCAGTTGTCAGTGCATATTTTTTTAAATATGTTACGCTCATAGCATTTAACTTAATAGTCAATTGCTAATTACACATTTATTTATTTTATATTTACTTTCATATTTTCCTTGGAATTGTCCATTTTCAGGGATTAAGGATTTAAATCATATAAATCATCATTGCTGTCGACACTTGTTATTATTGTCAACCGTTTGTTATTGATCATATATTGGAGTCTGTTCTGTCTCATCAATTATCTACTAATTTTAAATGTCCCATAACCTCAGACCTTTTTTATAGTATAAGTCCGTAATGTCATGTCCACGTTGCTGTAATTCTAAAAAAATTATCTGAATTAGACTCTATGAATAATTCAACGGTTTTCCTCTCCACTCTAATAGCTGCCATGCAATGATTCATGTCATTTACACCGGTTCTATGGCCAAATGTTGAGGGTTTTTCAACACCCACCATAATTTTGAACTAAAATAGAACTTTGCGAGTATTTGTGGTCACCAACAAGTTGCATAAGAGTCTCGCAAACAAATTTGTGGGCTATTGCTAGCATTTGCGGTTTGGAAAAACGTAAACTCCAGTAGAATATAAAAAGAAACGTGTAATTATGTCATACAGCCGACGGCAAATTGTGCTAATTGTCCATTAGTGTGATTTGTTAATTGATCTGTAATTGATGAATGGACAATGCAAGTCTATGAATCACCTTCACGGATACTGCCAACAACTTGAATATTTTTAAATAGTGCTGATCGATTGCCGGATTTTTGATGAAAATAATTCAATAGGTCGCACATTTTCCAACAAATATTTTATTTGGAACCGAACTATATCTATCCCATATATATATTTCTTCGAAATGACAGTTCGTTTTATCCATTTACAATGACAGATATTCCTTGAGGGGTGTCCAATTAATATTTCTAGATGCTACAGATAGTGGACCTGAACGTGTTGTTTCAGTATCGGTTTCAACTCAGAATTGCCGACGATTTTATCATTAAAATTTGGAGACTGATTAAAACTCCGTGGTCCCTATCTCTGTGTGAGTACAGATTATAATGTCTCCACTGATTTCACTATTTAAAACCTGACGCAGATATTAAGGAAACAATTTTGTAAAAAAAAAAACGATGAGCCTTAGTTTTATTTTAGGTCAATGTTTAGAATGGATGGGGAAATTAGAAACCAGCATGTGCAGTCACATTTTCATTTCTCTAAGTAGATCTGAGATCTGAAGGTAGAGATGTGGAGAACCCCGTCGCCCTAATATCAACAACTTTTTCCATAGGTAGTTCTGTTTTTTTTTATAATCCGCATTGCAAAAAATATCGTTTTTATCCGATCAACACTGAACGGCCACTCAGGGCAGAAAGGAATTGGTGCTTTTTGTCGGAAAATGAATCGCAACACTTTGAATTTTTCGATTTGCAAAATGTATAAATATGTTGTCTTTGAAACCAAACTACTGATTTTTATTTTTTGAAGAAAAACAGTCACTTCACATACCTGAGACAGCATAACGATCGAAAATCATTTTGTGTTTTTTGTTATGTTTAATCCAATTCCAATAGATTTCGTTGTTAAACTTTTTTTTTTTTAATTCAATTAAAGGTAATAATTAATAATTTTTGATTCTTTGGCACTTTAATTTCACTTAGCTACGCGAACATTGAATAGCTTGAATGGTGTGTTAATCCTTTTTTTTTTTGTAATATTTCTTTGTAGTTGTTTTGATTGAATTTCAATTCGTGTTGCTTTAATTAACAAATTCATTTATATTTGATCACAATTCATTTTTGTTTTGTTGGATGTTGAAACAATTTATTTCCATGTACTTTTGTTATTTCCGTTGTTGTGTATTGCGTAAGTAAGTACTATTTTGAAACGAGATGAGACTCGTCCGTTTTATGTTAAATTTACAAAACGGAAGTGAATGCACAGACCGAAAAAACCACAATGATGAGAAGCAACGACACAACACAGACACACACTCACTACACGCTGTAGATAGGAATAGATTCATTCATTGAAAGTATCCCACACAACAAAGATATTCTTGGAGATGTAGATGATGGCGATGGCGATGGCGACGACGACGATTATGCTCGAAGCTCGTCTCTCGTTTAACGTTTAACGTAATGCCTCCTGTTGTCTGGAATTCGATTCGTTCTGAAAGTCAATGGTTGGTGGTTAAGGCACACACAACGACTGACAGACTTGATGGTTTGTTCGTTCGTAGGTTACAGATTCTTACGGATGCGTACGGCGCGCGACGACGTCGTCGGTTGGTGTGTTGAATGTGATGACGTCGCAACAGAGAATGAAATGTTATTTCGAAATGAAGATGCTCGTTGGCGTTGCGTCCGTTCCGTTGCGTTCTGCTTTGGTATTCTGTTTGTTGTGCGGTGTCCTACGATATCTGTGTATCTGAGAATGATGATGGTGATGGTGATGACGACTACGACGACGACGACGACAGGGATGAGATGAATCTCTTGCCTCTAACAAATAAACAAACACAACGATTTTGAGTCACTTCCAATAGTAGCAGGAACGGTGGTGGTTTACTCTTTGCATGAATGTGTGGATGGTTGGCTGGTTGGTTGTACGGCGATGACGATGACGATGAGTCTCATCATTTGTTGAGAGGAGGGTAGCCAGGATATCTATACAGGCACACACACAGATGGGATGTTTTCACAACTATCTGCAGCTCTTAGTTACTCAAATGAATGTATACGAATGCACACACACACACACTCTCACGAAGATTGAAGAACACACTCACAGTAGGGGTTGAAACAATCATTGTTCCCTGGTCCCGGATTGCTGTGTTTTTGTTGTCGATAAGGACTCGCTGTTGTTGTTTGTGTTAAAATGAACATTTATGCTCATTATTTTCAATATTCAAACACCACCAACAACAACAGTTCTGATTTGATAGTTGGATTTTGAACAGTGAGTGGTGCTCTCTGTCTCTGTCTGTGGCTGTGTCTGTGTAATCCACAGCCCACCAACCAACTGAGCAAAAAACAACAAAAAACAGGAGCGATAGGACAATTGAGCCACAGTCGGTTGGTCTTATTGTGCAACGATGGCTTCGATGAACAATGCAACATGTAGTGAGCAAAGGGTAATCCCGGTGCGAATATGAATTCAAATAAATATTCACTTTTCGATTTGATCCGGTTTTGCCGTCGCGTTCGTTGTGTGGTGATCTCTTTGGTTAAGTGGAAAGTTTAAAACTAACTGCCGCTAACGATGGATGGCAGCCTCAGTCGGGCCACTGCTGCGGTCACTGCTACTAAGGCCGGGCTCCACGTTGTGTGTCGTCGTGCCATTCGTTTCGGTTAGACCAAAACATACAGAGATTATATTAAAAAAAGATACATAACTTTATTTCAATTCACCCAACCATCCCCCCACCCCTCCCAACTTCAAACGCCAAGCCAAGCAAGAAACCCCACCACCACCTCCAACTACAGACCCACCCATCTTCATCCCCCAACACCCAACCCCAGTACAGAGGGATACCACATTTTTGTGTACGACTGTGTATATGTGTGTGTGTGTGTGTAAAACCTCAGCCAGACATTGTCGACTGGCTGCTTTTGGGAATTTGGTTTCGCTTCGTTTTATTTTATTTCATTTTATTTCAATATGCTTTTGCGCCGTCTTTTTTTTTTTTTTTGCTCTCAAATCTATGTCACATTTACGGCGTCGACGGCGGCGAAGACCCCTAAGGTTTGTGTGTTATCTGCATCAGAATATAAGCAAAATCCAACAGTCACATACGACAATAACCAGCAACATCGCACACACACGCACGCACGTACATCAACATTCGTACATACGATGGCAACATTCTGGTGTTTCGCCTCCCCAAAGGCAAACGGAAGGAGGCGTATGTAAGAGCCATGAAACCACAGAACCATACATTGGTACGTTCAGACCCACCGTGTTTATCGCATATGATTTCATGTGTTATTTTAAGTTTTCTTCAAGCATTTGACTCACTCATCTCTCTTACACACACACACACACACACGCAGATCTACTCATACTAGCACAGCCACCACTTACTCACTGCTGCTACTGCTGCTGTGCGAGTGTCTAAGTGCCTGAGGGTAGGCAACACTCGTTCATCCATTTCTTATTGGAATTCTATTCTACTTGATTCTTCTTTTCTGCTCTCGTCTGATCCTTTAAATGTGCACACACACACACACACATACACAGACGTAATCATGCACACGTGTATGGGTGTATGTGTATTTGTCTAGAAGAAGAGGATGTTAACAAAAATGGCCGGCATTTAAGGACGAGCTAGTCTTTAAATTATTTATACATTATGTATATATTACATATGTACCTAGGCGCACACAGCCATACATACGTACGTTCATAATTGAATTGTATTCAATTCAACCTGATTCCCACCCTCTACAATCCCCCGCTCTGGTCGTCTTTGAAGTTTTATGTCTGTATTTGTTGAGTAGCACCAAAAACAACAACAACAACAAATCGCACAAGGTTTTTGTGTGGTTTGAGAAAACAACGAAGAAAACAACAACAAGGACCAACATCAGCAGCATCAGAACTTGTGCTTTTTTTTTTTTTTGTTCTGCTGCAAAAGTTTTGTTATTGTTGTTCCAGGACCTGCGGTTTTTTTTTTGCTTGTATCAAATCAAAGTATTTTTTAGATAATCGTTTGAAAAGTTTTGTATTACGTTTTATGTTTCTATCGATCGATAATCTTTAAAGGAGTGATGGCTTGAGGATTTTTAAGGAACAACTGGTAGGTTATGAGAGACTAAGAGGAGCTTCGAACGCGTAAGAGCTACTTTTGAATACATTTGTGCAAGGCTTTTTACGGGGTGAAACCGTTGCAAGAAATTGTCACATGTTAACCCAGTTGAAGGGTGTCTAAACAAAATATATTTTGATGAAGATCGTTTCCAAGGATTTCGGTATTTGTCTTATTGACAACATCACCCGAAGGAACAAATCAGGGATCATGATATAGTTCCTATTCTTACGGAACTGGTTCCTATGTAAAAAACGAATTCTACATTTATTGTTTAACTCAATTTAATAAAAAGTTTGCATTAATTAAAAAATCCATTTCATTATTTGTTAGTGAGATAACGAATTTGTGAATTGAAATTCGTTTGTCGTTATTTCCGAGATCACTGACATTACGACATGAAACCGCCGCTGAAAAGTGTCAGATGTTCGTACATCGGTTTGAACCTGGTTGGCTTGTGTGGTAGTCGATCATACTTCCTACCACTGTCGTCAACTGACTTCAGTGAATGGAATGAGAAAATATTGGGAACTCTTTTGATTGAAGCACGGACAGCAATTTCGATGCAGCAAACGTACTTCGCGAGAACTCTATTCTTGGTAGCACTGACGATTTTTGGTTGAAACAACTATTTTTGGAAAAAAAAAATATTATGAGAACACAAACTCATTCCCCATGTACGGACGTATTCCCCTTAACACTCCATGAAGGAAGAGATCTCAAATGTGTGGGCTGTCCTGGAAATAATTTGTATACTCAGTAACCGGCTCTGAACTGATAATACATTTCGAAAAAAAAGATATCGTTAGGATGTGTTTTTGTGGGCAATTTCTTCTACAATTCGATCTTGAGTGGTGTTCTTGACAGACTTTTTCGTTGTGTGATGACAATGACATGTTTCACTCATCGTTTCGTTGGCGTTTTTCCAACATCATCAGGACTATATATTATGAATTTATTAGTTTTTCATTTCATTACATCATGAGTTAAAATAAATATTTAAAAATGTCATTGCAATCACTTAGGTGCGGTTCTGTGATATTTGTATTAGTTTTAACTAGTGATATATTTTTTTATATAAATTAATGAGTGTGATTGAATAGAAATATTATAACGACTTTGTAGTACAATGGCACACCACCCAAAAACGCGTAAGACAAAACTTTTTCGCCGTTCTGCAAATAAATTGATGAAAACTGCACTCAAGTTAAGAGCTACCGGTGTACCACATTTGTATTGCTCAACAAATTGTAAATAAGATCAAGGAAATGGGACAGAAATGCATAGCAAGCTACTGAAAATATTCTAACAATTCTTATTTGATTTGGAAATAACCTTCTTTTAATTTTGTAATCCTTTTTGTAATTTTTTAAAAATGAAAAACACCAAAGTGTTAACATGTTCCACAGATATGTTGCGGAATAATGTTGACTTGGAGTCATAGATATTTTTCATTACTCTTGTTGAGGATTTAGAGACATTCTAAAATCTATTTATTTATTATTAATGTTTTAGCCCAATATAACTGCCATACTAATTTATATTCAATAAATTGGTAGGAAAACTTGCCCACTGATCATCCTACAGCAAGTTTCATCAGCACGTTTCTCTAAAGGATCAAAAACTCCATTGAATTTACGAATATTCTCCGAAAACTAATTTGTCTTAAATTACACACCGATGTTTATCCATTTAGGACGGATGCCAGTATGGGAGCCCTAATTAAATTTATCAAATATTTATCACTGTGAATACGGTGCCTCCTTTGTCAGAAAAACAAAATAATATTAGAGATTTCCTCAAGATGCCTCAATTTATTAGAAATTTCCAACTGATATTTATTTACATCGTAACATATAAGTTTATAATCTTGCCCTCGACAACTAACGAGCCAAGTGATTTTATTCCTCGGAGCCGTAAGTTCGAAAACAAAGCTCAAAATACGAATACTCCTGATAGATTATTTCTGTAATACCATTCATCAATGTAAGTACTATTCGGGTTCATTCATTCATATCCAACATATCTGTAAATGGCAATTTGAAAAATGGTTCCAAGAAAGTTTTCCAAACAAAAAAAATACTGGGAGGAGCATCATCATTACAGGAATAATTTGGGGCGGGTTCATCCTCTTATGTATTATTAATAGAATAGATACACCAATACACGCACGCACACAGATACAACGTTCATGTGGCTCGTTTGCACACATACTCACACGAAAAGTCACCATTTATCCCAAATATACGATGATGCGACATTGTGAGCAAAAAAAAACAAAAATAAAAATCACGCACACAAAGCAAACAATGCCGAGCAGAACATGAAAGAACAACAAACAACAACAACAAAACGAGTGAATAGATACACTCACACGTATACACAGAGAATCATCTGTTCTCTGCTCAAATACGAAATGAATGCACACACACGCAAATACTCACTCACAAACAGTCGGCTGTATGAGTGTATGTACAATTGAGTATCTGTATCTGTTTCAACGTATCTCACTGTATGTGTCTGTATGATTGCTGTTGCTGCTGCTCATTGTCGTTAAGTTGTTGTTGCTGTAGATACGATTCATGTACTATCTGCTTCAACATATCCACTCGTTGTATCTGGCATCTCATTCTATCTGCAGCATTTTAGATACATTCATATATACACAGCAGACATTTGTATATAGATGTGCGTGTGTGTGTGTGTGTGTATATACCCACACATATACTTGGGTATACGATGAACATTCCACATTACACAAAACAAACTCGTCTCTACCTCTCCAGCCAAACAAACAACAACAACAACAGCAGCCGTAAGCGGCGTTCACAACAACAGCAGCAGCTCAGCACAGCACCATCACCAGGAACAGAACCCACAGATAAGTAACAAACATTTACGTAAAGGCAGCACGGGAGGACCAGAACCAGAACCAGCACCACCAACAACAACAACCACAATGCCAGCTACATCACCAACAACAACAGAAAGCTGAAAAATAAATGTTGTGACACCAAAAGCAAATACTACGAAATGTTGAACAAACTCCTCTCGTTCATTTGCGGTCGACCGACATTGTGGCTGGCGTCCTCGGGAACGGTGAGCTCTGTGTTGTGGCACACACTGGTGCTCTGCCATGGAACGGTGGATAAGTTGACGGCAGTGATGTGAGCTGATATTATGTGGCAGACAACAAGAGTGCCTTCGCCGCCATCCGAGAGTATGGGATTCTTCTCGGAGAGATACGATGGGTTGTGTCACTGGGAGTGAGTTTGGATGACAGGCTGGCTGGCTGCTACTGCGGCGATTTTGGCTCAGCACCCGAGTATCAGTGAAGAGGCTTAAAATGATGCGGGTTCATTGTATCTGCTCAGCATTACGAATGGATACTAGCACATGATATGAGGAGTAGTGGGAGTTGTTGCTGTTGTTGTACGTATACGTCCTCATTCCACATTTGCTGTAGGGCGACTGCGCATTATCCCTCCACATCTCTGCCACTGCATGTGGATTGCATTAAAATGTTGCTAATATATTGTCGTATCTTTGTCGTACGTACGTCTGTCTTTCCTTGGGTTCCATTTTTAAATGACTTTTGATGAAAATAAAATGAACAACAAAGTTTTCAAATGATATCACGACAACGGTGGAATGGGAGGAGAACAAAGCGACGCTATGAATGCGGTGGCGGGTACAAGTGCCAATAGATGTCAGATATAAAATGGATGTCGGATTAAACACGTAATGCCTCAAATATATGGTGCAATAACTCAAGACGAAAATATTTAAAATTGTTATAGCCTGAGAGAATTTGTTTTTTCGATATTAGAATTTCTCAATATCCGAAAGAAACTTGTACAATAACGACGATGTCCTTTACGAGTATTCCTTCGAATTCGTTTGACTACATCCACTCTACTCGTAGTAGGCAGTTAATCATTCCAAGTGTAACACGAATCGATCCTTCCTTTGAGAGTAGCCCGATTAAATAATAACTATATTGCCCGCCAGTTTAAATTCTTTTAACATGTCCTCCAATACATTCCGTAAACATTTACTAGAACATTATCTTACAAGATAAAAGTAATGTTTTTTTTTTGTAATCTTTCTGGTTGCCGATTCTACGTTTTCATCATATTTATGATATTTAGGATTAGGTTTATGATTATGTATTATTTTTGTCGAGAGTTCATATGTTGTATAATTACTCAAGTAATAAACTTGATTACAGAAGTAATGTAGCGGACGGCCGAACTTAAGTTGAAAACCTGGTAAGACCATCGAACATTTTTCTGCGGCTGCATTCAACTCGTAAATGCTGGCAACTTTACGATTTAGAGAGTAATCTCTTTCCCATGTAAAACTTCTCTCGATTGGTCAGCTCACTGATTCGTCAGAAGTTTACGGTCAGTTCCTTCATGGAATGTTTTTTTTTTCATATTAAGTCTGCTTCTTTTCCAATTTGTATCCCTTCCAAGGATTAGCGTTGCTCAAAGTTCAAAAATTGCATCAGTGATGGTCTTCAATAAAACCAAATCTTCACAAACTCGTGTCACACATTTATTTATTTTTGTTTTTTGTCAGTAAATAACAAAATTTTTGTTGGTTAAGGGCGGTAAGTTCTGAATATCTTGTTTTCTAAATTTTTTAGAATTAGTTCCCTTGTTTTTAAAATATTTTATAAAGTGCAGGAAGAATTCCAAACTGCTTAGGTATATTTTTTTGTTGGTCTTTCTTTTCCCCCTCGTTATATGTGTTAGTTTTTCGGTGCACAGTGTTGTTAGTATGCGTATCAAAAAATTGTTTGGAATAATTTATTATGTGGAGACAAAACCGCATGTGAGTCAAACTGCAAATTTGTTTTTATTGCAAACAAAATTTCATTTTATGGAAATTTATTTTAAGCAGATCAAAATGCACTGAAATTGAAAAGAACTTCATTATATAGAAGTTCGCTATAGTGAAGTTCTACTGTATTTAAAATTAAATTAATAGTAATTTTTTATTTGGATCGGCGTGTGATAGTGGCAACACAATACGGCCGTCTCGACGTGAAGTGCTTGTACTGGGTGGGCCATTTAAAATTTTAAATTTGAATCGGCTATTCAAAAAGTACTGATAATTTTTTCAAATTTCTAGTTTTATTAGAAAAGATGAACTTAATAATGCAATACAATGTCTTTCCTATGTCTTCCACGACTGGCTCGGCAGTATCTCACCCGATCAAGCCAATTTTTCAGTACATTTTCGATTTGTTCGGGTCGAATCTATGCAATGGCTACTGCGATTACATTTTTCAACGCTCCGATTGTCTTTGGATGCGTTGCATGACATTTATCTTTAATGGCTCCCCACAGAAAACAATCTAAAGGGCTCAAGTCACAGCTCGGAGGCGGCCAATTTACATCACAATTTCAGCAGATTATTCGATTTTTTAAAAACAGTGGATGTGTGACATGTGGTGATGTTGTTGAAACCAAATGTCGTCCATGGCATTCTCTTGAATTTTTAAAAACCGCTGACGGTAACGGCAAGTCCTTGCTCATTTTCGAAGAAAAATGGCCCAGTGATGCGGCCAGCCCAAAATCCACACCAAACAGTGACTCATTGTGAATGCATGGGCTTCTCAATAGTAACTTGTGGGTTCTCTGAACTCCATATGCGGCAATTTTGATGATTGACATAGATAATGACATATTAAACCAAAAAAAAAAAATAATTCTGCAAACACTTTGTCGTGCAAAAAATATTGAAAATATTTTTGCAAGAACTTTTGTTTTTTTTTATAGCCCACACAAAATCAATTTGAGGGTGAAAACATTTAAAAAGGAAATGCAAAAGTACCAATTTTTCCTTTAAAAAAATGTGTGATCATCCTGCACAAAGGCAATGGCATTTTCTCAAATTTGTGACATTTCACAGCGCCAGCATTTTCCATACAATCCTTAGAGGGATAAAAATACTTCCTCTAATTATTATAAAGATCGCAAACCTGCCATAGGGTCAACCGGATTAATTGTACTAATCGGTTCGAAACTCCTTCTCCTACACTCGCTAGACCTCATTTGTTGTCAACAATTTGTTCCGGACGAACGAGTAAATACATTGTCATATACTTGAAAATTATTTCTGCATATAAACCTTGAGTTCTGCTAATTTAGGTCGTTAAATTCAATGTCTTTCGTAGCTCCTGTGGTTCAAATACGATTGCTTCGGTTTCAGAAGTAGTTCCACATTCGTCTTCCTTTTTCCCACAGTCTGCATCAGAGACGTCATCTCATATTTTCATAAATGTCCCTTTTGTTGCATTTACATGTCGTCCCACTAATAATTTAAATAAGTCATAAATTTGGTGAAATTCGTTATCTTCTCTGTTGAATCGTCCTCTCGTTGTCTGTCTCGTTGTCCGTATACCATGAGAGACAAACACAAACCTGACATATTTATTAGATATTTAGGCATTGTTCTCGGATATTTTATGGTATTTTAACAATATGCAAACATTGACATACACATGTGCTCGTACAAGACAAACAAAAAAACGGAATTCAATCGATAAAAAGGCGTGTTACGCAGAAGAATAGGCAGACAGACAGGGAGCAGACAAAGGATGGCAACCCTTTTCTCGCGTACGTTAAAACTTTTAAAACTATTGACTTTAGATACAGGAGTCAATGATGATGGCAAATTAGGAATTTATGAGTTTGCGATACGTCGTGCAAACAAAACAGGCACACATACCTTCTCGTTCGAGAGAAGGAAGGCATTGATGATGGCACAAAAAGGATGCGTATCCCATGACAAATTTAAATATCGACGGCGTCAATGCCTTGCGTACGACGAACACACACACGTGAGTGTGTCGTTCGGTCGACTTTTCATATTTATTCAATACAAAAATGTTAAGGGTTTTGAATGCAGTTGAACAACAACTACACAACATATTGTTGTTGTTGTTAATGTGTTAACTTAATTTAACGCTATTAGCACCCTTCACCCTGAACGGTTGAATGAATCAGCGACTGACTGACGGCATATCTGACTGGAACATGAAATAAGGGTGACACACGAATGGATATATCGGCAGTCAGAGGCTTAGAACACCCCATGGTTATGCATGCAAATCTCCGATGTTTGAACATTTGTAAATGATAATGAAGATGTTCTGTCTGTTGTCGTATCGGCTGTGATGTGACAAATTTGTGGCTTGTACAAAAAAAAAAGGGGGTTCGCTGAGAAATTATTAAAGCGTGTCATTGTAGAAGAATTTTTTGTTATGAGTTTTTTTTTTTTTTTTGAGTACACAAAAACCGTAAGTGATTACTTTTGGAATGAAACATACATAAGTAGATTTTATCAAAAAAAAATCAACTGCCACTTTTCAGATCCATATTGGGAATGAGAATCCCAACATATTTATTCCATATTTCAAGAAGAAATTTCTCATTTATATTTATTTTAATAAAATGATAATGAAAAGATACAATTTTAAATATTTAATGATTTAATTCAACGCTTTGTAAAGAACCAATGTTTTTTTTCTTTTTTGCTCGGGAACAGCTGCGAATGTTGCAAAGACAAGTGAGCCCATTGAACAGTCCATGGTAGCAATCAGAACCGGATATTCGGATGTCCGGATTTCCGTTAGTATCAAAAGGTTTTAAAAAATAATTGTATGACTTCACTAGTCTTATTAGATACTTTGTTGTGCGTCATGTAGCGTCTCCATATTGTGGAAATGTGTTTGATGTGCTTGTCTCTTGGGACTAGATGATCTCAAAAAAAAAAAAAAACATTGATAATACTGCTGGCCCGTAAACCGCATAAAACATTTCTCGATTCTTCTTCGCTGACAACCATAAATTGGTTAAATATATTTGTATAAACTCTATTATTTGTAAGAGGAACTAATATCGAAATAATATCAGACGTTAGACATTCCAGTTACATATATTCTTTTCATCTCCTATGGAGATTTTATTAATCCCCATTGTCGTGCCACCCTTTTTAAAACGAAAATCAGAAATTATTTGAATCGACTGAATATTCAAATAACTTCTTAATCGAAAACTTGTGGTCTGTACTGTTTTCTGTGATCTTAGAAATTGTTTAATAAATTGAATGAATTAAATCGTCATAAATTTAATATTTAAATTGATCTTCTTTACTCACTGGAAATTTAAAATGGAAATTGTGATTGAGGTAACTAATGTTTTTATTGAAACCCGGTTTATCGGCTTTTTTTAAGAAATTCAATCCATTTTTAATGAATAACGTTGATCTGAAAAATATCACTGCTATTTTAATCGCAAATTGTTCAAAAACTATCGTCATCTGAAACCACAAAATCGTGGTTTTTATTAATTCTCATGAAATGACGTAAAATACATGTCTCTACCAAAATGTACTCATAAATATACAAAATTTACAATTCCAAAATTTACGAATTCCAGAACAACGTATCAAGAAGTGTGTTTAGATTTGCTTCTGCTGTGAATTTATGAAAATGGATTTCTGATGGCGATATAATGAATTTCTTGAAAGCAACCGTTTACCAAATTCTTTTCAACTTCTTATATCTCACAAATTGTTTCACACCTCTCCGCTCAACCTTGAGAGAAATGTAATGAATTGTTTTCGATTGCCAATGCCTTCAGTTTCTGTGCAAAAACACTCGTAGAAAGTGAAATTTTAGTAAATTAATTATAGGTTATCGCAAAGTCTCATTTACAATTCGCTCGGATTTCATAAATCCATTCAATTGAATTGCAAATGTCAACGCAAGCACTGCGTTCATTGCCAATTGTTCTTTCTCTGACCTTGATTTCTGTCCCTTAAGTCATGATTGGAATTGCAAAAACCAAGCAAAGAACACAAAAAATAATGAATTGATCTTATAGTCTTGTTGCTGGCAAAAAGAAATACACGCACACACACACACACACAAACTACAAAAGTCTTGTTGTGCTTATCATTTTTCGGATTTGTTCTCAAACGACATCAATGAACCAAAGAGAGAGGAAAAAAATGGAAAAGAAAAGGAATTCAATTCAAGCTGCGCACTATTTTTTGCCGAAAAAGTCAAATGTCTCTTGTTTTCGAGACTTCTTGCACTCACTCACTCCTCTATCTACACGTTGATGTCAATGATGTGGTGTCTGCCTCAAAGTCTGCATTCGAACATACATGAGCACGGCTGCCTGTGCCGCGCCGCATACAACACAAAACACTTGGAATTCCGGAACACGGATTCCGCTATTTCTTCGGTTTCTTCTGGTGATTTGCTTTTTCAACAAACGCTCCTCTGTAATTAACTCAGTTGGAAGTCATTTGTAAAGATTCCAAAAGAAGAAAAAACGAGTCTGTTTTCGGTCTGCTCGACGTTCGACACACTATGACTGCCACTATCCAGGACATGATTTCTCATCAAGGAGCAACGGTAAAAAGCAAAGCCAAACAAGGCCGGTGAATATGCATCATTACGGTCACTATCCTTTACATATCGCACAATGCGAAATCATTCCCCCTCAAGTCAAAAAATGTGAATTGAAAGCAGAAAAAGAAGTCATTCAAAACGACAGAACGATCTTATTTTAACGATCAAGGATATCTTTTGTTTTCCCACTTACTCCATTCATTCGGCGATTGCCAAAAGCGGAAGTTGCAGTCTACATTTGCTGAGTTTGAAATGTCTGCAAAAGATGAAGAAAAAAAAACCAACAACACAACAGCAGCAGCCAACGTCCTTTTGTTCCATTCGAAGATGTAAAAAAAAAGAACGTGGAAGCTCAAGTACTTGACGAAAACATGTCCAACAACAACAACAGCACAACTTAAATGGATCTCATAGAAACATTGAAATTATAACTGACATCTGACTTTTTTTTCTGCTCGTTTTTTTATTTTGTGGCCCAGCGACTTGAGATCTTCTCATAGCGAATTGAAGGAAAACGTTTTAATCTCACGATTTCACGCTCAAGGATCGAGTCTTAATGTGAGTTGTGACATCGTGGTCTGTTGGAAGGTGTGGGAAAAAGTGGGTGGATGTTTTTCTGCTTTAATGGCAATGTTAGCTACACGGAAATATCGCAAAAGAGATCTTGTAAAGAAAACAAGCCTTCCAGATCTCGAAATGCCTGGGAAGGGTGGGAGTTTTACTATAGTTTTTTTTTTGGCAGAAAAGGGAAACATTTATAAATGTCTCTATTATGAATATTAAACATAAATAAAGACGAGTTTCTACCTCAAATTAATTAAAAAAAAATCAAACGAAATTTTTTTGAGGTCTATTAACGTGGACCAGTGTTGGGCACAAATAGAACAGTCAAAAGAGTTAATTCCTCCTGTTGACCCTTTGACTAAACTAACATTAATGTTTAGACAACAAAAATTACTGTATTGTATTTATAGGTGAAGGTATGTTCGATAACAATCAACTTTCTGGTAGTGTATTCAAATCTACCTTAACCGCAATTACGAGTTTTGTTGGAGATTCGTGACGAATTAGAGTACAGAAAAATGTTAAATTGCATCTGCATGTTGCACTACACCTTTATTTTTGTCCTGTTGTTAAAAAAGTCTATCCCTACAAACAGATTTTGAGTTGGTTTGTCAAAGTGTTACCCCCAGTGAATGCGAAACTTTGGCACTTGTTGTACTGTCTCCAATCGACCATGGTGAATGTTACATCGTAAAACAGCTGATATCTACTGTGTTATGATTTCCAAAAACAAAAAACCCGCAACCAAATCAAATGCGTATATTCAAAATGTGAGCGCAAATGATGTCGCCATTATTTAGGTTGGGAGGTGTTAAGCGTTACATCTAAATTTGTTCGTCTGTTAGCAGAAACAGTGCGAATGCAACATTTTTTAAATTTTGGATCTCGGATCTCATCAGTAGATCGGACCAATATGCCGACAACATCCCACAGAAGACAAAGGTAGTCTGAACACATATTTCCCACTCAAATCAGCAAACACAAAACATTTAGGGCACCGAACACCTCTACCACGGAACCCATACTACAAAGCTACAGAAGCAATAAATGCTGCCCATAATGCCACAATGCAGGGTGTATTCAGATCAGCTGATAAGAAAAACGCAACATTGTCCATTGGATCAGAATAATAACACCGATTTGTATTCCAATACACATATTATATTCAATTCCTTCCACTTATTAGTACAATTTTGACTTCATTGGGCTTATGTTCTTCATGTACACTGTAGGTAGCTTTAGCATTCAAAAGTAGCCCAGAATCCGTTCTAGAGTAGCTTAGAATTTAAAGTTTCGAAGTTTACCTTTGCTCTCGATGCGCCACAGGAACATACACCGATTCCATCCGGAGTTCCATAAAGTTCTCATTATGGAATAAATGTAATGCTACTCGTAACCAACTTGTGCTTTAATTTTCACAAAAAAGGTTTGTGGTTCCTCTAAACCTTTTCCAAATAATCTGAAAAAATTCTCAAAAATACTTTACACCATCAGCAAATGTTTTTTTGGTGGTAATTTGTTTTGTATTAAAAGTTGTAATAAGAGCCGGGCAGGCTTGTTGCAGACGCGGTAAATTATTTGAATCTGTTGTCACAGAAATTACATGTAAAATTGCAGATCATTTCCACGGATCTTGGCAAGAAGTTCGGTTTTTTTTGTAACTTGAATTATTCGTCGCTTAATTTTGACCGCATGCAATAAAATTTTCTTTGTGTTTATTTCATTCCTTCACATTTCAGTCTACAATCACAACACTGTCCACAATATCTCAATTTGATTTATTGAAATTTAAAATGTGTTGTTCCAATTAAATGCCGACATATTCACAACTTCCTTTCCTGCCATGTCAGTATTTAGATCATTCGATCATGTGATATGTATTCGTTGGTCGTTGCCTTTGACCCGATTTCATTGAACTCCGACGTATTCTCCATTCAAATCAAACTCAGAACAAAGGCCCACTTCCATTAGACACAAGTTTTGCCGTTGTTTTTCACACACAATGAAAGGGAAAATTGAAATTAAATACTCTTGACAACTGCAACTACACGGCTGTAGTGTGCTGCAATTCTGAAATTCACAAAATTCCCTCATTCACAAATGTTTTTGAGTTTTTTGGGGGGCGCAACGAAAGGAAGTAACCTTTGCAAAGGCTGCAAGATGATGACGACGATGATCATAACAATGACGTCGGTGGTGATGTTGGTGGTGGTGGTGGCAGTCGACAGTCGCAACGGAATTGGTGATCATGCATTGTTATATCAATCATTTCAAGGATGAAATGCTGAATAGAAGAATACCCCGCGCTGGAGGAGGAGGAGGACGGAGAGGGCTTACAGTTGCTGCAATTATTAAGTCCAAATGTCATGAGGCGTTTTCAACGCAACTGACAGTGGTTGTGCTCGCTCTTCTCTCTCTCTCGCTCGCCCTTTTGTATGTGCTGACATCACGGAGGAAGAACAATGATGATAATCATACACTGCCAACATTCACAAGGATTGCATATGCCTCGCATTCATTAGACACGAGATACACTCGACAAACTGCTCTGCTCTGTCTATGAAGACTCAAAATCTGAAATTGAAATACCGGAAACTTCATGGCGCGTGTCTTGCTGCATGGAAACAACAGCACATGAGTGGCGCGAAATCATCTGCCGCTTTTGTAGGGGAACCCAGCTTCAGGGGTCCAAAGCAAGAGCTCGCAACCACAGCTTACCTATGTCTGTCTGTCGTGTTGGTGTAGCCACAACAAATACTTACAAATATTTAAAAAGTGTTAAGTGCTTTTGGCATAATTCACATTAAACTGTTAGAACGTATTCTCAGTTTCAGTTGGGTCTGAGATTGTGGGCCTAAATTCGCAGGTACTTGGCCTAGAAAGTGATTGGTTTCGAGTTGCTTGCTTTGTTTACTCACTTGTTTCTTAAGATCATCGTCATTTGCATGTGGTGTGGAAAATGCTGTGTATCTTCTTGCAGCGGATATCGATGGTCACGGTATTCCTGATCGTATTTCGTATTTGTTTAACACACACACTTTTTGTTGACCGATTGTTTATTTTACCGCCGCTGAATCACTTCTTGTATCGCTGTGCGCTCACTTCACTTGTTGCTCTTCAATTTGTTTAATTTCTAATCACTTGTTTTTTTCAATTTTTGTTTTTTTTTTTTGTACTATGTTTTTAAAATGCACGAAATTCATGTGCGGCTTTGCTTGTTGTCTATATCCGTTTGTGAGTGTTAACTCTTTTTGCTTGAGAATAGAATACCGAGTGGTGGACGGCTATCTCTCAGGCGATCGACCATCTCGTCCACGCCACTATTATCAGCTTATCACTGACGGTAGGCGGCGAACACCTCTCAGTTGTATCACGAAGTAATCTTCATAACCTGAGACGAAAGCGACAACTTCGTCGTCGATACCGACACCGACACTGACAACAGTCCATTCGAGTTTCTCTTTTACAAGTGACTTGCTGAAGCGTCTAATGTTGACTGGTTGCTATCTATCCGAAATTCAAATGAAATTCCAATATTTTTATGAGCAATAAGTGTTTTTGGAACAATTACACTTGGACAAATTATGTTATCAAATATTACACTGTTTAAGGTTGTGCAAAATCAATTTCAAAACAGAAAATGTACTCTGTTCATACGTTTATCACTCACAAACAACTGTTAGCAAGCATTCTGAAAAATAAAACCCATTACAACATAGAGGTTAGAGTTTTTAGGACGACACATCCCGCCCAGATAATTGAAAACAGCACTGAATTTGATATTTTCACACACTCAGCCATACACCATAAGCAATTCTCATTAATGTATGACAGATAGGGGGCGTAGTAGAGACCGCCAGTTGCAGTCTTACGACGAATTTGTCTTCCTTGGCTCCCGCCAATCGTGGCAGCATCAAAACAATGCAAAGAATGGTGCTGGCAAATTGATGTTTCTCCGGGCTAAGTGTACAAAAACACAGCCCTCTCACGACGATCTAAAGCAACACTTGAATTCTGTACCTGGTCCTTTGTGCCACTGAAAACTGGGTACTCGCGACAACATATGAAGCGGTGCTGGGTATTTTCTTGAACAAATTTATGGCCTCATCTCTGTTGACAAATACAGATTCAATACAGGGCATCTGGGTCAAGTGAATCTCAACACTCCAGTCAAGAAGACAACTACCACCACGGTGGGGCAGATAGGGAAGACCGTGACCCCAGTGAAAGAAGAAGACAAGAAAATTCTTATTACCTTTACACAATTGTGTTTTTTTTTTTCATAATTATTCCCTTTTTTTGGACAATTTTTCAGAAGCAAATTAAACAAATTCTTATTTTTCATAAATTATTTGAAATTTTTGGGGAAATGTTCTTGTCGTCCTTTACCGGGAATTTCTCATTAGTTTCTAAGAATTCTTCATTTTTCGTTACATTTTTAAAAGCAATTCTTATATAGGCCGAGACAAAAACAAAGTGGGGATTCGTTTTTTTTTTTTCTTATAAAAATCGTTGATTTTTTTTCAGTGTACACTGTTTGAGTTATTTTCAGTCTTATCAGTTGCCTATTGGACAATCGGTTTTATACTCTCCGCGGGGTTTGCCAGGAAATTTTAAACACATTGCAAACCTTCTTAGGTGGGTAAGCTCAATGTGCAAAATCTTTTAACATTCGCAAGGTCAAATTGTCGTCATTGGGTTTTTATGATAATTGCAGTGGTAAACTCAGACAAAATATATGTTATGCAGTCGTAGATCGGTCGGGATGTGTCAATGGGCCAAACGCAACTAGGACTAAGTCCCAATGTATACGATGAATTTACGCCCAGAGTTTATCTTGGCATTTTCCTGTGAAACCCCTTACGTAAAGTCATGAGCATTTGCACAATGACTGTTTAAAAATAATCAGGCGTGCCTGCTTCTGAAGTGTATTCCGCTTTTGTATAAACAACATAAAATCGACAATGTCAAATTAGAAATTTTATAATTAAAAGTCGAATTTTCCAGCAATTTTCATTCCATGAATGTTTTGCTACCCCCTTCAACATCAATCACCGAAAACCGTGCCTATTCACCGTGGGTGGAATGTCATCGTGTTCCTTATTCATTCGCCATCCAGCATTCAAGGAAATGAAATATAAAAAAACTCACACACTTTTCATAAATATTTGTACCGACCACTGTTCGAGAGTCTGATACAAAAGTATTCCTTTCCAAGTGCTTTCAACGAACAAAATAATGGTGGTCAAGTAGAAATCCCCTGCCTACTCAGCCATACACAAAGAGATGAGTCTCTTCAAATCATGACAATCACATGTCTATTGCCCAAACTGAACAATTCAATGTTCTTTGCCGAAGCTACTGCAGTGATGAAGAAACAGATACGCCCCAAACACTTGGAAAGTCCCTCGTATTCTACACCAGTGGTGGCCACAAAGCTTGGGAATGTAAAACACTTTGTACTGCTACATCGTATTTTGGAAAGGTCTTACTTAGATCTTTCACTACTTCAGGCAATTTGTCATCCCTAAGAATTGGTTCAATCTTAAAATGATCTTAATTTCGAAACATTCGGACAATAATAATGGCAACAACACCACTTATTAGTTCTCAATGACAACACCTGATTAATTGATAAAACTACAATTACTATATGTCCAATCTAAAGATTGTACCTGTCAAAAAAAAAAACATCGACGGACACATACTCGCTTTTATTCATTCTGTCATCGGCAACAAAAATTACGTTAACTTTATTAGGTGGGGGGGTCATAAAATATCAATATTTGTCGAAATGTATTCGATTTAATACCCAGCAGATACAGTACATTCGTATACACCTTAACGATTGGAACAATCTATCTATCTTTTGCCATCAAGACAAGATATTTGGTTTGTGGTTGTTTTTTTTTTTTGTTGGGGTGTTTGTTATCGATAATCGAATATTTTCGTTGACTTTTATGATTGTTTTTGGTGTCATTTTTTTTGGGTAAGCTATAAACTGTTGAAGAAAAAGTCTATTGATAAGGTCATATTTTCTTCAGGTGCCATAAATTGTGTCCAACGTTGTGTAAACGACTGTGTGTTTGTGTGTGTGTGAGTTAATGTACACAGATACTCAGATGTGATTATAGAAAACAAGTGTCACGAATTATACCAACATTATTCCGATTGAATATTCGGCTGGGACGGGTGGTGGTGGTGGTTTTCAGCAATAATCTCTGATATACTCGAACTCACACTCGTACCGCCAACTAAACTAATTCGTGGTAATTGGTAATTTAATTAAGTAATTTAATTGGTTGGCACGCAGTCCTATCTCAGAGCCCAATTAAATATTGTTCTTGCTGCTACATGTGACAATCCATTTAATCGACTCGACAATGTATCAGTTTCAATATCACTCTATTCCATTGATACGATTGCCATACGAACGTGTGTATTTATAAAATTATAAACAAATTGTGTTAACAAAAAAGTGTATTTGTGTAGATGTGTCCCATTCAGTTCCGTAGAACAGACAAAATAAACTAACTGGTGTGTGTGTGTGTGTGTTGTTTCAGAGTGCACGACACTTTTATGATTTTTTTTTTCATAAAATTGATGTATTTATTATTCGTGCCAATGAATGGTAAATGTCAGTGTGCTGGATAAGAATATTGCCCTATCGTTGAGATAATATGAGAATACGAGAAAGCTACATTGACTTAAGACATGGAACAGTGGGATTATCCTGTCTTAACGGCATCGAAATGCATCTCAGCGATACAACGATATGCAAATCAACACTGGCGTTTTCTACTCTGTTCTTATGTGTGGAAAAGTGGAACATATGAACACGCTGTCAGCAATGATCAACAACCTGTTGACCTCACTCTTGCAGGGGAATTCCGACAATACTCAGGGAATCCAATGTCTATGATTTACGCTGGTGACACAGAGAACAGTTCTACTAACAGTCAGAGTGTGTAGGGCCTAAACTACATAAGGTCGGAGTGGAGTCTGGCATGTGGAAACGCGGATGTTCAGGATCCCTTAGGATGTTTGTTCGAGCCTAACATGTTGTCAACGGTACTGGGAGGAGTTTTTCGGTGGCTGCGATTTACCATCTACGCGTTCATATAGTCTGAGAGGAGTATGCGGACACACCCTTCAAAATATCGTGGGCTTTTGATGGCTGCATCGTAGTTTAGCCCATATGCACTTTATAAACAAGCCGATATCTTACAACCACATACCTGACATGACATTCCAGTACCAATTTAAAGTCGCTGTCCTTCATTAATTGAATAGGAAGAGGAAAATCAACTGCCGGGTATGCTGTCTGGCTTCATGACTTATCATTGAATTCTGTGACGGGCCTCCTAAAAATCAATTTGTATTTCATCTATTCACGCCGTTCAAGCCAAACTAAATTCTATGAGTCTGATTCTCCTAATAGCAATTGACTAGCATGAAGAGATGCATTCAGTTCGCTCAAACAGCTTTCATTGGACGACCACCGATCTAGAGTCGAGATATAGAGTCTTAAGCAAGCAAAAATAGTCTGACAAAATCTGGGTAATTGTAGAATATCCAGAGTTGTCTGCTAGTGTAAAATACCGGAAATTTGTAAAGACCAGCAGAGATCGACATAAAGAGAGCACAATTTTTGCTGTGGTTTTTTTTTACAGACCCCGAGAGTGAACATTGAACCAGTCTTTTTCAATTTGTCAGGAATGAATTTTTAGCTCTCAGGATTGAAAAAGTCAACTGTGGACTAGACAGAAGATGGGATTGGCCATGGACATTCACCAACACAATGACAACATTTCTATAAAACAACTTTCACCCATTCATAATGATTGTTGTTGAAAAAAGTAATCGAAATTATACGTTCGTATCCTTAAGCCTAAAGCTTAAAGAATTGTCTTACAGTTTTCTAAGAAATGTAAATGATCCAATACTTGAAGCATTGTCAAACTTTCTCCTCTAACCGACAAAATCAGTTTACAGATTCGTTTCCCAACTAACAGTGCATCCCACTGTGCAAATGAATATGGCACAAATATTTTGGGTGAGTGCCGTTTCTTGGCTGGTGATAATAAAATAAAGAACACCGAGAATTGAATACCTGAAGACATTATCAATTAATGTTTTATGATCATAAATTGCCACGAAAATGAAATACGAATACGAATATAAAAAAGTGAAACAATCCACTAAAAAGAAAAACATTAACTGGAAGACAACAACAAATTTGGTTATAATTCAGATGATGATAGTCCTAGTGAACAGTCATAAAATACTGTCGAAAATAATCTCTGTAAAAGCCAAAGTACACAGCCAAGAACTTTGTATGTGTGTCTGAATGTGACGAGTACTTTGGATCGACCACACAGATAAACGAAACACCCCAATTGTCTTTTATGGCCACACTAAGCTTTGCGATCACAAACAAAAAGTAAAATAAGCCAAAAACAGCCAAATAGATCTAAACTGATTAGGACGTCGTAAATATTTGTCATCAATACAAAAAAAAAACTTGTACTCGTATCCAATTCAGCTCGTAGTTGATGTTATACAATCACTCACACACATGCAGATGATTTATTTTTGCTGCGGGGAAAAACCTCAATCCCCCATTTTCTTTTTAGAGCGGTCAGCACATGTTGCATTTGGGATTCCTTTTTTAGCTCATTTGTGATAAGATTTCTCGGTTGGTGTACGGCAATGCAACTCCGAACTTCATCGACACGACTTCTGTTGTGCGCAAAACCACACTGGTGGGTGGACTCAGACTGACCACACACAGCCACCCTGATTGCGATGTTGTTTGTGTACCTCAAGAACGGTATGCTGCCTTATCAGAAGACCACTTTTTTTTTATCCGCATCCAATTCACGTCAAAAATACACCAGAAAAACCATTAGCACTGATCGCTTATCATTAACAGCCTCTATTGTTGCTACAGATTCTTGAGAAATATATTTGTGTTTCTGAGACGTCACTGTAGTTCCGATATGAAAATGCTCATAGATATTAGGGTGGTGTGAAACGTAAGCAGTATTGATTAAACCTAGTACACGTTGTGATCAAAACAAAAACATGAATTTTTACGGCAATTGTTCAGCCTATTGTAAAAATTAATACGGATACATGTGTTCGTTCATATGTTCGAGGAGATTTTTCGCAAGCACTTTTTTAATATCGGTTCAAGTGTTGCCATATTGATGCTGGAAGTTGTTAGGTGCAGTGTAGAAAATGTAGAATAATCCAGACATCAGGCCGATAGACTTTGTTGCTAGTGCCCTTATATTTTTAGTTAATTATAATTTTTTATGGTTAGTATTTATTAGTTGAAGATAACAACAATTTGGAAAAGCCCCAGGGTCTTCACTCTGAAATCTTTGCTACCCAGCGCACCTCTGACAATTCAGAGAACGTAATCATCCAAGATCAGCAGCACTGACACCAAGGCAGATCAAGAAAAAAACAGGATATTTTATGCTTCCTCCATCTATCTCTCTCTCTCACTGTGTGTTAACACGAAAATACACTGTAATGCAGTAGAATATGAATACCAACTTAGGCGCCCCGGTAGGCGAGTTGGTAGCGTGCTTGCCTATCAGCGTGGGGGTTGTGGGTTCGATTCCCACCAGAGGCTTTGGTCTGTCGCTGCAAAAATCTAAACATATGGTCTTTGTCACCCGGTTTACCCTTGGACCCAAAATTAGAATATAAATTTACTTTGTATTGTAATTAATAATAAATAAATAAATAAATGAATACCAACTTCACGTTGAAACACAATTTGTTTCAGTCCACTCTAATGTACGACATAGTGTTTTTCGCAATTTCAATGCCACCCTCAGTCTCAGTCCACAGTGTTTATGTGTATTTACATGCCGAGTACATATGCCTGATTATCGATATCTTAACTTGTAGTCAGCCACCAGCCTGGCAGCCAGTCAAGTCTGTCCGGCCAGCCAATCAGCCAGTCAGTGGTGATGGAGGAATGTGTGGATTTCGCATATAAAGGTTTCAGTATTTCTGTGTGTGTTTGTTTTTTCGTCTCATTTTTAGATTCCGTCGATGTGGTCATTGTTGTTTTCGTCTCTTTGTTTTTCTTGATTACATTTTAAGGTTCTTGTTGTTGTTTCATTGTGTGTACTTTTTTTTTAGATGAAAATGTATGGACGGGACTTCCTTTCGTTTGTGTATTTTAGAGATAAAACATACAGAGAAGGGGGTATCTCGAAGGCACATTCGACTGATTATTTATTTATTTTGACTAACTTTGTGGGCATTTCATAATAAATATTCCGAAATTGATAAAAACTGGAAACATCATGACTATCAGCACATGTTGTACAGCTGATGTTGCTAAATGGGATGCGATGATAAAAAAGAAAACGGGAACGTGTAAATTCCACAGTGACTCAGACATTTCCTTTCATTTCGTTTATTAAGATGTGATTTCTTTATATTCACGTTTAAGGTCTTAATTATACTTCAGTTTCGATTAAAACTATGTATTTGATGTTTCTAATTAACATTTATTTATTAAGTCAATGGACATTAATTCCGTACAGACTAGCAATGTAAAACAAAAATAAATATATTAATTGTATCTTAATAATGTAAGTTAATTTCTCGTGTGATTTCGGTTTTAAAACGCGTTCAGTGGGTTCTCTCATGTTTGGTTGAATTCAAAGTTGTTTAACCATTTCTTGGCTACATCTTTCTAAATCCTTTGAAATATCTATACTTTTGATAGAGATCGGAATTTTTTTTAAAAATCCAACCCATTTTCGTGTAGCCTCCTGCCGGTCCAATTTTACCCAAATCTACTAAAGAGGGTATTTTTTTGATTTGTGATATCTCATAGGACCTTTCATACTTCTTATTTTTTATTTGATTTATTTCTGACGGATTTGTAATTTGAAGCTTATAGTCCGATTAAAAGCAAATTACAAAATTCATAAAAAAAATACTTTTTTTTGGTTCCTTAACGAGAATTCGTTTTTCTTCCTATTTTATGTGGCCTATTTGAAACATAAACTAGTGTATGGTCATATGGAATACTCGTGGTTTATTATCGTACCTCTGTGTTCCTTTGGCCAGTATCGGGACTTCAGCAGACGGAAAGGCTGAGAGAGATCCATCATCTCTGGTTAGTAATAACAGAGGACCCCATGTGTCTTCACGTGGAGGTGACTTCAGTAATACGAGACCCTTCTAACCAAATGGAATATGAGATGAGGTCCAACTATGTGCCACCAACAAAGTAGTAGTACTGGATGTATCTTTCACATTAATTTGGTAGCCGACGAAAATGACACTTTTAAAGAATTTTTTATTACTAAACTGTATTCTCGGATTTTTTTTTAAATATAAAACACCAACCGCTTAAAAATTTTGAGTGAGGGTCTTCTTCTTTTAAAAATGTGCATCATCCATTTTAACACTCTTGTCCCTTACTGATATGTGTACTCCTGATTGTAGTCTTATCCATTTGTGTAGCTTTAATTAAAATTGTAAACTTCTCTTGAATTTTTTTATCACAAATTTTAGTAGACATAATTGAAAGAATTGAGGACATTTTAGTATGACATCCCTATAAATGCTAGAATACAATCCTGGAGAATAAAAGATTGGCTGAAACGAAATTCGGTTAAAGCAACCAAATAGTTGCGATTTAAGGATTGATTTAACTGAATATAAGTATAATAATTGTCTCAATAGAACTGAAACTAAATGTCAGTTTCTGTGAAAAAAAAATGAAAGCACGAATTTGTTTAATCGGTTGTCACAACTGAAAAGTTGGAGTGATCAAACTTTTTTTCTGTGTTTCTAATCCTAAAAGTAGGCAATACCAAACATAATTAAAATATGCGGAAAGCGTATTGAGATTATTATATTTCAGGAACATCAAAATGAGAGCTAGATCCTTCCGATACCCTAATTTCCTTCCGCTAACACAATGCATTGCATTTATAGGGGGCATCCCCTGAGTGTTGGCCAGCAAAAAAAAAAAAATATATCGCACCCTAAATACAAAAGGGTCACAACTCAAAATTTTCCACAGCTGACTTTTTACCATAAATTAATTCCGAGTACACATCTACTACAACTACTGTAACAATTTCTTTCGCAGCGCTATCTTCTTTGCCTGGAAAAATACTCTTATGTCTATTTTTATCTTAATTCTTTAAATATTACAATAATTTTTACATAAACATTTTTTGTCTCTCCTGAAAATTGCAGAATTTTGAGTTGTGACCCTTTCGTATTTAGGGTGCGATATGTAGACATATTTCTAATACAGATCTGTTTTCAAGAAGGATAATGGTGTTGATCAAACAAAAGAATAACGCGGGAATATGAACAAATCGTTGACGTGGTTTGAATATTTGCTGTATTTTATTGCTGTAGTGATTCCAGTAAGTAAATTTTCATTTCTATACAAAAGTCTTTAACGACTTTTTAAGAAAACAACTTGTGTGAAAATATTAGTAATACAGTGGAAACAAAATGGAGTACTTACTTTGATTGAGTTTTCTTGCCGTAGCCTTAGACCTCATAATTTGTTCCAGCAATGAAGTCATTAACCTATGAATGTTTTTTGTAAGGTCTTTGCATTGTTTGTCTATGTGCTGTTATTCTTATCCGTTTTATTAGTTTAGTATTTTTGTTAGTTATGGCTTAAAATTGAAATTTCCACGCTTTTTTTCATTGAGTTTAGATCACATATACGACAAGTATGCAAGAGTTCCGGAATTCATACGAAAATCTCTTTAATTCATTTCCCGAGAAATGTGGGTCAATTAAGTGCAACTTTTTAGATGAACTTTGTGCAAATTTCTTTTCACAATTGAATTTTCACAATATCCTAACACACGTGTACATACAAACACACACATACACACCGACCAACAGGTTCATAATATCCTCGTCGTCCTCGGTCTCCTCCTTTCTTTCGCACTTTTATTTGCCGAGTTCGTATAAACACTTGTTTTTTTTTTTATTTTTTAGAAACGGAACAGAACATTCACCTTGAATTTTCATACACCGGGTTTTTGGTTTTGTGGTAATTTTTGTTTGCAAATCGTTGCGAAAAAAAGGCACTCAACTCAGTCCGTATTGGTTCGGAAACTTAAAGTACGCGAAAACGCCGAAGAAGAAAAACACAACAATTTTAAAGCAATGTTTTTTGTTTTTACTGCGAGTGGAAATTCCGATGTTTGAATAGTTCCTCCAAGTGCTGTTGTGGCTGGGGCTCAGAGTTTGGCGCGCGTATTCCGTATTCCTTGTGTCCTGCCTGTGTGCTCCGATGGTTAGTTAGGCCATCATGCATCCAGCCATGATGGGTCGTCGTTTTTCGTAGTTGTTGGTGGTGTTGTGGACTTTTTTGTGCTGCTGGTCGTACGTTAAGCATGAATAGCTGTTTTCGTTGAAACTCTTTAGACGCGACTGACGAGACATTTCCTTGGTGGCTTTTACAAAAACAGGCCTCTCTATATTTCTAAAAGTCGTCTACCAAGTATGGAATTGTTTGGTGCGGTGCTCGGTCTGATGGTTGCCACCGTTGTTGTTTCACATACAAAACCAGGTGGAAACCAACACTACAGCAGCAACAGCAGCAGCAACAACAACAACAATTGTTGGTAATAGGCCTCTTTTCTACACACAGACTAGAGCGACGCCACCTCAGAGTTGTTATTACTGTTCAAGTCGCTTGAGCAGTGCAGGGACTGCAGGGGTGGGGGATATTCGGAATCAGGACAATAACTGAAGTAACTATTGTTGTGGCACACGTTCGGCTAGCTGACTGACTGACTGTGCGGCTGGCTGGCTGGCTGGCTGGTGGACGAACTATTTACTGGTGTACTGGCTGGGTGCTGTTGACTCTTTATTATGATAGTTTTTCTTTGCACTGACTGACCTCGCACCTCATAAGTTGACTCTTTGGGCTCTGTGAATTCTGACGTTGGCGTTATGCAAATCAAGTCACGCAAACACGTTAACACTGAGACACTGACACAACTACTACCACCACCAACACCGTTGCCATCACTCCTTTGTCACCATCACCCCAAGTAGCCATGGCACAAACGTCACAAAAGGATTACTCGTACGCGTACGAATACGGGCAGTATTCTCTGGCACTGTTGCTTCGATGGGTTGGCCTGTTGTCCCCAGATCTTTATTCGTCCTGTGGTTGCTACAAAAACTGTGGTCCCTCGAAGCCGTAACTTTGCGTCTGAAGATGTCGTCGCGCCAATTAATCACTTCTAATGTGCTCGTATGCGATCTCTTCCACTGTGAATAGAAACAATTCAGATACTTTTGTACGGCGAGTGCTTATTTGCTTTCTGTTCTTTTTTTTTTTTTTCTTACTTGCTGTAGTTTTGTATCTGCGTTTTCGTATACAAAATTTGTTTTTGTTGGCTGTTAGTTAGATTACTACGGCTCCTCATCCGGCGATGAATGCTTTAGAATTTGTGTTTTCTTGTTGTTGTTCATTTCATTTCTGTTCTGTTCTGTTCTCTTCTCTCGCAAAGCATTAGTTTTTGTTTGTAGATTCGTGAATAAGTAGTGAAATATACATTCATATATTTTATATTTATATGTGACACCACCCGACGATGTCTTATCATCATTTGCCCGCCATCAGCCGCCTGCCCACCGAATACTCGAACAATCGCAATGAAAACAAAAACAAATTCGTTTCTCCACAGACCTCATTTTGTTGGAATATTTTCGAAATATTTTTTTTATAATTATTCGATTGCATTTCGGATCTGTGTGCAACATCTTTTCGTACTCTGATCCCCCGCATATGCTATTTTTATACAATTGTGCTAAAATAATTTGCAAAACATTTTTGCCTCATTAATTTCAGCTATTGAATGGCGGAGGCCATAAAGTAATAAAAGTCAAATATACATGCATTTTGCTTTGTCTGTACAAATGCTAATAAGTACAGTGAGTTTGTGAAGACAGATTTGTATTGAGTTCAGGGTGTTTACTTTAGTTCAGTCTAAAACCTGATGTACTTGTTCTTTTTCAACTGATCACACGATCAAATGTTTGGCGGGCTTTTAGTATTTTCGCCCAGTAGCCCGATTCCGGCAACCACAAATCAAAATTCCGAATAATCCATGTCAAATATTAGAATGTTGTTAGTTGGCCCTATAGACGAGTGGTAGAGTGGAGACCATTGGAAAGTAGTGGTTTAATTCGAATACCTCGAGTCCGCCACCTGTTGAAATAATAAGGTAAGGCTACAAATCAAATCGTGAACAATATTAGCCAGCAGGTCATATTAGCATCAGAAGAAACCGCTAAAAACTTAAACCGCATCTCGAAGAACAAAACTCAACCTCTATTATATATTTATAATCCTTTATGATGCTGATACAGGAGTACTTGCACAAGCAAAAACGACATTTCTAGGTCTCAACCAAAAATTAATGCTTTGAAAATTCTTCAGATCGATATTAACTAAAGAAAAAAAATAAGACAACTAATAGTGAGGTATAGTCGACTTAATCGGGCTCTCAAACTAGAATTATTGAGCTGGCTGGGACATGTTGCGCTGGGACTCGACGACGAGTTCGAGGGACCACACAAAAAGGAAACTCCAGTGGAAAGACCAAGTAGCACACGCCCGTAGCTCATGTAGTTTTGCATTAAATGCGGCTAAATACCTATTTCAGATATGAATAAGCCTGAAAGTCAGAACAACATATTTGAAATGCAACTTACACAGTTATCTCGTAGTCACTCCCATCTACTTTACTTAAGATTCAGAAATATCCAACCATTATTCAGTTTAGATAGCCTTTGTCTTTCCTACCCTGAACAGAATGTGTTTTTTTTTCTGTCCGAGCCACTGTGCCGCTCACGTGAACCGTGTTTGTGTTTTTGGTGCTTTTTTATGGGACTCTGCCTATTCGGAAATGGGTATCTTTTGAATACGCGGCAGAGCCACCACCACAGACCCCTTTGATTCTCAGTCGTCAGTTAGCGCCTGCATGAAGGAGAAGATGATTCGATTATTTTCGTCTTATTTACTGTTGTATGTGTTTTTATGACTGTGTGTATGTACGTATTACTTGTACTTGTTTCGTATATTGAGAATCGATTTATTTATTTGTTTTGTATGTAGTTTTGAATTTTTATTTATGATGTTATTCCAGTTTTTAGTTTTATTTTATTGATATCCACTCGCTGTCTTAATGTCCGCTCATTCATAGGCACACCATCCGAGTGACAGAGAAACAGTGCGAGTTCCTTGTGTTCGTTCCTCCCATGCAGTGGTTGTGATTATCTTTGCGTTATTGTGCGTATACGAAGAACTCGTTAAGTGGGTCACACCATCGTTGAATGGATCGGATCGGATCTATCATCCATTGTGTCCAATATCAGACTTGGAATGATACATGTCTGCTGTAGGCTGGGTTGGTGGGTGAATGTGTGAATGGGTGGGTGACTGGTTGACTTACTCCACATTCGTTCTAGATACATTTCTTGTTTTGTTTTGGTTTTCAGTGTCTGACGGCTATGTGATATGTATGTTCTCCATATTCATTCCACACATACACATGTAATTGAGTCTGTTTTGAATATGATTTTAAGTGGGCCAGTGGTTTGTATGGCAAAAATACAATTTTATGGGCCACCCATCGTCAAAGCGGAAATTTTACATTGTTAGAACAAAGAAAAGAAAATATCCACAGTGGATTTTTCTGAACATCTGATGGAGACCTTTCTGTAATAATATATCCGTTATAGACTTTTAAATAATTTCAATTTGTTGATGAATGATATTTGTGGAAATAGGGACATCTGGGTGCCGTTGCACCAGTTTAGTGGAGCCGTGAAAACTCCAAATAGTACTTGTATGTATTGCGATATTGTGACTGAATCTGTAAATGATTGGGAAGCCAGGAACAACGGGCCTCGAATTATCTCACTTATTTCCAGTGGTTTATTATTCGATTAAAATTCCGGAAAGATTACTTTTTGGATTATTTAACATGGTAAATCGGACATCGGTGTCGTGTGAGGATACTATTTACCATTCCAAAGAAATTCAATCCAAAAACATACTAGCCGCATCATTTGTGCCAATTGTATCGTCTCTGCTATACCACTCTAGCCTGTTTGTCTTTAATTCGTGTTGATGCATAAACTAGTCACTGAAATCACCGAATGCAATCCTACATCCATCATCGAAGATTGTTGCAGTATCTTCAATTCGCTGCACTCTGTATTGCTTAAAGGTTTTAGTAAGCAAAAGTGAGTGACTGGTGTCTCTTCCATGTCCGAGGTTAAATTAAAATATTTGGGCTTATAATCTATAAAATCGTTCATTCTATTAAACTCCTCCGAAATATTTAATATAATATAACAGTCTACCAAAAAACAATTATTTTATACTTTTTCAACTTTTTTTTCTGTTTAATGGAACATTAGACTAAATATACATTTAATAAATAGATAAAATGTATTAAGACATTTTACTAAAAAAATAGTTAATTTTTTTTTTTAAACAAATTTAGGTGTTTTTATTTATATGTAACTGGAAAATTTGTAACGTGGATCACGTAGCGTGCGTGACAATGGGTTCACGTCTGTTGACAAAAAATTACAACAATTTTTGCAAATACATTTTTTTAGATTTCTCTTATATACATAAAGGTATTTCAATTTCTGTGCTACACTCGCTTTTTTTAGTTTTTTGGCTCTAGGCCAAATAGTTCAAGAAATGAACGAATTTTCGAGAGTCGCCTTCCTAGTTTTATAAAAGAACATGATGTCAATACTTGTATGTGTATGAGGTCCTTGTAAATACATTGAACGCCTTAATAGAAGAACATATTTTCGTAAATCGTAAATAAACAAACACATTGTTCATCAATATGCTCGCATTTTCGGGAAATCGAGGTGGAATTTTCCAAAACAGTCTAGTTGTGAATGAACCCACTACTCAATTTATGTTTGCAATATTAGAATTTGGCCAATCCGATCATTGCATCATCGAGGTAAACAAGACTATTTGACCATGTGATGAGCATAGATATATGTGCGATATATTTCAAAAAATAATCGTAAAGTTAAATTGATTTGACAAGTTTGCTGTGCACATCTCTTGGATTTGAGAGTCTTTCGTTTCAGCCCTGAGCAAATTGTGTATTATATCGTGTATAGCTCTCGGCTATGAGAATAGTTCCCCGTCTTTCTATGTATGCACGTACCTGATAAAAGTTAAATTGTTCTCTCTTTACCATAACGGACAAAAATAGGTTTATAATTCATTTACTATACCGGGAACAAATAAAAATATCCTACCAGATTTATCACGTAAAATTGCGAATTAATAAATAGCAAGAACTTGCCACAACTATGGGGCAAGACATAGAATTTGATTCAATAGAACATATAAAAGTATGACAACTGTAGGAGGGATCATATTAATTTTGTATCACAAGAAAAATGTGAGGCAGTAACGGAGTCAACCAAAATTAAATTTGTAATTGTATAAAGTTGGTTGTTCTGGCCTATTTAAACCTATTCGTCCCAGACAGCGACTTTGTGTCACTATTGAAATTATTTGTTGTATATGTATTTTATTTTACTTTAAAAAAAGTCCATTACAATTTTTTAATTTTTTTTTTTTTTGTATAAACCATTTTGCGTTTTACTGGCGTTACTTTACGTTACCAAATTTAGCTTGGCACGAATAGGGTTAAAGCCTAAAATGTGACGTCCTCCGGAATTAGAGTGGATACAAGATCTTAGACGACACATTGAAGACACAAGCAATAGGGGATAGAGCGAACAAATCGTTTTAAGATGAAAAAAGTCTACAGGGTTAGGCTGTCTTGAACATACACAAATTTACTGCGAACATTTATTGTGAATCTAAAATCAATTTATATCAATCCATTATCGGGCCGACCAATAAATTCCATGCAATCTTGTATATTAAATGATATCAAAGAGTACAAGAACACAGCTACCACCTCGCTCTCCGAACGATAGCTCGTAAATTGAAAACTGAATCAGATTACCGAAGTTTTTGTCTAACACAAGATTACATTATCCGCCGAATGGTAGTAACCCAACGTCAACCCTCTGGCCATGGGTGGGAGTGTGAGGAGGGGAAGCAAATAATCACGAGATTCGTTTACATTTGTTTGTGTTTTTTTTTTTTGTGGCTGTTAAAGAGAATTGTACAAACCGTAAAATGCGAAATATGTTCAAAAATACTACATGCTGCAATATTTACTTTAATGTTCCTCGGTGAGAGGGACAAGCATCAGAGGAATGTGAGGGTGGTGGGGGGAGGGGGGCATAATAAAATATGAATGTCTTTTGTACAATTCACATGGAATTGAATCACAAGCTAGTGGATCAGGGGAAGGGGTCGGGTTCGAACGTTTCATTCGGTTGGTGGGACATCCATTTTCTTCTTGCAACATTTGCCCAGGCTCTTTAATGGGGATTGAAAAGATAAACTTGACAGATACACAAAAATTCGAATGTAACACAGTGGGGGACGCCCACAACCACCCCCACGGTATAATGGTGGTGATGACATGATGCTCCTCTCCGCTCTACAGTTCGTTTTTGTGTGAGTGTGTGTTGGTCTGAATGTAACGACTTTCCTCACGAACTTCTCCCCGCGACAACCACCCACCACCCATTCGAAAAATAAATTTAACGTTTTGTGACTGGCGGGCAAACGAAGAGTCGTTCTGTTCTGTTCTTATCTCTCCCAGTTATCTGTGTGAGAGTGTATGTGTGCGTGTGTGTGCTTGGTGAGATACAATACACACTCGCACAGTAAATGCGGGGTATTCAGTGGTGCTTCTTTGGTTCGTGTTCGCTCTGTTTGTATTTGTCTTTTCATTCGTTTGTCAAGTGAATCTCTTAGATGGAGGGAACAGCAGAGCACTTGAATTGTATCGTGTTCAGAGCTGAGTGCCGAGAACAAACTCAACTCAAGCATGCGCCTTATCCATGAATGGGTGGAGCTTGCAGTGGATACTCTCTACTTTGCTCTGGTTTTTTTAGCAGACATGTGTGTGAGCCTGTGTGCATAAATGGAAGAGTTGAATTCGCCGAGATTTCGAGGAGGCGAATTTATTCAGAGTGTAGGCTGTTTATTTTTCGTCATATCTGCGCCTTACTCGCTGTTGCTGGCTGTATTGCGTTTAAGGTCGCCGTTGACTGTAATTGTTTGCAGATTTTAGCGGTTTTCTATGGTATTTTTTTCTTGACTTTCTTTTTTTGTTTTTGTCTCGTTGTTGTTGCTGTTTGTTTTGTGTGTTGTTGTGCAAAATAATCAACTAATGAAGTGTGTTAAGAGGGCAAATGGCCCAGCGCCAGCGTCAAGTGAGCACACTGAGAGCCACAATACACACACACACACACGCACATACGACGTTTGGATGAATACAAAGCCGAATGTATCTGACGATTAACCACGAAGTGAAGGAGTGTTTGCAATTAAAGGTTAACCAGGGGGTTCCCCCACCCCGCTAAGTCCTAAGTGCATGCAAAAACAGAAAGAAAGAAAAAACAACAGCAACAAGGCCGCCGTCGTCGCAAAAAAAAAGTCCTTGAATGTGATGATGATGATTTGTTTTCGAAGTCAAGTCAAACGTACCCACATGCAGGCAGCAGTTTCTACTGGAGACCCTTAAGAGTGCGTGCAACATTCAATAAAGTCAGCAAATCAATCTCAGGCAGCAACCGACGGCGTTTTGAAAAATGTCTGGAAAATACAGTTTGTGTCGGGCTGGGTGTGCGTCAGTCGACCACACCAAAATGAATTTGCCACCAGGGTATGTTTGTGCAAAAAAAAAGAGCATCACTTTTTGTTACTCATCCGCCAACGAGGTGAATGTGAAAGTATCTCTTCCGTGTCTGTGCCTGTGTGTGTGTCGGTCTTTTGTGTGTTTTGATGGGGGCGTGGCAATGCCCTGGCAAAAAGAGCAACTGTTTGGTCGGTCGGTCATTTTATTATCATATCTGCTCAAAAATTCTGCCGCTGCTACACGTTCTTTTTTTTTTTGGGGGGCATTCAAACAACGTCGTGTGTCTATTGGAGCTGATGCCGCAGCAAAATGACAACATGTATCTGTGTGTGTGTGTGTAAGTGAGTCTACACATACATAGTTGGTATCTCATTTTGGCCAATAACAACAGAACTCGCAGTCCCCTCTCCACCCATACGCACACCTTCCCCTATTGAAAACAGATACAGTTTTGTTGGATCCGAATAAGAGCACAGTGTTGTGTCGGTACCTGTTTGTGTATCTACGCAAACATCTCTGGCCCTCCTGTGACGTAACACTCTACCACTACTACCACGACCACTCGCAAACCAGACAAAGTTGGCAGCCATTATCACAACCAAACACAGCACCAACACAGGTACTCATTCCATCAGAGGCTACTGAAGAGCAGGTCCTATTCACATCAGCAGCAGCAGCAACAACAACAACCGACCACAATCCCATCCATTGTTTTCCATTTTTATGGTTTCTTCTTTATGTGCTCTCGCTGATTGCATTGCATGCTCTGTGTTTTATGTCTTCATTAATGGAAGCAGAAAAAAAAAAGTTATGATACAATCTGTTTTTAACGTGTTTTTGCTACACTTTGTTCTCTTTTGGTTTTTGGCTTCATTTGTGTCGGTTCGGTATGTTCTGTGTGTTGTTGCCACTGCCTAACCTCCGCTGGTGTGTGGTGTTTCGTCCATTTTTGTCCACTGAACAAATAAACATTGGCGATTCTGTTGTGGTTGGCATAATGCTGGATACGATCATATTTTACCATATAAATGGGTGACACTCTAATAAACATCTTCGGGCGGACAATCGAAGACAAACAAACAAATCAGCAGCAACAACATTCGGGGATACATGGACGTAAGCCGCAGATCACTGCGATACACACAATGTTTGTGTTAACATTGCAAGGCGAGTGTTCGTTTTTCAACTTCCATTTAGTTGCACGGTGGAACGATTTTGAAAAATGTCCAGTCCTTAATGCCGCCTACATTAGGAATGTGTGAAGATGTACTTGTCTATATACATAGATTGTTCGCTCCCATATATCGGCTGATATTTATTTATTGTTGCGAAAACAGAAATCGATTGGCCCGGCTACGGGATTGATTTTCAGGCTCGTAGTACTTTCTGCCATCAAATAATAAATGCGAACTCTTTTTAAACACATTTTACAATCAATTGCTAATTGCAATTGCTTCTTATAAAATATATATATATTTTTAATTTGAAGAAATTTGTATTGTTACTACGTCTAATTGTTAAGATTGTCCCACCTATCGTATTTCTATAAACAATTTAAACTTTTCAAATGACACTTCAAAACGCCGAGATACGTAAAAACTCGTGCCTTTTTCCGTTTTCAAAAGAACAGGTCAAAATACGAAGATTTTCCATTTCCATTTTTCTGATTGCATTTTGAAGTTTTTTTCTTGTCACTAATTTTCTTGTCACAAATCATAATTCAAGAATTCAATATGATCCCACCATATATACGACATAGGTATTTTCAGTAATATGCGACTTCGATGCTGAAGCACGGCCAATTTGCCCCATATTGGATTAATCTTGCATTATCATTGACGTTTACATTAATCAGAAGTTCACATGTGTCAACAGATCTCTCAGGTTTTGGAAGGAATCTGGAAAAATGATTCCAACTTCCTACATTTTGGCGTTTTGCTATCACCTTTGTCAAACACTTCATCCTCGAAATAACTTCTCTCGCGTAAATCAGTCGGACCATATGATGTTTCAGATTAGACGATTTCAACCACGCAAGAGATTGGATTTATAGTATTTTTACGAAACATTGCGAGACGTTTGTCCAATTACAGTAGGGATATAAGAAAGTCAACAAATTCCACACATTTGTTTCTTATATGAGATTTGTTCCTATGCACTCATATTTCATACACACACACAAACTCCAAACAGTGGTTTGCAAAATGTAGAGTGGTCGATATTGAAGAAACAAATTTAGTGTTTATTTATTTATTTATTCATTCATTTGTCTATGGTTCATAAACCTTAGAGAGAAGTTCTTCCGTTACCTAATGTATGTATATGGAAAATAACGTAAGTTTTCCCTTCTGCAACCCACTGTATTCGCTGTTCACATAATGATGTCTTCACAATTATGTTGCTGCAGACATGATCACAGTGGCATATGAAGATGTCTTTTGCTGAATGAATGGGTCTGCTGTGGCAATAGCAGAATCTGCAGACTATGTTAAAATACAAGTGGTTATTGTCGTATAACGAATACAATTGTCAGGCAAAATACCGGGAACAACTCATCGTCCACAGCCACTGAATTTAAATGACCGCAAAATGCACGCATGCGCGCCAACAACACAAGTTTGTGTGTAGAACGACATGAATATCTGGCGATGCTGGCTGTTGAGTTGATGCTTCACTTCAACGCTCTCGGACAATTTGTCACGTTCGTCAAAATCGTAACAGAAATAAAAATAAGCTGAACTGAATTGAATTGAAAGAAAACCTCTTGTCAAAACAAACTCATTAAAGACTTACCCAGAAAAGAGAAGCCAACTTAAGGCTTAATAAAGTTTTACTACAGTGTCCGTAACACAGGCTATGTGGCAGTCCATGGAAAGGTACATTAAAATCGAATTCCCCACCAACAGCACTGGTGGCACACATGCCTGCCTGCAAACGGGCAACAAAAGAAAATAAGTTTCGTGCGCTGGTCATTGGACACAGTGGAAAAAAGCCACCGACCAGAAAGAATAAGGAAGCAGACAATAATGACAGTTGCTAACTTTATTGTCCATCGGAAGAGAAATAAAGCACAGCACGGCAGGGCAGGCTAAGCGCAAAAAGTGAATGGAAATTAAGTTCGTGACACATGAGTGAATCGACCTGAAATTAACTTTTCTTTATGGTATCCCATTTTTTCGTTGGTGTTGTTGTTATTGGCATTGGTGCCGTGATTGTTGTTGTTGGTCGAGCGTAAAGTGGGGATTTATGTGCGAACATGCACTAAATGCGAGGTGGTGGAGTACACGTGTCACTCTCTGGGCCTTTTTGCCGTTTTTTTTTTGTGTGTCGTTTCGTCGTTTTGTTTCCTTTGGATAACCACAACAACAGAGAATAGTCAGCCGGCTGACTAGAAGCCAACATGGAATACGTCATATATCACCCGAAGATTGCTATCACTGTGCTGTGGTGGACATACACTTGCCATCGTCATCCATGTCGTTGTGGTGGTGTCCCTAATGATAGTAATACTGACGTAAATTATGGCCACCAAAAATGCTTAAAAAATAATGTCTCTGGAATAGTTTTGTCTTTGGTTTGGTGGGATTTGTGTGTGTGTGTGTGTTTGTGTCTACATTAGAATTTGCGTGTAAGATTCCATTGAAGAATTCTACTATTCTTACGAATCATTGGCCAGAGAAGGCCAACAATGCACCCTGGTCCCAAATCCATTCTTCATTGGCAAACCGACTATTTGGATCAACTGAAGACAGGTCGTTAATATGGTCAGCTTGGCAATTTAATTCGATGAAAATCGGTTCAGATTTGGAATTAGCCTCTATCGACATTTGACCGATTTGGGTAATATGGATCCCGAATAAAACTCGTTACTCTGGAAACTGTGGGAGAGATAGGAATTTAATGAAAAAAAAAAAATAAGTCCAGTAGGAAATTTTGGATTCTTTTTACAAACTTTTCCGCCGTTTTACTTTTGCGCTTTGAGCATATTGCGCACAAATGGCGGAAAGAGCGCTAATATCTACCGTGAAAGATGACTCTTTAATGAATAATAGAGTATTTCAACTTTTATGAATGCTCGTGGACTTATGCAACTTTTACATCATGGCACACATGTACTGTGAGGTTGGTCCTACTATCTGAAAAAAATCACACCACGAAATAACAAAGTGGAATTATTAATTTTGATATATTTTTTATAAACTACTTGATTATCGCGATATTTTGTAAAACTCATATTGAAATTTGTTTGTAATGTTTTTATTTATTTTATTTTCTTTTCGTCTACCGATTTTTTGTTCCACTCTGACATATCGTTTTATAAAACCAGATTGTTATTGAACAGACTACCAACATATTTTTGTCCACCATTTATGGCTTGACCAACTCAATAGGCCAAACACTGCGCACCAACCTTCATAGCGTCTGCGGTCTACAATTTAAATGAAATTATTTTAGACTGCATCGCTGCTGCGATAAAAAATATGATCTTCTTCGATTTAATCTTGACTTTGAATAATTTCATGATTCTGTCCATGTCACCCCCAGAGACGAGGAATTGTATCATCAGAGATGTAAAATAATCGGATATTCCGAAACTACACAACCTAGCAAAGATAACTCTTGTAAAGGGTGTTTTTTATTGGGGTATAGAACTTTAAGTTGGCATCACTTTTTTAACTGGCGGCCATTTTGTCAGCTGTCAAGTGATTAATATTTAGTTTGGTTTGCCATTTCATCATGAACAGGTTGACAAAAGAACAACGCTTGCAAATCGTGCAAATTTATTTCGAAAGTAATGGTTCAGTTCGCGAAGTTCACCGCAAGCTCCGTCCATTTTATGGTCGACATAATCGTCCATCAGAGCAATTAATTCGGTTAACCATGGATCTTGGCTTGCGACCTTACAAGATCCAGCTTGTGCAAGAATTAAAGCCGCGAGACCATGCAATGCGTCGTGATTTTGGTGTATGGGCCGAAAATGAGATTCATCTCGATGCTGATTTTCATCACAAAATTTTGTTCAGTGATGAGGCTCATTTTTGGTTGAATGGCTACGTCAACAAGCAAACGGCGGCCACATGCCCGAAATCATATTTAAACATTAATGGCATAAAATTATCCTTCCAATAAAGCCAAATTGATGGACATAAAAAAGGATTTTCTTGTGTTTTATTTCAATTCGAAGTTCTATACCTCAATAAAAAACACCCTTTATTTCAATAGTGATCTTTAATCATATGTAGCGACGAAAATTGACTGGGAATCACTGACCAACGACGCGGAGTCACTGTGCAACGACTCATGATATTATTACAATACAAATTATGCCTCAGCTGGATTCGAAGTCGGATAACGTGTGGCAAACATCACGATTGTTTTTAGCAGGTCCCCATGACCTGGGAAGATTTTACCTCATTTGGAGCATGTGCGTGCCAGAGATTGTTTCACGCTGACCACGATTAAGGTTGATAAGATTATTCAATCTATTATAAATGTCTTGACAATCTATTATGAAACGTTACTGACAACTTCTCCGTGTATGTGTGTCTGTTGTGCATGGGTACATGTCAGTTGACAGCGGTACGGGCGCTAATGCCGCGACTCACACTCGCTTGTGGCTCCTGCGGATATGCATGAGAATCGCTTAAGAAATATGTAACCATAGACTAAAATAACACGACAGGAAACCAGATAAGAGCATAATTTCCAAGTAAGAGTAGAAGAACAGAAAACAAAAAAAAAACAAAAAAAATCGCTATGCCAGCTACACCACAACGCTACAGTGACAACCCCACATAGACAGTGGTGCGCTGGCCGCCGCACACTTCTAATTTCAGTTGGTTTGGACTCCCTCTAATCATATTTTAACCGGATGTTGTTGGTCATTTTTTGTAGTTTATAGTCAAACCTAAGACTACGGAATAGAACGGGCCCGAGCGAACGGACGGACGGATGGATAGACGGTGGGACATAAGAGTACGTATACGAGCGAATGCCACACTAACACATCGCAATGTACGAAACGAGTTCACGACGTGTGTTCATTTCATGCCAAGTGAGTATGTGTGTGTGTGTGTGTGTGTGCAAGTGTCATGCTTCCTAATGCAAATGTCCTTTGCTCCTACTGCTGGTCGTGTTGGTGCTGTTGTATGGACAGAAGAGGTTGATAGTCAGTCAGTCAGTCATTCAATCTACTAAATGTGAGTACAAAAGTCAAGTTAGTTAAGCTGAAATGAAGTGATGGCTGAAGGTGCTACTCACTCACTGAGCCGTTGGCAGGGGTGGTGGCAGTGGTGGTGGTGGTGGCGTTTATGGGTTAACTACAAATGTAACCTTAATTGCTCACTTGCTGAAGAGTGTTAAGCAGGTGGTTTGCCATTATCCTTTGGCATATCCTCAGTGGTCGTGGTGGCCACTCGCTCGCCTAGGGTTGTCCTCGTTGGTGGTGGTGTACGATTGCGTTTATTTTCACATGGCTCAGTTCGGTCTCCCCAATTTGCATATGATTTGCTTATATAATCTCTGTTTGTATGGGTTTTGGGTTGGAGATTTCATTCGGTTTCATAAATTTATAAGCCTTCTTTGGTTCTATTTTGTTACAGCTATGACTTCTGGTGAAACCATGACATATCGCATGTTTGCTTAGAATTTTCTTCGTTTTTTTCCCCCGCTCATAATTTTGACATTTTAATTGTTTTATATAACAGAACCGCAAACGATCAATATCATTTTGATATTCATATTCACATACGTGGTACCAGGTGGAAGGTTGCTTACTAGATTCGGATTTGGCTTTGCTGATATTTTTCAAAGTTTAAGATTCAATGATTGATCGACGATCGTTGTCGTTGAGTTTCCAATCTTCAGTCGCATCATAGTTTGAGGTGACAATTCCGGAATGTAGTCTTTGGTCTTGAAAGGGAGATTTGGGTCGCCACACTGAAAGAAAAAATCCTTTGAGATATCAGTAATACAAGTTTTTGATACCAAATTGGCTATTCTTGCTCCAAGATTGAACAATGCTTGAAACATTTTTTAACATTTCTATTTTTGGAAAGAAATAATCAATAATCTCGAACTCGACTAACAGAAACAAAACTGTAAGAGGAATATAGATCAACAATACCTAAACAAAATAAAGTTGTAAGTTAAGTTAACAAAGAAAAACATTCATTTTCGGTTTCGATGATTGCCAAAATCACTATCACAGGCGACTATAAGATGTAGTACCTTTATGAGGGACAAATTGCTATTGATCAAGAAATAAAGAGGAAAATAATCACATTGCTGATGTTATTCACATACAATTGTTCTGGCAATTTGAATTGTCCTTACCATGTACTCCGGCGTAACCCCTCGGACAGTGGCAGGGGATTCGCACATATCTGGAAATATCCGTACCACGTTCATGTTCAGGCGTGGCGTTACCTTGTACAGGGCGTCGTTGTGTGCGTAAAGAATTGCATACATTTCCAGATACATTTCAGTGTCGTAATTCATCTGGAGTTATGTACAGACATACATACCTGTACGTGTAGACTTCGATTCCACTATGACCTCATACACATTGGCCACTGCTACCCCATCTTGTTTGGATTTTATACCGAGGACTAGGCAAGTTACACTCTCGCCAATTACCATATTCGCTGGCTTCATTGGCCGGTTGGCTGGTTACCCTTTCACATGCAATCATCTCATTACAGTTGTGTACATCGCATCGATCAGTGCTTTTGTGGTGGGTGGTGGTGCTGTTGGGTGGAGGGGGGAAGGGGGAATGGGTCGGTGGTTATTAATATTCACAGACAAATTCACATGCGGTGCGGTGCGGTGCGATGGATACGTTACACACGGATACGTCCGTGTGGTGAGAACGTGACTTTCGTCGGATTGTGGTGTTTCACCCGAAAGGAGACGACCGTACGTCGTACCCGCAACTGTTTGTTTGTTTGTTCATCTTTTCATTGATGATTACGACGACCATCATCGGCCACTGCGATGGTAATGGCAATGGCGATACCGATGACTATGATATGATTGCCTTTGCCCGCTATGCGATATCAAATTACCAGCATTTCCAAATGTTATCGTTTTTCCCAATTCGCCACTGAATAGATACCGATCCCCGGATACATTGTTCGTTCTGTCTGAAGATAAAACAAAACAAAACAACAAAAAAAAAGCATACAATGTTTTTTGAAAACATAATCTTGCATTGTCTGAATGTGTGTTTGAGTTTGTATATAATCGTGATCTTTTGAAACAAATGTGTGGTCATGTGGAATGCTGAGGAGTCTGATACATCTGTTTATGGTTTTCGTTGTATCTGGAGTCAAGTTATGAATGACTTTTATTACAAATTCTCTCTGTGGTTTCGGTGGAGATCAACGGCCTCGTTAATGCAGACAGAAGTTCTGCTGAATTTAGATGGGCATTTGTGGCAAATATTTAATGTTGTATGCAAACAGACACTCTAGCCATAACTCGTTGTCTGCGTAGTATTTGGAAATATAATATACAATATACAATGCAATATATATATATTTTATGTAGACCACGCAAGTTGGATGACCTGCATGCACTTGTCAGTATTTGTACTACACCTGCCTTGTACCGATGGACTTCTAATCACTTGGAGTGTTTTATTTGTTTTTAGACGAAAAAAAAACATCTTCTTACCAAAACAACGAGCAAAAAAAAGTGAGTGGTATGATCTACTAAGGGTTTAGCTTTAGCACCCTACTATTAAGGTGAATCAGTGGTGTCCCTACGAGAGGAATACAACTGAGGTATTTTTTGGACTACGTTAATAAAATGTAACAAAATTATTTCTGATTTCACATATATCTCGCGATTGGGATTTAGCTTCAATAGAAAAGGAACAGTTTCTACAGACTTACCTGGATATTTTCCTATTCCCGCTGTCGTACAAGGACACGTTACAGTGCGAGGCTTGTCGTCTATGCAGAATAACATGGAGGCCATCCAGGTCAGAGCCGCCGAACAGTGGTCCACAATCCAATTCCATTGGCGAAAATTCTGGTCTAGTAAACATTTTTGAGTTCTGCAAACAATACGTTGTAAGTAAGGAACAACAACATCGGGCAATAGGATATATTTTAGAAATGTTTACAAAGTTGACTACTTTTCGTATAGACGTAACTTCGCTGTTTATTAGCAGTCCAGGTCTCTCGCTGAAGTTCTCCCCACAAATTGGGTTCGAAACAATGTCATCACAATATGCTCTGAAGGTCTGAAAAAGCTAGCCAGGACGGAACAAGATCCAGGCTCTAGTCTGTGATTTTTTTTTATTAGTTTAAACAATCTTTATCAAACTCAGTGTGATAATATTCCTGATATGAGACTTCTCCCCAAAACATCGATTTAATTCTAAAATAGTATCCAGTACAAAACTTTAATTGCCAAATAATGTTAGGGTTAAGGGATTGCCATCAGTGCTCGATGTAACTCCCTCGAAAACAATTCAATTCAATTAAAGTTTCACTTACAATTTATGAAAATAATATGAATTAAACCACACCTCCGTGTTTACATAACGAAATAGGCGAAATACGAGTATTTTATAAAATTTGCAACAAACTCACAAAACCATGAAAAGGCAAAACGTTGCAATTAAAATGTTACACTTACTTGCGCTTTTCAGAGCAACAACTCAAATTTAAGTGCAAAATCCGAACAGAAAATGTGGCAACAAATTGACTTGACTGGCGCTTTAAGTTTTGAATTATTTTAAGATTTCCAGCGCAAGCATGTAAAACGCTCATACAGTTGACATGAAAATACACAACGAGCAAAACCAAGAAAAGAGGAAAAAATATATATCCATTTTGCATGAGAAACCATGAGGAAAGGAACAACATTTTCCATTTCCATTGTCCTCATCCATCCCATTTGTAGTACATTTACTTTGATATGCGCTCAACCGATTCATCTCCACGGGGCCGGGGCTGAAGTAGGAGAGAGAGAGGGAGGGAGAGAGTTAAACATTTGTAATGTTAAAAAGAAATTTTGGTTGAATAATTTTTCAAGATGTACACAAAATAAATTAGCTATGAAACGACTAAAATGCTGGAGACTAATTAGAATGGAAATATGCATGGTACACTCCTCGTATGCCTGCATTTCACTCATACCATTTTCAAATCAGTTCCAAACCTTTTCACATCACAATTCCGAATGTGTATGGCCTTAGATGTGTGACCATTCTTGGGAATGAGAAGTCCTCATTATTTGTGGTCATTCCCCTTTCCATGTTGTAATTGCTCGGAGATGCATTTAATGACAAATTCATTTGAAATAATCATCCTTGACTAATTTGAGTGAAATTGGAAAATGTCGTTAAGTGTGAAATTCTAGACCAGCTGGTGGTTCCTCGGCTGCACAAGACGGCAGACTGTCAAAGGCGAACCAACGAACACAGCCCATAAAATGTGTCTGTCGTAAAAGAAACGAGAAGATGTTTATGAAATACTTGAGATCACGACCACCGACCGCAACTTCAATTGCGGCCGTTGTGTTGTGACTTTTATTCTATTGGCAGGCACTCGAAAAAATGAAAGATTTGTGATTGTTTTCAATACATTTGTTAGCACAATAAACCATGGATTTTTAACAAGCACTTGAAGTATGCTGGGCTTCAGTCAATTCGACAATTTTAAACACCATTTGTTGTTGATTGGGACTAGTTTTGACTTGTGTTGTTTGGATTGGACTATTGATATTATTTTTCCGAATTTATGTGACGTCTTTTTTTCAGGGAATACTAGAGTTTCTCTGCTCTAAATAAGATGGATTGGAATCAACTTTTATATCAAGATCCATACGAATAAATCATTTTTATTAAGTTGTTTTTATTTTTTACATTCGGTGTTATTTTTTTGGTTCATATAAAATGCATGATTCACAGTCGTCCCGAATCACAACATTTTTGAGTTCTGTAAAAGAACGGACATTCAAAATGGGACAATTAGCTATATATGAGAAATATTTCCAAAGATGACTAATTATTGATTTTAAGGGACTTTCAGCTTTATTTACACATTTTGATGTCACTGTTTGCTTTGCGCAAAAAAAAAATTCGATTACCTTGAAAATGTTCACCGTTTCAGGATTTTGAAATTTGAAGTTTATCTGATACATTTAAGAACTATTGCACCATTCTTATCTGATGTGCTTGATGTTAATTAAGTCGTAAGCCCTGTAGAGCCTTTTTCTTCTCAAAACACAAATGACCAGACGCCCTTTTGTAGAGCACATCCACTAGAGTTTATTGCGGAAAAGCATTCATAATATTTATACGAAACGAATGTTAATTTTTTTTTATTATAGTTTCCTAATACGATTTCGAGATTTATGTGAGACATACTCAAGTTTAACTGTCGCATTCTTTCGCTCCAACAAAGTAGCGGAGAAAAAGTACAATCATGAGAATATTTTTCCAATTTAATCTCAAATACTTTGAAAGGGACTTTAAGATTTCTGTTATCAGATAAAAGCCACAACAGGAAACCTAAGCATTGGTCATTTCTATAAAACTCACAGAGCTACGACTTCATATTGTCCTGTTTTTTTTTTGTTGTTGTTGTCCGTGTCGGTGTTGGCGTTGCTATTGTCCTTTTTGTGTGTATTAGTGGCGAGTGGGTGGTTAGTTGGGGGGGGGGGGGCATTTTGTTAGTTGGACTTTAATATCCTGTGGTTCGATTGCGAATGAAGGAATAGATGTGTGCTCGAATGGGTGGGATGGCTTACCTTCTCTCTCTCTCTCTCGCTCTGCTGTATATTGCTCCTAAGGACATTAGACACGACAAAAAGACATTAAACACGACAACGAAATAAAACATTTTTAGTCTTATCAGCACTTCCGTTCGTGACCAATGTCTGTGCATGGCCTGGCTTCGTTCGCTTCACTTTGGTTGCTTACGTATAAACGGACGGACATAGGTAACGTTACAGACTTCTAACGTGGCTTCATTTAACTTTTAAGACACGAAATCTTTACCTCAACCCCCTGACAGAAGTCATTTTGAAAAGAAAAAAATGATGTGTCCTGCGCAAATATTAAAAAGCTCAAAAAAAGAGAATGGAATGGGTGATTCCCATCAAGTAGTCATTATTTGTACGTCATCATGCCCTAAATATTTCAGTCCTTGATTCTGGTGAATTTTATTTTAGGATAAATACAATATTTTGTTTCTTTCTGCGATAGAAATTGAGGAGATTCTATATACGTGTACGTATAGTCAATTGCAAATTAAGTTCTTTGTAAATCCAAATGTCTTGGGAATTAGAGACGGTTAACCTTTCTAAGTACTCATTTGTTATTAATATCGAAATAAATATTTGCCAATAGTTTCACAACTAAAAGATATCCTTTTTCGGTCGATTTGTATGCCAGCAGCCAACGTTCAAGCCACTAAATATTTAGTATCCACTACACCGAACCAGAAAGTAAATATTTTGCTAATACATTTTAACATGGATTTGATGAAACTTACTTTTCGTGCGTAGTTTACCGCGAAGAATACAAATTGAGTTTCTTGCCAAAACATATCTCCACAATGCTAAAGTCCAAACAAACTTAATTGGAATTCCTTTTTTCTGCCGCTTAACTTGTATACAGTATGGAGAAAACTCTCGGAATTATCGTCGACCATACAAATGAAGAATGAATCTGAAGATTTGTTACAAAAAGAAATCACATTGAAAAGTGTCCCAGTTTAATAAAGATGACCGTTGAGAATCCAATTTCCAGGACTTTTCTGATAATAGGTTATGAGTTATCAGAAAATTGAAAGCTGGTTTTAGGGGTTTAGAAATGACCGGATATTACAGGCGAGACAACGAACCTCATTGTTGGCGATTCTGAAATCTGATACGAGTGTACCCCAAACTACACTGATATAGGATTACTAGGTCTTTATGCTTTTACAACATCCAACAGAATGTGTGAAATATATCTGTTAATCGATACTGAAACTATTTCGAAATATTACACCTCAAGACTTGTAATCAAAGTGCAACTTTGATATAGAACATAAATAAGCCAGCAGACGACTGAACCGATTTACGTTATGATTAAGATGGATCCATAGTTGCCTTTAAACAATAGTTGCAATCGATTAGATCCTGTACGGGTTACCTCCAGTTGGTTAGACTAGAGTTCATCAGATTCTCCACCAGAGACTGCTTTTACTTGTTCAATCAAGGCATTTTTAAATCGACTTACCTACACTTAAGAAATTTCCTTCTTAATTTCTAGGCATTAGGAATTATGCATTAATTCAATACAAATCATTAAACATTTCATTGATGTTACGAATATTATCAACTAGTAAGTTGTAATGCGCCTATGGCGCCCGTTGAAATATGGAAAAAAAAATTTTGTTGAAAAAAAAAAATTTTTGTGGAAAAAAAAAATTTGGCTGAAAAAAAAATTTTTTTCTTGAAAAAAAAAATTTTTGTGGAAAATTTTGGTACAAAAAAATTTGGGGAAAACACAATTTCTGTACAAAAAAAAATATTATTTTTTTATTATCTTAATATATACTTACCCTCGACACTGATTCACTGATACACTGATTCCCTGATTCACTGACTCTGTCACGCAGTACGTAGGAATTTAAATAGGCATTCTATAATTTTCTATAAATAATAATAATAATAAGAAAAATAATATTTTTTTTTGCACAGAAATTGTGTTTTCCCCAAATTTTTTTTCCCCAAATTTTTTTTTGCCAAAATTTCTTTTTTAAATTTTTTTTTTTTACAAAATTTTTTTTCAAGAAAATTTTTTTTTTTCGACAAAAAATTTTTTTTCCACAAAATTTTTTTTTTCAACAAAATTTTTTTTTCCACTAAAATTTTTTTTTTCAAAAAAATTTTTTTTTTTAACAAAAATTTTTTTTTTCAAGAAAAATTTTTTTTTTCAACAAATTTTTTTTTTTCAACAAAATTTTTTTTCCATATTTCAACGGGCGCCATAGGCGCATTACAACTTACTAGTTTATTATAGAATGCCTATTTAAATTCCTACGTACTGCGTGACAGAGTCAGTGTATCAGTGTCGAGGGTAAATATATATTAAGATGTATGAAAAAGCTTTATAAGAATCTTTTATAAAATGTTATCTCTCAAAGAGGTGAGAGATAACACGACCACCGAGGTCTTGTGATTTAGCACCTTGCGACTTCATCCTTTACGTGAAAGATACGGTCTACGCCAAGAACCCAGCGTCGATTCAAGACCTCAAAGATAGAACATAGGGCAGCCACTTTGCGATTTGCTTGTGGAAAATTGCATAAAAAGGATATGGTCCTGTAAGCGTGGTCGTGCTGGCCATTAGGCTGATGTTGCTTTTCTTTATTAACGGCATACCTTCCTCTTTATTATGAAATAAACATCCGATCAATGTAGTTTTTCTTTGAATACCAAAATAACACCTCTTGTTGGTAAACCCTGCACCATGAGCTGCATTTGAAATTGATCAATTCTCTTATAATAATTTAAATCTGTTTTATCAGATGGATCCGTCAGATTGTTACAAAGTCTATCATACGAGTGCAAGTTCCGTTCGTTTCATTGAGAACTTAGCTCCCATTTCGAATCGAAGACAACTATATTCGACATTATGATGTCGCTCGTTCTGTTAAAGGGACAACAACCACAATTGTCCTCTATTTTCAGGTTGCCGCTGTTTTTTTCTCGTCTTCAAGTAATCGTGTGTGCACCCACCTTATGACTTTTAATAATGGAGGACACTGTGATGTCATGTTGGAAAACTCCTCCTCACTGCCCCTTCCCCGCCAGAATTCGGTCACTCCGCCTTGTATCCTTTTGTGTGGAATCGTAAACTGCTTTTAGCTTCCAACACACATAACCAACGAAACATTATTCATAAATATGCAAATGTAATGTAATGGCCGAACTCGAGTAATAAATTTTAGATTAGAAACATGATGGGGTCCGACGACGGACTGATGATGTTAGTGCAAAGGGGGGGGGGGGGGGGGGGTTGGGAGGAGCAGTTGGTTATTAGAAACCCGCTTAAGGACAAACGAATCCGAAAAACAGAGAAAATCTACTCAAAGACATCACGCACAGGAGCAAAGCGGATAAGAATACAATCACAGCACAGGGGCACTGAAACATGCCATCATTAAAATGACCACATTTTCCTTCGATTCGTTTGTTTCGTGTTTGCTTCGGCTGCGGTTGTGGAAAATCATATTAATGAATTTGTTGGAAAATTCTTGCGTTTGTTTTTTGTTCTTTTTGAAAATGAAATGAAGTGTGCGAAGTACAGATTTTTGTCCCAATTTGTGTCCATCAATTATTTACTTTCTCACAGGATTATGTTGTTTGTGTGTGAGTGCGGCAATGAAGGGAGGAGTAGAGGGTGTGGCCATAACGTTTAACAGAAAAAATTGTGTAATAGCCCGTGAAATCCTCAAAAGGCATATGTGGAGCAGTCAGCAATCATTCACTGAACGTTCACACAAACACAAACACACACACACACTCATCCTTACACACAAGGACCATCTTGTGTCTGTTTGGCTGTGATTGCATTGTTAGTTATATGTGTGTGTGTGTTCCTCCCGGAAAGATTTTGAACATTTCAATTATGGCCCGTGAGTGGTTGAGATGGCATCATAAATCATAATTTGGTAACTGTGAATGTGCCGTGTAATACGTCCTGCAGCCACCAGAGCACGAATCCGCAACATCCTTCCACGCAGACACACTTACACTCACGCACACACACACACACTAATAATTTGTTATCATTGCGCTGTAATATCGGTGGATTCCGGCAACAGCGGCGTTGGCGGCCGATAACAATGCAATGAAGTTGAAATAATTTGTTTCGTTTAAAGGATAATCGCATTGTTAATGCAAACGTTTAAAATGCGCTCGCCCTTATGCACGGATGTGTGTCGCTTCTGCGGTGCTACCCTCCGTGGCTACGTCGTCAGAGTGCCGTGAACGGCATTCAAGGTTTTGTTCGCGCTACAGTAGAAATTGGGCACATGCATTTCAGTGCCACACTCACTTTGCCGTACACCCAAGCGCAAGCACTCCTTGTCCATGGACGAAGGAAAATGTACAACATTTGCTTGGGGTTAGGCAAACCACTGATTCTTCCTTCCGCTGCGGATGTTTTAGCTCATATTGTTGTTGCTTGCTACTGCTAACGTTGGTGCTGTTGTTGCTGTGCATTTGGACTTTTGCGAAATGGTGTTTTGTACTTTCTCCATTTGGCTTCTGTACTTTCATTGTTCGGTGTCGATTCCGTTGTTGCTCATGGAATTCAGTCGAGTGAATGGCCCACCACGATTGTGCGCGGCCGGTCTATGGTGCTGTTTTGTCATTCGGAGCGATTTAATGAACGGAAATTGAATTGTGTGGCGACGGTGTTGTAATGACATCTGTTTGGCGGATAAAATGTCATTGATAAATAAACAAATAACAAATCGATGGAATTGTGATCATACGAAGCGATATTTCTCTTTACAACTTCACAGGGGATAGAATTGAGGATGATTATTTGCAATCGTCAATGTTAAAGGTCAACTACTCTATACACTGGCATGTTTGATGGATTTTTAGTACAATTTGCAATTCATACATTGCAAATGTATTCATACATTCTTTGGAAGTCCTAGAGTTTGAACTGTCTCTGAATAAACAAATGAATTCTCCAATGAACAGTTTTCCATTATTTTTTGTCAGAAAATCTGCCAGGCATATACATTTACTTCGTCCTCGTATCCAGAATTAATATGGAAAGGAATTTGAACTGTTTAAGCCGGATTCGACTTCAGATGTTCAATAAAAAAAAATCCGTCCACTATTCCAATACGTTTGTATCTTAATGACAAAAAAGTTCTTATGATCGAAAATATTTCAAATTTTAAAAAATATTAACATATTAACTTGTTTTCAATACATTTTATTTATTTTATGGGTAATGTAAGCCAATAAAACTCGAAGTCGAGCAAATTTGTCTACTCCAGACTCCGACTCCGGACAAATTTGTCCGACTCCAAAGCCCAATGAGTTGATATGTTTAAAAAGAGATATAGAATATTATGTTGCTACTGATCATGGTTCACTGAGTGGTTACTGGCGGCAGATCCACAGAACCAAAAATATTGCGGAACACCAATTTGAAACTAAAATTACAGAATGTGAATGTTGATATTTTTGCGAATATATCTAAGGGACTAGATAAAGGATTCTCCATTTTGGTTATTGGTTCATCAAACTATTCGTGTTAACAGTTGGCTGGCCTTAAGTTCTCTCAGCGAATTTTCTTCTGATAATAACACGATAATTTGAGATTTGGAAGCAGAAAAATCACAGGATGATACCGTCACCGTTCACTCTTTTGTGATGGAACAACAACTGAAATCTTAATAAAGATTGTTCCTGTGAAGATTTCTAAACCTACAGGGATATTTTTTTGAGCATCATTATCAACACTGTGAGTGCAGGCCATCTCGGATAAAACTAGTCTTGATTTAAGCTCGATTTTACAAAGAAACAATAAATTTATTTTTAAAAAAATAGGTCTTAAAGCCTTTAGGTCAAAAAACTAGTTGACGAATTTTGCTCCAACTGAATAGACGAGAACTTTTTTCAGATTTTTTTTAAATTAATTTTTTTTAAATTTAAATCAGAATGCAGAGAGAGCTATATAGAGAAGGAGTCTGAAAAATTTGGCCAGAGTCTTAAGTCTGGATTCGAAAAATTCGATCAGCTCCGAGATTTATTCACTTACATTTCCCATAAAATAAGTAAAATGTATTGAACACAAGTTAACTTGTTAATATTTTCTAAAATTTAAATTATTATTGTCGATTCAATGCACGCACCTCAGTGTAATAGGAATAGTTGGCGGAAATCAAATTTCCAATAATTTGACATTAAACGAAAACAAAACTTTTTATTTGAGCTTTAGTCGTTTACATTATCCATTTTTCATGGAATACTATGCTAAAGGTAAACTTATTGAACAGGTTTATGAAATTCTTGATCTTGGCGTTATGTTTGACTCTAAATTGAATTTCCATTCCCATGTTGATTACATTATTCCAAAGGCTTACTCGATTCTAGCGTTTATTAAACGTCATTGCTCCGAATTTATTGATCCATATGTTCGAAAGCTTTTATTTATGACCTTTGTCAGGTCTAAATTAGAATATGCTCAGGTGGTATAGAATCCTTATACCTCAACTATAATTTCCAGAATTGAGAGAGTACAGAGAAAATTCATTAAGTTTGCTTTGTCATCTCTGAATTTTGATAACCCAATCCCGTCATACGAGTCTCGATGTAAACTTATTAATTTGCCCTTGCTTGTTAACCGTAGATATTATCAGTCTATAATGTTCTTGTACAAAATCATTTGTGGGTTTATTGATTCACCCTATATTTTAAATTTGATTGGTTTTAATGTTCCTCCTAGAAGTTTAAGAAATTGTAAATATTTTAATATACCTTTTCATAGAACAAACTATGGTATGAATGAACCTATAATTAGGTCGCTTAGAGAATTCAATGAAATATGTAGTAAATTTGAAATTGATTTTTCCTACAACATAAATGAATTCAAAAAATTGTTAGAACTAATTTATTATTAAGCACTAGTCTGTAAGGAATTGTATGTCCATAGACGAAATAAATAAATAAATAAAATTCTGTTACAAAGCCGAAGTCGGAGTCGAGCTATTTAAAAATTTTGGAGTCGCAGTCGAGCAATTTTTTTCGAACAAAGTATTGTTTTTAAATTCGAGTGAGCACATAGATGTAATAAAGATGTTCGTTTCAATATCGACATGATATCGAATCTAAAACTACATTTTACGATACATTTCAACGAGCTGAAGCCGAGTTGTTTCCAATTGAGATGTCGTTAATGTGGTCACCTTATGGCATGATATACATTTGCACATTTATTCATGCAATCTGTCCCGGTATTGATGGAATCTCATAATTTGCATGTGTGTGAAAAAAAGGTGGAAAGTTCAAATAAATCTCATTAAATTAATATTACATGCACAATCACACACACATCGAACGTTCAAGAGGAGGGAGGACTACGCCAGGAGTTGGAGGGTTGTGACACATTTGGGCACACATGTACTTGAACACACATTGAATGAATATCCGGTTCTGGAACTATGGTCGGAAGAGGAAAACCTCTGGCAAACAACAAAAAACCGAAACCGAGCAAATACACAACACACACTCACACAATTTGCATGCTCTAACCCACCGTTCGTTCAACAATGTGTGTATGCATTCACTTTGCACATTTGTTTTCTCGCTTCTTTTTGCTGCTTTGAAATCCCATTTGTTGAAATAATAATAAAAATTGTTTAGTGGTTAAATGATATTAATACATGTAAACATACACACGCACACATACCCAGATATATGAAGAGACATGGCCGTAACTTGTGAGGCCTTCGATTCTGCAATTAACAACATTCAGGCTAACGAAGCGTAGCTGTAATAATTGCCAGATTTCATAGCTGGTATTTGTCCGGTATTTTTGTCAAAAGAAATTAACAAAAATATTGGTAATTGATAATTATCACCACTCAATTAAATATCTCGTATATATGGTAAAAAAAATCAAATATTCTTCAGAAATATCGCAATAATTATACGATATATGGATTTATGAGAACGTATTAGCCTTCCCAGGCTTGGGCATGTATTTCTTCGTTTTCTATCACTCAAAGCTTGTGCAAAAAGCTGTCCAACGACACCCACTTTGTCCATATTGGATGACAAACATCGACGATATATATGATTGTCTGTTCAAGCTTTGGAAGGCCGTAACTCATATGTGTTGCGAGCGCGATATCAGCATGTGCTCGGCGACATGTTTCATTTGAATTATTTTCCATCCTTTTCAGTAGTTTTTTGCTAATAAATATTTTTTAAATCTGACAAAACTGCCAAAATAATTAGAACAATTCATGACAAACTTTGTCAGACGTGCCACCGATACGATATAACATAGCAATATTTTCGTCTATACGGAAGCAAAAACTGTTGGGCCCCCTCCTAAAGAAAGGCCTCCTCACAGGCCTTGTTATTTCAGAATCGTATATACTTATCGTATGTACATGTGTACATGTGTACGTACATATGTATTTATGTGTGATTATAAAAGAATCATAATTACATGAAAACCACAGCAAATGCTGTTTGATATAAAAATATATCGCTTTTAAAAACAAAAGGACCATCATGTCCTCAGCCTCATCATCATCGGCATCAGCCGCCACCGCCGCCATCAACCCCAAGAAATGTAAACTTTAACACATTTTCAAATGCGCGCACAAATGAACGTTTATGTGTCGTTTAAGTGAATAATAGAACGCTGCCTTCCAATATGTACTCGCATTCGAACTCGTAGCCTTACACACACACACACACACTCATAAACGCAATTGTACACTAAACAATGCCGCATTTTGTGGGTTAAATAACATTTAAAATAAAATGTTGAACTCGCACTTTGTTCCCTTCTCACTCCGCCACTCACTCTTTCTCTCTGTCTACCGATATTTTGCCAATTCCTTAAAAATCACTTTCCCTGAGTGTACAACAGCGGCAGCAGCATCGACTTGAATTGCTTGCATCTCCATAATAATAAAAATACAAAAATTAAAAAAAAAAAAAAAAAAAAAAAAAAAAAGAAGAAACGGAGAATGGTTTTTAGGGCTTTATTAAGTCATGAATAAAAAATAAATTCGTTTGGAACGGTTGCAGGGCAGGGATTGTTCGCGTTCATTGTTTGACAATTGAAATGTCATTTTTGACAGCTGTCGATCTCAGAACCGCCGTTATTGCCTTAAATCGTTGGCTGTATTGATGTCATTGTTATTGTTATTGATACATTTTGTTTTTGGATTATAATATAAAATGAAAAAACACGAAAAGTATGAACAGATTTATGAATTATTAATTGGGGGTTGAGACGACATGAACGGCAACCGTAACAAACAGCATCCGCAACTGTTGGTCGTTCTTCGTCTGCCCCTGGGATTATCAAAGGATATTTCATATTCTAGTCATTTGGATGATTGCTCTTCCTTCTGTCCGTCTCGTCTCTATGATGTTGTTTATTAACCGGTCGGAGAAATGCAAATTTATTATGGAAATACGATTTAAGTCAATCATTGGAAATTGATACAAATTGGTGTCGTTTATTATGTAAATAATGTTTGTAAGAAGAGTTTCTGTCAGAATGTCTTTTGGATTGTGAGACAATTCCGTCTTCTTCTTTCTGTAATCATTCTTTGAAGTGTATATTCTATGAGCTGACAAGGATGACATTGTTCTGTAATAATGTTACGATTTATGAATAAAATGACAGTGATTGTTGTATCCACCAAACATTTTATTGAGTCATGAATTTTAACTGATATTTACCTCTGTGTAATAAACCACAATGTAAACTCATACATTTTTTAAATAAAGGTGAAGGTATAGAGGCCGTGTTGTTATAGTATGTGAGACGATGTTGCAAAAAAAAAACAATTCGACTAAGAACATGAGGCATATTGTAGCAGCTGTTTAACCGCAATGCCGGTCTTCTTGACAAAATAAAAGCCTTTGCCATTCTGAGCCGTATTCATACAATAGGTCCCAATCAGTCAGTGGGCATACAAAATATATCGGGCGGAGCTCCACTGTGTTGGGCTTGCTGTATACAAGTGTGTGAAAAAAGTTCGTGATACTGGCAGCTAGTGGATAAAAATCACGGTCCCTGTCGCCATAATGTGTACACTGACGAGAATGGGTGTGTATCAGTCCTGATACACGGACTCGCCATCGATCTCAACAATACAATATTTAATGTGAATTAGACACAAATACCTCGAAATATTCACTTAAAAGGTACAATTGACATTAACGATTCCGACCATCGTTATTGCTTTCAGTTTGGGCTCGAAATAGATAACGATTTTGCTAACCGATTTTTTCTGACCAATTGCATTATCATGCGTTTTATACGAAGCAAAACCGGCGCATCTGTGAGATCGGAAAACCCGCACCTGATTTTCGAGAAGCCAATGCATCCTCTAATTGTAACAGTTCGGAGCGATTGCATTATTTTTTTGTTTGACAGGGAGCGCTTTTTATAGCGAGGGAATTATTTTTTTTTTTAATTTTAAATAAAACCTTATGTAGGCCAGTAAACCTTCAGGAAGCCGTTCTTCTGCAGGCAATCTGTACGATCTTGGAAGAGCAGAGTGTTTGCTGTTCAATCCAGTCCAGTGATAATTTTAACTGAGTACGAGTACGCGTATATATGTCATAGCTAGTGTGTGTGTGCGAATATCGCACAGCAAACCCAGTTTCGTATTCTGATAAGACCATCAAACATTATTTTATCGGCCGTTTCCATCTCGTAAATGCCGGCCATGAAAACACAACTTCTTAACGAGTATAAATGTTGTTAAATTCGCTCCACTTTATATTCTATGCCCTCATCCACTATAGAGTACAATAGAGGGGTCAGTAGTAATTCTATAAATTTGTGTGTAGCCTCTAAAAAATCATATCTGCTAAAACAGGGTTCTCTTCAAAAATCGCTGGCAAAAATTTAAAGTCGTAAACCAATTTAGTAATATTTTCATCACACACCACCTTTTCCGGGACATTGCCAATTATCTATGTGGCCAAGTGGTCTGGATTCCAATTTTCATCATTAGTGGATCCGTTTCCGTATTTGGTTTTATGTCAATATTCTCATTAATTTGTTTATGATGGACCTGTTTTCGATTTTCAAGCCAATTGCAATTATTTTAAACAATATAAAAATAGGTGGAAATATGCGAAACAACAATTGATTGTATTCCCTTACAGTGCAACTTATTTCCTATTTAGATCCGCTTTGGCCCAAGGTTAAAAGCATCGTTTGAAATCTCTTGGTTGTGTTTATGTTGTATACATTTCCAAGAAACAGGCGGACATGGTTAGATTTCCTTTACATGCGTTTTCAGCATGCTTCAGAAATGTGTCTCTTGTCTTAGCCGTCCACAGAGCAAATATTTCCCTTATATTTTAAAAATATTCTTTCAATGTAACTTTTCTTTTGTTGGTCACGTGTGCCGCATTGCAGCTTTTCAAAAGAAGCTCTATAATTGTCTTTGAATTCTCAAAGTAAAATCCAGCAATGTCACTAGCAAACGTTGACCTCTATTCAAAGGCCAAAGCACCCGAAAATAATAAACAAACGAAAATTCAATTTAAAATCTCAAATGGAAGTTGTGATATCTTGTGGTTACATTCAACAAAAGTTTTTCTGTGTTAATTATCTACAAATTTGTCACAGTTATTCGTAACGGACCAAATTAATTTGAATTCTTTCAGTAGAATACGATGAGGAAGGGACCTTAAAAGGTTTCTTCCTTTGCAGGCGCCAGGATAACAGACACAAACAATGGGTCATAATAGTCAAGTGGCAATGTCGCTGTCCTTGTTAATGTTTTCGAAAGCTGTGTGTGTGTGTGTATTTTAAAAGAATTTTGACAAATGTTTAACCGAAATCTTAAATAAATTCCCAAGTTGAGCAGGGGAAGTGTGCCGTGAAGCCTTGTTGGAGAGTTGTGAAATAATTGTCGACACGTCGTGGCAATATCATAAATAATGCCTTTTGTACCAACATATTTTCATTAAGACAAATTATTGTCTATCAATATGTTGCCATACAGTCGCACTTAGTCCTCGTACGTATTCCGGACTGGCACAAAAGGAAATGTTGTTAAGTTCTAACCAACCACCTTGCTTTCGTGCCGAACGTTATTGCAGCTTCCCCCGCTCATCACACAAACAATAAAAATAATATATAAGACGAGGGAGCGAGCAGAGAATATAATTTTACCCTTCTGCCTTTGATTAGCGCCGAAGAGAATCCTTTGCCAAAGGATGCTGCCAATGTTTTTAGTTCTGGTATAAGGAAATGGTAAACAATTGTTGCCGTTGTAGTTGTTGCTGTTAACAAGTGTATACGTCACCTTCAAGGTAAATTACTTTTGTATTAGTCTCTTCTTCCGCCGAGTCCACCCCACCCCACCACACCCCATCCATCCATGGCACAATGCCACATCCACCACAACCCCCTGCGTCGTGTAGAACTTTCAACTTCGTTGTCGTTGCTGGGAAAATTTATGACTTCTGTGATTAAGTTCAGTTTGTATTTCTTCTGTTGGCTGAATGGTTAATCAGACGAGGGCTGTACAATGGAATGGGTCCGTTCTGAGACAGACATTTCCTATTTATGCAGTTAATAATTGAATTTTTTTTTGGGAGAAAACACCTAAAAGTTTGAATTTGTTTTTGTTTTAAAAATATGCGTTTTTTTTTTTGTTGGACGAAATCTGAGTTTGCAAATATTTCTACAGCTCTAATTATAGGTTGTATTAGAAAATTATTCACCTATTGTAGATCAAACTTTTGTATAGCTAGTATGTACGTAAAAAGGAACCACAAATGGGAACTCTACCTGTGGGTTATGTCAAAGCATCGGTCAGTATGGTTCAACTATTCCAAACGTCATTTGTGAATTCGAGAGCGACAAGAAATCGATTCGAAATGGATCTTAGCATTGGGAGACTGTATCAAAACACGGACCCAAGTTCATCCACTTCAATAGGCTTCGTCTTTCTAAATATTTCTCAGAATGTCGGAAATCGCCAGCACTGTGTGGAGTGGGATATAAAAACAGATTATGGTATTTAGTTTTAATTCTAAATTTTCTTTAAACTTTGAGTGAGCTGAGTCGGAGCTCTCACAATTTCTTTGATCTGCATGGAATCGAATGACTTGTCTTATTTTGAATGGAACCACTGACGATTGCTGTAAACTTGTTGGGGAACTTCGACACATCGGCCAATGAATAAGTTGACTTATTCAAGTTCTTTATTGGTCGAACCCATCTTCAAGTGTACTCCTGTGACAACTCCATTGTCAGTTTTCTGTTTGTTATCTGCACCATGGATTCATCTGACACTATTTAATGGAATCGTGTTTCTTGTTTGTCTTTCGGTTAAAATTCCTGAGCCATGCAGACCGGCCTCGTGGAATGGAAAATTGTATTTCAATTAGCTGTTTTGTTGCCACTACAACAAAATAAGTGTTTGTATTATCTTTCTCAAACATCTGAATATTGTTTTCAGCCTCAAAGGCATTTTATTTCGCCACCGCCATCATCATTATCGTCATCAGCACCATCATCATCAGCATCATCATCGCTGGCATTGACGTTGTTCAGTTTGTTGTTGTTATTGTTATATTTTATAATTACATTAATATTTAACGATATCCAGCAAAAACCATCAGTTAAGCCCCCTCCCACTGGCCACTCTCGGCAAGCCGCATTCAGCAACGGCAAACAGCCCACAGTAGTCAATTGAATGGATGGATTCGAGTCATTATGTGACTCCTTCTATACTCTCATGTATGTATGTATGTATGTGTGTACGTCTCCACATTTGGTGCCTCCTGCCGGTGAAATGAATGACCCTTATTATTGCCACCGCAGCTGATATTGTTGTTGTATTCAATTTGTTTGAACACACTCACACAGTCATACACGTAACATTATGCATGTTTTGTGTTGTTGTTGTGCCAATATTGCTACTCTTTCACTCTCTCGCCGTATGTGTGTGTTGGGTTGAGTTGTGTTTGTTGCACGCGCTGACATTTAATTAAATGCGCCTACAGCTATAGTTATCATCGTCATCCTTATCCTCATCATCGTCGTCATCATCATTCATTCATACAGCCATCCATCCGTCCATCCATCCATCGTTCCATGGTCATCCATCCATCCATCCGCAGTAGTAAAATTGTTATTGTTGCGTTGGTTGCTGCTGCTGCTTGCCAAGCAAAGTTTGCATTTTGCAAAACGCAAACAATAACCAACCGCTTAAATGTTTGCTGGGCATTTATTGTACGACTCCTCTCATCGCCAGCCTTCAGCCTTCATCCACCGTACACGTCTGTTACCCACCCAGTGTTCTTTTGTTTGAGTGTGTGTGGTCGGTTAGTACGGCCGGCGGTTTGTTGGTCGGTCGGTCGTTTGGCCTCCTGGTTGCATGGCTGGTTTATGGGGCTCAATTATTTGCATTTTGCGCAAATAACAACAACAAAAAGCCTGCAATGCCGGCGGCTATTTTTGCAGGTTGTTGCTGCCGTTGTTTTTCTTTATGATTGTGATGATGATTGTGTTTATGCTGAAAATTATTAGACAATTGCCAAGTAGAAATTAAGTTGTAATCTGTGCTTGCCACTGAATGTGTGTGCGGGAGTGTGGGAAAATCCGGACGAATGGGGTGAAATATGGGTTATTGTATTGGTGTCGATGGTAGTTAGTCGCTTCGACGTTAATTGGAGAGTTTTCTTTTATTTAATAGAATATGTGAATAGAATATGGCATACAAGCTGAATATTTTTTGGTGTTTTTTTTTATTATTATTAAAAACGATAACATTCTAATTTTTTAAAAATAAAAAATGTTTATAATCTTTTCTCTGCCAGAAGGATAAAAAAAAAGTGCTAAGTGAGCTTATAACATCAGACGCAGACCACAAAAATAAAAAAAATAATATTTAAAATAAAAATAATAATTTAAAAATATTTAGCATTATGAGACATATGCAATTTTCTCTTATAAAACTCTCCATCGAATTTTCTTGAAATTAAAATACCAATGCAGATAACATAAATATGGGGGAGCACAATTAAAGTATTGAAAAACATAACTAATGTCTGGAAACTGATTTATTTTATAGAATTTAGAATATTCTTTAATTTAAAAATATTTAAAAAAAAATATATATACATCTCAATTTTACTGTAATCTATCGAAAAAATTCCGAATTTTCAATTTTTTCCAAAACATAAAAGTTGTTTTACATTTTTTTGAACAGCAAATTTGGTTCAAATCAGTTAAGTTTAACTTCAATATTAAAATAATGGGTCACAAGTTTGTTGTCTTCGTGAGCCCGTGATTTCGGCACTTGCAAATTTAATAAGTTTCTCAAAAATTTAAAAGAACCATTTTTTTTTTATTTAATTTTCAATAATTTTCATTACTTTCTCAGAAATTTAAAAAAAAAAAATAGAAAAAAATCCTTGGCTAATTTTTCAGCGCAGTAAACAAACAGGAACCGTTTTCCGTCTGGAACTTTTTTAAAATTGGCGATTTTCTTTTCAACAAAGAACTTGCCCATTATTCGTATTTTTGAAATATCTCATTCAAATATCGAAATCAATGCTCAGAATAAATGTTTGCTTGTTAAGAAAATAAAGATTTTCATAAATGTCGATGCCTTTGGCATATTGAGGCAGATATCCAACAGTAACAGTTTCTATATCCAAAGGGAGATGTAAATCTGTGTCATTATTACGTAACCCAGGCAAAGAAGCAGAATCCTTTTTAAAATGAGCTAACTTGACTAAATTGCGAATAAAATCTAAAACCCTTCATCGATTTTCATGATTATTGTCCCAATTTTTTTTTCTTATAATGTATTGCAGAGGGACTCTGTTTGTCGTTTTCGATATTTCATGACAAGATATTTGTTTATTGCTCCGAAACTTTCATTCAGAACTGGCAAACAACGAGGAAAAGATAAATTTAAAATTAAATCTTTTTCCGTACACAGACGTGCAACTTTTATCTTAAATTCTTTAAAAGAAAACCTCATTCTTTCTATTTTTGTGCTAATCATCTTTGATTTACAATTCAGATGTTTCAGCATAACCTTGAATTTGTTTTCAAACTTTGGCATTCGCCCTGCCACAGTCTCGCCATATGTCGCCCATCTCGAATGACAATTTCACGTTTAGCACGCGTTTTCCTTTATCGATATCTGAATGTAAGCAATCTTTTGCCACTGCTTTCGAAAGTGGCAAACAAAAATAACGTCTCTTCACCAAATGTCATCTGCCATGAATTATCACACCTCCAAACCTCCATGCATGCCATCCCAACCCATCGCAACACACACAAGGTGGAAAGGAATGGAAACGCGAAATATGACGACAAATACGTTTTTCATTATCAGTTAAAAGCAACAAACAACAACAATGAAAGTAATTTTCTTTGCATTATCTGCTGCGAGCGTAACCCAAAGACAAGACAAGCGTTTGGGCGTTAGCGGAGGGCGCAACTGAGCCGAATGTCACCAGAAGAATGAAAGGAATCAGGACTCCCTGGTTTTTGCATAAACACACACACACACATACATACATGGCAATTTTCCAAAATTGGTTGTCACTGCTGCTTCTGCTTAACATCTGTCGGAAGTTATTGACATCATGTACTTTTTTTGCGTTTCCTCCAAACTCCATGTAGCACGGGGTGCAATCCTCGTGTCCTGTACATCGTGGAATGGTGGCAGCGAGCACACAGCGCGTGCTAAGGTGCAAATCCGAACAGTGAACGAAGGAATAGACCAAAACAGAAATCGTGAAATTAACCATTTTTTTCAAAGTGCCTAAGTAAAATCCTAATAAGGATGTACGACGCGCATTGTTCAAAATATTATCCCTCATACACTGACGCGCACACACATACACACCGGGAGGATGTGTACGGCCGTTGAAATATTATGAAAATTATACATTATTTTGACAATGTCACGGGTGTTTTGGGCATTTACAGACACATTTATTACTACTTGTGCTGTTGCTATCACATGTTGCACAGTGGTTGCCAGCATGCAAAATACGATATTAACTGTGAAAGTAAAGTTCTTCATAAAGTTCTACATCATTTTTGGAAGACAATCACCATGCATCAGTAGATGACTCAATGTGAAGATCCGACCAGGTGCAAATTATCCGGCCTAAAGGCGGTATGGTACAAGGCACCGCATAGATTTCAGTAATTCATAAAATACGTGTCCTGACCCACTCATCGCCCAAGCCGATTGATCACCGGTACTTCTTTTGAAGATGCGCGGTGGCAATCTTGGCTTCACAATCTGTGTGTCGTTGTCTCCGACGGGATCATCTGACTTCAATTGGTTGAGAAATTTCTTGAAAATTAACCGTTTCCCTAGATAGATCTCCATTTTCAGTTTATATGGAAACTTATGCCATTTCTACGACCCTCAGTCTGATTTCCCCTCCCTTTTGTGGAAATGGTAGCATTTTTCTTGCAGCTCTCATTGCTACACCCTACACCACTGGCAGCATTCTGAACTCATGTATCTGTTGACAATCTCTGAGCGGTATTAATTTTTCTTTGGCTACTGTCGATATAAAATAGGAAGTACACTCACATTTTCTGGCGCAGTCTTGTTTTTCAGAGCAATTGGACTGTATATATTGGTTATCGAGGCCTGTGACGTATTTTGTTATGTATGGCATTCGCTGCACTTAATCTGAAGTGTGTACACTCCCTGCTACTAGGTAATGATCCGAATCTGTAGATTTGAATGCCCGGCAAATAAAATTGACTTACACTCACACCATCACCGCCACTCTCAGGGCTGTAGCATCCGGTTGAAACAGCAATAATAGTTTGAGAGGAAACACAGTCTGTGATTTGGTTGGGAACCAACAGATACCATGCTTTTTTCGAATGTTAGTTCCGAACTGATCAGCGTAGGACAAAAATACTTGCATAACCTCATCAACGGCACTCCCAGAATTCAGACACCTGTAAGAACTCTAGCCAAGCATACTCTGACTGTTAGCACATGTGATTGCCGCATGTAATCAACGTGACATATAGATCGACAGGATGCCACAGCGATGCTGTTGATTCGTAATATTTGACTTGGTCAATTGAATTGAACTAGGTCGTTTCAGATAGAGATTAAAATGACCACTAGAAAGGGAGACATTTTTGTCATTAAACTTCTGTAGTGAAATTCAATCTTAATATATATTTACCCTCGACACTGATTCACTGACTCTGTCACGCAGTATGTAGGAATTTAAATAGGCATTCTATAATTTTCTATAAATAATAATAATAAAAAAAATAATATTTTTTTTTGTACAGAAATTGTGTTTTCCCCAAATTTTTTTTTACCAAATTTTTTTTTTCCAAAATTTTTTTTTAAAATTTTTTTTTTTACAAAATTTTTTTTTTTACAAATTTTTTTTTTCAACAAAATTTTTTTTTTACAAATTTTTTTTTTCAACAAAAATTTTTTTTTCCAAATTTTTTTTTTCCACAAAAATTTTCTACAAAATTTTTTTTTCAGCAAAAATTTTTTTTTTTCAAGAAAAATTTTTTTTTTCCACAAAAATTTTTTTGTTTTCAACACAATTTTTTTTCCATATTTCAACGGGCGCCATAGGCGCATTACAACTTACTAGTAGACAATAACTTGTTACAACATTCTGAATTTATTTCCCGACTTCGTATGTCGACAGTGGAACACAGATGCATTAGCAACTCCTTGCGTGTTTGTTGAATGGAGTTTTCTTGAAGAGTCGCAGTGGCCACTCTCTCACTCTATCATTAGTATACGATGAATGAATTGGCCAACTAATCTGTATACTATTCTGATTATTTGAGCAAATCATAGTAGGACTTGTTTTCCTTTTTTTTTGTAGTTGTCTTGTCTTACTTTGTCACTAGTTGTTGTTGTTTGGAACCACTGTGCGCAAGGATGCATGTAATGTATATTCGTACCAACATACACACATTGTAGATGTCATGTTATGGTATGTTTGTCTGTCCGTTGTCGTCACAGATAAAAGACCCGTACAATTGCGACTCCAGATTGAGTTGTGTGTTGCATTGCGCTACGTTGTGTCGTGAACATGAGTGATTATCAGATGTTATCTTCGAGATGGAGGCAACAGAAACGAAACAATTTCCGCATACATAAGGGTTGATGTGGCTGCTGGCCAATATGGAAAGGATTGCAAGCAAAAAAAAAAAAAAAAAGTGAAACGTTCAAATTCACACCTCTTTCGTTGTTCTTTAACAAATACTGTCGGTGTTATCAATTTACCCCTTCATTTGCCAAAGGCATATGTTTTTAATATATCATCGCAAAATGCTACTTCGTCATCATCATCAGCAGGGGCGCACGGGCGGAAAGACAGAAAGTCATCTGCAAAATATGAAACAAAGGCTGCCCAAATTATTATCCAAGAGATGAAGCCACCCATTCATCCGGCCGGTTTAATGGAAAATTATATGACAACCTGCATCATCGTAATGTGTTTTTATGGCATCACATCAGAAAAATTAGAGGAAAATTGAAAAAATACAAAGTCATGACATTGTCGTCCTTTACACACCACCACCACACAATTATCACAGTGATAATTATTTTCATTTTCATTTTTCTTATTAGAAACCCACATTTGTCGGAAGCCCGGACGAGTATGAGGTCTTTGCCCTCAGTTCGGTGTTGATGTGAAATTATTTATGTGTTGATGTGCTGGAAGTATCCTGTTTGTGGAAACCCTGCAAGTGACACATTTAAGTGCGTTAATACAAAGGACACCTGCGGAGATGTTTTAATTGCATTTGCACAGAAACGCTCGTTCTTGTCCTCGTGCCCACACCGCGCCTCTTGCAGATGTTCCGTCCTTCCGTCTGTGTTCATCACACAAGTGATGACGCCGACGCAGGGCATTGCTGATGTTTGATTTTGATGTGATGTGATGACAACGCGTTACAAAAGTGAAAAACTTAAAAGGTCGTTATGACAGCTCTGTTGATATTTTCACTTGATTTGATTTGCTTCCTTGATATGTCATCATCTCTGTGGCGCTCTGCACAAAGTATTCTCCAGGACGCCGTTGCAAAACAATGTCCTGCGGTGAAATCATACAATGTCCTTACAAACACTGCCATTGTTTCTCATTTGGGCATTTAATGGACTTGTGACGTTTTATTGTCGTTTCGCCTTTGTCTTAGACTAAATCTTCAGAATCACATTTGTGTGCGATTCAATTCAACACTTTTAAGTAGTCTGTCCATGTAAAAGCTGATCCGACTTTTTGCATATCAATTTAGTAGTTATATCCATTTTAATTTTAAAAAGATCGATAGCATCCTAAAAATTTAAAAAAGTGTGCCAACAATGAGCTTTCTGAATGGTCCAACTGAAGCGTGGCCGGCCGTAGGTTACATTTGTCTGGCACTTGATTTAATCTTCCAAATGAATTTTTTCTAAACTTGTACACATTTTGTGTGTTTACTGTTATTACTCATTTACTTTATCACAGACTGCGTAAATTCATTACTTCCGCAATAAAGAAATACATTTTTTTGGAAATGTTTATAATTGAAAAATGTTATACCTAAACATAATTTTCAATGAAACCAGTTTCTAATTATTTTTTTATACTAAGTAACTTATTTTAATTGTAATCGTTATTTAATAATCACGTAAATGTATTCAAAAAATGTTGTCTTATAATTCCATTTTTGAAGTTTTCGTTTCTACTTCCGTCCCTTTCAAATTTTCCTTATGCAGACCCAAATCATTTTCCATCACATTGCAAGTGATTCTCTTTGACGTATTTGTATGTGTTGACATGTGTGACAGTCCGCGCTACCCTGTATGGGCCGCTGTAAAGGGTTATGGAGACCCATCCTTATCTCTAGCTTTGAAATCCATTAATCTGCAACCGATGTTATCACATTTGATTTAAAAGTCAAACATTGCAAGATGAATGAAATAAAGCTGTGAACATTTTGCATATGTTTGCGAAACTGATAAATTATGTAACATTAAAATGCAGGCGACAGTTGGAAAAAAGGACGAAATCTGCAGACAGCCATTCACAGACACAGTGAAAGTGCATGCGTGCGTGTGCGTGTCAAACCACCAAATCGACACGCGACTTGACAGACTTTCTTCCCAAATGGACAGATATCAATTTTAAGGTTTTTCTATTTTGCACAAACTTTTCACTTTTCCAATCCCTGGGAAGCGGGAGGCGTTCAAAGTTTAAAAATCACTTGTTTGCCATTGTCTTCCGTGGTCGTGATGTAGGAAAAAGTAACCATGCCAAGAAAGACACACGCCTTTCGATTGTGTACATTGCATTGGCAAAGGCAAGGCACGTGTTTTCCACAACGGACAAAAATATAAAAAGATTGATGCAAAAATCGGACAAGGGCGTTAGTGGTACTTTCTGGGGTACAACTTCATTTTCACTTTACGAAAGTCGCGTGGAAGTGTTTTTGCCACAGTTTGTGCTTCAGTGATAATGATGGGTAACACTAACACTCTGTCACCACATCCAGTGGCAGACGTCCACTGAGCCACTCGCTGTCGTGTTCATGAAAGTCTCATTGAAAAGCGTAGCGAATATTTTAAAACCCCGATGTGTCAGGAGTTTCTGTGACACTCGTGTGTCGTGAGAAGTGGGGTGGGCTGCTGCGAGTCAAGTGCGCGTGGTGACACTGTTGCCCTTAATTGTGGCAAACAATTAATTTAAATCGCACACGAGCACAAATGTCCTTTATTGCCATCATTAATGTTCACAAACACTGTTTATGCTGTCCCACCACCAACCGGACATTTCTGGGATGAAAATCGAAAATTTTTTGTGTCCTTGGAGACATCGGGGAAATGTATTTGTTTTGTTTGTTGGCACTTTTAATCTAATTGACTATTGTAGATACAGGTTAGCCGGGGAAAATTATAGATAACGTTTCAGTTATCAGTAACAGTTATTGTCGCATCTACAATAAATTCGAATTTATGACATGTATTTTTTGTGAATCAATTCTGACTCACATCAAAATGGCTGTGAATCACGATTAGGGAATTCCACGTAGCTGAAGCTTTAATTGGATTGGCTGATTGCTCGTTGTCAGACTGAGTCTGAAATAAAATCGATTTTTATTCCTGCCGTTAGGGGGCCGACTTATTGTAATCGTTTCAATGTAAATTAGATTTGAATCACCAGTTTTAGAGATTTTTAAACATTTTTGGAATATACTTACACGATACAAGTGCTACTAGTGGATTCTTGGAATAGATAATAGGATGGATGGAATATTATCTATTTCTAAGGTACGATGCGACCGCTGTGTGAGAAGCAATATGTGCGACTATCGCTCAGCAAATCCTGGTAAGATCATCAACAATTGTTGAGCGACCGTTTCCATTTCGTAAATACCAGTCACTTTACGGATCAGAAGGTAATCTGTAAGCCGATGCCGGTTGTTGGTCCCGACGCAAAATATATTCATATTCACTGTCTGTGCCTTCATGGAAGCAGCTCAAGGTACACACTGATGTCTATTCATCTAAATTGATCAAAAATATCCAACAAAGAATTTGGCTGTAATTTTTAATAACAAATGGAAGTACTTCTCAGTCCTGGAACATCGACTCGCCATCGAATTCGAATTTTTTACAAAGTTACATCGCATTATTTCCTTTCAAGGTCCAATCGACTTTGCAACTGAAATCACACGAACATTGTCACAGCTCCAAGTGGACAACGAATTTGTTCGAAAACTCATCTTTTCTGCCGATGCGCAGTTCCACTGAAAAAAGAAACTTGTATGTGAACCATCCTTTAGTCCCCGGTAATTTAGGACACAATTACGTTTCGAAGGGCTAACTTAGTCAACATTTCTCAATCTATGCTCTCATGTTCAAAATAGAAAAACTATTATTTTTTTACAGCATAAAAAGTTTGTTTTTATTGAAAATCATAAAGAGAAAAAGTAAAACAAATTTCGAAAGATACTAAAAATTATAACAAAAAAAAAATTTTGTATTCATAACAAATAATACTAAAACTTAAAGTGAAAATGAAACTGAAAAAGAAAAAAATGGAAACTACATCACTAAGGATCGTGTACGAGTATCATAACTAGAGCAGGTGGGCTGGCGGGCCTAAATACAATGCAATGAGTGTCCTTGAAAGGACTACGGACGTCTGAAACTAACAAAAGTGCATACTGTTGAATTTATTGCGTTCGTCACGCACCATACTGTTGTACTTCCACTTGTCTGCCTCCGAGGCACTCTTCGACCAAGCATTGTTCTCCTGCTTGAAACTGGTGGATGTCATGCTGGAGCTGTTGTGGCCAAACGATGTTTGGTATTTGGAGCCATTCGATGCACTCTTGACACCGGGATTTTCTTGCGAAGAAATGCATTTCTCTGTGCGATTTGTATAAACCATTTTTCTACGTAGATGTTGTTGTCTTTTTCTTTTCAAAAAAATATAAATGCGCAATAATGTAGTGTAATGTTTTCTCTGAGGGCTCAGATTCACGGAACGTATTTTATGTGGGTGAGTACTTTAAGCTCTAGACCGTTGGCAGAGTTACCAGTACGAGAACCGGGATGGCTGGCAGGATCCTTAGTTAAACTGTAAAGAGAGTGTTTTCCACGCAATTAGATGAAGATCAACTAGGGTCAGATTTCATATGAATTATAGAACATGGATAGAATCTGAATCTGAGGGCATTTCCGTTTCTACACTCACCGTAGTTTACGCGACTTCGTTGACAGGGGTCTAAACATTGACACCAATAGTTTTCAAGTTCAACATGTGTAGAATGCAACAAAGATCAACTTTTCCCAAACAGTTGTGGCTAATCAGAACGAAATGTGAATTTAATCCGAAAATGTTGCAGCAGTATCCAGCCAATAATAATCCTTTGTTTATATATCCGTTTTTAATTTGTTTCTGGTTACTTTTGTTGTTGTTGGAGAGAGAGAGAGAGAGAGAGCGAGAGTTTATATTAAGCCAAAAGCTAAAGAATTACACTGCCACAGTTTGCAACTTTCTTTGTAGAATTTTGAACCACAACTAATGCTCCCAACATTCGAACCCGTTGTTTAAATAGTCGTCTGGCGTTTTGGCTGATCTCTGTTTTCGTTCCGGCCGCATTCGTATCAGGTATTCGTTCTAATGAAATACGAAATGCATTCCGAGACAACACCTGCGACTCGCATCGAGTCGACTCTGGCCTGCCGGTCCGCTAGTCTCTCTACGGCTGGTGTTACAGTGGTGCAACATTTCTTTCTTCGCCAGCGGCCAGTACTAATACGGGTACAGGCTATGGGTACGAGTACTCGTGACTTGCTTTAGCTTTGCTCTTCCAAATCACCGCTCGCACATGATCACGTTTAATCTCTTCCAACGTTTCTGTAATGTTATCAATATAATTGTGGCTTAATGTGTCTGTCCCAACTGGTTTCGTCGCTACGCTGTTCTCGTTGGCTGTTTATAGTGAGTGTTTAAGTCCAAACTTTGTTTTGCTCAGCTTGGCGAGACGTAAACCTGCTTGCGCTCACGTACTCTTCCAAAGACCGCCAAAGAAGAAGAAAAAAAGTAAACAGTTGAAATGATTACAAATTTATGGCAAATTTTGTGATACCGGTTTGGCCGCGATTTGTTAACAACACTTGAAGAAAAAGCCGGTCGGAATATTATTCGAGGGGGTGGTGGTAGACGAACATTTGACAAATGTAGTTCTGGAAACTGGTAGAGTAGTTGGGTCAAGGTCACATATGTAACAGTTAATTCAATTTCGGACTATTGGACAAGTTTTCACAGGCTTCATACAACTGGGGTGTATTTTGGGTTTAACATTTCCCTGGCAAACAACCTTGATGTCAGCGGAGGCGGAGGCCCTATAAAGCCATTGTATTATAGCTCATTGTGTATGGATCGCAATCATCGATACTGGACAACATATCCGATATCTTCTAATCCATAGATTGCGATAAAACATCAAAAAGATCTAAAGGATCCAACATGGGAGGCTGACATAAATATTACCCAGACAATGGCGATAAGACCCAGTGAAATAGTGCATTGGTAGACGAACTACAAAAAACACTTCTTAACTGGACCATGAACATCCACTGGCTGTAGAGCCAATTTAAGTCTCTAGTGGTAAACCAGTAAATTAAATACAATCTAGAAGGGAGACGACCTAAGTAAATATGCACAAGTAATACACGTCTGCAAACTTTACATATCACTAAGATTTGCATAGCACACGTGAGCCTGCACATAGAAAAATCTGTAGCTGCGCTCTGTTAGAAAAATCCCCATGACACTTGGATCGCCTATCAACCTACCTTCCTAAGGAGATAAAATACAGTTTACGCTCATTACACAATTTAATACACGGCTTAATTAGATAGCTTGGCCTTTTCATCAATTCCAAATTACAAAGACTTTTTTATTCTCTAAAATGAAGTCTGCAATAATTTAAGTCTACAAAAAAAAAATGTGTATTAGCTTTTAGAACCCACAACACAAAAGCAAATGGAATTATAAATATTTATTGATCAGAGCTAGGCTTCTCAAGTTCACAGTAGTCTCTCTAAATAATATCGAAAGTATTTTCGAAATAAATATGTGAATTAAGGCGGATATGCTAGTATGACCCCCCCACGGCATGATAAAAATTTATCCCATCTTTTAAAGAAATGAATGAAAAATTGCCACTCGAACTCTTACCTTTACGATCTCGTACATCCCATGGGCATTCTGACAGTACTACTGTGGCACAGACAATAAATATGCTCATCATTTCCGAATATTGATCTACTTAGATTACGCTTGAGTTTGTTTCCAATAATTTAACACGAAATTTATTCAAATAACAATTTCGTGACCAAAGACACGAAATTACCGTTTTTTTTTTTGGTAACACAAACAAACATTTTGGATTTTTTCAACAGAATTTTAATATCTCTAATAAACTCTAATCGGCCGGCCAGACAGTCAGACAGGTTCTATTATTTATTACCTAAAATTTCAAGTGAACAAGAAACCGGATTCGGTTAAATTCACATACCCAAATTGATATCCGCTGATAATTGTGGACTAAAAATCCCAGCAAAAAATTAATTACTCTGAGACTGTCTCAAGGCTGATGTCGTTCAATAAACTCCTTGATGTGGCCAGACACGCTTTTCATACAATAGATAAAACATGATAATCAAAAATCAGCCAAGCTCGATGCATCTGGCATGTGCCGAGTTCAAGATTCGATTATTCGTCGGATGCTGCAGAGATATGAACTCATTTTAAACATGGAATAAGGTCAATTATTCCGATTTCTGAAACCAAGTAGAACGCAGGTCATCGATTCGAATGGAATGGCTTGAACTTCCCAATTGCCTTGTTATGGTCAATTTTTGTTTTCTCAGGGGCCACTTTTTGGTCGCCTGTTGTCAACGCCAGTGACTGTCGACTACCTGAAATTTCTGTTTTGAATATTTTTGTATTTAATTTTCTGTAAACGAGAGTGAGAGAGAATTGGCTGATGCAATGAAACTTGTACTTTTCATCACATCGCTTTGGCGTGGAAAGATAAAAGACGCATATGATTACTATAAAAGTTGGTTGTTGCTGTTGTCGTACCGTACCGATCGCTTGGAAAATATACTTGCGTTTTTAACGATCCCATTTAGTTATGCACTTGTCTGTCGGTCCATTAGTGTGTACCACTACATCATGAGATATTTTCTATTTATGTAAAACCATTATTTTTGTCCACACATGTGTAGGTTCATATCTGGTTTTAGTTTTAGAACATTCGATTTTTTTTTGTAATATATATTAACTATTCACTATTCTGGTAATGGAAGAAATAGCGAGACAGAAAAACCGATTTGGAACTGAGGAAAATGATGCATTTTCCACACTGAGTTTAGAGGGAACAATCCAGAATTTTTACTATATTTAAGGATAATCCAAATCCACAGCTTTTAGGTGACGTGAGAAAAGATCTCTGTCACATTTCCCATCTCCAATGAAGCGTTCAGTAACCACTGAACATTTTCAATTCTAAACGAACTAAAACGGCCAAATTTCAATCTTCTATATTCATTATTGTGTTATTTGGCGCATTTCCCAAAGACGTGCCGACATGACTAGAGTGACTTAGAATTCGAAGACAATGTCTGGTATTCAGCGGCCGCAAGTAAGATGCTGCCATTACTTCTAAGTTTGGCAAGCGATAGGAAATTAGCCAACATAATTTTTGAAAATCTTCAAACAATTTTTGAAAACCCTATTCATGTGAAAAATCGATCATAGAAATTATCAAGAACACTTTTGGAAGATCTTCAAATAATTCCTGAAACTCCCATTCATATGAAAAATCAATAAAATCGATCTCTTTTTCTAATTGTATTGTATTTTATAATTTTATTCACAATCAATAACAAAATATTGACAGAACTATTGAATATAAAACAACAAGTTAATATTTAAATTTGAAAATAAGCAGTTAATATAAAAGACGTAATTATTTGTTATTGTTACAATGAATTGGAAATTGTTGTGACAATTTCTATCAGAGTTTTTGTTATGAGTTCACAATTACTTGGCAGTGAAAATGACGGCATATTTTTAATAAACGATTTGCGGAAAAAGTCGTCAAAGATATTTGTTGTTATTTATTGATTTGTTGTTAATGAGTATCCACAACATATCCCCCAAGGTCACAAAATGCAATCCATATTTAAACAATATGTGTGTCATTGGGTTCGTGAAGAAATCCCCCGCAATTTAAATCCAATTTTCATTTTTAAAGGGAAGTTTTTCAAACCTCAAAGGTTGCGTGGCTATTTTTTTCGTCAAGCATACTTATTCCAAACACTGAATTTATTTCACAGGTAATTGTAGTCTCTTAAGAATGGACTGATATTACCCATATGCTATATTAATTATCATGATTAAGACAGATTAATCGAATTTTTGACCACACATCCATTCAGCCGGTCTAAAGCTACAAATTTCCTCAGGGTTTAATACACGTATCAGCCACTTAGTCTTAGACGACGTAAGTGTGTTCGTAGGATCTTTCGATTTCTCTAATCAAAAATAATATCAAATATTAACAAAATCAAAGATTGTTAATAAATGTAATCAAAATATACAAATGAAGTAGATTTAATTTATTTGTGAAAATTATATACATATTTTAATTTGCATTAACATAAACTTGCAATAAAAAAAACACACATTTACTTTGTGGAATAAATTGGTACGGACTAGCAACAACAAATGATAATTTCAGGAATTGTTTTCGTTATTCTACCGATAAGAATATATTGTCTGAGAATAAGATGGCTCAACCAAAATAGGCAATTGTTACAAACAATTATACCTACATATTTACAGTCGTCTTCCATAACTCGAACCACCATTTACCCTCTAAAAAAGTTCGAATTACGGAGACTTTGGAATACTTAATAATAATAATAGGGAATTTGTCTTCTTTACTGCCACTAGAAGTGCAGAAAATTCGACTTATGAAAGTTCGCTACGGGAAACTGACCAATAATACACACAGCAAAAAATGGTAATTTTAAAAAATGTCTGCAAACAAACATATATGTATTTTCCCATACCTCAAACATTAACTTGTTTGTAGTTTATAACTATCAAATATATTGTAAATATTTGTGTGTTACTTTTTATTTTGTTTTCAATTTGTGAATCTCTAGATATCAATTCATTTTATTCTCTCGGTTATTGTTATTAACATAAAGAGCGTAGAGGCAAACAAAAAATTACGAAAACCACTGCAAGTACACACTTATTCGCACACAAATGTTGTACTTTGTTGAATTTAGTAAGTTTACTGCGAGTTTCCCCCAAACACGCTAATGCTTCTGCTCAAATACTTAATAATAATAGCAAATGAGTTGCAGTCAAATAAACTGTGTTTCGAAGCAAATAAGCTTTACTTGATACAACCACCAAACACAACTTTACTTGTGTTTAAAAATTTAAAAAATACCGATATTAGTTCTATTCACATCGAAATTTATTTATGCAACTCAGTGAGACAAAATACAAGGCGCCCGCACAGGACTGCCTAGTCCAGAATCTGTGGAAACTTTAACTTGAATAAGGGTTGGTTAGAAAGTGTTCCAAATTGAAGGGTGCATACGATTCGATCGGCCTGCTTTTAAATTCCGATACACGTGTTTCCTGTTTTTGCCAAACTTGCATTACAAGGCTCTTTAAATCCACTGAACTTTCCATGTTTTACGTAATCTCCGCCCTGAGCGAGACACAAATCTCACTAAACCACATTTTTCATCAACAAAGTAACCATTTACTGTTTATTTTTTGTATTCAATTCTTAGTCAACCAATCAAAAATTAAATATTTATTATATATTTATACGATGTGCCTCTAATTAAATACATTTTGAAATTGGTAAAGGCTTATATCATTTGCAATTGTTTTGAAAGGTCACTCGCAATAAGTGATTGGATTTGCCAGCTGTCTAATTTTCATTATTTATTATTGTAATTTTTTCTATTATTTATACTTTTTTAAGTAACGGCACGTGGATACTTTTCAGAATTTTTAAAACGACTCTTTTAATCCTTTAAGATTTGATATAATATAATAATTAATAATAATTAAACGCCCTTGTCACCGCAAAGATTGCTAAAATATCTCTCCAATACATACATTTGCAATGAAAAGTCAACTGGAATATTAAAAATTGCAAATAACGTCACAAAAATCCCTAAAAGCAGAAGCTAAAACAATCACACCCCAACGTACATCTTTGTTTGTTTGAACTATTTATGTGAAACGAATTCAAAACCCATTGACGTCAGCTGGGAGACGAAACAAATGTGCGTCAGATAGCGACGGATATGCAGAACTGAGAAATCGCTACTGGGGTGGAACACCCAAACAAAACACAATGTTGGAAACAATAGCAAATCGATTAAGATCTTTAACAACAACCTCATAAAAATGAAAAAGCTACCAGTCTATATAGTCGACGATGATAGAGGTGCTACCCTACACCAAAAAAACCAAGACTCACGACACTGGAAAACTAACCCTAACCCTGATCTGTCTTGTTTCTGTATCCAATTACAATACAAAATCCAAAACAATAACAAAACGCACACATTCAATTAATTTTTTTTATTAACCTTTAACTGCGGTGGTGAATTTTTTCGACAAAGTCAATTTATATTCTAATTTTGGGTCCAAGAGTAAACCGGGTAACACAGATTATATGGCTAGATTTTTGCAGCGACAGACCAGTGCCTCTGGTGGGAATCGAACTCACAACCGCCTCACTAATAGACAAGCACGCTACCAACGGGCGCCTTGCAGCAAATTAATTCGCTACGTTTTATTCTAATTTTGTGTTGATGTAAGTGATGCCCCACAACAGATCCTAAATCAGACCATCATAGGTTGTGGCATTAATAAACTTAGTATGCCGTTAATATTTCTGAGTTACTTTCAAAGTAAGAAGGGGGATCACATTAGGTTCAAATATATAACAGTTGTCTTTAGTCTGCTTAATAACCTAGAGGGTTTGATCATAATTCATTAGTTTTAGTTCAATGAAAACAGATTGTATTTTACTTTTAAAGCGGAATGTTTGCATGAATGTTATCCATTGCTTTGCGACAGTAGCTCTTCATCCTATCAGTTAATTGGGAATATTACAACAAAGCCACCCCCTACAAAGATGCCGGGATGCTCCAACACCTGCTATCCTTGTACAGATTCTGTACACTTATAACTACAAATTGTTTTGATATTTCCACCAGCAAACAGATACATTCAAATGCAAATACGATTTTTCAGATACAGATACTAACTGGACCGTTTTTTTTTCTGTTGTTGACTGATACCCTTTTTTTTGTTGGCCAACACCGGCAGCACTCGTCACATGGGATGAGTAAGAAAGAAGCATTTCATTGTCTTAGATACCCGATATCAAAACATCCATCGAAATGAATATGCAAATATGCTCTGCGAGACGTTCGATTTAAACGGGTTTAAATATTTGTATTTCTAAATTTTGTTTTCGTTCAAAAAAAAAAAAATCACCCAGACACCCGGTCAGACGGGCGGGCGGGTGTACACCGGTTGCTAGACTGTGCAAAGCCCATAAACATCACGCTGAGAGTGCATGACAATCGATGAAATTCGAGTATAAAAAGACGAAGCAGCCAAAGAAAGGCCATCATTTCTGTTTTGATAACAAAGCCAGAAACATCAAGTAAACGTGTTCAGTGTTCACTTCAAAGTGTCTTCTTAAAAACTAACCTCAAAGTTTTAAACTTATATAAATTCCACTCCAACCTATATGAAAATCCTATGTGTCAATGAATAACCGCGCCGACACCAAAGCAAAGTTAAACGCTAAGATAAGGTAAGTGTTTGTTTATCACTCAACCATCCGAATGAGAACGCAAAACTAATGGCATTATTTCTTCTGTTCCACCGTATAGCCTTTCCAAACATTTGTCATCGAAAAAAGGTTCCAGAACCTCCAACTGCGGTAACCGTCTAGAATTTGCCGTGCTAACGCTCCTACAAAACGTTCCCTGATTTCCCCACACCCCCACCAGCCAAGCAAACTCTATTTGTAAACATGGTCCATAAAAATCGTTCATCTCGCAAATCATGCCCCGTCATGGATGTCAGCCCTCAACGCAACTCATTGGCTGTATCGGCGTACAAGTATGAGTTGTCGTCTAGCCCTCGCATGGGCTACAAACTGGAGGTGCCCACACGTCCCATGGGTTCATCAGCCACATCATCATCGAATGCCTGGCATTACAGCGATATGATCAACAACAATCGTCAGCAATTCAACAATTTACATTTCTGTTAATTAACTATTTGTTGCTTTGTAATCTCAGTAATTCAACTCAGATGCACAACACAACAATAATTCATTGCAATTGTTAACAACAACAAAAAAAACAAAGGTGTAATAAAAAAACAACTCCCATTGAATTCATATTCATGTAAGCAAAACCCAACAAACTGGATATTTTAAATCGAACACAGTGACACAGAACACACCAACACCACAGAGGCATTTAATAGAACGATATTCGAAAATTTAATTCTATTGCGACACATTAACGACACCAACTTCCTCGATAATCAAATGCGATGCATTACGCATCGCACTAATCATGTGCAATATTGACAAAATCACACTTACATTGATAAAAACGTGTGGCATTCGTCACAGACAGAATTTAAAACGAATTCCAAGCGTATATTTTTGTGAGAGGGGATTCCTCGAATTTCCGAATACCATGTGTTGCCTGAAGACGTGGAATCCCCATTAATGAATCATCGTTTCAAACTCTTGGTCTAGACTCAGAAAAGAAGAAATCATGGTTAGATTGAAGTGTAGATAAAAAAAAGTGTTATTTGTAGTTATCGATAACGCTAAAATGAAAATAATCCTCAACTGTCTGAATGGCTAGAAAGGGAATCCCCGCATTTGAATCATCTAATTCATACATTTGTGTGTCTATCTGTTCATACGGAGACTACTGTGAGAAGTTCACTGGTTTCGTTCTTGAATAAGAACAACCCGATCTTTCACATTTCAATCATAACTTTCGTAGCGATCATGAATTCAAACTGACATTTCGGATCCTTTGACAGAATTTTTTTTGGTGCTTACGCCGTCGCTTTTTGTTGCTGGCATCTCCCTTTTGCCGGTCATAATTGTCACCGGCTAAGTTAGGTTAGGTCCAAGTGACAATCTTTTTAGCCAGACTCTCTTTGACTATGTAGTCCATTGCCTCCTCTCGGGTCTTGGTAGCGACAACATTGTGAGAGAATGTTTCTTGTCTAGTGGGGGCCACATATATCTAGACAGACGTCCACCTTTCGTTTATTTCTTACGGTTCTTACAGTTTGGCTGCGAAGGTAGTTCCGAGTCTTGCTAGTTCGTCTGCAGCTTGGTATGTATGTCCTTGTGGCCCGGCACCCACATAAGGTGAATGCACACATAGTCTAGGGCTATCTATCTAATTAATGGCTAATTCTATCGAATTAATGGCTGCTTGACAGGCAGACAATATATGTATCCCCACTGTGACGGGGAAATTATTTCTAAGCCACACCGCTGCTTCTTAAATGGCTTCTTTAAAGTGATCATGTAGTCTCCATTCTATACCCAGGTCTACGCCTTTAGAGTAGACCCCGAAACCAACTTGATTATTTAATTTAGAGCTGTCTGTGCAGAAGTCGACAAACAGTCATGCACCAGGATTTTATTTAACACAAAGAACGGTGGGACAATTTTATTTTGTCGCCACACTTCCATAATCATATTTCTGTTGTGCTGCGACAAAGTGGCGTTTTTGTAGCATCGCGTCGTTGCTGCTTAAATGTGCTTAGAAACAACAATAAATAATTTGAATTTTTCCATGACTGAGAAACCACCCATATTTTGAGTATTTGTTAATTTGAATAAAATTCGAGTGAATTTGTATAACAAGTTCGATTGGAAGACAGGTCTGATCCGAAGTACGAGTTCAAAGTCCATTTAGAAACAAACAAAAAAACATCTAGAGATGTTATGATCATCATCTGAGAAAGTTTTCAAAATATTTTCACATAATTTACAATCGGCCCCACTGTAATTTTTATTCAACGGATGGTGTACGAAATAGAGTTTTCTGATTTACCTATTGAAACTTAATTTTTTTTCAATAAACGAACAGATTTGAAATTTGTGGCAAACCTATTCGTCAGTCATTTCTTAATATGTTCCATGGCTGTCAGATGCATGCATGTCAATCAACAAATTGATCAAAATATATGGACTTAGCCATTAGGACGTCAAAAAGTATACGACAAAGATAATATATGGACCTAGTCTGTATCTTCCTACTTATTTTTCGGTTACAACTGCTTGGCTGTAACTGAAGACGTGTTTAGATACATATTTGAAATTAGAATCCGCCGTAATATTGTGAATTGTTGAATTTAGAAAATTTCGGTTATTTGGAAAAAGTTATATGTGTTTTCATTATTGCTCGGCTAGGCTCATTTGTATGGAAGGTTCCAGTCTGCCAGTAGTCAAATAAATATTTAGTTAATATGACAAAACAAAAGCTCAACAGCTCTCAATGGAATTTTGAAATAAAATCGCAATATATTTTGAAAATTAATGGATCCCAGCAGGGAATTTATAATGTCATATCTCTGGTATTACCTAATAACGCATTACTTTTTGCATAACTTCGACATACAAAGTAATGACTGCAATTGTAATGAAAATTCATTCTTGGCAGAATTTTTAATTTTCAAATTCTTTTTTTTTTCTATTTTTGAAACTCTCTCTCTATATTTTTCAAAGGAATGCGAAACTTACAAATGTCAGCTATCTGGTGATGACTGGAGCTTTCTCAGAGATATCTGTCCCAAGAGAGTATGGTGTAGACTGCTGCCACTGTCACTGAAACTCCTGGTGATGTTTATTAAACAAACACTGTGCGAATTGGTTATTAAAGGGATTTCATCGACCACTGGTCAAGAGCAACAGAAGAGAAATGTACAAATATTTGATTTGTTCCGGCTTTATCTCCCTCCATCTTCGACACTCCCACTACCTCTTATTAAACTTGCAGGTAAGTAATTATTTTTCAACCTATTGTAAGTGTGAGTGGAAGTACTTGAAAAGTCCTTGACATTATATTATTTGATAATAGAAAGTTTTGCTGGGACATGACAAAACATTATATTTTTCTTCTAAATTTGAATACAAAGTACTACAAATTCAGATCCAGTTTGATACACTTTCTCACGTGTCTGGCAACACTGACTTTTGTATTTGTGCTCTGGAAAACTACCGCATTATGGAATAACATTTCGCCGTCATCATCATCATTATCATCATGGTGATGATGATGTCGAACAAAAATAACAACAGCATATCACTAATTGACGGCTTGTGCCGTATCGGGTATTATCGCCTAATTTGCATTCGTTGTACGACTAAAACTGGTTTTGTAAGACCATTTGAAAAAAAGCCAGAGCGGCGTCTAAAAACTGCCTTCCGTAATTGGGGAAAGGCATCGGGAGCAAAAAATAGAGATAGGAATGCGAAATTCGCAATTCTAATAAATGTTACAAATCAAAATGAATATAGGAAAATATATGCACATCACTCAATCCAAGAGCGAACTTTAGCTAATCCCGAAAATCATCCAAGGAAATCCATTTCAGCCGTCTGTATTCTGTGGTGTATGTGATACGGGTTTTAGTGGCAACAACAAATCTTTTGCAGATTTCTTCTTCTAATGGAATAACAATATATCAAAATATTCGTTCTTACTTTTGTTGTTGTTGTTGTTGCTGCTGACATTACTTTGCTTTTGCCAAAGTCACGTGTCACATTGTGAGAGAGAAAATCCGTGCAAGACATAAAAAGAATAAAACTCTATTAGCGAAAATCCTACATTTAATATACGACGATTTATTTGGTTGGTAAGGTGGAGAAGGAGGAGCAGGAAGTTGCCCGGGTTACACAAAAGAATTTTGCACGCGATTTCTTCTACGGAATACATCGCACACACGCACCACCCATATTCCAACACCCACTCATTTGTTATCGTATCTTCGCCTACACATGCACACCATTCCACAATTGTGGCGAATTTCGTCAGGCCTTCTGGAATGAAGTCTGCCAACAGGCCTGCTGCGATACTCAAAAGACATTCCGACTGATATTCTTCCAGAAAATTTTGACAGAATCTTAATATATATTTACCCTCGACACTGATTCACTGACTCTGTCACGCAGTACGTAGGAATTTAAATAGGCATTCTATAATTTTCTATAAATAATAATAATAAAAAAAATAATATTTTTTTTTTGTACAGAAATTGTGTTTTCCCCTAATTTTTTTTTACCAACATTTTTTTTCCAAAATTTTTTTTTCCAATTTTTTTTTTTACAAAAATTTTTTTTTTACAAAATTTTTTTTTCAACAAAAATTTTTTTTTTTAAAAAAAATTTTTTTTTCCAATTTTTTTTTTTCCAACGAAAATTTTTTTTTTTCAACAAAATTTTTTTTCCACATTTCAACGGGCGCCATAGGCGCAGTACAACTTACTAGTTCCATAGTAATCTAAAAAAAAATTTAATTCGAAAATCGAACTCCATTAATGAAGAATACAGGTTAAATATTAACAACTCTCACGATGGCCTGGGAAAAAAATTAAATTAAAAAACACATATTCCTCGTTCCTACAGGAAGGCCTCTAATGCCAGTTAATTCGTTGGTATGAGCCTTCCACAATGGCCTTAACTCACTATTAAATTTTTGGCAAGCCCTGCTTTCATTTAATTTTAAACACGCTTCGAAGACATGGTAATTTGTTGTTACTGCAGGCAATCAATCAATAGTAACTGTTTGGTCTTCTTAGAATCCTTGAATTGTACAAACAATTAAAAACTCTATATATGCTCTCAACAGCTGTCTCATTATGTCATATAGGTACAAGCAGATACAAATATTTAATGATACTCTCACAGAAATGTTCACACCTCCATCTTTTCATCTTTTTGTCTGCATACGGATATTGTTTTGGAAATCCACCCAATTATCGGTACCTTCACATGATGGAAGTGTTGCTCGTAGAGCTTCTGTCCCATCGATAATTGAAAAGGGCCATGTCTTTTGAATGCGGACTAGAACTTGTCAATTCACGCCTACTCGGCTCAAAGCCTATATAAAATAAACCTACGGTATGACATTGTACATCTCACAATTTCCACCATAAATATTGCACAATACACATCTTCGTACTCTGATGACAAGTCAAAAGAAGTCTGTCTCTTTAATGCATTCATATCATAGTTTTCTTGGTGTTTTTTATTTTACGATAAGAAAGGCCACCAAGTCAGGCCGCCATTGGCAATCTTACCGCCGCTGAAATACCGTGTCATTGTGTGCTAGTATTTGAAGATATTGCGGTTTTCCCTAAAATATTTATTACCTTACTTTTTTCTTCTTTTTACATTTCGGGCAAATTAAATTATTATGTAGCGAAATTTCGCAGCGAAATCCATATTTCCCTTTGTAAGCGACATTCATCTTTTTCCACCCACCTTCACGTGCACAAAAACCTGCGAAGAACGTCGTGGTCGTACCCACCGAATGTGTGGCCATAATTCATTACGTCGGTAATGCCACAAAAGTTTTCGCACATTTTAGCAAAGTCAATTTCCATACGTTTTAGTTTTCCGCCCCCCCTCTCTCGTTCTTTCGGTGTGACTTTTTTTATGTGTGTTATAAATTATATTAAACTGAAATTGTTTTGAAGACCGTTTCTTTTGGAATTATGATATGGAGGACATTTGGCCATCTGAATGACGATGTCGTCCGAATGCAAACAAATTTAACACGTTTCCTGAGTGTTTAACGCAAAAAGTTGGACAAAAAGCAAAGTTATGACCTAATAAGTTCGTAATACGGCAACAGTAAGCAAAACGTTTGTGAATGTTTCCACAGTGAACAGGACGTTGAAAATATTTTGTGGACTCTGATATATGAAACAAAAATAATTTATTTCTAAATTTTTATTGTTCTAGAGATACAAAAAAATAAGTTTTTTCCGAAATAATCAAAATATATCCATTCTGGGGACTTTTGCCGGGTTAGGTACGAACTTTAATTTAGTGAGACCAATCGAAGTTGTTAGATGTGTTCATACCACAACTTTCCGAAAACTGTATTCCGAAACGCACATGAGTACCTCACCTCAAGAAAATACTTTAATTTAATAGGGCCGGTTTTTCGCATTGCCGCAATTGTTTGTGTAAACTAAATTCGAGATCATTTATTATTTCTATTTCTTTGCATAAATAGAAATGTTTAAAAAGGTTTTTTTATATGTATTTATTGTCGGGTCTCTCCATTTTAAAAGTCTATTCGAGTCAGAACTACTTCAAGTTTTTGCAAATGCCAGTGCTGGTAGTTAAGTAGTTAAGAACAGAATACATCTACATTTCAAATGGAAAGTAACAATTCGACGCTTCGTTGTCCGTCTTCCTGCTCGTTCGGGAGAAAACTAACAAATGTTATGAGTAGTGGCATACCAACACTTAAGATTGGGGCCGCCCGATATTTCAGTCTGAAATTAGCATTAATAAATATTTCGATAAGTTTTAAGTTTTATAGAGAAGTCTTTTGCGTCACTCACCACCTTCTACGGCCACGCTTAAGTAAAACGAGATATTTTCCAATGCTGTCGTTGTTGGCATTCTGAATTCAGTTTCGAAGAGAAGACATGAAGACAGGCACGTATATTGTGTGATTTTATATTCGGCCATTAGTGTCTTTTCTCCATTTCTTGGTGGCGTTTGATTTAGTTGTTTGTTTCAATAATCGTCAATAATCAATATCGTGAAAATGTTCGTAGGTCAAAGATCGACTGGGTTATAATTAGAGGGAATGGAAATAAACCAAAGTAGATACAAGTGAAATGGAATATTTCGAATACAACTTGACCCTAATATCAAAACTGTCAGATGACATATCAACAACAAGATACAAGAGATGATGGGGGAAACTGTTTATTAAGTTTTTTTTATTTTTTATTTTTCTTAAAGAGTAATATTTTTTAGAATATTCTTAAATTTCTAATAATCAGCTGTAGCCGGGGAAAAGAAATAATCCGCATGTGAGCGACGTGGATGACGGTGTATTTACTAGTAACAGAGTAATCTCAAAGCGTTTGAAGCGCATGTTAAACTGTAGGTAGAAAAGTAGAAAAAATAAGTTTCCTGACTGTCCCATCGCAGAATGATGAGGGAAATACTTACGTACCGCATTGCCGTTGATAGCTATTGTCCATTCAACAGATGGGCCCATATCTTCCAATAGTCTATTGTAACCAAATGTGGTTATTTGGTTTGTAGAGAAGAGTGGATACAATTTAATAAATCTATTTCATTAAGCCTAGGTATCTAATTAGACGCTATTTTCCATTCTGGTAATCAGTTCCAATTTCATTAGTCTTAGTTATTAGTTTATCTAGAAAAATACAAATTTAACTGAGATCGGAATGAAATTAAAGTGTGGCTTCTAGAGTAAGTGGTGGAAATATCTAGACCAAAAAAAAGATAATTACTGGTAAATTTCAAAAATATCGGACAACAGATTACAATGTTTTCCAGACGGATATAATTAAATCAACTCGGCAATGATTCTGTGTCAATAGTTAAAACATATTTCTTGTGTAAACGTTTTATCAATAAATTATTTGAAAATATTAGGAAAAGTATAATTATAGACATAGACGCCTTTGAGTATTATTTTTACATTTTCTTTCGATAGCCTATAGCTGAATGTGAAATAAATTTAAAAATATGTAATCAAAAATCGAAACATTTATTTTTGATAAATGAAAATTCAATTATGTAATTGCTAAAGGATGAAGACTTTATGTTTCACATGAGCCAACACTTACCAAGTATGAATGTACGTTTAAATTCTATTCCGTCTAATCGGGATATTATTTAAGTAATTCAATTTTGATAAGCGTTGAATTACTTACCACAGACGATTGCTGCTGAACAAAGAAATATAAAAAAAAATCTGAGAGATTCTGACAAGATTACGAAGCGAATTGACAACATACATAAGAATTCCGTGACACCCGCTGGCTTCCAATACATACGTACATTCTATTCTACATACATTCGGGTTTCTACGAATATTATTTTTTTTTTTTGTTTAAAAAGAATACTTCTTGCTTGTCTAACAAGTAAAGACCGAAACTATAAAAAATGATCGCCCTTGTTGGGGAGGTTATGGAGTCTTTTATATATTTTATTCGTACCTTTCTTTCTGCATGTGCCAGCAATGCGAATGCAGGCTACAATAACACATCCCATCTTAATATATATTTACCCTCGACACTGATTCACTGATTCACTGACTCTGTCACGCAGTACGTAGGAATTTAAATAGGCATTCTATAATTCTATAATAAATAATAAAAAAAATAATATTTTTTTTTTGTACAGAAATTCTGTTTTCCCCAAATTTTTTTTACCAAAATTTTTTTTTCCAAAATTTTTTTTTTCCAAAAATTTTTTTTTTCAAAATTTTTTTTTTTACAAATTTTTTTTTTTACAAATTTTTTTTTTTCCAATTTTTTTTTTCCAACAAAAATTTTTTTTTTCAAGATATTTTTTTTTTCAAGAAATTTTTTTTTTTCAGGAAAATTTTTTTTACCAATATTTTTTTTTTCCAAAATTTTTTTTTTCCAAAATTTTTTTTTTTACAAATTTTTTTTTTTACAAATTTTTTTTTTTACAAAATTTTTTTTTTCCAATTTTTTTTTTTTCAACAAAATTTTTTTTTTCCACAATATTTTAATTTTTCAACGAAAATTTTTTTTTTCAAGAAATTTTTTTTTTCAAGAAATTTTTTTTTTTTCAGGAAAAAATTTTTTTTTCAGCAATTTTTTTTTTTTCAACAAAAATTTTTTTTTTTAAGAAAATTTTTTTTTTTCAACAAATTTTTTTTTTCCACAAAAATTTTTTTTTCAACAAAAATTTTTTTTTTAAGAAATTTTTTTTTTCAACAAAATTTTTTTTTTTTCAACAAAATTTTTTTTTCCACAAAATTTTTTTTTTTTCAACAAAATTTTTTTTCCATATTTCAACGGGCGCCATAGGCGCATTACAACTTACTAGTTAATATATATTAAGTTCTTTCCCAGATCTGATTTAAATAGATCTAAAAGTATTTATTTCGTCTACATATTTTCACTGGAAATTCTTAGCATACTTTTGGGCTCAAATTTAAGAAATCGATTCCATTAAGACTAAGTATCTAATAAGACTCTAGTTTCCAATCGGGTAACCAGTTCCAAGTCGATTGCCACATATATCACTTCAGCTTTTCTAATGAAGTCATTAAAAAACAATCTGTTTTGAATACTTCAGAAACACAAGAAACACTTCCCACAAATCATAATCTCACGTACAAATCATAATCCCCACGTACAAGGGGAAATTGTGAAAGGACACCATTACTTGACAAAATTGTTTATTGTCCCTTTAGCTTACACAAGTAATTCTCCCAATAGTATCACGGCTGAGAATGGGATGGTATTTTTATCATTACTGGCGTGGAAACATTTTGATTGTTACGCCACATTGAATTGAATTGGCGCATTTTCACACTGGCGGAGTACGGAGCGAGTCATCTGTTGTTGGAAGTCATTAAATTATCACACATTTAGCTTCAAACAATAGAGCAGGCAAATGAAGAAGTCAGTTGGTTAAAAGATTCCCAACGAAATCACAGAATCATTCACGCAATCATCAAGAAAAGCCCTATCCCACACAAGCAACCATTCATCTCCATGTCCGTAAAAAGGCAGACCGTCCACAACATCACACAGCACATGAAGTCTTCTTCTTGTTGATGTTGGTGTTGCTGCTGTTGTTGTTGTTGTTAGCAACCACTCACTCACCAATCCGCCCCCATTGTCATTCTTTGCAGCTTGGTCGCATTACAAGCTGAGAACATGGTTATTACATCACAATAATCCAATTCTCTCACTCTCTGGTGAGTGGGATGGTAAGCAAAACGATGGCAACAACAACGGCCACAGGGGTAGCAGTGGCAACAACAACAAATAGAGAGGAAAGGAATACATGATGTTTTTGAGGGCAACATATTGTGTGTTAACATTGTGGAACAAAAGGAAGGGCGGAACGGTAAATTATAGAACACTTATTGTCGCCATCCCCCACCTCTGGGATACAGCAACACACCGCACCGCACCACATCACTCACACACCGACTGTGTTGCATTCCTGCCAAAAGTCGTCCCGGCCAGTAAAGTTCAAGTGTTTTTTGCTTAAATTGTTTTTGTGTTGTCAGAGATGATAATGACGATAATAAAGCTATTGCTCTATTTGAGCACAGTGGGCCCACAACTATTAACGACTTTAAACTGGAACGATTATAGCGATCAAAAATATCTACGATTTTCTGAAGTATGGTGAACATCCGACAGTGTGATGTTCGACACCCTACTTCTGCTGTTGCCGACATTGAGTGCAAAAATCAAGGTGGACCTTGACAATTTTTAATCGGCTACAAAAAAAAAGTACTGATAATTTTTACAAATTTCTAGTTTCATTGAAAAGGTTGAACTTTGTCATTAAGGAATGGAACACAATATCATTCACATGACTAACACGACTGGCTCGGTCTTACCAATCAACCCAACTTTTCAGTACATTTTCGATTTTTTCGGGTCTTCAATGCTTCAGTTGTCTTTGGATGCTTTGCGTGACATTTATCCTCAATGGCTCCCCGCAGAAAAAAATCCAATCACAGCTTCGAGGCGGCCAATTGACATCACAATTTTATTCCGATTTTCAAAAACAATTCGCACAAATAGCATCGGATCCAGTAGAACGCTTCCTTTCTGCTGTGTATGGTGCTTAGTGACATCTGGGTTTCTCTCTATGTGTTTTGTTATGTAGAACAACATGTTTTCATTCGCTCTTGGTTTTAAAAACAGCTTAGAGTGAAAATGCATATCTAAGAAAAAAAACCTACTATAAAGAATAGGATGTCGATAGGGCTTGCTTCAATTTATTTGTATCCAATTACTTTGGAAGGCAACCTTTTAACAAGCATTTGTCCCACAGTACTTCTGTACATGGCTGGAGAAGATTATGACAGAACATCCAGTTCAATACTTCCACAACGATGCGAAGGACGGTTATGTTGATGTTGAAGATGGTGATGGCGATGGCGATTACGATGACGATGACTATGTTTTGTATCCTTTCCTGCTGTGCTGTTGTTATTGTATCATAAAATCCCAGCTTCTAATTTACAACTGAACTGCTGTTCATTCATCTCCTTTGTTGTAGTACCGTCCCGTTCCCCCATAACAGCAGCATCCGTACGTTCGGGCGAAAAAGGACATCAGAAACATGTTGCTTGTTGTTGTTGTTGGCTTAATATCGAATGTTGAATATTACTTGAGAAATCTTTCCAAGTGACGATAAATCATAAATGAAACATCAATTTCAGCTCTTGACCCCCGCTGGCATTACAACGCACTCACTTGCAAACACACACACACACACACACATGTCTGTGGGCTTTGCCAAAAGCAGCCCTACTCCTTCTTCTCCTCGTCATCCACCCCACAGTCTGTACTCTGTAAGGGCTCTGCGGATGATTGTCCTAATAGCTTTGCCCGTTGGATTTGGAATTGGTGGAAAACACTCACTTGGACATCGTTAGTGCTGAATGAAACCAATTGCTTCAGATTTTATTGGCTCAATTTTATGATTGTGTGATGTTATGCATCCTTCGCATATTATCCTTCGACCCTCACATATGTTTGGGCGAGTGTTATGCCAAACGGATGTTTCATAATTGTGGGAGATTTTCTTTTTCAATTGGCATAAAGCGATTCGAAATAAGTTCAATAAGAATTGTTTTCTTCCCTTTGCTCGTTGGTGCGTCTGTTTGTGTACTTTGCGTGGTCATTTTATTAAATCAATTTTGGGCAACGACAGATTTTCGCCAATATCGACTGAATTTGTTTGGACATGGACGACATGCCACCGCATGTGTCTTATGTGTCGATTAAGGTTGTTAAACAAAGTTTATCACCCAATGAGGTGAAAATCACATTAGCCACCAAAAGCAAGAAACGAAAATACTTTAAAGTGGGGTTCTGTTGACTGAAACTCGTGTACAGCAAACTTCAAATTAAAGCGAAACATAATTGGATTCGGTTTTAAGTTTAAAGGAAAAACTACAACAAAAAAACATCAAATTTAGAGAGAAAAAAACAAAAATTGAAACATTTAAACTTCTTGTGAAAATAAACAATTAAAATCCAAACTAATGTTTATTTACATATTTGGCTTGATTTTTGCAGTGACAAACACACCTACCGGGGCGCCTCAATTTAGAATATATTTTTCAAAATACATATTTTCAGTTTAAAGTCCTGTGAGTATACAGAAATTATGTCGTACAGAGCTCCTTGATTTGAGAGATCATCACCGCTTCTCACTTAATAAAACTGGTCGGTCGTTCATCTTGAACAGCTTAATAAATGATTTCCAAGCACCTCGGTCTTGTGTTGTGCTTATTCCGAAGTAGTCAGCTCGATCATTCACTTTATTTCGATGCTGACATTCTCAATTCTATTGATGCCGGATCCGAAAAATACAAGTTATCCTGCAATTGCCGGCCTTCACAATGAAGCCTCGACGTTTGACTGGCAGTTTTGGTCCTTGATCCCCATCAGACCCATCTTCGCCGATTTCTTCTCGATTCTGGCCAGTTCAGCACCAGTTATTTTTCCGACGATGTACACTTGCCAGAACAAATTGCGAAGACTATTGAAATAAAGCTACTCTTTTATCCAGTTACTTCATTAAAAACTTCCAATTCACCGGCAGAAGCGAACAATTTTATCATCAGTAAAGGAAAGATCCCAGAAATCAGCGATGGCATAAGAGAATCCTCCCTTGACTTGGGTATTTTTTATTTGAGGTGCCCTCGGTTTTTGAATTGCGGCCACACAGGGCTCAAGAAACAGTTTTTGTACTCACCTTCTGATCTTAAAACGCTTTCAGCTAAATCTTTATAAATTCCTTGAAAGCGGTTCATGCTGCACAAGTTCAGTTTTTATTAATGTCAGTTTCCTTGCTTTTGAATATGTACCAACAATTTTCAATGATGGAATCCCATGTTGCAATGGCAGCAATGTTGCTCCTACATGTTGTCTTTGTTCGTTGTCTTTGACGTCAAACTCTCCATTTGAATCACTTACGACAACATCTCTAACTTGAAGTCTCACCTTCTATTGCTTCTACCATCAAAGGGTGAGCTAATAGCCTCAGCTACAGCACTAGCAGCTTTTTTAATCTTGGAAATGGTTTCGTAAATTAAAACACATAATAATAAGTAAGGAAAAAGTTATTCCGCTCAAAAATCGAAATTTTCGGACGAAAAAAAGAAAATATAAAACTATTCAAAAATTAAACTCTGAATAGATGATTTTTTAACCTGTTAGAGCAAAATCTGTTCTAAATTCGAAGTTACGAAATAAAAATTAACTTTGATCTCAAATATTTCGTGTAAAAGATACAACTATTCAAGGCTATATCAAGACATTGATCGATATGATCCAATATCGCCCCAGTTCGTTGTTGGTCGGATATAATAACCTACATCTGAGTCACCCAGAGATGCAGCAAACGACCTCTTTCTTCTTGCCTTAAATATTTCAATAGCGGGCTGGGTAAGTGTGTCCTTATTTCCCGCCCATTGTATTTAGGGAGCATTGCCGACATTTGGCTACTAAAGGACTCTACTCTCTATTTGCAAATAAGATCAACTCATGTGTCCTTAAACTGAAATTCATTTGAACCCATTGCAACACAATGAACAAAGTTCAGCTAATTATCCAAATGTTCTATAATTTCAAAATTTATTATCTTTCTAATAGGACTGTGATAATTTCCAAACTTTTTGGAATTTTTAATTTTATTTGCATTTAAATTGTGATAGCGAAAGAGAAACAACACAAGTGTATTTAATTGTCAATAATAATAAAAAAAAAAAAGGAAAATCTCCTTTAATCAAAATAATTTTCACACTTCATATTCACATTATCTCCAAATGGTTGAAAATAAAACGAAAGGCAAGAGAGGCAAACTGACGATGATTCCAGGGCAACTCACGCTCTCCCCGCCACCCCCTGGGCAACTGTTCACAGCAGTTCAGAAGGATGGTACGCGAGCGAGTGAGTGTGTAGTGTCAACACTTTTTGACATAATGGGACGACAAAACTTTTTGCTTCGTTTTTATTTTCCTCATCTTTTTGAACTTTGTTCTTTAATTAAAACTGTTTTGCCGTTAGTACGTTTGTTGTTCTCTAAGCAAATGAAAACAAAACGTTCGGGGCCAAAGTAAGAAATAAAAATAAACATAATTATCCGAAATATGGAGCAGGAGCCAGGTCCAGTGGAGTGAGTCGGTCGGTCGGTGCTACGGGGGAGTTAATGAGCGGGGAAGGAAGGGAAAATTGTGGCGACGGCAGTGGTTTGATAAAAGTTAAGAATTCTTTTTTTTTTGTTTTTTTTTGGGAGAAAAAACTTGTTTTGATATTCGAGACGTTTGCCGAGAACATTAAAATTAACGAAATTATGAAAGTCATAAATTTGAGAGTGAAGGCGACAAACAGAAAGAGTCCCACCAGATCAAGGACAATGCCGAAGTTGTTTAAACGAACGTACAGGAGCAGGACAACAGCTGGAAGTGGTGGCGGTGACGGTCTCGGTGTCGGTGGCAGGAGTAACACTGAGTGCGTGATTACAAAAGTTAATTGGTTCATGAATTATTTTCGTGAGATACAAAAGTTTCTTGCTTTCACTGCCAGATTGTGCGAATAATTTTTTTCCACATTTACTTTGAGATGGAGGTTTTGTAAAGAAAAGTTTTTCGGATTGCGAAGAGTTTGGGTTCTTAATATCTGCATTTTATTGAAGTGCTTGTGTATTATTGAAACTGCCAACTAAGATAAGACTCTTTCGAATATTACAGGTACAAACCCGGATAAGAACATTGGACACAAGTCGGCGGCGGTTTCGTTTCGTTATTCGAGTTGAATTAAAGCCATTGGCAGCCGGTATTATCCTTACGACGCCCTCAACCTTCTTTTTCAATTACTCCTTCAAAAATACATACATCACATCATAAATGTCTCTCTCTCTCTCCTTTTTTACCGTGTGCCCGTAATCGCGGCACCGATCGCCCATCACATCACCTGAAATTTACCCCCTTAGTTAAGATGCTTACAGTCTCAGTCATTCTCCGATCTTCAATATATGGATTTTTTCGGCGAACGGACCACTTTTTAACAATTAAACTCCACTTGGCAAAGTTTCTTGATATTTATCAAGTTCTTTATTGATTTCCGTAATTTCAAGAGGAAGCAACATGATCCTTTAAACAGAAACCTTCTAAAACAAAGCCAAAGAGTAGATGCTTTCGTTCTTCTCCTTAATGCAGTTACAGTTACTAAACAATAATAAAGATTTCGAAAGCTTCAGGTCGCCAAATGACCTGATTGTCGTCATAGAACCCGAAAATGAGACGGAATGTTAATCATACGCCAACTCATCCGCTCCATCGTTGCTATTTATGAAATCAACTACAATATTAATTTATTTAATTATTTTTTTGTAAATAATTAGCTGATAATGGTTCTCTGTGATCACTTTCCATTTGCCAGTGGGTGGAACAGTTGTCAAGATGAACACAGGATTATTGTCAATACGACCCATGACTACATCGGGCCTCCATAACCACATGAGATCCTCCAGGGATCAATAAAACCTTATAGTTTGGTTCATGGTGCAAACTGTTTGTACGTCCGGAATAATTTTGAGATCTCACATGAATTTGTTAGAAATCCATGAATTTTATGAGAATTATTTCAAATTGGAAAACGGCTCACCCTCTTTCGTTGTTAACCACTGACATCCTCCAATGTTATAATCCTTTTCTTTTGTTTTCTAATGGGCGATATAAATTGTGATCGGTATTCAGACCGGAAAATCGGTGTATAGAAAATTAAGCAATGTCTTTAACTTGCATCGAATATTTATTTTGGTTGTTCCACGTTTTGCCCATACAATTTAAAGTCCTCCCAACAAGTTCACTCTCCTGCAAATGATAGCCGTAAAAGGGTTGCTCTTTTAACATTGTTGTATTCTCTGTCGCCGGTAATGATAAAAATCTTTCAATCTCTTTGCAGCGTTTTTTTCCCTGTGATTTTAAATGTTTGCACAAGTTATCCATACGATTGGTATTCGAATTGATTTTAAATTTAATGTGTTCGTGTGTTATCCTTGGCCCAAGCACGTGTATAATGGCTGGTCATTTACCTTTTCAAATGTGATAATCTCGCTGCAATGGATCCGTTTCCTTTTTAACCGCTTATCTCAATTTCACTTAACATTAGTTTAAACTGTTTTTCTAAAATATTCTTTTACATTTTTCACTTGCCACTGTTGTGTTTGTTATTCCCCAAAGATTACTCAGACACACCCACACACACACACACACACAGAATCACCTAACATGTGATGGTTGAATGTTGCTCCGCTTTGTTTCCTTCTCAGAGAATCGAAAAAAAGGATTCTAAAATTCATTGAATGTTTTTTGTTATTATTTTTTCTTCTTTTTTTGTTGCCAACATTCATCGTGTAATTGCATCCACCAACTCCCGACTTAGATAAGTACGAGTGGCACGAGGAAGTTCAATTGCAAGTTGTTGTGAGGGTTTTCTTATCCTCCGCCCCCCACATTGTGCCTCCGCCATTTTGGCGCTTTCAAAGTTTGCCTTGCCAGCGGAAATTGTATTTTATTGCTTTTATACCGGTCTGGTCGATGTTCAGCTTTTATTTTTGGGAACAAAATCAAAGTTGCCCTCAATGTAATTCGCTTATTGTGTTGTTGTTTTCCGCTGGTGTTGGAGTCGGCATATCTATCGAATACATTGGCCTTTATGTTCGTCACGTGATCTATTAGGTTTTTACCCCTTTTGAAATATCGTCGGGCTAACAGGAGAAGGTAAGGTGTGTTTGTTCCTTCCTTTGCATTTTAATGTGTATTAACTTTATGTGATTATTGCAATTTTCTTTCGGTTCATTGTCAATTTCAGTTCAATGGAAGACAGTGCAATTGTAGCTGCTCATGGCAGTAATTGATGTCTTACCCCAAAAAAAAGCACAACTTTATGTTCGTTCGTTGTATTTCATACCTTCATTCATCGTCTCCTTCGAGCGATATCTTTGACACGAATGTAATCAATTGTTTTCCTGCCACTTTTACACTTGTTCTTCTTTTTTTGCAATTTCCTGAGCTGGAATAATTCAGAAAACTTTTCACATTCAATTGAAAATATTGGAAGATGTTAAATATTTCTTTTTTGCAGGAGAATGTTGGTAAACTTGAACGTTTTTTAAAAGAAAACGTTATTTGAGCCATGGCCTGCAAAGAAGCACTTCTGGAAGTGATAGTTACTCGGAAATTTATTATAGATAATCAACTTTTAAGTAATTAGGAGGACAACTTGCATTCTCAAAGGTACTCAATGCTACGAATTATTTCAGAGTAAAGTCTATTATCTTCTACCGATATTACTCGATAAAAGAAATTGATTATGTTTGCCATAAAAAGATTTAGGAACGCAAGTTATGCAAAGTATGACGAACAAAATTAATATCCCATACATACTTTTTATATTGTTTTAATGGAAAATTGATTTTCATTTAAAATTTTTTTCAAATTTAAAATTATTTTTCGATGAATATCATATTTTTATTTAATTAATTGTATGTCAATACCGTACACACTGATTTGAGAGATTATAATAAAATTTCACGTTTTTACGAATACAAGTTTTGGTCAACATTTTTCACTTTGCCTCCATCTACATGGAAAAACGGAACCTTGTTAAATACGTCCAATCATGCACAATTGTTTCGAGAAATTATTTCGGTTTGTGTCTCCACTATAACACATTATTAACCAGTGTTACCAATTTCCCTATTGTATTTGGATTACCCACTATATATTGCCCTATTTAATTTCCCCGTTTAAAAAAAATCCTCATCGGTGTATGTCTTTGCTGAAATCCACTATTACATTTAACACGTTTTCACACCACAACATGGTGACTCGGAGACTTCAAAATAAACACAAGATGATGGTGAATTATTTATTTGACAAATGAAATTTCGACGGTGGATTATTCCGATACTTTAACAATTTGAGTGGAGAATCATTTATTTATTTATAAAAATTTAAAAAACAAAATTTCTTAAAAACTTATTTACGGTGGTAAATGTCTCTTCTAATTGTGGAACGAATAAATCGTCGAAGGAACATTTAAGAAATTAAATGTTCGAGAGCGATGTATATGTGTAGATTTAGATACATATGTATGTACAGGGTTCTCCAATAAGAGGTGTTATTTTGGTATTCAAAGAAAAATGTAATTTTTTGGAAATATTATTTCATAATAAAGAGGAAGGTATGCGGTTAATAATGAAAAACAAGGCAAATGGTCGCACGACCACGCTTACAGGACCATATTCTTTTCATGCAATTTTTCATAACCAAATCGCAAAGTGGCTGCCCTATGTCCTCGACAGCCTCACGAATTCTATCCTTGAGGTCTTGAATCGAAGTTGGGCTGTTGGCGTAGACCTTATCTTTCACGTGACCCCAAAAGGAAGAAGTCGCACGGTGTTAAATCACAAGATCTCGGTGGCCAATTGTGATCACCTCTTCGAGAGAAACCTTTCGTCCGGAAACCTTTTAGTTTTGCGAACTGTGACTGCAAGATTTTCACCATGTGAATTTTAGTGAATTTTAATCATTTCAATGCGTTGTTGAGGCGTGTATCGTTCCATTTTTAGTAATGGCGTAGTTTCTACTTGTCAAACGTCAAAGAATAAAAGCTTCAACAGTGACAGCTACCGAAATACCGGGTGATTCAAAATAACACCTCTTGTTGGAGAACCCTGTATATTGTAGGTTATTTCATTTGCTGCACATAATATTTCACTTTCTGCGAAATAAACAACCGATCATTTATCTCAAAAAATGTAATTTTTCTTTGAATACGAAAATAACACCTCTTGTTGGAGAACCCTTTAGAATAGTTTAAATAAAGTACTGTTAAAAAAATTATTTTGATTACTGGACGATCGTCCGTAACATTCAAGAAAGTGATTTTTATATGCCTCTGTCTCGTATAACTTACAAAAAAACTACAACAATTTTGTTTTCAGTGGATTCGGTGTAAATATTGATGTCTCCTTTTTATGGACATCGGAAATACAAATTGCTTCTGACGAACTCATCGCTTCAGAGTAAATCGATCTCATAGTTATGCATTACAGGTTAGTGAAGTTTTGTACAAATCAGTTGTCAGATTTATAACATATTTAACTTTTTATTTAAATCGAATGGACTGAACTTGTGAAATAGGAATGCTGACACTCCGTCTCGGCATTTATTTCAGTATTTTGTCAATCACAACAATACGTTAATTACTCATATTTATCTTGAGATAGATAATATTTCCATTGTTTGCAGGATCTAAAAATAATAAGAGCTGTGCTTTATCAAGTTCCATTGCATTTCGATCGTCGCGTTATGCATGTTCGCTATGACTGTGTAAATAATGCCGAGGCAACTTTGTATAATTTTATTTAAAATCGTATAAAATAATTATTTCTCTTTTTAATCGGGGTCCCCCTCTCACCACAAAAAAATCGACCTCTCTAATTAATACTTAACATAAAGAGAATAAACTGTAATTGGACATTAGCTGGAATGACAAATTTGTATACATTTGGATTCACTTTTGGCCGTAATATGAATGGTAATTGGATGGTTTTAACCCGGAAATTTCCGGGGAAAATACACGATTTTTACTTCCTGAATCATTCCTGAACTAGTTGGCCTTATTACATTTAAATTGTAAAGAATTTTGTTTTTCAAATGAACATGATTTTGTTTTTTAATTTCTTTTTTTTTAAGAGTATTTTTTCATAAAGAATATCAAAAAAAAAATCCCAATTGCCGGGAGTTGGAAATGGTCAGGAAATTTAAAACCTTAATGGTGATGCGTTCCAACCTAAACAATCGCGACGTCGTTTGCGCTGACATTTTGAATGAACGCATTTAATTTAGTTGGGTTTCGGAAATGATAAGTTGTAATCAGTTGTAACATTCCCCAAGGTCGCCGGCGCGATGGAAAATTTGACAAACAAACTTAAACTCGCCAGTATAACTGCACTTAAAAAAAACAATCTGACAAACAGTAAGCTTATAATTTTTTTTTTTTTTAAATCTTAAACTTAGTTTGTAAGAGTGAAATCTGGAGATCAACCGTCATTCATTTTTTGGGCAGTTACAATGACAATGATTTTCATCGATACTTTCGCCTTAAGCGCCCCGGTAGGCGAGTTGGTAGCGTGCTTGCCTATCAGCGTGGGGGTTGTGGGTTCGATTCCCACCAGAGGCTTTGGTCTGTCGCTGCAAAAATCAAGCCAAATAGTCTTTGTCACTCGGTTTATCCTTGGACCCAAAATTAGAATATAAATTTACTTTGTATTGTAATTAATAAATAAATAAATAATAAATAAATAATACTTTCGCCTTCTCCGAAGAAAAATAACACATCGCACATCGAGTGTATGTAATTTTCACCCGCTATGCCGCGGACAAACTTCATTGACAAGCGGCGTATGAGTGGGAATATATGCAAGTGGGTTCGCGGATCAAATTTTAATATATCTCCCATCTGTCCCAATTTGAGGTCCTGCCGCACTAAAGGCCACATATTAGTTCCGATTTCGACTACATTTCCAGCAGTCTGTTCATTTTGATCATTGGCCAACCCTGGTCCATATTTTCATATGACCCAACAACCGAAGTATGAACAGTTGGTCTAGGTTTTAATTTGTTTGAACTTCATACTGCGAGCATTTGGGCAATCTGTTTGTGAAACTGAAAACGTTTCTCAGAGGAAATCCAAATTCACACATGAAGAACGTAATCGAATTTCAGAACACAAAAGTAATAAGTAGATCCCTTTCAACGACACCCTACACTATATCGTATGAATTTAAATAATTGTCTATATTTGAAAGAAGACAGATTACACCACCAGTCACATACGTTCAATTGGGTTCTTTTTTATAATAATAATAATTGTCAAATGTATTTCGATATTCCGGTAGCAGAAATTGATCATGTGAGAAGCACAGACACACACACACACACACAACATACTCTGGGCGGATGTCGATGTCACATCGAAATTAAAGATTTCAACAAAATACGACTTACGTGACCGATAGGGCAACCGTGTTTAAGCGCAGTTTAAATACAAGTAGCCACTATTACGGTATAAATAATAAAGTATAACTAACTAATAGCAAACTCTAGGATATCTTCGATATTTCGGAAATTCTGAAAAATTCTTTATCGTACATCAGCTACCAGGGGACTCTGTTCCCATCGATACACCCCAACAGAAATTACAGTTAACAATCAAAATTATTGTTAATTTACATATGTATTTTTACAAAGTTGGTTGAAATATTCTCAGGCACTTGAGCGTGCAACACGTAACATCCTGTTGCGTTCTTATCAGAATGAGGTTAAGCCGCCGTCAATTCCTTTAAAGATTCCACACACCCCAAGTGTCTAGCAACGTCAACGGCTGCAGTGGCACATACCGACATGCCCGGCCACTATCAAGTCGGTGTTTTATTGGTGGACACCAGAATTGTCGTTGCCGAATAAAATCAAATAAATTTCGTGTATTACATCAACAGCAACAGCAACAACAACGTCCACAAGACGTTTATTTCCAATTTTTCCAAGAACCATAACTTTAAATAATTGTCAACAATTTGTTGAACTGTGTGTATTTATGAAGCGTACTTTCCATTACCGACAACAAAAACAACAACAACAAAAATAAATTAAATATTCATCTTGACACCTCCCCTTTGGAAGCGACATTAGAAGGTCCGCTTAATAAATCATTAACGCTGTGGTCGTGGTCGTGGGCCCAAATCACCCACCCATTCCCTCGGCCGCTACACTGCTGACTAATTTCTAATGGCTTCATTCTTTGACAGCAACAAAATTGGAAAAATCACAAACTGCATTCGGGTCTGTGTCTGTCTGTCCATGTGCCCGATGCATTTGTGTGTCTATCCCCCTGTCTGCCTGACGAATGGAAATTTCTGGCAATAACTTTGTGATGGAGCGGGAATAATTTCGTATTCACATGCCAATCCGGGCTTGGAGTTATTTTTATGAGAAGTCGTAGGTCTTAAATTTCGTCTTGGTTTTCTTCTGCGCCTGTTGGTTGGTGAGGAATTTTAAATGGATTTTGTTTCTAGATCCGGGAGTTTTTGTTCTTTTTTTATATATTTTTATTTGGTTTGTTGAAATTTTCAATCGTTTAGGAAATTTATCATTTCTTCGTGTTCCTACTTTCTTATGACACATGTTTGAAACGTAAGTACACTGTAAAAAATTAAAAAAAAAACCCAGAGTCGCATCAGATTCTATGGTAAATATATATATTGTTTAAGAGAATATCTTTGTATATCTAGCGAATGTGCCTCCATCACCAAAAACAGAGAGCTGTGACAAATAATTACCTTCTCAAGGTAATCTTTTATTTTGAAAACCATCTCCGGAAATTTATGTACAGGGTTCTCCAACAAGAGGTGTTATTTCGGGATTCAAAGAAAAATGAAATTTTTTGAAATAAATGATCGGATGTTTATTTTATAATAAAGAAGAAGGTATGCCGTTCATAATGAAAAACAAGCCAAATGGCCACCACGACCACGCTTACAGGACCATATCCTTTTCATGAAAATATCCATAACCAAATCGTAAAGATTCTGCCCTATGTTCTCGATAGCCTCACGAATTCTATCTTTGAGGTATTGGCTGGCTGTTGGCGTAATCCGTATCTTTCACGTGGCCCCAAAGGAAGAAGTCGCAAGGTGTTAAATCACAAGATCTCGGTGGCCAATTGTGATCACCTCTGCGAGAGATAACACAGTCCGGAAACTTTTTAGTTTTGAGAACTGTGACTGCAAGATTTTCACCATTTTTGTAGAGAATTTTAATAATTTCAATGCGTTGCTGAAGCGTGTATCGCTCCGTTTTTAGTAATGGCGTAGTTTCTACTTATCAAATGTTAAAGAATAAAAGCTTCAAAAGTGACAGCTACCGAAATACCGGGTGATTCAAAATAACACCTCTTGTTGGAGAACCCTGTATATACAAACTACGCAGATTCTGTTTGAAATTTTAACCTTTTTCGGTAGTCAAACTGAATCAAGGCCAGTTGGTAACCCTATCCCATTCTTGATTTATGATTGTAGACAGATTGCACAAGAAAATAGCCTTTATTTGGTTCTCGGACCTCGAAGGTATTCACCAATTCGTCCTGCCTCAGTGTCCAATAACATTTCTCGCAGTGCATTGCATGAACCGCATTTGTGTGTATCGTCGTTAACAAGTGCATTGACTTACTATCACGTAATGGTCTACCCCCTTTACACTTATGTGCATGTGTGTGCGTGTGTGTATGTTCGTACAAGTCCAATTCTCACATAGCAGCGACATTGCATAGAACGCACGAAATTACGATATGAAATTTGTCAAGTACACAACAAACGCATGTTTTTGTTGCTGTTTCGTTGTTGATTTGTTGAATGTTTATTACTCCTTCTCTTCTTGCTGTTCTTCGGCTGTCGTTGTTGTTGTTGTTGTTTTGTAGCGGTTAAATTAATTCTTATGCCCACCAATACCACCATTACAAAGCTCACGGGCAGCACAGCAACACCAGCAACAATTGCCCCGCAATTGAACATTGAAGTCGTTATTGCTGCGATCGCGATTGTACTGGGGAATGGGGAGCGACAGGGAATGGAGCATAGTGATGGTGGTGGGTGACAAAGTGCCGGTAGGGGATTGGTGGTGTGTGGTAAATATTCGTAATACGCGTATTCCTCACATCAAGTGAAATGCTCGTAAACATTTTGTTAAATGTGTTCATTTGCATTACACATCAACGGGCAACAACAACATCAACAACCACACCACCAACAACCACTGACTGCACCAGCAACAGCAACATGTGCATACAAATTATGATCGGTGAGACCAGCTCGTTGCTTCATTCGGTTTTGATACACACTCGTAATACCCCATCCATCCAATTCCTTCACGTGCATCATGTTCTCCAAGCACAAATCACCGCACCGCACCGCCCCGCACCGTGGCACGGTAGTACGCGATCACTAAACCCAAGTACTGCGCCTGCGCATTGCATACGGAGTGGTCGTTCTAAAAGGTTTTCAAACATATCTCCCTTCCCTTGCCCTTCGTTCGAGCAATTTTCTTGATCATCTTGCGGTTCTGTTGTTGTTGTTGCTGTTATTGGCCGTCTCGAGTTTTGAGCCGCGACCAGAGCCAATCCCTAATGAAAGTATCGATAAATTGATTGTAATGAAGAATAACAAGTGTAGGTGCAATGTCCGTTTGTTTAAAAAAAAACAATACCGAAGTTTGTTTGCATGTCCGTCCATTATGCGAGGGGTGGTTGGCAAAAGTCGGGTGAAAAAGTTTGTGCAAAAACAACATGAGCATACCCAACATACTCTGGCTGAGGCTATTGCCCATCCTGAGCTGTGACTATGCAGACTTATAATCTCAGAACACCATGTATGTCACGAAAACGCGGCATGGAACAAACTAAAATCCGCCTGATACAGTGTGGTCGGTCCAGCATCCAACAGTATCAAGTCATATCTGTATAGTATTTGTTATTCAAATATATTTCGTCCGCTTCGAATGTCACAATTGTAAACCTTCACAAATTGTCAATCGGCCAGGCGGCTCTAAGTAATGTTTTCCTTTTCAGGGCTAAAATTACAAGATGAAGATTCAAGATTCAAGATTTGATTTATTGAGACTTATATAAGAATTTAAAGATAACAAGGTAATATGAATTGAATTATTGTTGTGTTTTCCAAATTAAATTCGTAATTGCTGTGAGAACGTAATTTTTAGTGTTTTCATTTCGAAACAAGTCTGGGCAAATAATTTGTCAAAACAATAATTACTCGAGAATTGAAATTACATTTCAAAGCCGTTAAACTGATATTTGTTCGAGTAGGAAAGGTTCGCTAATTTCCCCCACATCACAGGGCGCCCTCGTACAATTCCTTGTAAATCCGTCAGCCTTAGAGGTTGTTTACATACAATCGGGCACCGTGGTTGGCAGTGTCCACATTTCTCCCTAATCGAATCGGCATTTGATAGTAGTGTCATCGGCGATTAAAGGCCAAGCGTCTTAGTTTCTCCTCTTTTTCGCTTGTCGTTTTATTTTCTTTTTGTTATTATTATCAAGTTTTGTTTACCTTTAATCATTAACTGTCATCGTCTGCTGTCATCCACATACAGCGAGTGCGGTGCTGGTGCTGGTGCACCACAGCAGTATTGACGTTGTACGGCGGCTGTCATTTGCTGGAAGAGTTCTTGTGTACACGATGGTTGACCCAAACGATCGCGATTGGACTTGTTGAGAATCGGAATTTCTATTCCATACAAATCCACAACGTTTGTATGTCATTTGTTGGTATTTAATCCATTGCCGTTGGTTGGCACAACCACCAGCACAAGAGAGAAAGAAGAAGGTTGGGTTCTGGCAAAGTTCTTCAGGTGTACGTAGGCGCGCGTGTGTGTGTGTGTTGTTTATGTAAATTTGAATTGTTTTTCTTATTTCACGGCGTGTGTGCCTGGAATCCATAATCGGTGCAACGGCTCAAATTATGGGAATTTCGAACGCCACTTGATATTCGTAAGTGAGCAGCGGCTGACTAGTGAGTGTGTCCAATGAGTGGAGGTGGATTGTCGCGTTTTATTTTCCTATACGCCTTTCCAAGACGACCGGCCACAACTTTTCACATTGAATCCTTTTATTACGTATTGTTTCAGCACAGACGTATCGAACGACCGATGTCGATGTCGCCTCGGCGATGTCGTCATCTTGGGGACGCCTCGAGTACACGGAAGTCGCTACTCGCCCGTCATTTCGGTTCGGAATCTTTGTTTGTGTCTTGTAATTGTTTATTTAAATATTTACATGCATTCCTCCAGCGGTGGTTCTGCTTAAACAGGAAATGTCATAAGGGGAAGAATTCAGCGAAAGGAAGAAGTCAACATGAAATTCTCAAGAAATTACTCGTCTGCAAAAAAAAAAAAACAATTAACGTGCAAAACAAAAAATACGGAAGCGGACATGTGTTCAGCAAGAAAATTGTAAATAATTTGTTGCGGAATGTACGATTTTCTGAATTTGAAAATCATAAATCAATAAATGCGAAAATAGAAATAAAGCCCCTCCCACCAAATTTGATTACTGCAAAAGATATGTATTCTGTGGTGGATCACCTGTACAGCGCAGACTGTAGGTCTATTTCAGTAATTGCGCGCTATTCTTCCCTTGTCTACCGATTTATCACCGGACCAAAATAGTCTCATTCGAAACTCGAGAAACAGAAATTATAGAAAAGTTCGTTTCCGTTTTTTGCATCTCTTCATTTCCATCGCCTGTTTGTTGGCAACACTTCCGAGTATTCGTACATATATCATTTTAATAGCTTCCCTTTTGAGAGGACAGAAGTTTTAAGATTTATTCGAAAACTCTTAGCGCATTAAATATTGGCTCCATTGCTCCTGCCCTTTCTCTCTCTATCTCCCTCCCTCTCTGCACCATTTTGACCTTTCTGTTTGTGTCGGCCTACGATCATTAGTTATTGTGTTTGTCCAACAACAACAGAACCGAACACTACAGAGATAGCACGCCTCCACATTGCGGTGATTTGGTGCATAGTTGTCATTCGATGACATCTTCGTGCGCTATGTGTGCGTTTGTGTTGTTGTATAAATGTGAATGTTTTAGTTTGTTTGGAATCTAATTTACGCTCAGGACAATGATTTCCTGTCGAAGGAACGTTTAAACTTCCGTCATTTCCGGCCGACTCAAAAGACTATTAATACTTGTTTTAATAGGATGAAAGAACACCCAGCGACCCATTCCATGCATCCGTCCATCCGCATCCAACCACCCATCCATTTGTACCTTATAATGTAATGTCTTTAAATCAAACATCCAGAGAATAACACCAGAAGAAGAGGAACGAAACACATCACACACAAACACACACGCCCGTACAAATGTCTACCATTTATTTAGGCCTACTCAGAGCAGTGGCGATGTCTGTGTTGCACGGTGTTTACCGAGTTGTATGGTGGCATGAATTTTATAAACTTACATACATTTTGACATCCTTTATGCCATTAACATCCAACTTCCTTGGGAGCACATCAACACACACATACACACAGTCACACAGTTGCCCACCACCCACTTTCGCTAGGACAGAATGTGTTAAGTTGCAAATGGGTTTCGAGACTTGTGCTGGCGTTGCTGTCATCGGTACGTACTTGCGTTACTTTGCTCAGCTGTAGCTGTAGCTGTGGATGTTAGTGTTGTTGCTGTGTGTGTTGCTTCCTTGCTTGAGGGCTTTTGAATGCTGCCGCTTCCTTGAAAATGTTCAACTTCCTGTTTCCGGGATATACTCTCAACTTGTTGTTGTATGTGTAATGTTCGCATTTTCGAGGACATTTTCAGGAAATAAAGTACGTCGCCCTGTGATTTTTCAGCTTTAGATTTTCATTTATACAACATCCACATCTTCATCATCCAACCGCCCGCACATTGCCCACTACCACCAGCCATCGCCTACCGTACACCGCCCACCAATCCTATATCCATTCAGCCTTCCAACCGCCCAAACACACCCACACACACAGACACACCGATAAAGCAACAGCCAAGCAACATCAACAGTTTAACATCCTCTTTTTCCTGTGTTGTGCCTCCTGCTGACAGTTCCTGTCTGTAATGCTTTGTGCGGTGCTCTGCTGTACGAGGAACTGTAGGAAAGTTTATACAGTTTGTTTCATTCATTTCATTTGCAGAGAGATGGCTTTTGTGATTTGTATAAGTGTATGTGTGTGTCTGTGTCTGTGAGTATCACTGAGGCATTCACTTCCTCTGTTTTCAGCAAACTTTCCAACATCCTCCCCTACCTTCTCGACCCCACATGTTTCCGATGTGTTCCGTTCCGAGGGTAAACATCACTCGTTGGTTTACTCTGCCACTGGTTGTTGGTATTTTGGTCCATCCAGGCCGACATCGATGTCGATGGCGATGGCGATGTCTCAGAACAAACATCAGTTCGGTTGGAAGCAATTCAACTTTGGTTTCATTTCTTTACAATTTTATCGTTGTGTCACACTTCCATCATTATCTGTTGTCGTACTGCCTGCTTGCCGTGGTCTCAACGGAGTGCAAGTGCCGGTGACAGTCCCTAGTCCGTAGTGGCAGAGTAGGACTTGGTCGTTTACTGTTACCGACACACACACACACACACACAGGCACATTAACACTATAGCAGATAGACACTCGTGTTTTCCTTTTGTTAAGCACCAAAGTTGAACATCATTTCCGCAATAACCTCCAGCTTCATCATTGACATTTTTGTTTGCTCGGCTCGGACTTATCATGTCGACCATGGAAATGTGGAAAAGATAAAATACAAAAACGAGTTCAGCATTCGTCAGTTATCAGTTATCCTGTCGAAATGACATTCGGTTGGATCGTATCAGATATCTCTGATATTGTAGTCATGTAGTACAACAGATAGGAAGGACAATTTGTACGGACTTCCATCCCAGTAGTATTGCCAGCTGTTTCCTCGATATCCTAAAAATAGATTGTGCAAACTAGCTGCTGCTGTGGAAGGCCGTGGTGTGGTAGGTAGTGTGTGCCACTAGCACACAGAAGAACCCGAGTTCGAAACCGGGTAAGACCATCAAACATTTTTCAGCGGCTGTTTCCACCAATGTTGGCGACCTTACGAGTAAGAGAGCAATCTCTAAGCCATGTAAAACTTCTCTGGAAAAGCATTAGCCGTTCGGAGCCCCGGTCAGTGAGTAGACAAATTATATCGTACACAGCTCACTGATTCGTCTGTTCCTTCATGGAATATTAAGGGAAATAAGCAAGCTGCTGCATACACCCTATTATCGGAGAAACCACGGTGTAACATCACATAATGTTATGCAAATCTAGATAAATGTGGAAAACACATTTCTGGATTTAGAAATCCTTTGGATACCTTTGCTTAAAACAATGGATGAGCTTGGAACCAACGTCGTTTGAGAATATTAATGATTTCCCATTACCAACACCTTTATAAATTTCATTAAATTTCCGAATAATGCAAGTAGCTAGTGAAAGATCTTAAAGACCATTATAAGTTTTTGTTTCCTTCATCCTGCCACAACTGTCACACTAGAGAAGACGACAGGAAATGTTGGCATTTTTCACCTACAACGAATTATTTGTTGCTTACAAAAGAACATCCATTACCGTTTCCATTTGTTCATACGTATTAGGGACCAAGACACAACTAATTGAATTTCTCACCGAATTTGTTCCTGAGAACCAGCAACATTCCGTCCCAGACCTGAGGACGAGGTAACCACCGTACGAACGAATACATAAAACAATGGGAAAGTTTCAAAAATTCCGAGACAAGATGTTACATAAATCTGGTCATATCGAATCCTGCAATGTGTGTGATCCTTTATCCTGTGTGGAACACCATCTACATCAGCCGAACGAACGAAACACGTTGCACAACCAATCCATGTTGTTGTTCGTTTTTTTTTCTTTGCTATCATGAAAGACGGAATGGATACCACAAAAAGAACGAAACGTATATAAAGAAGCAACAAATATCAAGTCAATTGAAGCGCCTTTGTCGCTGTCATTGACACCTGAGGGTCTCAAATTCATTTCGTTTCATTGTTCGTGCATGATTTAATGCTACGTTCGCTCCACGTCCGTCCGCCCGCCCGTTCACTCGGATTGATCGTTGTTGTCAATGCTTCCTTAATATTGGGAACAGAAAAAAGCGACAATATTAAGTATGAGTGAGTGTGTGTTTTTGAATATCCGAAAGAAAAATGCCAAGGGTGTCGGGCACATGCACTCATAAAGGGCAACAACAAATACCCGAAGACATTAAGAGCACAAAAACAGCAGGTCCTTTTCCGAGCTCTTGAAAGGAAAGTGGAAACCGTGGGAACACATTAGATGCACATGTGCACCAACAAGCAACCACCACATCCACTCATGAGTGCCGCATGTATGCGTGTGAGTGTATACGTATCTCTGAGATTGTGCGTGTATAGATCACAAAGTGGCTGTTGTTGTGGCAGCCTGTTCTGCAATTTGAAGGACTCTCATCGTATGGTGCCTGCCTACGGATTAAGACTGATCAACTGAAAAGGAATACTCCTCAATCAATTGCCGTTTCTGGCTGTGCTCTGCAAGTGTTTTAGTGCCCGGGCTCTTAAGAGGGATGAATGCACATTATTAAATCTCGGTGACTAAGGAAAAGTGCCTGTAGTCCCACTGATCGTGTACACAAAGGATCTTAAAACAATAGCAACGACAGCACAACAACAACAACAACAGCAGCAACCAGCGACGAAATCAAGCAGGACGAGAAACTCAACAAAAGGTACTGGTTGTAACTCAAGTTGGTGAAAGGTTTCAAATTTCAAGGAAAGATGTAAAGCAACAACAACAACATCAGCAGCAGCAGCAGCAGAAAAGAAGGATACAAATAACGGCCACTGATCCCTACGAAATCATGAAAACAAAAGGTTATCAGCAAAAATGAAACGAAAACACCAGCACACTCACACACACACACCACCGTATTTATTAAGGATCCTGAGAGGTAGGTGTATCGGTGTTGGTGCGTCTGTGTTATGTACGTGTGTCCTGTTTATCTTTAGTGCAACATTCGCCTAGTCACTTCGTTGTGGACGGAATAGTTCGGCCATACAATTGATTTCCAATCATTTGTTGTTGTTGTTGTTGTTGTTGCCGATGCCGATGCTGTCGCTTTTTCTGTATTCCTTAAAGCAAAGTGCCGAGAGACTCCGGCGATATCTGGCTATCTTGTGGATTTCTCAGAAACCATTTACTTTTCAATAAAAGACAAGAAGATGAACACGCAGACTCAACCCAGCAACAATAACAACTGAAAAGAAAGCTGAAGAAAGAAATAAAGATGGGAAATGAATGAAATTCGTTACAAAAATGCGTCAACATAAAACAAACAGAAAGAACCAAATCTAAGAATGAGAAAAGAAATTTACGGCGTTTATCTAAAAGTGGAAACATAAATACTTAATGATGCGACACTCAATCGGACTCTCACTGGCACTGGCACTGGCACTCGCAGCCGTACCTCGTACTTGTAGCATCGGCAGCAGGTTAACGTGTATGCACTTAAAGAAATTGTATGAGGTGTGGATTTCTTTTATTTCCGTGTACTATTACCAATTTTTCAATTGATTGTGCTATGGATAATTTTCCAGGGATAAACTGATCTGAAAACTAGTATTGTTTTCTTGGAAAGGAAATATCATGATTCTGTACAAAGTCGGCTTTGGGTATTTATATGTTTACTTCACAATATGTATTGCTCTAATTTCATATTTTTGAACGTCTAATTTTTAGTTTAGCATACATTTTTCGATTTAGTTCAGCATACATGTTAACTAAATTTGTAATTCCGTTTGCATAACCTTGAGCTTCACTTCGGATACTCTATAAAATATAATTGTACTTGATCATTGTTATATCTTGTTATATCCGTTCTGTCAATAGCAGATTTATTTCTAAAACAATCTTTGCTTTATTTAGGTACATGTACCGTTTCACCGCGATATTGCTTCATGCTGTTTGACTAAATGTACCAGTGATATTGAAGGGTTTTAGTTGGCCTGAACTGACAAATATGTTGTTGATGAATGTCTTTTCTCTTGTAGCTTATAGTATTTACTTGGGGTCGTGTGAACTTAGATCAAAAACAACAAACGCTACAGAAGTAAAAACAAAATTTCAATTTGTAATTATTTTTTAACGGCATCTACCGCTTATCGTCGTCTTCTTCTTTAGATGGTTCACATGGCTTCGAGTTAACTTTCTTACTCCTGCAGTTGAAATATGTTTTTGATGATTTATAAGCACTTCGGTCGTGTGAGTGCCTTTTCCAGTTTGTGATATCAATGATATTTACATCTTCTTCAAGTGGTCCTTCCACAGGATTCTCCCAGTTAGGGAATTCAGTGGTTGTTGTCATGTAACGCCTTTCTGGCTGGCAAATTTGATAGAAAATATCGGCTTAATCGGCAGTATACAAATGACATACAAATTAACATGGGTCGATCTGAATTATTACAAACTTGAATTGCTTGAATTGTTTGCTAAGTCTTTAGTAGCATCCATTTTCCATCTAAATATACCAAAAATTCCTTACAGCCCTTCATTTCCTGAGGGCAATCGAAGATAGCTCAACAAATGGCAACTTGTACGTGTACATGCCATGTGTAATCATGATCCACAATGTCAACAGTCCAGGAGGGGGTCGGGTTGCCAATCTTCGTTTCCGAAACAGACAGAACAATGGCACAAAGCAGACACAGTAAGTACGAGTGTGTCTAACTAATTTCGTTCATCTTTCCAATCGACTTACAATTAATGATTTATTTATGACACCCATAAGTCTGTCACCAGTGAGGGTAATGTCCAATGTAGCCCAGCCATACTTTTCTCCAAGTGCACTACAATTGATTGACATTGGGGGTACACAAGCAAACACTTTTGGAGGTTCCATTGAAATCGTTAAAGATAACGTTGTTTTTTGTTCAAGAAATAGAGAGAGACGACGATAAAGTATCTGAAGATAGGGTTTGATTTGATGGCGCTGTCAAATCTGTACAGCCGATTACAAATATTACAAAATACTTTCTTCTATCACACGATAGTCAGTGGTAGGGGTGGGAGAGGGAGTTGTGCAGAAACGTCTGCTGTGCGATATTATGTTGCATACGATTATGTTGCATTGCTGTGAAAAAGAAATCCCTCCATTCCACATATTACGTCAATGAATGAAAAGGAGAAGCAAATAACGAACAATGGGATGTGTGGGGATGTGGAGTGCAGATGAAAAGCATCACCGTCATCGTCGTCTTCAGTTGCAAGACACTTCAATGATGATGGCGACGATCATAATCACCTCGTCTCATCGTCATCATCATCATCATCTCCATCTCCATCGTCAGTGTCTTGAACACTATGAGAGTGGTGTACAATTGCAACCAGTTTAATGGTTCGAGATCAGTAGGCTACTAGGCTGGCGTGCCACAAAAGCCAGCGACGAAGAAACACTTACTGCCGCCACCAACCGCCGATCATACTAAACATAGATATGTTCGTACGTATGTCCAACTTCCACAAACTTACATGTGTACATACCTATGGACGGCTTTCGGTGGATATCTAAGTATACAAACACCTTAGACATACACCAATACATACATACTTACGATCCTATACAATTGCACCGGCGTTATGCGCTCGAAAACTAAAACTGGCAAACTATTTTCTTTCTTTCTTTCTATCTTTCTTTTTTTTCTTTGTAATATGGTTTAAGCTTTCTTGCTGGGGCAGCAAAGGCAAAACTGAAAAACATCGTCTATCTGTCCGTCCGTCCGTCCGATATTATTTAACGTAACGTATGTAATACCACTTACAATCATTGTAACAGTTTTTTTTTTCACATGTTTTCAAACATTATTTGCAACAACAACGCGATATGAAAATGCAGTTCGTTGTTGGCTGGCTGGTGCATTCATTCATTGAGCGCCTGCGCGCACTGATTCCGCTGGCATAACGTCCCTCTCATACTCCACGACCGCTTGGAATGTGTTATGTTTGTTATTTTGTGTTTGTTACAACAACGGGTCCAACCAACCAAGCCGATCGCTCGTTCAATCGATCGATCGCAGGTTTTTTTTCTGTATTAACAATATTCATTTGGAATTGCGGCACTGCCATCGGCCGACTCTCTCGTTTTCGTTTTGGGCTTAGACCGATACTTAACTGATTCTCACTGGGTTTGCCAAACACATGCACACAGGCTCACTCAGTCATCAGTCGGTCGCTGTTTTTTTTTCTCTTTCTTGCTACTTTCACCTTCCACGTAATCCATCCTTATGTCGGTTACACGCTTACGTACAGAGAAGTATTATGCATTTCGTTGCGGCGTTGTATCTTATGCAAAAGCAAGACTTTTACGCTGTTTTTTTTTTATAGGAAAGCCTGCTACGACGTTTCGAGTTATCAAGCGTTTAATACTTTGCGTAGCAAACATATACATTCTTGTGATTTAAATTCGGCTACAGGGCGCCATCTACATGTTACAATAGATCGACATTTAAAAGCCAAATAACATGAAAGCCTATGTGAACGCTAAACAATGGGATACTATGCAGCATCAGTGGAAATATTTGAAGAATCCTATAATAAATTCGATGAAAAACCGATTTCACTCCCATTTAAGAACAAACGGAAGAAATCGAAGAAAGCACCATCCATTATCTTTCAATGTTCGTCGTCCATGGAGTGAATGGCATTAAATTCAATTCGGAGAACGCAATGGGATCCGCATTACACGTGTTAACGACAATTTAATCACAATTATTTGAAATTATTTTAAAATGATGATTTTAATGCTGAAGTAGCCTAAGAGGATATAGTTAGTGCGACAATCGGTAAGATCAGCCTCCATGGCTGTAGTAAGCCACCAGCGACTAATTACAGACATTGGTGTCCTTCAAAGATTATAGATTATATCACAATAGACAAGAACTTTAAGACCGAAGGAAAACCCACAGGGCTGTATAAGATTGTGGGAGACGAGCTGATAAAGTGATGTTGTAATCACTGCCTACTATGTTGATATCACAACAAGATTACTAATTAATTTGAACTTGAAGTCAAAACGTATATTTTGTCATCGATCATTTATAAAATTCCAGCAAAACTAGTAATAATAATATAGGGACTCTGTCTGTCTACCGACCTCTGCCAATCATTTACCACTACACAGGTCTCAGACAGGTCAGCTGCCTGTTTCTTCAATGTGGCACTGGTTTCTTTCGCCAGAAATATCCTTCATAAACTCGATGAACCGAGCTGCAAGCTGAGGAGTATAAACCTCCAACGAATGATCAACTGTATGTGCGATAAACGCAGTCTAAAGGCCATTGCGCTGGCTATGAAATTTTTGTAGAATGACATGGTTCCTTATGCGAAAAGTAGATGTCTGGAGATCTAGGGAAGCTATTCCGATCAGCAAAATTACGTCATGTGCTAACAGCGAATATCGAAAATGTATGAACCATGGGCTGGGTGGATTAAACGCCAGCATCAGCTGTGAAAATATTGACTCAAAATCCATGGTGCTAAACACATCTCAACCATCAGATCTAATGTATGTACAGTGCTGTCTGGGTAGAGTGAACTAATTTTTGCAGGGCGATTTCATAATACCCAGGTTGTTCACTAAATCAAGGTTGATTTTTTTGTATTTAAAACGTTTTTTTTTATTTATTTTAAATGCAATTATATATTATACATTAAGGGAATTCACAAGGTGTACTAATGTTGTAAGTTGTAACAAAGTACGAGACCTACAATAGTACGTATGTAAACAACCTGTCGTATGTGTATGTACTGACATCTAAGAAACGTACATTTTCAAACGTCAAATGTAAAAATAATAAATAATAAAAAAATTAGTTGAATAGAAATGCCTTTCGAAAGCGAAAAAAATAAAATATTAACCGCTTTATGCGAAAATTTTGCATTTGACATACTTATGGTTGAGTCAAGTAAGTGCTGGGTTCTTTCTTTGGCTTGTTACAAAAAAAAAATTTTTCCAAGTGATGAAGATGAGGAGGATGAAATTCATAAAAATTTCAGAATGAATATGATTTGTTTGATGAAGAATCGAAGAAGTGTTCACCTGGGACTACCTAAATCAGCGGCTTGGCAGCAGAAAGTTTTGGCTTCTTTCGACAACAACAGATTTAACCAAATGGTCCGGGTATCTCCAGCAGCATTATGTGCAAAGCGTACCAAATAATTTCAATTGTACCAAAAATTATACAAATGTACCATTTCTTCCATCACTGTCCCTTAGTACGATTTCAAAACATATATCCAAACGTTGTACTGTCGTACAATTCTTTTATATGGAAAATATCAACAAAAAATATACAACAGTTGTACAGCTTTAGTACGTACGACACTTACAACACTTAGGACACCCTTGTGAACCCCCTAATTGTATTTATTTCGATAAAATACTGATGTTTAAATTTAAGACTGAAAAAAAATGTGTAATAGTTGTTTGTTTCTTCGGTTTGTTTAACGATGTTTGCACTGCTTGATCGCGAAGGCAATGTAGAGCTTGTATATTCGCGAAATTTGTAGCATTAGCCTCAGCCCATTCGATACCCTTATCAAAAACCTTAATGGCTTCATCAGCTGATATCCGATTTCTGTATTCTGATGTTTCGCCATTGTCCTCATCATTCTCTACCAACACAAACCTCAATGAGCGCAACTCCTATATTATTAAAATATCCAAATTATTTACATGGCACACCATCGACGCAATTTTTCCAAAAATACGACATTTTAATATGTGCATTGATCGAATTAATGCCCTAACACCACTCAAGATATTTTTTCTTAGTTACTGCAACTCCACGGTTTCTGCAACTTTCTTGATTTCTATCAGTTGTATTGATCGAGGGTATACTGTATTTGTGCGAGCAAATCGTTATTTTACCGTTATTTTATGTTATCTTTAATTTTTGTACTCTTTTTTATTATTTCTCTCTTTCGGCAAACCTAAAAACTTACTATAAAGTATGTTCACTCTATTCAGGTCCATGACTGTTGTCAATGTAAAAATTCTGGTGTTCACTCTAACGCGGTGTTCATTGCATCGGGTGTTCACTCTACCCAGACAGCACTGTATGTGACACCACAAGGTGGCAGACTTCAATGGTTGGTATACATAATGACTGAAAATAACCGCCTGAGTAGATTTAACTGTCGTTTTTCTTTTTGATTCTATACTATGGAGGGTCCTGATTCGTTTTTCATAAAAGAAAGACCAAACATCTACTGGACAAATCGGCGGATCGGTGGAAAATATGCAGAATGTTGCTCCAGATGAGAGGGTCATCGACGAAACATGGAACCTCAAACAGCATGACATGAACCCTGTTCAAGGCATGTGAACAGGACAGAGAATTGTTTTATTCCGTCATCGTAGCCATCATAATTATCATCACATCATAGTCATCATGAACATCAACAGCAGCAACATTAGAGTCGTTCATACATCGTTTTATCGTCTGTAATGAGACGCAACTCACGTCTGATGCAAAAGAAAGCTACCAACGACAACGAGTATAAGTGGCCACCGCCACAACCAGCAGCAGCATGCAGCAGAAGCCACTAGCAGCAATCCAGCCTGACTGCCCGCCAGCCAGTCAGCCAGCCAAAAGTACTTTTGACTCGAGATAAGAAAATACGTTAAAAAGAAAATGCGTTTGTTTATTTCATTTATGAGCACTCCACGTTTGCATACACACATATGAATGCATGTCCGTACGAGCATGAGTGTGGCTGTGCATCCTCAACTCGTTTAGATGCAATTTACAACAACAACAACAACCAAAGCAAACTCAAAAAACGAAGAAGAATCTATGAACAGACACAAATATTCACGATGCCAACCAAACCAACGCATCCAATGCAACCCCACAGCAACCGATGGCCGGACGGACTGAGGGACAGACTAGCTGCGATGATGACTGGCGGTGTAATAGTGAACTGATGAAGAGCATGTAATATTAACAGCCACGCGAAGTGTGGTGAAGAACAAGCAGATGATAAAGGAGAAGACGTGCAAACGAGAAATTAAATAAAAAACGACCAACCTAAATATACGGAAGTGAACCAACCAAACAGCCAACCAGCAGAAGTCAGAAGCTAAAACCATCGCCATAATCATCGTCATCGTCATTGCCGTCTCCGTCGTCATCGTCATTTCGGAGCAATTCCTTACATCGTAATTCTGCTGTGATCTCATGTATTTGGCTATCCTCATATCGTATGAAGGAGGTCTGGGAATTATTTTCCTTATTGCATGATAAAATAAATTAATAGGTTAATATTTAAATACTGCATGGAACATCAGTTTTTTTTGTAGCATTCGGCTGTTCGTAATACGATGTAGGAAGTCGACTTCAACTTATCGCATCATGGAGGAAAAACCTAGGTTTTGCCATTGACTCAATGGAACGTAGTTAGTTGATGCAATCAAAATAATTTGATATCAGATTTGTGTTATGAAATATGTTTTATTAATTCATTGAACTGGGTTTGATTTACTTGCTCAAGTTCTCAAGTGTGTCAGTTTGCATTTGGCCTTTCAACGGATGTCTCGATCTTCCCCTTTCATGGCAGTGTTCATCTAATGCATAAATAGAGCAATAGCTAAATGATGCTCTTAACTACGACCATGTCAGGATGTTCGACTCAAAGTATGTTCATATTTATTGCGAATGATCTTTCACTTCTCAGTGCATCGTGTCAGATGCATAAGAAGCACAGACTAAGCGCGGCAGCGATCTTCATTTTAATTATTGGTGTTATTTCCTGGTTTTTTGCTGAACCTGTCAGCATTAAATATATCGTCCTTATCGGAGGTGTGGCTCATCATTGGCAGTTGTATTATTTATTTTTATATTAATTTTTTACTGACTGAAAATAATTAAGATTAGACTACTTTCGTGATTACTACAAGGCAATGGTCCGAGACTATGTTCGAAATGTCCGAACGTGAATTTACAAATGATCGCACAGAAGACGCGCTACCAGCCTAACTTAACAGTACAACACCAGCGATTTGTTTTAATGTTTGTATGTCTGTTCTGGGCATTCAAAAAACGTATATTTAGTCTCCTCGTCTGTGTCTTCCGTCGTCGCGTAGGCCCATTGCAATTATTCCCATTGCTAGACATAGTCGCGTACTCTCATCAAGCCCTCATTCGAATTCCCCTTGCTGGAGGGCGGTGTTATCAGTCATATATTCTTCGGGGTCATAGGCCAGTTGAATGGATGCACTATGTCCAAAGTGATTGTCCTTTAATTCTTTTTTAAATTATTTTATTTAACTCCAAGAGTACGGAGTATAGTTTTTAACATAAAGTACGGAGTGGGGTCCCCAAAGTGCCCCACACACAAAATGAGAATATGAGAATGAGAATGCCAATAGAGTGGTATTTTATATAAAACTCAACTACCCAAAGGGGGTAAAAGAGAGAAAGACATTATTTTCGAAATTATTAAAGAAAAACTAAAATCAAAGATTTAAAGTCCCCCCGTTTTATACTCTAATGGTTAGTGGAGTAATGAACTGTGTTGGGATTTACCGGAGCGAGTTACAAGCACAGCTCCAATCTCATTAAACACATACACTTCCTTTAACACTCGCTTTCATTAGAATTTCCCCAAAAGCAGCTCTCATTACGATTTGCATTACCGAGCAATGCTATCTGATTTCCCTCAGAATGAATTCTATGCTAATTATAGTGACTCATTACTTAAGATGTAAGTTTGTAGTTGTTAATAGTTAGTTGCTGTTAATTTATTCCTGCCCTTTTTCATTTTAAAATGTTTTGCATTTATGTTAGTGAAAGTCTTTTACTTCATTGTATTCAATGTAAAAATTTTAAATGTTCAGTGCTTCAATGAAGTAGTATGAGTACAACAAGGAAAACGTTTCGTTTATGCAATGAAATCACTCGATTGGCACAACTTCAGTGCAGACTTGTGATTGACCCTGCAAGTTGCATTAAAACCTTTCTCAAGTCATCGCCAAACTTATCAGACTACCCTCGCCGATGTGATTGTGGTGTAAAAAGTGATCGTAATAAATATTTCTTTTGACTACACAAGTGCTTTGTTGTTTTGTTCTTATTCCATTTTTGTTTTGATTTCGATCTGTATCTTCAAGTACTTCAGTCAGTGTTAGTGTTAATGTGAGTGAGTGTGTCTGTCTGTCTGTCCGGCTAACACTGGCACTCTGTTTGGTAGTTTGCACTTCATGCCGCTGCTGATGCCGATGTTGCTGCCACTGCAATTGATTGTCATTGTGTTAAAAATAAGCATTCCTTACAACTGTTACATACGGAAATGTTTCCAGAACACCAACCACACAACCGAGAAGGCTGCATTCTGTGATTTCGTTTCGACTCCTGCAACTTGAGTTGTTCGTTCGGACGTACATTTGGTGCATTGCCAAAACAAAAGAAAACAATCCAAGACGAGTGGGACCGGCAGGCAGGCAGGCAGGCTAGAGAAAAACTAGCAACAAAAGTGCACAGTAGCACACAGCCCAAACATAAGTATGCAGCACTACATGACGACGCAGCATCACCATGATAGCATAGATTGAGCATTCAAATCCAACAAATGCGTCATTTGACGTTTACTGTGTTGTTGTTGCTGTTGCCGTTGCCGTTCAAAAGGAGAAACGATCACCTGCGGTTAACTTAAGTACTCGTGTACTCTGCCCGTCCATATGAACAATCATCCCAATATCGTGTGAATTGTTGTTGCTGTTTGCCATTGCCTCTTTCCGTCCATGGGCCAGAACTGCATGCAGAAAAAAAATCGAAAACCTTAAAAAAAAGCCGAAAACTAAATGTAAATGCTGTTTCTTCCTTGAAAATCATATTCTATTTGTGGTGATTTTTTCTGTGTTGATCACTTCTTCTTTTTTTCGTCATCGACTTGTGGTGGCTGTGTAGTGTTGTTGCTATCTGTTGACCTGCAATTATTAATGTTGTTCTCATCTGTTCATACACAACTAACGTACGCACATACACACACACACACACACACACATCGTTACACATGCAAATAGTCACGGGAGTACGAGTATTTGCTTTGGCTCACATAGTTTGTTGTTGCAGCAGATGACATCAGTACACTGTATTTGTTTGTGTGTTTTTGCAATTATTTTTGTTTTCAATCGATGCCATCACAGGCGGCGTAAACGTACGTAATTCGTGGTCAATTTGTCTAGACATTTGAGAGAACTACTCGTGAAATGGCAAGGCGGCGGGTGTTTATCGCATACGGAAGTTGCGTTTCCCAACTCATTTCTATTGCATGCGCATATGCAAATTTATTGGAAAGTGTTCCAATTTAGCGATCAACGGATTATCATTGCAGCACATTTTGTCAGCAGAGCACAAGTCAATTCGATCAACTGCCCTTGCATGCATTACAGTATTTACTGTCAAACCACTGAGTGAAACGCTCGGAGTATGAGTAGGCTTATTCATTGTTCCATATATGCTCTGAAGTTAAACATCGAGCAAGCCGTTTATGAGTTAGACCCAGAAACCGTCACCATGGTCTAGGAAAATTAGGCATGGCAAATACAATCCAAGGCAAATACAATCCAAAAAGATATATTTGGACCATTATTTACATGTCCAGAATTTACAAAACCCAGAATTTCTTTCTGTCTTAATCTGTTTAGACGGGACAGTGATGAATCAGTCAACCAAGAATACATATACATATATACCTACATAGCATAGATATATTTCCATTTCAGAACTACAAATTGTTTTGATTTCAATATATGTACATTAGGGTGTCCGTTATTTCTTAAAGTCGACTGTATAGCAAAAAGTAGTAGTAAATGACTCCAAAAGTTCCCCGTCCCTGGGACCACAACTTCCTGCAAAACATTGGTGTTCGATCATAAATACATATATGACAGCACTAACAGGTTAAATATTAAATGATATTGTATACAATTTTTAAATGATATTGTATATGATTTTTTGTTTTCAGAAAAATCAATCGTTATTTTATTACAAGTAAATGCATGCATTGTTTTTTCACGGTCCAATATAGAGTCGTATTTTTTAAAAGAAGATAAAAATGGAAATATGAGGTATCTTGAAGGTTGTGAATGCTACTGCAGAAGGAGCGGTGAAGATAGGCATGAAAATCTGAGATCGTATTTAACTATTATTTAAACTATCCCTATCCTATCCTATTTATTAAACTATCCTAATTGTGGAAAAATTAAATTAAATAAAAATTATAAAATTTAAACACTATTAAAAGTTCTTTTTGGTTGTACAGAATGATTTTTGATGAAGTTATAATAATTTTCGCGTTGCTTGTAATTGAATAAAATTTCAACCGTAAGTCGGCACGAAAAATTGTCGTAAAATTGTTGGAGTAATTTGATATCGAGTCAAAAAATTACCCTTACAAATAACGGACACCTCAATATACTACATATTTCTCCACGCTAACCCGTCTTTTGTTTTGTTGTTATTGTTTTTGGAATAGCTTCGATCGTTTTTTAATTTTTGTAAGTTTTAATAGTTATATTTATGTGTGTTCAGACACATTTAATGATGTTTAAATGTCTAAAAAATAAAAACAAAAATATCTTCATAAGAACAACAATAACAACAGCATCATCATCGGAGGAGCAGCAGCAGTCAAAGAGCCCTCTCGAAAGTTAATTCATTCCTCAATTATAAAGTTTAGTTGTCTACACACTCACACACACACACACACACTTGTTCGCACAAAAACAAAATTGTAAAGCTCAGATCAGCGTCAGGCACACGAATACAACGAACACGAGTACGATGACGACGACGAACCGCATGAATACATCCATCCATCCATACGACAGACTTGCGACTTGCGGACAGACAAACACGCCGATAAACAAATGATGATCATACTCCCGTACTTATTTGTAATTTGTATAGGCAAGAAGATGGATGGCTGGCTGGCATGGGCAGTCATGGATGGAAGTACTCACTCTCTATAATGATGATCATGTTGGCGGGGGGATGTATAGGGATATTGAAGATGTGCATGTGTTTGTGTGAGTTTTGGGTTGATTGCATGGGTTCGGTTGTTGTTGCTTTTCCGATATCTACGCAGACCATACAAGTGCAGTCGGGGAGCAGCAAGTGGGGGAGCGCTGGCGTGTGAGTGTGTTTGAGTGCGTGATAGAATGTGTGGCTTGATTGGCTCAATTGGCGCAATTTGAACTCTGACCGTTATGTTTGTTGTCGAATGGTTGGGCTGCTGCCTTCTTAATATTTCATTTTATTAAAGCAAGTCTCATATCAACGGATGTCGGTATGAAAAGTCAATGTAGAAAAAAACATTGCTTACTAAACCGATGAAACAACTTATGCAATACTAAATTAATGATTGGGCAAATCCATGTTCAAATCCACCCAGGAATATCATACATTTTCCAGCGACGGTTTCAAATTGTTGTGGAGTATGTAAAATACATTAGACAATTTCTCTTCAAAAGTGTAAGATATTTTGAGCCCCCTGAAGAACAGCAAATCCTTGCGGAAACCTCTCTTAACCCTGCACCGTCATCCTTCGTCAAAATGACGACGCGCAATTTTATTTTCAAGTTAACATGTGTTTTTATCGTTTGTTTTGACCTCATTTTTCGTATAGCGTTAGTCGTTTCCAAACTGTTGATGGGCCTAGATTGATTAAAAATAAACTAAATAAAAAAATAGACTTAACATCGGTTCCAATTTTTGCTCACAATGCTATTTATAGCGTCTTGAAATAGGCCGTAGTCAAAATGACGAAGGATGACGTTAGTGTACAAAAAATAAGGATGACTTTCTAGGGTTAAGCGGACATCTCTCATAAATGGACACTTTTTTCAGTATCAATCCTCTTGTGTACTTGTCGCAACATCTAAACCCATACGAACAGAACAGTCTTCATTGAATATTTCGCACTACAGTGTACTCTCTGACAATTTGTATCCGCACTCAGTTGCATCATACTTCTTTATCGGTACCCATTTGCAATGTTTTGTGCTTCAATTGTGTGCAATAGTCCTCCATAATTCAACGAGAACATCTGTTTAGTAGTAGCGTGCTATGAACGCAGGCCGTCTTGAGGCGGTCTAGATATCTAGCGTCTTAAATTTAGCACTGCGCAATATTTTCACTACAACTTTTTACATGTGACAGATGGGGCGCGTTTGACACGTCCATACTTTGTAAATTATTAGCTTGTAGCTCTAACTACATGCATATGTCCTTCTTAACTCATCTTTGTTTGTCTCACAGCATAGCTTTCGACATGAAGACATGAGTGGTTAAATTTGCAAAGTTCCACTTTCAAAGTTCAACCATTCTGGTTAAAATCGAAGTGTTGAATTATTCCTGATATTTTTCCTGGCACATCATACTATCCGTCGTAATTGTGGAACACTTAGATAAGACGAGCAGTTCGTTGCTGGAGATCAGTTAAACATGTTTAACCCCCTTTTCCAATTGTTATGATGGCTCTTCTTCTTTTCCTTCTACATTTCTGAAGTTGAAGTACGACTACAAAGCCAATAATCACTAAAATGAAGATTCTGACAAGGAAGTTTGATGTCTGTTTGTTTGTTTTTTCAAGCGTGTGTGTGTGTGTGATGAGCTCTTTTAGCTCTTCCAATATGGGCCATAGTTATACAAACGACAACGGCAGCAAAAACGAAAATGCGGCCTTTAAATAGTTAATAGTAATTGTTGTTGGCTGGTTCAGTTTTATAGATTTACAAGTTGTTGTTGATGATGTTGCCAGCAATTGCCGCTAATGACTTGTGTGGCTTAACTTTCAAACACACACACATACAGATACTCAAGCAATGCAGCCTCTCAGCAGCAACATCGAAATCGTGTAACATTTTTGTTTTGTTGGCAACAGCAAATAAAAAACGCACAAGAAATTGTTGTCATCCATCGTTGGGACAATGTTTTCGTTTGTCTGCTGTTGGATTGTTCGCAACAACCACTCGGTCACCAGAAGCCACATTCTCCGGATGCTCCTATTTTTATTATTTTGTCAAAGCGGATTTGCTGGCGGCTGCGGCAAGAGCAAGAGCAACAGTTACAGCGTCATCATCTCGTCCACGTCCAACAAAAACGTTCAACTTATCAAAATAGTCGTAGTTGTTGTGATAGTGGCCGCCACCGTCGTTCTCATCGTTTGGTACCAAGCGCGATTTCCTTGTTTAGCCATTTAAGGCTTCTTCTGGTAAACTGTGCCACCTCTGTTTGCGAACAGCACACATTCAACAACTCCAACTCCAATAATGGCATCTTGTCCAACAGCAGCAACAGCAGGTTACATCTGCCCCATCTTCCCAGAATTATTGTCGGTTCACTTTTTGTTGTTGTTCTCCACACAGCAACGTACCGGGCCGGGCCGGACCGCAGCGAGCGTTTGTTGTGTTTTTTCTGCATTTCTGATGACTAAATCTAAGAAGGAAATTAGAACGGATTTTTAGACATTTTTATGGTCATGGGGAACACATACGAAATACATTCACACATACGTGCATACGTACATTACATACATACGTATGTATTTAGATATTGCAATGCTAGAGAAATTCTAAAAACGGATATCAACATTATGTATGACACTGCAATCTATAATTCCTGGAACAACAGCATCACAAAACGCCTGTGTTCCATCCGGGATTAAAATAGAGATTTTAAAAATATTTATCAAAACATATGAGCGATTGATTGGTAATGACCTATTTTCATAGGCTTCCTTTTGTCTCATTAAACTGTCACAAGAATAACGTAAACTACGGCTTGAGATTAAGTAAAGTTAGGTCGCTTCAATGTGGTGAACTCCTCAGAGTTATTTTTATTAAATGCATCACGATCAGACTCACATACCTCCATGATGATAAAGCTGAGGCGGGCACTGTTGTGAAACCGGATGACACCGTTATGACTTTGTGCTATCGCGTTCCATGTTTGTTTTTTGCTTCCAGAATCAAAAGCATCATAAGAATGTCTCGTACTTTAGTCCCTCATACTGCTTTGAAATGCCTGTTCTAGCATCTATTAATAAAGATCTGACAAACATTCCGGCTTCCATTCTGATACTAAGCCTTCTAATTTCTAATTTGCAGCAATGCCGATTACAAAATTAAACATAAACCCCTCCAATTCAACCCCGCATTTCCTTCCTGTCCAATCTAACCACTTGCTGGTTCTACATGGGTGTATGCATGTGGACAATGATTCCAGGGCAGTCTTACATAGCCCCTTTCGGGTGCAAACCGTTAAGACATCACAGTGTATATTAAGGTCTGCGGATATTAGGAAACACATATTGTTTTTACCGGGTCGACTATTACCTTGTGAACAGACTAGAAAGAAACATGAAAGAAATGTCAAGACTTACATTCCAAAATCTACTTGGGTGTGGAACTCAAGGTTTACGAGTTAAAATAGTTGTTGTTGTCAATTTTCGACTGAACGAAATGGAACCACCTGTACCCTAAACCATACAAAGCGATTTATTTGTGGACCAGTTTTATTTGTCTTTATTTCCTGTTCTTGGTGGGTGTTCTATTGAATAAAGAAACATTGTGTGTAGTTTCTGAAGATTTGTTCTCAATGGTAATTGTTTCCAATTGTCCGTAAACCAACCGCACTGAAAGTGTTTCTCCACTTCTTATAATGGGAAAGTAAAGAGTGTTTCTTCTTAAACATAATTACATGTAGCAGCCTTTAATAAATCCCCTTTAATCGTTTTATTTTTGGGATTTTACCTCCCGCAATTTCCATTTTCCCATAACCAAAAAAGTCGTTTGGATGAACGTATTCAATCGTAACGTCGTCTTGTGCGTGCGTGTTTCATTTCAACATAGGGAGGCGTTCAAATTTCGAACATCCTGTTCCCCTAGTAAAGTCGGTTAATTCGATAGATTTGGGTTCTCTTCGTGTGCATTGTGTCTGTAATTTTTTTTATTAATTATTTTTTTTTCTTTGGAAATCTATAAACATGTCTCACAGAAACATACACACAACGCATACGGTCGAATGGAGATTTCCGTCTAAAAACATGTCTCCGAATCTGTTGTTGTTACAGTTGATTGCGGTTGGAAATAGAAAGAATACAAACGTTGCCAGAGTAGCCAATCGTCCGAATTCCAGAAAATTAAGTTCTGGCCTACTATATTTCACAGTGTGGGCAAAGCGTTGGAAATACAATAATAAGGTGACAATCAATTCCGTATGAATCTGTCATTGGCGTAGCAATGTATTTCTGCTGGGGGGTGCTGGGAAAAACTCCTTTCACAGCCAGCTGAGCTTATCGGAAGACTTATAGCAGAAGTTTAAAAATAGTTGGATATACATATATTCTTATCAACATTTTCTTTCAATATATTTATGTTAATAGGCTTATTACCACCACAAAGAGTCTTTGTTGTTTGAAAATATTTGCTTAATGTGTTTATAGCTTGTAGAGCAAAATCAAATGTATGTGGGCATTAACCAATTTTAAAATTTCTGGCTAAAATATCCTGGGGGGGGGGCTAAAATGTTTCTGGGGTGGTATTAGCACCCCCCAGCCCCCCCATTCCTACGCCAATGGAATCGGTAGTCTAAAACAGGACTTTCGACACTCAAACTCACAAGCAACAATGAGCTTGGAGAGGTCGTACAGCAGATATATACTAGATTCCTGTGTGAACAGTTACTTAATTCAATGGAAAATCGTTGTGCGAACGTTAAGGACCAAAGAACATTCAACAAAGTGTTGAAAAATGTAATGTACTTATAAAATATTACAATGATTTTACACAAGTACATTGATAATATTTTGTGACCGCGTATTTGTATGAGTTCTTTAATCAAATTTTAAATATTTTTTAGAAGGTAAGCGTGCCAGTAGGCGATTTGGTAGCGTGCTTGCCTATCAGCGTGGGGGTTGTGGGTTCGATTCCCACCAGAGGCTTTGGTCTGTCGCTGCAAAAATCAAGCCAAATAGTCTTTGTCACTCGGTTTATCCTTGGACCCAAAATTAGAATATAAATTTACTTTGCATTGTAATTAATAATAAATAAATAAAAAAATTTAGGTGATTCTTAATCTTCACCGCAGCTAAATATTATGTTTAGTCACTTTTTTTGTGGCAAGTGCTCCTTCCACCAGTACAGTGTACTCTCTGATAAGCGGACACCTAAGGTACTGAGAATTTTGTCCGCTTATGAGAGGTGTCTGCTTATAAGAGAAGTACAGAAGAGGACTGAAGCAGAATAGTACTGAAAGAGAGGTGTCCGCAAGCAGAGAGTACACTGTATATGAGAGCAGTTGTACTGATTACAACAATCTGTTATTTGCGTGCAAATACTTCCCGCGCCGATTGCAATTACTGTAGCCCAACAATTTTTTGTTTCGATTTTTTTTTCAATTTTGAATTTGTAAATAAACTTTTTTATTTAATTTTTGTGCAAAATGAACTACTGCACTTTTTCTTGTCAAAATGTAAAACCAGAAACTACAAAATATGGGTTTGGGCTAATTCTGCATATTTTCTTATGAAGAGAACTTTGATATTCGAAAAAAAATTAAAAATGTATACCTTAAATATGTGTATACCAAGCAACTTCGTAAGTCATAAAATAAAAACTTTTTCAGGACAAAGTTGAAATTTTTTTTATTTTTTGTTTTGTTTATGAACGTATAGTGTTTCTACAACATATCTGATTTTTAGATTACAATTTTTCCATAATAACATGTTAATAATATTCAAAAATAATATTCACATGGTGTTTTTCCTACCTAAAAAGAAAAAAATCAGTAACGGTACATTATTTTCTATAAATAATTAGGCAAATTGAATCAGCATTAAAAATGTAGCAATTTGGTGCCAATACCTCAAAATCGACAAAAATGCACTTAAGCGATTGTTCGAGAAAACCACAGAAATGTAGACCTTTGCCGATTTCGAATTTGTTTCTATACACTTACATATTACGGAATCATTTTTTTTTGTTCGTGCCCTGCCCACTGACATTGTTCGTGCATATGATAGTTTCACTGTAAACAAAGTGTTCCTGCATGTTCGCAACAATTCTTAACTGAGAAATAGAGAACATAAAATATTTATGACAGGAAGGGAGAAGTGTAACGATTGATTTTCCTGGTTCTTAGTGTTGCTGAGGAATGATTGAACAAACCGATTATTTTAAGAACTGAACTGAGCGAGTATTCGAATACCTGCAAATGTTGTTAGTATTGTCTGATAAACTGACTTATGTATAGAAAGATATCCTATAAGTATAACCTACACAATTGTGTACAATATTTTTGTGGCAATTTCTCAGTCCGTGTCTATTTCTGACAAGACAATTAATTAGTATTTTGAAATAATAAATGATATTAAACGAACGAAATTAAAATAGTTAGTACTGTATGTTGCATTGATTGATTTTGATATGGTCGGCATTGCCAGTATTAAAAATAACAAAATACAAATGTATTAGAAAATCGTTAATATACAGGGTGGGCCATTACGAATTCCAATTTAAAAAACCTCATACTCAAAAAAAATTCCAAATTAAATAAATATTTCTTGAAAATCGACAAATCAAAAAAACATGATTGATTAATTGTTCGGAATATATTGTACACATTAATTTTATTCAAAATATACATCACTAGTTTTAAGTTCAAAACGACTGGCGAGATGGTAAGTAAGTAAGAGATGACGATTGTTGGTGTTCGGTTTGCCATATTCACATGCTTTTATTTTTGTTTTGGTTGAAGTTCTTATGCTCTTCCTCTCCTGTTCTCTTTCTCACACACCACAGATTTTTTTTGTTTATATTGTGTTTTTTTTTTTGAGCGTTACATTGAGTGGGGGCTAATTTTATTGATAACTGACAACAATTTTGCAGCATGCATTGGTGTAGTCATCATTGCGAGTCAGACCAATAATAATAGAAAAATGAGAATGTTTTCATCATGGGAGCAGACACAGCAGATTTAACTGTTAAACAAAATAACAGCGACCGAGATTACGCGTCAATGCATGCACCTGAAGTGCACGTGTTTATTTGTGGAGAATGGTGAGAGGGCATTCCAAACATTCTCTCCCCCAATTCCCTTAAGTGGCAACCCTGTGCTACTCACAAATACGAACGACATCGTTCACCGCCTTTGCTTCGTTCGGTTTATTATAATACTCGTAATGTCTGTCTCGATGATTTTCTTTTGACTGCGGCTGGTTATAGGCATTTATTGTTGTTTGGTTTATTGTGTGTAGAGCGCTGCTTTCGCTGTTTGTCTTTCCGTCGTCTTCGCTAACGTCGTCGTCGTCTACGAATCGACGACGTCTATACACACACACACACACACTGAAATACAACAGAACAGAGTGGGAAATACAAAATACACTTATCGGCTTCACTTTGTTGTGTTTTCGACATTTGTTGCCAGTCGATTGTAAGCCGCCGATGACGTCGGTTTGGTTTTATTGTTTAGAAAAAAGTCATTGCAAATGAGTTTTAAATAATTTGTAATAATTATTGTGATACATTTCATTTCGGGTGTTGAATGATAAACAGTTTTATTACAACAACAAAAAACAAGCCCATAAAACACTATTGTTGGTTTGCATTTTTACTTTATGTGTGTGCTTGCATTCCCTTAAATTTACAGTTAAATTGTTTGATAATCAAAAAACAAATAGAAACCGTGGTGGTGTTGTTGAATAGACGTCAATTCGAGAGACGCACGGGATTTTCATATTTTTGACAGATAACGATAAAGTGATAAAGTTTAAACAAACAAGAACAGCAACACACGATTGCATTTCTCAACGACAACAACAAGAACCGAAAAACATACTACAAATAAATCTCTTTAAAGTGTATCACGTCGTCATTCAAGTGCTGAGTTTATTTTTAATTTTAAACGACGAAACGGAAGGCAACGAAGAACGAATAAAATATTCAAAAGAAAAAAGTTTCAATTTCTATGGAATAAATAAACGGAAATACCAAAGTTACAAGCAATCAGCAGCAGCAACAACAAAAGCCATCAACGAAACAGGCAAACAAACAAACAAATGCAAACAGAAAAATAAAAACAGAAACTCAACAAAACACGGAGAGAGAAAAAGCAACCATATAATTTAAACACATACACAGCCGCATAAAAGGGCATTTACAAGTGCAAAGAGCAACAACGCTAAGAAAAGTAAAGCATAACATAAACAACAAACAAGGCGACGAAGAAAAATCTCCAAGAAGAATTGAGTAAAGAAAAGTAAGAAGAAGATGAATAGGAAAATAATATAACAACACATCAACAGACGGAAGTAAGTAAGTTTACTCAACAACAACACAAACAACGGGCAACACATGCACCGCCAACGACGACACAGTGTGTACAGTACAGCAACAACAAGAGACACCCGCTAACACTACTATCCCCCTCTGTCACTCACTTTCTCATTGTGAATTATTCTCCCAGCAAAATAACAAAAAGTGCATTTAGTAGAACATACGGCCGACGACAAAAAAGGAAGCAACTTTTTCATACCTAATCCAAAACTACTTTCAAAAGGCATTTAAAACAACAAACTTCTCATTTGTGACAAAATCTTACGCTCTCTTACACATTAGTGCATTCACTCTCTCTCTCTCTCGCTCAACAAAAAAAAAAAACAATCACACAGACACATTGCAAACAGAGGTATCAAAACTGCTGAGTGGCCAATATCCACAAAAAAAGTTGCAAAATTTAAACACTTCAACAACCGGCAGTTGGTTTTGTTTTCGTTCAAAATCTAAGCCGGAACTTTCTTCTTTTTCTCGCGCCCACAATACGACACAGCACGACATAAAGTAAACGTAAAGAAGAGAAATAAAATAAGCCAACCTTTAGTAGTGTAAACCATTCATATAGAAAGGCTGGCGATTTTCTTTAATACATGACTTATGTGTGAGTTGTTGCAATTTGAGGAATAACAACAACATCAGCAGAAGCATTCAGCCGTCATTTAAATTGCAAGCTTTCCTCTGCCATTGCAGCATTGGTTTTGTGGGGTTTTTTGGTATTGCAAAGAGTGTTCTTTATATCATAATTCTTCGTCGTATATCCGCTTCCGCATTGTGTTTGGCTTCATTCTAAATAAAAGCGATAAATAGTGCAAGCATAGTGGAAACTGAGAGCGCCAGACACACGGCAAGCAAGTTCGTGTCGTAAGCGTACACACACGCACATACAACAAGGAACCATAAACTGTGTCCGCCGCCGTCTAAGTCAGAAATAAACAGACAGACGGACATCAAGGCGCAAGCAGTTCAAATTACAAATCGTGCCAATCATCGATAGAAACAGTATTGGTAAGTGGACAATTTTTTAAATATATTAATTATATATGTAATTAGAAATAGCTTAACGTATCAATAAGTTTCATTGCATAGCGATATCAGCTTGTCGACTCCGGATTTCCTTAGCAACTAACTTGATAAACTGGGCATGTTTCTCACGTTACGAAGTCGAGCGATAAATCGTTCGACTGCGCCTTCTGAATATTCACTCAATAAATGCAGACGTGCCCTAGTTCCCCTAGTATATTTACAAAATATTCACAGTATAAACACTCACATTACTCATCGCATATGTAACAGCGAAAAGAATTGTTAAGAGATTTTATAATTTAGAATCAACAGATTAATGCTATGCGGATATTGAATAAAATGTTTCCTAGGTACCTTTAGATAACACTAACGATATTATCATTAAGACTGATACACTTAAAAATATCTGAAGTTTTATGAACCCCCTTGCTTTTTTTATTTGTTTTATTTCTCATTTGCTGAAGAAATTAGAAAAAAAAAAACATTGGTATCGATGGTCAGCTATTGGTTTCCCTTACTAAAATTTCATCACAAAAATATTCAGTTTCACCAAAAGAAACATTTCAGATTTCAGTAACGTTTCATAATATGTATGAAACATTTTAGATATGCTATGAATATATTTTAAAGCTACTAATTTTTAATTTTTGGTATTCGGCACTGTAAAATTAGTTGTCAGATAGACATTAACGTATATTGAAATAATCTCTATCTCTAGCCCATACATTCTGAAATATAAATTTCGTCAATTCAATGCAAAAGAGCATAATAATATGACAATATTTACTAAAATTTTATAGTTTTTATGAAGTGTCCCAGAAACTAAATCAAATACGAATGCAAATGAATATGCTTGCGAAACAATTACACATCCGACTAACAAACACGCCCATTTTTTATTGGCAATAACATTTTTAAAGTATTAAAAATGTATTTTTTTTTTTTTTTGGTGAATGTAAAGCCTTATGAAAGGTCAAGACTTTTCGGAAAGTATGACCTTTTTCATCTGTCTGATATTACCCTCACATTGTAGGAAACATAAAAATACATATATGTTGCTGCTGGCGAGATGGGGGCAGAACCATATTTTTATTTCAAAATTCTTAGAAATCCATCAATATTTCATGAAAATGTAAATCCACATTCGCACGAACATTTTTCAACTCAACTCAATATACAAAAGATTATTTCGCTGGAAAACAGCAACATTGTAGTGTGCTTTTCGGTATTTATATTTCCCGTAATACGAGTAAAATGTAGAAACACAAATCCGGAAATAGATTCAATAAAGTGTGTTCTCTGAGATATGAACACAGTCATACATACATACAGATGAAGATATTATAAATACATATGTATGTTGCCGCGATTGTACAGACATCTGTAGCTGAGCACAAGTACACAGTCATAATCAAAGCATTCCTACATAATTATGATTGTATGCCGATTATAATCATGATGACGATGATGATGTGAATGATGAAGATATCATATGGTTTTAACATAACTGTTTATGAGATTGGAAGCATTACAAACACATGCCGTTTTTTGTTTTGTTATTTTTGCCTCTTCTAGTTTTTCTTATGTTGCTGGCCAAAACGACGGCCGGAGCATCCAAACACACATTCGTACATATCTCGTTGCTCCGTACATATGTACAAACACACTTATGCATGCAAACACCACATGCTTTTCGAAGTCAGTCAGCCAACAACAACAAAGACACTACGATACTACACATTACACTACTCCTCTATACCTACATCCCTACATACGCTACTCTTCGGCACAACTACGATATTCAGCAACAACTCACTACTCATGCGACTCACAGACATTTGTGTACTCTGTTGTACATTGCGCTCACGGAGAACCTATAAAAGCGCAAATAAAATAACAACAACTACAAGAGAATTTTAGTACAACAAAATCTTATCTGAACAACTAACTAAAGTAAAATATATATTTTTGTTGTTGTATTTGCTTACGAGTAAAACTAACGACAGTTCCTGCTTCTGGTATGGTAGTGTGGGCTATCGACTCTCTGGCTGATAGTCGGTGGTGGTGTTGGGGGGTACTTAGCCCCCACAGACAGAGTGTCGGACAAACCGTACGACAGACAGCAGAATACATACATACATATCTGTTTCGGACACGGAAAGACTCACGTTGCTCTGTGGCGGCGCACATATTGCTCTAAGGTGTCAGGAAGAGATAACGACGCACCTGATCTTGCTCTTAGCACTTCGTACAAGCCATTCGTCTGTCGACCATTTATACCTCCCCTTAGTTTTATTAGACAACACCATCACCCGGAAAACCGCAGCTATCCATGAACTGCTGAGCAGCGGCAGCAGCTCCGAATACTTATTCACTCACCTATGCCTGAAAGTTCTTACGGAAAACCAATTTGAATAGTATGCGGTTTCCTAAACAATTAGCAAGCAAGAGGCAACTGCGAAACAAATCTCTCACAGCTATATAACAATAATGTTCACACTCACAGAAAATATGTCGGTGCGGAATAATATTTGTCAGAATGCTGCTTCATTTGCATTACCTTATAATCTCATTACCCTTTATTATTTGAAAAATAATAAAGGGTGATTTTTTTGAGGTTAGGATTTTCATGCATTAGTATTTGACAGATCACGTGGGATTTCAGACATGGTGTCAAAGAGAAAGATGCTCAGTATGCTTTGACATTTCATCATGAATAGACTTACTAACGAGCAACGCTTGCAAATCATTGAATTTTATTACCAAAATCAGTGTTCGGTTCGAAATGTGTTTCGCACGTCCGATTTATGGTCTACATAATCGACCAAGTGAGCAAACAATTAATGCGATTGTGACCAAGTTTCGCACTCAGTTTACTTTATTGGACATTAAACCAACCACACGAATGCGTACAGTGCGTACAGAAGAGAATATTGCGTCTGTTTCTGAGAGTGTTGCTGAAGACCGTGAAATGTCGGAAACACATTTCGAACCGAACACTGATTTTGGTAATAAAATTCAATGATTTGCAAGCGTTGCTCGTTAGTAAGTCTATTCATGATGAAATGTCAAAGCATACTGAGCATCTTTCTCTTTGACACCATGTCTGAAATCCCACGTGATCTGTCAAATACTAATGCATGAAAATCCTAACCTCAAAAAAATCACCCTTTACAATGTCAAAGTGTGGACTCATAAATGACCCTTTAAGCAATTTAGCAGAATGAATATGGTGCGCTTTATGTTTTGCGGAAATGAGTGGCACAAGTGAGTTGTGGATGAAGTCTGTCGAACGTCTTTCGAGCATCTCGAACAGAGATTTAGAAATGTCAAATTTCTCAATTCGATTCGAACGTAGAGAATTTTGGTAGTTTGTATAGAATTTAAATTTTGAGTTCTCTTTCATTTTTGACGTCTTTGTATTTCTGTTATTAAATATATTTGTTGGGCTGGTCAAAGGATAAGGGATCCTTTTAGATCCCAAACAAGTATCTTTACTATTCGTATATTACCTAGGGCGTATACGAATTGTATAAGTCCACAGAAGATGTATATTTCTTGATTTATATTTTGTAAAAGTCAATTTTCTTTAGTGATCATACAGACATTGTGTAGATACATATGAACGCATTTTCTTGAGTGTAACACCATTTGCTCACATCATCAATTTTCTTGATATTCTGCTTCTTTGCACTCTCCCTCTCTGCCTCCTGTAGGTTGTTTGTCTTTCAAACATTATGATTTGATCTAACGATTCAATAATGCAAAGCGCCATATCGTCGTATCTTTTAACATTAAGCGATCGTTATAATTACGGAACTGTTGCTGCTGCTGCCGCTGTTTGCGGTGGATATAGATTCTGAAAGGTATGGCGAGAGTATAGATAGCATTGCTATCGTAGCTTTCTTTCTAAAAATGTATTAATATACACTGAGCGATGAGGATGTTGATGTTAGTGGTGTGGTTGTTGCTTTTGTCGCCGTAGAGGAGAAACAGCGTCGACGAATGATGATGATGATGGGGTTGGTGGTGCCGGTCGGTGCTGGTGATATGACTGTAGTCTGCTGTTGTTCTAAAACTTGCTGGTGATGCCCGTTGGCATGTACTTTTCCGGGAGGTGGTGGACGGACGGGTGGCTTGGTTGGTTGGACGATGGCGGTGGAGACGATGACGGTCGGGTCGATTGTGTGTCTTTCGCATACAGTACTCGGGCACAACAGCGCTATTACGCGGTGAGCACAAACGTACAAAGTGAAATATGTACATACAACAACAACAACAAAAGAGCGAGCAAACGTTAAGTAAATACAAAAACAAACGCGAAATTCACTTCCGCATTGCTCCACAAAGGCATTAAAGACAACGGCGAACGACAACAGCAGCAGCAACAGAAACAACAACATATAAAATATATTGGTCGATATGTACAATACTTGCTGTTGCCGTTGTTGTTGTTGCCATACAATGAGTTTACAGAAGAGAACACGGCAATATCGTGGATATGGATGGATACATGTGTCTGTCTCCGTCTCGATGTCTGTGTGTGTGTGTGTGTATGTAGGAAATGTACCTTAAGATATTAACAAATAATAACAAAAGCAACCAACCCACCCAAACAATATTACATTATTTATTAACATATGACAGCGACATCGTCGACGTCGACGTCGACGTCGCGACGATCACTTTGATGGGTGGTTGTCTAGCGCGGGGTGAGACGGTTTATGTAACAACAACAACCAATATCACAAATATATACGAAATGTAGTTACCAGGATAGTCGATTTGAATTGGCGAAGGGGTGTAAAAATGTCCTGTTATATTCAGAAAGTAACTCGCGTTTTTCTGACACGAAAAAGACTTCACCTGTTTAATACTTTCTTTTTAGTGGGCAATATTTGGTACTCCAGTCACCTTATCGATGTGTCGGCAAGTTTGTTTGGTAAATAGTTTGCGACTAAAGTATTTCTTAATGTATTTTCTTTTTAGATTTTTTTTTTAATATTCATATTTCATTGGACATCGACAATAAAAAATTTTATTAATAAGAAATTATTACTCTTCGCATTATTTTGAAACATATAATAATAACTTGTAATAGATTACATCTGTAACGTGCGGTGGTGGATAAAAGATAAATACAGACTGTAACTTTTCGCTTTACTCTCTTATTTTGAAATCTTTTTTTAACTGTTTAAACAGTGGATGTTTCTTTCATCTCATGTTTTTTATGCGCGTTTCTGTTTCGAGAAATCGGAAACAAACAAATAAGTCGAAACAAAATCTGGACATTTTTTATAAAATAATGAAATATTTTCATAAGTACTTGAAATATAATTAAATTTATGCATTAAATTTTTAAAATATTTTTTTTTGTTGCTTAATAAAATAAGATGTGGATTTATACTATTCTAGTCAAGTCGACTCTTTGTTTTAATCCACCAAACTAGAAGACGGCAGCTATACAATCTTTACTGCTAATATAGAGTTGTCAGTGTATCATCTGATACGCTCAGAGCGTTAATATTTCCACACAATCTATATCATGAAATAAGAAATACTCGTGCATCATTCGTCTTATCACCTGTGTTTGGGGAAAACCGTTGAACGATTCAGACACTGTCAATTCTTGCTGCGGTTTGGTAAGAAATTGTAGCTGATCCAACAACAAAGACAACAAAAAGTATGCATCACTGATCTCTGACTATCATCTCAAAACTCACTTCCTCCATGCCCCTCTCCGTTAGCACCCCTGCCTCACAGTCTGCTTCTCTGGATGTATGCGGTCCCCTCTCTGTATTGATATTTCTGGGTTTGTGGTTAATATGAATACGACTGGCTACTACTCTTTCTTATGCATACCACACATACAATCCACTCCTATGCAGGCACATACATGCATAAGTTCATATTCTCCCGTTTTTTTTTTTTTTTTTTTTGATGTTGTTGTATTGAGCTTCTGTTCCCCATTTTGGCTGCTTGTGGTTTGTTGTGTGACTGCGTGTGTGTGTGTGTTGGTTTGGGTTTCTTCAATGTATCCAAACAGTGACTTGAGCCACTAATCACCACACACCAGCACCACCGTATGCGGAAGCTAAACTAGTTTTCACTTGACTTGGTATGGTTGTGCTCCACTTACAACTTGCAAGTAAATGCAATTGTTATTGTGGCCGCCGCCGCCGCCACTGCCTCTGCTGTTGCTGGCAACCATGGAGCTCGCTAGTAGCTCTGCCTGATCGAGAGCTTCTGATTCTATCACATTATCATACAATTGCACGGCAGCGGCAGCAGTTGGCAGCAAGCAGTTGTAGACTCGTTCGTAGTCGTAGTATCAGTCATTCGAACAAATTAACGAAATGCATTTCCTCAATCTTCTTAAAGTATGTACGAGTAAATAACACCCTATCAATTTTTTTTTCTGCTATCATCGCTGTTGCTCTCGATCCACCTCCCCTTCCACCCAAGCAAACGTTCACCTAGAATGTGTGTATATGTTAACAGAGCTAACAATATGATAATATTGTTGGCGATCAATCGCTATCGATCGATCGTTTTAGTTACGTGCACATGTACGTATTGCACAGTTAATTACCAGATGTTCAGGAAGGGGAATTAGCTGTGGTACATTTATACTTACAGACATATGTATGTATGTTTTAGAAACTGAGTGATTTCTGAACGTTTCATAGTTAACACTAACCTTTAAGTTCACAATTTATTGGTTCCACATAAAGTATACAGATAATATAATTATTCGAGTGCTCACATTTACAATAATTAAGGAATGTTATATTTCATAAGTTAATATACTTTTGAAACTATATCTGACGAATCTACTGTATATCACCTATTTAAACCACCAAACAGATGTGAGATAAAAATCTCGTACTCATTGTTTTAGTAAGGACCTGATCTCAAGAAGTTACATTTAATGCCATCAACTGTAGACAAGCTTTCTATCGAAGGTCGTGACAGTCCCGGACGACAGCACTTGACAGGCAAGAGAATATACAGTCACTGCACTGAAAGAAAAAGCTTTATCAAAATTGGTCGATGTACAATTCTGTTGTTGTTGTTGTTGTTATCACACAAAGGTCGCCTCCTAACGAAAGTGCAAAAGTCTTTCGAATGTTTTCTGGAAAGGGCGATACTACGAGATCATGAATTTATAATAAAGTCGATATGCTAACAACCGCCTCCCCCCATATAGCGGAATGGTTGGACACATAATGTGTGCATTATTTTAAACCGTAATCAATTTCTATGTATACCCTAAGGAAAGGTCAAAAGATTATGCCAAAGAAAAAAGAAAATATATTAAACTGAGCTATTGCTGCATACGTTTTGTTCACATGCTATTATCGTTGTATTCGGATGTATTCACCAATATTACCAAGCGTCCATTCAAACCTCATAATCACCATGGCCGACATCATCATCGTCTTATGCATCCCATGCTGTTAGTCAGCGTTATAGCGCCAAAATCGTCAGTTAGATAGTGTTGGTGTAGTTGTTGTGGTCGTTATTGCTGCAGTTGTCGGCTTCAGTTTAGTTCAGTCAGTCAGTTAGTAGTAGTAGTCATAGTCGTAGTACCCAGTAACCTGTTGTGCTGTGAATTATGTTAACGTATGTACGTAACGTAACATGTTTCGAAATATAGGAAGTCTTGATTTGAGTTACGAAGACAACAACACAACGGCCTCCACCACAGACAGCTGAGATACAGCACGCCTGCCTGCCCGCCTGGTTGACTGGCTGACTGCCTGCCTGGCACACTAGCACTCACTCTATTTCTATGAGGAGTAAAATGTGAAACGCTTACATGCATCAAGCAGCAGCATTCGCTCATTTCTTTTTCTTCTGGTTGTTAGTGTTGTTACCACCGTGGGTTGGTAGCAGCATTTTCTATTGATGGTGCTCTGGCTCGTACGCCTGCCTGCCCGCCCGCCCGCCGGTCGGTCGGTCGGTTGCTGGGTCTTTCTTTAACGCTTAACGGTCTCTTACGTATTCACAATATTTTTCGTTATTATCTAACGAATGACGAAGACGACGATGGCAACGGCAACGACGGCAGTGATGTTGATGACGCTCGCGGAGACGACAACGCTTCGTATACATTGTGTTAGTGTACGAGTGAGTGTGGGGTGTCCTTACCTTACCTATTTCCAAGTGGTGTCGTTGTGGTTTGTTTGACGGTTGATTTTGTTTTTCTTCTACAATCGACGAAATCAAGTTGCACTAAACCGGGCCTCCACCCGCCTTCACAATGTGTTTAATTTGGCATACATTTGCTGTGGTGCACGTCCGACTGACTGGCTTGGCTGTCTGTCCGCCCGTCTGCCTGTTGCTGTTTGTTTTTGGAATTTTTTTCATATGTCTGACGCTAAATGACTCTGGTGGCTGGAAGTTTTCTTCAGCCCCACAATTAGGTAACTTATTGAACTGCATTTCGTTCGGCGTTGTTGCTGTTTGGGTTTTGGCTTGCAGTGAAATCGGTTGGTTGAGGAGAGGTTGAGGGCATGCTTTGATTGGGCCTGAATGTTCGTTAGAAATCTTAGCATTGCTATATGAGTATGAATAGTTTCGTTGCTGGTTGCCGTCGTCGTCGTCGTCGCCGTTGTTATGGTTGCCTTTAAGGAAGGTGGTGTATTTGATTACAAATGGAGGAAGTTCACTTAGCTAAGATTTTTGTTACAACAACACAAAACGTTTGTTTCTACCTGTTTTTTTATTTTAATTTTATAAATATATTTTTCGGTTGCAACTGACACACATACGCTTACCTGCCGGCAACACGTTACCTGCATTTTTTGTGTTTCTTAAGCCGACAATCGTGTGTTGTGCAATAGACCGATTGGCCTAAAGTTAAACGCTGTAGTCTATCTACCACCACTTCCTCATGGAAACTCACTTGGATTTTTCGTGGAAAATTGCTTTACTGGGAAGACATTTATGGGCCGAAATATAAAAAAAACAGCAGGACATCTTTCAGGTTTCCTCATCATTTCGTAGAATTTCAATTTAACAAACGTTAGTCTCCCATGGCCCATTGTCGTGCGTCAAGAGGCTTCTTGACACAACACAACATTAAGGTGACCATTGACAGACAGCTGCCGTTTCGAAAATCTCTTGAATGAATTTGTTATGGAATTTTTTTGTCTCGCCAAATTTTCTAATCATAAATCAATTTATTGATATCAATAATTAAGATACGGCTGCGTCTTTCCGGCCGTTGCCATAAGTATCACATAAAATATACACGTATAAACTAAAAAAAAAAAAATGTTCAGATAAGCTGGAATTTTAGACACAGATTACTCGTTAAACGGCCTTACGGTAAATGTAAGGAGCATTCAATTTTAAAACACCACAATCTGTTTTTTATATAACTCAGGATAACTTATGTTTGTTGTGTTCGTTTCCAGCTGGAGTCACTTTTTTAAACTAATTAATGCTTGAAATTTCAAAAAGGATCCTTTGCTTGGATCTTGTTTTGCCTATTCACAACACAATTTGCCTAATTTCGAACGTTCTGGTTAACCTATACCAATCACACACATTCGAACAGACTCTCAGGTGTCATTCGAGTCTCAGGTGTGTATGTTCATAAACAATTTGCGGAAATGACGATTGTTAACTTTAAACATATTGATTTTTTTGTTCAACACATAAATATCGACCGTGTTATCATTATCAGTACTTTGTGCTGTATTTAAATCTAATCAAATTTTTGAAAATAAAACACCCAACAACACAAACAATTCAAGTGACGAAGTTCCGATCACCAGCAGTCATTTATTTAGCCGTTTATTTATTTTCGTTTTGTTTGCAATGAGAGGGTCTTTAAACAATAACAAAAAAAAAGCCAAACAACAAATTTTTAGTAGAATTTACTAATTATTAGTGATTGACAGAGAAATGCTATTAAAACAGCTGGCGACGGTATACTTTGCTTTCTATATAAGAGGCAGAAGAAAACCTTGACATTAATTGAATGTGCTGAAGGAATAGGAAGTTCGACTTCGGTATCTAACATACAAAATTCTCCTTTATGTCACATATTCTCAAAGTCATAGGATATACATTAATAAACAAATTAATGTAATTATCTTATTTTGGAAAGTACTTAGTGCTGTAATATAACTTGCTAAAGCGATATTAAGTTGTATAGAATAAATGAATTCGACAATTTTCCCCAAGACAAATTGCTGAAGAGCAATTAAAGAAATATATATTTTCGGATAAATGAAGGTAATCACTTTCTACAATACCACTTGCTGAAATACAACAACCTTGTACACATGAATGACTCGCTTAATCGGGGAATTTCACCTCAACTAGGCTGTTGTCTTCAAATAAGTTCCCTGTCCGCACGGATATTGGGCGTTTATATTAATTGTGCCGGGTGTGGTGCGATCTTCTCCAATTGTCATTGCAGCAAATTTAATATAATCACATCCTTGCACAAATAATTGTAACAGCCTAGGCCACAGCAGCCTTTAAAAAATGACAACAAAAAAATCGTATCTTAGGAACACAACAAAAATTAAACACAATTGACACGAACATCAACATCTTCATTCGACTCATAACAACAACGACAATAAGAAGAATATTACATCAAACAGACAGACAGACATGAGTGCGCACATCATCACATTTGATGCATTCTTATGTGGCCATCATATGAATGTGAATGGATGCGACTGTTGTATCCATGTATCCATCCGTTGGGTTGCAACATCATCATCATTGCCGTGGTGTGCTTCTTAAGTAATGCAGTTCTCCGCCACACACAAATTACACGATTAGTAGCACCTTTGTCACCATCTCCTCTTCTTTCTGTCTGTTTTTTTTTTATTTTTTTTTTGGGTCTGCTGGTGGTGCTGTCATTTGCTGGTGCTTTGTTATTCGCTTAAGGGCTTTAATTGTTATGCAATTGTAACAATTGTTAATAACGCATCACCATCTAAGCAGACTTCATAAACACGCTTGGCACGCTAATGTTAACAGCATCTCATCAGCGTCATCAACTTGTTAGAATACCACAGAAGGAGAAAATGCAACGAAAAATTAATAATTAGCAGCCTCGCCAAACAAATGAGGTGTAACGCTACAGGGCATTAGGTGCCCTGGCCTCCTGCTCCTCGACGTCAGCCGACTACTCCCACTTAGCACTTGCAAAGAGCGAGCTACCAACACAAAAAGTGTGAAGTATTTTGCGGTAGATGAGTCCACTTTGTTTGTCATCATTACTTCCCCCAGCGACAACAACACCATCAATTGTTAATAATAGTATAATGTTGTTTGTATTGACACTCTCGGTTGGCTGGGCCACGCTTGGTGCCGTGGAAATCGCTTCCTTTTTGCTTGCACCAGCGCCACACAAGGATGAGCAGGCAATGAAGAACTCCTTATCTTTTTGCTTGCTGAGTGCTTGCCTTCAATTATAATTTATAAACATTCAAACATGCAGACGTACATCTGTACCGCTCAGCCGACATTTATATACTCAAGTTGTGATGAATTTGTAAAACATTAGCTATTTGTTCGTTGTGTACGGACAATAATTATATAATATTTTTATTGTTTTTTGTTTTCCTTTATTTTTTGTTTTTATTATTATTATATGTGTTCATAATATAGTTTATTGTTATCTGTTGTTGGTGTTGCTGTTGCTGTTGCGGTTGCATTCATAGAACAAAAAGTCAATGGGTATAAAAAACCCGGAAATTAATAAAAGAAATATTAACAACAATAATAATAATAAATGCTTAAAGTGCACTTTATACGAAAATCTTATACTATTTCATATTAAACAGGACGGTTTGTATTTCAACCGAAACATTTTCCTGATGTTGTAAAGAAAATCCAATGTCAATGCGGAAGCCGAAAAACAAAACCAATTTTTGTTTTTTTCGAAACTGTTAAAGTTATCATGACAGCTTATTCACATAACAAGAGAAACTATGTTTACTAAAATACAGGCACATGATAAAAACTGATAAAGACAACACGTGTTGTTTGACAAACAAATGTTCGATTAGAAAAGAACAAACGCTTAGTTCATCTATTAAGGGCACTTCACACAGACATATAACAAAAAAAAATTGCTACAAAATGGCATAAAGTAAAGATATTTTGCCAAATGCCAAATTCTTAAAGCCTTCTCTTAAGAAACGCACACACATATTTTTTTCGAAGCCCTGCAGTTAATTAGGGTTTTATATTTGTGTGTCATTTCGAACTGAACGAACAGATTTACATTAAACGCCATTTGAGCACATTGTTAATTGTTCGAAATGCTTGGGTAATTTGCCGAATTAAAAACGTAATTAATTGTAATAATATTTGTTCTAACTTCAATGATTAAAAGTGAATGTCTAGGTAATTTTCTTAATCCTTATGTACCTATGTTTCTACTCCTTACAACATCAGTAGCCGGAACGTCTAATACATCCACCCTTGTGTGGTTCTAAATTTACCATGTGAGTGTCTCAGTTTATTTTTAAATCTGCCGATACCATTTGCATATAATATGCCTTAAAGTCATTGCCGGGTTGCTTGGTCCGTCACTTGAAGTAAATCATTTCAAATTTGTCATAATTCGGGCTCACAATTGAAAGATATTGAAAATATAACTTATAACTTGTATCGCATTAGTTGCAACTTTTCAAGGAAGTGTTGGCATTCTAATGCATATTTCCTGTCCGGAAAAGAGGGAGAGAGACAGAGCAACAATAAACGTAATAGGCCTTCTAATTGAGTGCTATGTTGTAAAATTATATTTTTTTTTTGCTATATTGCAATGAAGAGAAGCAGACGTACTGAGACTACTAAGACCAAGACCATGAAGAAGAAGTTGAAATCTTACATTACAACTGTGTGTGTGCGAATGAATGAGTCTAAGTGTGAGTATGTGTACTAATAAGATACACGATACTTACAATTTCCTTTATTAAATTACTTGAGTAGTCGTTGTTGCTGTATGCTCTTTAGCACAAACGTAGGAAGCCGAAGCCATTTAGTTTAGATTACTTACACACTCGTACATGCAGCTGCGAAACGACAATTGAACGCTGCAGCACTATTGTGGATACTCTATTCCCACTCTTTGCCAGCCGGCAGCCCCCCATGAGGTTACTTTCGGCTGTATGTGCAAATCGACGTAAGGGACGCGAGTGTAATGTCGTAGTCTTTAGATCGAGTACAATTCTTCAAGTGAGATTGCATTAAATAGCCCAGCCCATACATACCGACATACTAGCACTAGCACTCACTCGTCGTGCATAGGACAAATGGAAACAACCTGAAATGTGTGACGAGAACAACGGCGACGACGACGACGGCGGACCGACGAACGAGAACGACTGACTGACTGGACTTGCATGACTTGTATTGCAGCTCTCGTGAGTGATTAAAAGTCGTTTTCAACATCCGCTTCCGCATTTATTAAATATCAGTATTCACAGTGTCTTTCTTATTGTTTTTGGTTTTCTTCTCCCTGCTTTCAAGAGTTAAGTGCTGCTGCTGCCATAATTCTTGAGCGCTTAGAACATTTTCTACTAGAATTTCTGTGTGTTTGTTCTCGAGCTGGCTGATCGTTTGTTTGGCGGTTGGCGGGTTTGTTTCGCTGGTTAGCTTGACTGGTTAAACGCCAACAACGAGTTTTGGTTTTGTTGGGCATGATGTTTTTCCTCTTAAACTTTTTTTTTTTTTTTTTTATTATTTTATGGCATTTCATTCCTCTGGTGCGCGATCAATCCCTGCATGTGTGTGTGTGTATGTCGAGTGAGTGTAATTAAAATGCGGAACGCGCGCGCCTTTAGATCGTTCCACATGTACGAACGAGGTAGTACAAAGTTGACTACATATTTTGTTCACAAACGCTCCTCTATTCTTTGGAAACAACAAATATACGTACAATGTGTGTGTGTGTAGATGTGGTTGAGCATGTAAGGTAGCATCTGTGGATTTCGAAATATTATGTATTTGAATATCTGTCAGTTTTTGTATTATTTATTCATCTTTCTTCGGGTTAAGAAAGAAGTCACGAGATTTGTCGTTTGTAGGTTCCGAACTTTGAAAGTCTGTTTCATCCATATCACACATCACATCTACATCAGATATTTGGTATACGTTTTGATCGAATTAGAGGTTACACCGTGATCATTCCCCAGAGTCATAGACGATTTATATTCGAATTTAGCAGGGCCGTAACCTGTTATCGTGGATCCAATGGTGATTTTCAATCTCTTGGGTTCACGTTTTGATGTATAGATCCCATACATTTCAATTATTTTTTTTGTAAGATATGGTTTTGAATATTCTTCTATTGTTGGTGTTGTTGTTTTTTCTCGAATTTATTCACGCCAAACGAATATCTTTAGGTTGTTATGCATAAATAGACAGATTTTTCATCATTAGATTTTTTCAACTCTTCGTGTCCGGCCCGTCACTCACTGCATTGTTTTCTCTGATTGGTGTTGAAGAAGGAATCCACACACACGTATATTTATTTTCTTTGTTGATGATTGTATTGTGCTTCTTCGTCTTCAATCTTTCTGCTGTTGTTTTTCCTTATTTTCTGGCCGACAGTCTGGCTGATATCTTATCGCTAATTTAGAAAAATTTACATACGATTTTAAACAAACTCATAAAATATTTTTTTATAAAAATACATTTACACAACGTTTTTTATATACATTTTTTCTACACACTTTTTTTTATCACATCACTGTGTTGGTGTCATTTTTGTTCTACTAGAGTTGTTTCTTTTATTGGGGATTCTGATGATTTAGCATGTGTTAGGAAAGGAAGAAGATGTTTATGACACTGTTTCCCATACAAGTTAGTCGCCCTAAAACAAAAACTATGTAAACAAAGACATTTCGCTATATGTTTCTCAGTTGGATATCATGTCACGGTAGAGTAAAAGGCACGGAAAACAGTCGGGTTTCAAGTAACAAATTAGTTATCGCAATTAAAAATCAATTAACTCTCAAATGTATTAATTATTTTCATTAACGAACATTCTGGCTCATTCGGTTATTCATTAATGTTTTTCCCAACAAATCAAACATTTCCCCCTTTGAGTCACTACTCCACAATTCACTAAAAAAAAACTGAGGAAAATGTTCACATATCCTGGGACTGAAATTATTGTTGATAAAATGTTATTTTACGTATATTTTAATAATAAGTTCATAACAAGGATACTACCCCGTGTAATAATGAACTATTTTAAAATTGAAAATTCACAAATTTAATCCAGAACCGAAATCTCTTTTAAACATTTATTAAATGTGTGCGTATACGTTATTAATACAAGCAATTAATATTACGTATACGCCTGATCTGAAAATAAAATTGTAAACACTGATTTTCTGTGACCATACCGTACCATATTGATGTCGTAGAAGTTTAGAATCCACCTCTAAATTTCTCCCGATCGTCGTAAAAACTATGTTTGCTGTTCTTTCCTGTCAGAAAAACCACTAACAGTTCAATTCGTTTAAGATGTGAATTGATTTATTTATTTGATTGTTATTACTTATTCATTGAAGTAACTAATTTTTTAATTGAGAATCAGTTTCCAATTTTTCAATGGAGTGAATGCTGCGACTATCTCAGTAAGCCACTCAGATATTTTTTATTGGCTACGGGGCGTACAAGTTCTATTGATACCTAAAGGCAAGCAAACTGTTTTACTATGGCCACATTTTGCCCCGTCTGTGGTTGTCCTTTCTTAACAACATTCCATTATATCTTTGGTGTCATTCGTTGTAGAATTCAATCAGGACTGACCAGAAATTCAATTACTATTTATACACACATATATGTACACATACTTTGAATTTATTGAAATAACTGTCTTAGAATAGTTTTTTTAAAAAAAAAAATTCAGCTCTGTACGTTTTTTCTTACGATCAAATGATAATACCGGTATTTCAATATCTGTCAATCTCTGCGTTTTGTCTGACAGCGACATTACAATCTCACTGAGTTCTGTTCGTTTATCAATCATATCATCGTCGTCGCCGTTGCCGTCATTAACGTGGTATCACAAACGTATATCTAACAGCAACAACAGCAACGCCAACAGCAACAATAAGAACTATTCTAAGTTTTCTATTTTTGTTTATAGCGCGCTCGGAGTAAACAAAGATCATTTCCTTAAATAAATCCCACACGTAATAAACGCAAATCTATAACGACGAACATTTGTTCGGTTCGCTTCGCATACCCAACAGAATAATGATCAATTAAATATTTAAACTGTTTCGTCGGTTTCGCTGTTGTTGTTGTTGGACGTACATACGTTCAGTATAGGTTTGAATCTGAATCTGTTCGATGAATTTTGCATAACAAAAGCTTCAAAAAAAAAAAAGGGAGCTGAGGTTATCGAACGTTTGATATAATCATGTTTTGCTTTCTGTTGTCTTTCTCTACTATTTCTACCTTAGCCATCGTATTTGACGTTTTTTGTTTTGTTGTCCGGCGGCCGGGACGGACGGACGACACTTCTAGTATTTAGATACACGTTTCTTCTATTGGGCAGCAACAACAACAATACGATTATTAACAGAAATATGCTGACTGATCAAACATCATTTAAATAATGAGTACTCTCAAGCACCGTTTTTCGAGTGTATTGGATTGTATGTGTGCCTGTGTGTGTATGTATCTACGAATAGATAACGTTTGAGGCACGCACGCATGCGCGTAGGTTTATTTTGATTTCGAATTCACCTTTAAGGTTTATGGCGAGAAATCATAAAAAAAAAAACGTACAGATCATCAATTAAGAAAAAGCTCAAACAACAAAAAGTTCCCTTTTTGGAGAAGACTATTTACAGGTGCTTTAATTATGGCTCTTTTGGTTTTCCTGTATCTGATGTTATTGTTGTAAAAAAGAAATGATAATTATTCCGCGCGTATGTGTATGTGTGTGCCTGTGGTTTGAACGACGACATCAGCATTAACAACGGTCAGTCCAGCAAAGAGTGTAGAAGAAACCAAAATCGCCACTATAGCGTTTAGACAAATTTAGATGTTGTCTTTAGTTTTGTACCCGGAATTTGTATAATTCTGTTATTGTTGCTGCTGCATGTGTGCGTGTTTTTTTTTTTTGCTGCTGAGTGTGATTAATGCTAAATTGAAGAATTGATTTTCTAGCTTAAAAATCACCGCGTGCTCACTCGTTTCAGATTCTTGTTTCAACGCTTGTTTGTTGCTGTATTGGTGGTGTTGTTGTAGATGTTGTCAGGTCATTGACTCCGTTTGCTTGAATAACGAGCTTCTTGTATTTAATGCTTATTTAATGAATATTTGATATCAAATCATGTTCCGATATTATGTTGTAGACAGAAAGACAGACAAGACGAGACGACACAACAATACACGCTTCCATCGTACACTCTACTACTCATACTGCTACTCTGCCCATGTTTGGTGTAGAATAACGTGTACTCACCGCAATGCATACATATGGACGTACGGACAAATATTGTACATACTTACCAACAATTGAATCAGAATTGGCGACCGTTATAAACATGTATGGGAAAACATTAACTTTCTGTATACAATTTCGATAATCCGTCAATGTATGATATCGTTTTATCATAGAATTTCTTATTTGCCAACCTTAAGTTTCCTATGTCTCTCGTTCATGAAATGTATGGGAATTGTTTTCAAATGACACGGGTTAAACTAAACCCCTAAGTATGATTACGCGATAATGACCGAAATTCAAAAATGTGCCTGTAGAATTTTTTCCTCTAATTTTATCTAATTTTGCAATCGTTATTCCCGACCATTTCAGAACGATCTTGTTTTGTAGATCGTCTAGAAGACATTCTCCATTATTACAAGGTAGAGAATAATCCACCCCTATGTCCATTTTAAATTAGCCTCTGTATAGACATCCCATTGAAATGCCTTGTAAAGTTACGATTCAATTAATTTATACATTGAACCTTGAGGACATTCTGTTTTCAAATTACCAACTTAAAGAATTTTGAGAATTCCAAATTTCTGAAAGTATTATTTCAAAAGAGAAGCTCGTAAGTTTCATAATAATTTCATTTATATCTCAGAAAAACAACTTTAAGGAAAATGTTCCAATTCCGATCAATTAATATCCAAAGATCACAGCTCGTAAAACAACATTGCCTTTATGCGATAGGTAGGCCAACAAACACAATCAAAGAAAACTATAAAGTTCTTAGTAATTCGGACAAAGACATCAATAGGGGATGTTTTTCTGGGGAAAAAAGCAACACGTTTTGTTCGTATGACGTCGAATTTGATGATCACGATGTGACCGACCTTTTGTTCTCATATGTTTAACCTTAAATATCGGATTTCCTTAAGAGATCTTGTTTAACACTTTTCTAACCGGCATACAGGGTATTTAGGCAAAAACGATATTATGCCATCAATATATGTCGCCGTTCTGTATTCGTGCCACCATAAGCATAAATATGATGTTGTCACATTTTCAAAGATATTCATGATGTCATATTTTTGTGGGGAATAATTGACTTTTGAGACCCTTTCATAAATTTAAAAAATATCGTTTCATTAAACGAACACTCACATACACAGAGCGAGTGTGTGCGGTCTGTCGTCAAGGAAATGCGTATCAATTTCTTTGCACAGTCCAAGTACGAGGCTAGAAGTCACTCAAGCATGGCTTAATTTTTATTTAACCTCTGTCTTACGTGTTTGTGTGTGTGCCATAACCTAAAGCAAGCTAGGGGCCAGGCCAACATTATGATAAGAAACTGACTGGTTTTCCATAAATCCCTTCCAATCGGTCATCAAGTGGCATGTACGATCACTTTCATAGCAATTGCTACAGATGATTTTTTCGGTTGAAAGGTAATAAGAGAGGAAGCCGTAAAAATGCTCCATTGTACACCAGTTGATATTCACTTGTACGACGTATGAGGCATGCAACAAAGTGTGAGAACTTTGCCTTAAACTATGGTGAACCATCATCATTATCCCCACATACAGGCCATCATTCGAGCTTGCTCAATTGGGTACAACAAATGTGCCTACACACTGGGTACGTACAGTTCACGGATGTGGAATTATAACCGATGGTGTTTTTTTATGTATCGTATTTATGTTCTCTGGTAAAGTCAATAAAAATGGATACAATTAAACGCCAGCCATGTAACACCAAAACGTTTCTCTGAACTGAATGTCGGTTAGCCATACAAAATACAGGTTAAAGTTGTTGATTATTGTCAGCCAATGAAATACCTAAGTATACAAATTATATAGCGCATAGCTCACAGAGTTGAGAGAAGTGCCCCGTCCTTTCCTTCAAGGAGTGTTGAGGGAAATAATAATGTTGGTACGCACGAAAATATGCAATCGAAAAAATAATACAGCTGTGATGATTCAGGGGTCAGGTGCTGTATTATAGTATCTGTAAGTATGTATGTGATATGACAGTGTATGGATATCAATACAATCCGTATACATATGTATGTGTGTGCGTGTGTATGATTGTATAAACAAATCGATCGGTTATCATGGAATCTTCTTTTCTACAGAGTCTCCCCTATTTCGTTGTCTACGCAAAGCAACCTGTATTACTAAGATTTTTTTCAATAATCACACACACACACACACAAGTAATGTAAACGGACGTCGAAAACTCATGTGTATGTGTGTGTGTGTGTGTTTCGAACATTGTAGAATTTCAGCTTTCTTTTTATTATAATATGATCTCTGTTGGTAAATGTTCTGTTCTGTGTTGCCGTTGGTGCTGCTGTTGCTGCGACGGCTGCTTCTTAATTTACTTTAGTTTCCGTTCAAACCGGTTCTATCATCCGCATACCTACATGTTCCAATCAACCAGCCAAACTGATCAACAAACAAACAAAAATCCGAACATTTCTTACCCAGCAAACATTACAGCTACCTGTCTCTATGTCGGTCTCCCCAATCGACTGTTCATGTCCGCTCTAGTGCTGATGATAGTGGTATAGCGTCGTCCGGCATTCCTACTTTCGTTATTGGTATCCATACAAACAATTCATAAATCCCGTACATACATACAGACATGCCCGTATGTACATATATATGAATGGGTGGATGCATGGTTGAGTGTTGTTTGCCAAGTGTTTGGTCGATTAGACAGACTAACGATCCGAGTTGAGTTGATGTTTAACATCTTTTGGAGACCCCCTCAAAGTAAACCCGAAAAATGTTTTGTCTTTTCTTCCATCCACTTGAGTCTCTATGCGGCTTGGTGTTAGTGTTTTCAATTTCCCATTTATATCACATGTGTGTACGTAAATACACACACACACGCGAACATATGTTTGAATATCAGTATGTGTTTATAAAAATACTTTAAAAAGCTGAAATACAGATGAAGAAGAAGAGGAAACAACATAAACAATATGTTGTCATAAGGCAGGCAACGGCAACCATTTGTATCGTTTGTACTCTGGTTTGGTTTCCGTCGTCTCTGCTGCAGAGATCAGAGAATTTTTTTTTTTGTTATTTATTTACTAGAGTTTTTGTTGTGTTACTGCTGTCGGTTTTGTATGCCAAAGATCCGATAGTGATGACGGCAGAATTAAGATAACCCAGAGAACGAAATCGGAAGAAAGCCTATTTCTCTCCTTTACTGCACGAAGAGTAACGGTGCACGGAAAATCAGAAATACTATTCCTTTAGCGTAGGAATTCGGTTTATGTATGTGTGCGAACCAAACAGATGTGGTTCCAGACAACAGTTAACGAAAATCCTTTTAGATTTTCCCATTTCTTACGAAATTTGAAAATGTCAGCATTTTTGCACAGCAATAACTCAGTTTTATAATATATTTTGATGCTAGGTGAAAACAAAATTTCAAGTACATATTTGCTGTGAGCATAATATTGGTCGAAAATATTAGCCATGTTTTATTTGACAAACTTACAATTACCCAAGTTCAGTGTCATTTACAAAGCAATTCATTACGAACGTTGTTCACTGTTTTCTTGTAATTCCTCAGTATCGTTGATTTTTCACTAATGATCGGTACTCATCATATTCACTAGTTACGTTCTAATGATTAAATATTTAGTGAAAAAACCAAAACAAACCTAATGAATGCAACTTTTTCACGATAGTGGCAGCTGAAATACATTCTCCTGCTTTCGCAAATATATATATATATATATATATAAGAAAATATATAATTCAAAGATACGACTCTGAGAAACGATTAGACATTTAAAAAAGAGTTCGATATTGGGAGATAACTCGTTAATAAGCCTGGGGAAATATATATATAATCTAACCTTTACAGTATTTAAAACGCAAATTTGTATACCTTGGGGAAAAGGATGGAGACCGGCGGATAAGCTACGTCTCATAACTACATCGTCAAGTTTAGTTTTTCTTTTAGATCGTGATGCGTCTATTTCTTGAGAAAAACATTTCGGTCTAGTAATTTCCCAGAATTGATTTGGTTTGTATTGGAATTATTGATTGGGTAGCAATTTACGATTTCCCTCTTTTTTTTTTAATGCACGTTTCTTATCGGCCAGGGAGGGGGATGGTATTCGTTATTACGTTTTTTTTTTTTCTAAAACGAAATCAGTATAGGTATAACAAAGAATCTGAAATGACAGGTTTGTTTTTCCCTCGTCTAAATGAAATATTTTTACCTGCGTTGTCGTCATCAGACTCGACTTGAAGCCTTTTAATGATATTTTGTTTTCTTTCTCTTCGCTCGGGGTGTGTGTCTCTCACTCACTCAGTTTCTGGCCCCACTGGCATCTTCTCTGATTTCTTACAACAATACCAACAACCACTATTATCATGATCGTCATCAATACGGATCTTTTGTGTTTGTTGGTGTTGTAACCGTTCGTCCGTTCGTTCGTTCCATCTTTATCTGAAAAATATATAGGTAAGGGGAGAAGTTGTATATACATATGTATGTAAGTATGTACATGCGTATGTAAACATAAATACTTGTGGGTATGTGCGTTTGTAAGTGGATGTGGTGGATGACTGGGATTTAATTTCATTTCACTCGGTCACCAACGTCTTCTTCTAAAATGTAAGAAAGGAAAAAAGAAAACAAGTTTTTTTTTTACATTATTTTGCTGATGCTGTTGTTGTTGTTGCATGGGATATGTACGAGAGTAGTGCTCTTCGGATGAATGCGACGGTCTGTATGTTTGGTATGTGTGTTCGGTTGAGATGATTGGATGGGTTGGGATGAGATGTGCATGTATCGATCGGTTGATCGTTTGAATTCGTGTGTGTCTGTGCATGTGCCCGAGTAAATTGTGGTGCACAAGCACCTTCTATGTGTATGTATGCACAAAAAACTCTTGATGATGTTTTGTTAAGGAATGCGCGCACTTCCGTTTAATGTCTGTCTGTCTAGGCGCACAAACAACAACACGGCATCGCCGTCGCCGTCGTCATCATCGTCATCACAAAGCGACGGAGAGCAGCAACACAACATAAACACAGCAGTATAACACGCAGGTAGTCAAATCTTAGGTCGGGCAGAGACGACACGCGGACGGACGGGTGGATGGATGAACGGACAGACGGCAATGATGTACAGATGTATTTGTAAGGAGGGAGGCCGAAACCAGTAACACTCTTTAAATTATACAAAACAACAACAATAAAATCGTACTTTAAACTCAGTCAGATCCCATCCAGACCATCTGAGGCTGGCTAAGATTTCTGCTGCTTCTGCAGATAGCTGTTGTTGTTCTTTATGTGCATAATGCGGCGGTGCTTCTCGGCTTTTTAGTTGTTGTTTTTTTTGTGTATCGTAAGAAGAAGGCATTAAATGTGTTTCGGTGGTGTTCGTTTTGTGTTCATCATCATCGTCATCACCACCAACCAGCACAACAGCACCATAATCGCCTTCTCTTCCTCTTCTTCTTCAAAACGTTGTTGAATGTTGAAATCCGTGTCTGTGCTACACTCGAATATTTAGTTCAAGTGTGTGCTCAATAAGAAGTTAAACGTTTACTGAGCAACATCGTCGTTGTCGTCATCATCTCATCATCTCAACAACGAAAACTTTTCTGCTCATTTGTTTTTTCTCACTTATTCGGAATATAGAACTTTTATTTTTGTTGCTGTTCTCGCAGTTTTGTGCTCATACATCGATGGTTCCGCTTATCCACCAACAACAAGAATACCCTCAACAGCAACTGCAGACAACATAAGGTTGAAATAAATACTTTTCATTAAATAAATAAAATCATAAAACAATCTGAGCAAATATTCGACACAACAACATAACAAAACGAATTGAATCGAGTGTGTGAGAATACTCGGGAAACAGATCCCGATCGTTAAAATTATTGTTCCGTAGATTTTCGCGAGTGTTTTATTACAATTTAAAAAAAAAAAATCCACCAACAACAAAAATATACAATTTCGTGGGATGTCGAATATTTTGGTGGCAAACCAACAACAATAACAACAACAACAACAAATAAAGAAAAGAAAAACAAAATTGTGACGGCGGACGGATGTGATTGTTTATTTATTCTACTTTCTGTGTTTGTGGTTCTATACAATTTTGAGATTTGATTTCCTAAATCTTACAGTGCGTCGTATCGCATTGAAATTAGTCAGTTAAGAGAATATTTTCTCTTCTTTCGAAACGGAAGTGGCCGATTTTATTAGAATTGTTGTGTTGGATGTTCAGAAACTGAAATTTTTCACAAATTGCCATATGTGCGGTATGAATTTGTGTTGATTTCAAAATACATACAATCATACATACAATGTGTTTGTATATAATTTACTTTACACCCACCAATTATCACACAAACAATTTGTGTTTCGACATCATTTTAAAGTTTCCAATGAAATCGAATTGAAATGTTAATTAATACCAGCCTCTGCTTTAGAAAATGAGTAACATTTTACAAAAATTTCCAAATATGCGATAAGCGGATACAGGAAATAGAAGATATACATTTTGTTAAGAGATACGTATCAGAAAATACGCTTTGGTTCTCCACTATTTAATATTTTGTTAACAGATATTCATACGTAATTGGAGTAATCTGGAGTAAATAAAAAAATATACTAAAGAAACATTCGGCCCTGTTCAGAGTTAAAAGTGGATTAAATTCACAGACTCTATAATGTGTTTTGAGTTTTTAAATGTTTTAAGTCTCCTAGAATTTGTATACTCGAATATGATTTTTTACTGTACGTTCAGTCAAATCAAACCTTGTGGCAAATAGATATGATTTACATACAATTAAATATTTACATGTTCTGGTATTAAATACAACAACAACAAGTTGTATTCGTACTAAATCGCAAAACAGATAATGATTCACGGACATGATGATGGCACGACCAGTTAATCTTTAGTTGATATTGGGATTAATGTAGGCAGCAAGCACATCTCCCGTTTTACCTATTTTACCGGGTAATTTCAATACGTCTCGAACTCTCATCTGACAAACTATGTTGGTGTATTTTCGATGTTATTAGTTTTAAAACAAAACATCATAATTTTAAATATTTCATTCGTTGCAAGATAAATTAGAATATGAAATTAATATGAGTCACACTAAAAATAATTCTTTGATATTGGGTTTTAATTGTTCATTAAGTTAAATACCTTTTTTCTTTTTATTGTTGGAATATTAAAATGTATGCCGTTTAGTTTTTTTTTAATATGTAGTTATAAGAAATTACAACAGATCTATTTGACTAACGTTTGCCTGCATTCTTATTTCTCTTTTTAGCATAGAATCTGCGATTGTCTTCCACATCAATGCATTCTATATGATCGCTGAAGGAATTCGAAGCTTTGACGAGAGAACGTAAAATTATTTTCCAATTAGTTGCAACAAGTTCAAAATGAAAATGCTTCCGGTACAGTTATCATTGAATCCTCCCTTGGGCTTATGGAGCGATATGCTCTGGCGTTGTCCACCCGCACAGCCCAGTCAACTGGCGGAGCTGAAAACACAGTTGCCCCCTTCGCTGCCTTCGGATCCACGACTTTGGAGCCGTGAAGACGTTACAGTTTTCTTACATTTCTGTGAACGTGAGTTCGATTTGCCCAAAGTCGACTATGATCTCTTTCAAATGAATGGCAAAGCGTTGTGCCTACTCACACGAGCTGACTTCGGCCATCGGTGTCCGGGGGCTGGCGATGTGCTGCACAATGTTTTGCAGATGTTGGTAATCGAATCGCACATGATGCAATGGCATTTACCAAATAGTCCTGTGACCCCAACCAGCCGATATCCTTTGTCACCGCACAGTCATCCACCTACCCCGACTTGGCCGCCCATTGGGGCGCCAGAAAGTGCCTTCCATCAGACCTCACACTTAGCCCCACATCATTTTATGGCACCGAATTCGGTGACGTTAAGTCCCCCGCCTTCAGTCGATTCGCAAGCCAGCAGCCCGCCCCAGAGCCAAGATCCACAGAATCAACCGCAGAATGGTTCGTCGGCACATAATAGCAATAGCAGCAGCAGTAGTAGCAGTAGTACAAGTAGCACCGGTAGCTCTTCCTCAGCTTCGGCTACAGCTGCGGTAGCAGCAGCAGCGGCGTTGAGCGCCAGCAATGCTTTCAGTGCCTTAAAGCAACAGCATAATGCCACCAGTGCCAGTAGCCATCATTCGGATTCGGATGAGGAAAGCTATTCCGAACCTCCCGCAGCCAACAGTACGATTGTCAACTTCTCCGCCCATTCATACCCGGCGGCAGCCGCAGCTGCAGCCGCCGCCGCTGCTGTGGCCCAATACAACAACAGTCCGCCCACAACACCAATACTCAAGGATATGCCACAAAGTTTGAAACAACAAATCAAAAACACATTTGTCAACTCATGGTCTCAACAGCAGCAACAACAACAACAGCAGCAGCAGCAACTAGCACATGAACAAAAACTGCCACAGCTCGGAGGTGGGTCGGTGTCGGCACCCACCACGCCCAGCTATATGCAGCCAGTGAAGAGAGAATTTTTCCCCGACAAAACTGACAACCGTTACATGCAACCAGTTAAACGAGAATTTTTCCCCGAGAACACTGAACCCAATACAAGTAAGTATCCCTCTCGGTTTCTTCTTCAAAACTGAACAAACACTAATTCGACTCTTTTCCTATTCTGGATTCTACAGATGGACGTTTACTGTGGGACTTTTTGCAGCAGTTGCTCAATGATCGCAATCAGAAATACAGCGATTTGATTGCTTGGAAATGTCGTGATACGGGCGTTTTCAAAATTGTCGACCCTGCGGGTCTGGCCAAATTGTGGGGCATACAGAAGAACCATTTGTCGATGAATTACGACAAAATGTCACGTGCCTTGCGCTATTATTATCGCGTAAATATCTTGCGCAAAGTTCAAGGAGAACGACATTGCTATCAGTTCTTGCGCAATCCCACGGAATTGAAAAATATCAAGAACATTTCTTTGCTACGCCAGTCTGTTGGTCAAAACAACAACAACGGTAGCTCAGGAGCGAACAATTCCAATAATACATCGTCGAACAATCCATCACCATCATCGATAACAAACTCCCCATCCACCAATGGTACAAATTGGGCCATGCCTGGTCAAGGTTCATTACAACATCCCGGAGCCGGTCAGCAGCAGACACCACAGCGCCCTTCGTCACAAGGCAACCAAAATCATTTGACTTTACCCAATGGTATTTCATCGGCGGCAGCTGCTGTTGCAGCTGCGGCCGCTGCAGCCTACGGCCCACCCCCGTCGTCGCCATTATTTATGCATGCCATAAATGGTGCCTTCCACTACTTGTCTTCCAATGGTGTACCCCCAAATTCACCAGCTGCCCTGCCCACAACTCCAAATGAGAAATTCCAATTCAACGTTATGAAAGCTGAACAAAACTCCTTGTCCCCACACGAGACTGCTGCCGTCGATGAAATGAAACCAACTGATTTGAGTGTAAGCGGCAGTAGTATCGAGAAGAGGCCCTATTCCAGTCCGTCGGCAAATGACGATTGTTATCCGTGAGTATACATGTTATATATATCTCTCTATGTCTCAGAAATGAAATGGAAGCAAATGTCCTAGCTTTTAAATTAAATTTCCTGTAGATCAATTGTTTGGATAATGGGTACGTGTACATTAATTTGTTAACTCCGATTGTATGGCTTTCTCTGGATTCCCAGTATAGTACATATCGCTCACTAAAATTTCAAAGGTGCGGAATTAACCGAAAACAATTTGTATGTGCAAACAAGTGTTTACAGTCTCATAATCGAAAATATGAACGGGGACAGGTGTAATTTATTTTTGTTTTCGGTTCTTCTGCGAAATAAAAACAGAAGCCTCATTTAACATTTCAGTCATGGATGTACACATAGAATTCAGAAATTATGTTTTTTGTCTCCTTCAATTGGCAATTTGTCCGTCCGTGTTTCCAGATTACACACAAATGATACGTAAGATAGTGTAAATAACATATTGTCACCCAGTCCAACATTAGATTCTTCTTAGATTTTTTAATTATAATTTTCCATACTTAACCATAGAATTTTTATTGTTACTTTTTTTAGACTGATACGAAATGCTGATGGACTAACCACAATCAAACTGATACGTTATGAAAATGAAGGTGTTACAGCTCTAAACTCAGCTGCCAACGACAGTAACGACAATCAACAGCAGCAGCGTAACACACCAACGCCGATGGACAGCGAAACCAGTGAGATGGAATCCAGTCCCACCCACGATAACAACATGGGTGCGACTGATTTAAGGAAATAAGTGCAAAAGGAAAAGTATTTCCCACAAGAACAAAGGTATAACGGCGACAATCACATATGGGACAGTATCGCAAAGATAGCAGATTTGCCAGACACAATAACGTCGTACACCAAAATTAACTGACGGAATTGTAACGTCCGTAACTGCTCTTGTCTTTTGTAATACATCAAATGATGTTGTGATTAATCAAAGCAGTGAAGATTACTTTTTTTCGTTATGTAAATTATGTACGAAGAGCCACGGAAAAATAAGAAGAAAAAAAGTTGAAGCCATGTGCGATGTAATTGTTAAATTAGAAAATTAAGAAATGTGCCAATTTAGAAGTATACCTTTTCTTACTTTTATGTACAATTATATAAAACAATCAATAGTTTTTTTTTTTTAATTAGAGGAGAGACGTTTACAGCGAACAGTATACTTAGCTATTGGGTATGCTTATCGGTTAGAATTGGATTGATTTGGTTTCCGTGGATTGAACTGTCCGTTGTGTGTCTTTCTTCCTTTCCACCGTTGTTAACGACGATGAGCGACACTCATTGGTTTCGTACCTCCATAATCTCTTTAATTATTTGTCTACAAAAAATATTGATGAGAATGAGAACAAAACACTGTTACTTGTTATAATTGAATGCAATCGAAGTGTAATCATTCTGTATTTATTAGAAACAAAGCTCTCGATCGAACAGCTTTAATAATCTTGAATTTCTTCTAAGAAATAATTACATTAGTAACAAACAAAAAATAATAATTGCAAACAAAATGTGATAGCAAAAATTTATAAACAAAATGGTTAAATACACCGTATACCACAAACAAAACAACAATTCTATATAAAACACATATCTTTAATTAAAATCAAATTCTATTAAATGAATTCGCTTTAAGTTGTTCTCCCATTTTTTTCGAGCGTATTTTACTAAGCTTAGCTTAGGAAAATGCGCTTCTCTATTAAACAAGAAGAACTTAAAGATTTTGTTTGAATTTTTACAAATAAATCTTATTGTTACAACAAAAAAAAAAACAGAAACACAACAAAAAAACTCTTCCCCAACCCTTGGCTTCCATTAAGAGTAATTTTTATATAATTTTTTAAAAAACTTTAGCAGAAAAGGAAAAATCTGATATAAAATTGCTTTAATATTTTCAGTAATATTTTTTTATTCAAGAAAAACAAAACATATTTATCTAAACATAGTAGTTTTAAAACTTATTTTTATTTTTTTTTCATTGTTTCCTTTTTTTTGTAATTTCTATACGACTAAGTTTAGTATTAACGAAACCTGTGTAAATATCTATCTGAAAGGAATTATGATTAAAATAAAACAAACATAAATATTTTATCAAAACAATAACCGTAAGATCAAAAAGATTTCAACAAACAAAAGAAAAATAAAAAAACACAATTTTTACAATTTAGCCTTACAGCAACAAAAAGAAGATACATACAAATATATATAGGTATATATATATAACAACAAAAACAACAACTTATATTTACATAGTTACCATACGATACGACAACAAATCATCTATTTACAATTTACAACAAAAAGAACATTTTGAATTTTTTTCTTTCTGAAAAACCACTTTAGCTTTAATTTAATAGCTTCTAGCTGTATTATCAATTAATTAATTAAATTAATAGAAACAAAAAACAACATACAAACAAATGCAAATTATACCATGAAATATAAGTAGTTGAATAAAACAAAACAAAAATCAATTTTCTTTTGTCTTCAAAAATAAAAATCACCATTAAACCAAACAGACATGTTGTATTTACTTGCGTTGCTAAAATTAAAGCTCCGAAGTGTGGGTTTTTTGGTTTGGTTATAATCCAAACAATGAAATGGGTAACAGCAGGGCGAGGCGAGATTGATTTACTCTTGATTTTCAGTTAGTAGTTGGTGGAAAGCTGTGTGCGATATTAATCTATTGTAATGTACGTTTTCTGAGCTTTCCATTGACACCCATATCTGGCAGTTTGGACAAGGAACTCCGGAGATATACCCAATTAAACATAAAGATTTTTTGCAGATTCGCCTGCTACAAATTCTGTTCGCCTGTTACAAAACCAAAATTTGAGCTATTGCAGTGAGGTTTTCTTATGCAGCCGAGACTTGAACCATTATTAAAAGACAACTTAAAATGCTCATAACTTTTTCATATTTATATCTATTTGACCGATTCTGGTGTGTAATGAAAGTTCAGAAGTGTACGATTTAATCGTGTTGGGGCGTATTTTCAATTTAAGCACAGCAATTGGTCCCAACAAGGCGAGATTGCTTTACTCTTGAATTTCAGTTAGTAGTTGGTGGAAAGCGGTCTGAGAGGTTACGCTATTGTAATGTACGTTTTCTGAGCTTTCCATTGACACCCATATCTGGCAGATTGGACAAGGAACTCCGGAGGTATACCCAATTAAACATAAAGATTTTTTGCAGATTCGCCTGCTACAAATTCTGTTCGCCTGTTACAAAACCAAAATTTGAGCTATTGCAGTGAGGTTTTCTTATGCAGCCGAGACTTGAACCATTATTAAAAGACAACTTAAAATGCTCATAACTTTTTCATATTTATATCTATTTGACCGATTCTGGTGTGTAATGAAAGTTCAGAAGTGTACGATTTAATCGTGTTGGGGCGTATTTTCAATTTAAGCACAGCAATTGGTCCCAACAAGGCGAGATTGCTTTACTCTTGAATTTCAGTTAGTAGTTGATGGAAAGCGGTCTGAGAGGTTACGCTATTGTAATCTACGTTTTCTGAGCTTTACATTGCCACCCATATCAGGCAGATTGGCCAAGGAACTCCGGAGATATACCCAATTAAACATAAAGATTTTTTGCAGATTCGCCTGCTACAAATTCTGTTCGCCTGTTACAAAACCAAAATTTGAGCTATTGCAGTGAGGTTTTCTTATGCAGCCAAGACTTGAACAATTATTAAAAGACAACTTAAAATGCTCATAACTTTTCCATATTTAAATATATTTGACCGATTCTGGTGTGCAATGAAAGTTCAGAAGTGTACGATTTAATCGTGTTGGGGCGTATTTTCAATTTAAGCACAGCAATTGGTCCCAACAAGGCGAGATTGCTTTACTCTTGAATTTAAGTTGGTAGTTGATGGAAAGCGGTCTGAGAGGTTACGCTATTGTAATCTACGTTTTCTGAGCTTTACATTGCCACCCATATCAGGCAGATTGGCCAAGGAACTCCGGAGATATACCCAATTAAACATAAAGATTTTTTGCAGATTCGCCTGCTACAAATTCTGTTCGCCTGTTACAAAACCAAAATTTGAGCTATTGCAGTTAGGTTTTCTTATGCAGCCAAGACTTGAACAATTATTAAAAGACAACTTAAAATGCTCATAACTTTTCCATATTTAAATATATTTGACCGATTCTGGTGTGCAATGAAAGTTCAGAAGTGTACGATTTAATCGTGTTGGGGCGTATTTTCAATTTAAGCACAGCAATTGGTCCCAACAAGGCGAGATTGCTTTACTCTTGAATTTAAGTTGGTAGTTGGTGGAAAGCGGTCTGAGAGGTTACGCTATTGTAATGTACGTTTTCTGAGCTTTCCATTGACACCCATATCTGGCAGATTGGACAAGGAACTCCGGAGATATACCCAATTAAACATAAAGATTTTTTGCAGATTCGCCTCCTACAAATTCTGTTCGCCTGTTACAAAACCAAAATTTGAGCTATTGCAGTGAGGTTTTCTTATGCGGCCAAGACTTGAACCATTATTAAAAGACAACTTAAAATGCGCATAACTTTTCCATTTTTAAACAGATTTGGACGATTCTGGTGTGAAATGAAAGTTCAGAAGAGTACGATTTAATCGTGTTGGGGTCTATTTTGAATTTAAGCACAGCAATTGGTCCCAACAAGGCGAGATTGCTTTACTCTTGAATTTAAGTTGGTAGTTGATGGAAAGCGGTCTGAGAGGTTACGCTATAGTAATCTAGGTTTTCTGAGCTTTACATTGACACCCATATCTGGCAGATTGGACAAGGAACTCTGGAGATATACCCAATTAAACATAAAGATTTTTTGCAGATTCGCCTGCTACAAATTCTGTTCGCCTGTTACAAAACCAAAATTTGAGCTATTGCAGTGAGGTTTTCTTATGCAGCCGAGACTTGAACCATTATTAAAAGACAACTTAAAATGCTCATAACTTTTCCATTTTTAAATATATTTGGACGATTCTGGTGTGAAATGAAAGTTCAGAAGTGTACGATTTAATCGTGTTGGGGCGTATTTTCAATTTAAGCACAGCAATTGGTCCCAACAAGGCGAGATTGCTTTACTCTTGAATTTCAGTTAGTAGTTGATGGAAAGCGGTCTGAGAGGTTACGCTATTGTAATCTACGTTTTCTGAGCTTTACATTGCCACCCATATCAGGCAGATTGGCCAAGGAACTCCGGAGATATACCCAATTAAACATAAAGATTTTTTGCAGATTCGCCTGCTACAAATTCTGTTCGCCTGTTACAAAACCAAAATTTGAGCTATTGCAGTGAGGTTTTCTTATGCAGCCAAGACTTGAACAATTATTAAAAGACAACTTAAAATGCTCATAACTTTTCCATATTTAAATATATTTGACCGATTCTGGTGTGCAATGAAAGTTCAGAAGTGTACGATTTAATCGTGTTGGGGCGTATTTTCAATTTAAGCACAGCAATTGGTCCCAACAAGGCGAGATTGCTTTACTCTTGAATTTAAGTTGGTAGTTGATGGAAAGCGGTCTGAGAGGTTACGCTATAGTAATCTAGGTTTTCTGAGCTTTACATTGACACCCATATCTGGCAGATTGGACAAGGAACTCTGGAGATATACCCAATTAAACATAAAGATTTTTTGCAGATTCGCCTGCTACAAATTCTGTTCGCCTGTTACAAAACCAAAATTTGAGCTATTGCAGTGAGGTTTTCTTATGCAGCCGAGACTTGAACCATTATTAAAAGACAACTTAAAATGCTCATAACTTTTCCATTTTTAAATATATTTGGACGATTCTAGTGTGAAATGAAAGTTCAGAAGTGTACGATTTAATCGTGTTGGGGCGTATTTTCAATTTAAGCACAGCAATTGGTCCCAACAAGGCGAGATTGCTTTACTCTTGAATTTAAGTTGGTAGTTAATGAAAGCGGTCTGAGAGGTTACGCTATAGTAATCTAGGTTTTCTGAGCTTTACATTGACACCCATATCTGGCAGATTGGACAAGGAACTCTGGAGATATACCCAATTAAACATAAAGATTTTTTGCAGATTCGCCTGCTACAAATTCTGTTCGCCTGTTACAAAACCAAAATTTGAGCTATTGCAGTGAGGTTTTCTTATGCAGCCGAGACTTGAACCATTATTAAAAGACAACTTAAAATGCTCATAACTTTTTCATATTTATATCTATTTGACCGATTCTGGTGTGTAATGAAAGTTCAGAAGTGTACGATTTAATCGTGTTGGGGTCTATTTTCAATTTAAGCACAGCAATTGGTCCCAACAAGGCGAGATTGCTGTACTCTTGAATTTCAGTAAGTAGTTGGTGGAAAGCCGCCTGCGAGGTTGGGCATATTTTCAAATCTTATCGAATATGTATAAATGTACTATTAAACTATTCTTTGCAAATCAGACTGATTTTATGAATCGCAATACTTATAAATAATAAACAGTTACAATTTTTGGATATATCTTTGCAAGAGTTTATTTAAAAATATGTTGACTTAATTAGACTTAGATTAATTATAAACTAATGGACACATGGCAGCAAATTCAATAGTAATTATTTGAAGTATTGATGTTTTTAACATCTCTACATACCATTCTGTGATAAAAACTCTTTTAAGATGTTTCTGCATGAAGCCAAAAGCGCTGATCTACTGTAAGTACTTTTACGATTTGTACGCATCTGATTTCTGGTATCCTCTTGGACGTTGTGTACACTGATGGAATCGGGCTGTTGTATGCTCTCGCAGTGTTGTGAATTAACGGGTCCGCCAGAAATTGTGTGGTGAATAGGTTTATGTTTAGGCGTAAACTGAGACGCTGACACAGCCTGATAATGCATAAGCATCATGCCAATGGCCGCATCGACCTCATCTTCTGTGCGCTCGTTGTTACAGCAGAGCTCTGAAATTGAAAATTTTAAATTGTTGATAAATTCCAAACATATATATGTTGTATTATAAAATATACTAACCAGCTTCTTCTTGGAGTTGTTTTAATAGTTTATTCTCTTCGACCATCATGAAATCAAATTGGTAATAGTCATAGAAATAAAATTCAGATGTTTTGACGTCCATGTCTTCAGATGATCTAGTGTTGACTGATGATTGTAGGACGAGATGTTCAACAATTTATACGTATACGTGCGGCGTTAAATGATTACCTGATTTATATGGTATATCCAGGTGTGCATTTTATTACGGTGGCATCGGTTCGACATACACCTGGATAGTTGGATTAACTAATTTTATGAGGGGACAATAAGATATGTTACCTAGCTTTAGTTAATCTAGCACCCGATTGGATATTTTAATGTAAGCCATGTTTAAAATAAAGTGTGCAGCTGTGAGTGATTTGTCAGTTCATCAGAAAATGCATATTGTATATTTATGCATTCATTGGTATAATTTTTAATTTCTTTGCAAAAGAAACATATTAAATAACAAAAAACAAACATTTCTACCTAACCAAAGTACATTTTACATTTAAAATTTATATTATGTGTATAATTCTACGTATGAATTTCGAATAGTTTCGCGACTTCGTTGAGATCATCGTATTTCTTGTTCTGGTTGATGATCGTTCGTGCTAAACCAATACGATTGAAAATGTTCCAAAGTAAAATGCCAACGATTTTGTCATCTTTTAGATAGAAAACGACTCCCCTGCCGTAAGTGTCATTTTTTTCTTCATTTCCTTTGACATCTAACAGATCCCGAGTTTTTTCTGGTCTGCTCTCTTCCGACTCCACATTGCGTGTTTCGGTAAGATTGTCAGTTTGGCGATCGGCTAGGGAGGGTAGTGCAAAAACACCCACTGTAGGCAAGGATGAATCTATTAAGCCTATGCCTTCATATCCGATTTCGGGTCCCAAATCAGACCAGAACATACTTTGGTGAGTATAAGGTTTCTCTAAAGGATCACGTTAAAGAATATGTTTTAAGATATGTTGAATTGTTCTTTGAAATATCGCCTTACTCTTTCCCACCATATTCTCGCCTGCTAAACGACCCGATACTACGGAATGATCGTGATGTTCAACCCGTCTTCTGCCCAGCAGGGGATCATAGAAGCACGAAGCATCCCCTGCAACGAAGAGATTGCGACGGGCTTCCAGCTCAGCATTCACAACAAAACCACCTAAGTTCCTGTCCACTTCTAAGCCGGACGAATTGGCTATACTGGTATTGGCTTCACAACCCACACAAACAACCACCTGTTATATAAAAAATCTTAGAAACTTAAAATGTGTACAACGTTTTTTAACTTACAACATCTGTGATAACAGTTTCTCCTGTGCTTAAAACTAATTTTAGCTGGGAATCATCTCTTTGTACACTTTTTACACTGGCACCCGGTACAACACATACACCCTGCGATTGTACCTTTTCCATCGTCCATTTACTAAGATAATCGGGCAGCACTTTCGACATATTACCGGCCTCCTGGAATATTTGGAAGATACGACCACCATCTGTCTTGCTCTTATTGTAATTAGCCAAGGAGCAGCTCAATTCACTACCGATGAAACCGTTCCCTATTATTGCAACATTCTTTTTACAATCAACATAATGTTTCAATTTTTCAAAATCTTCTGGTGTACGATAGACCATAACTTTTTCTCTCACTCCTGTTGGAGCGTCTGAGAATATTTGTAAATTTTTCGGCGTACACCCCGTTGCAATCAAACATTCGTCGTAACTAATTTCATAGCCGTCACATAATGTTACAATCCGTTTTGATGGATCGATCTTTTTCACTTTGAAGCCTTGGGCGACAGCAATGCCCCCATTGTCATTTTCACTCAGCTTGGAAGCTTCAATGAAAAACTCTTCGGGCTCAAAGTACAAACTGCGTTCTGCACCAGTCCACTGCTTAAAACGATAGTCAGGGCTAATCTCTCCATTTTGAGCTGAATACCACAATTCCTTAGACAGCGGTGGGCGCATATATGGTTTACGATTTTCATCGGTAATCATTAAAACCTAAAATCAATAGTAAGACATCTCAGACAAGTAAGACTTTTTTCGTATAGGAAAATTCTGATTCTGAGACATTTTTCGTATAGGAAAATTCTCAGATTCAGAGACATTTTTCGTATAGGAAAATTCTCAGATTCTGAGACATTTTTCGTATAGGAAAATTCTCAGATTCTGAGACATTTTTCGTATAGGAAAATTCTCAGATTCTGAGACATTTTTCGTATAGGAAAATTCTCAGATTCTGAGACATTTTTCGTATAGGAAAATTCTCAGATTCTGAGACATTTTTCGTATAGGAAAATTCTCAGATTCTGAGACATTTTTCGTATAGGAAAATTCTCAGATTCTGAGACATTTTTCGTATAGGAAAATTCTCAGATTCTGAGACATTTTTCGTATAGGAAAATTCTCAGATTCTGAGACATTTTTCGTACAGGAAAATTCTCAGATTCTGAGGCATTTTTCGTATAGGAAAATTCTCAGATTCTGAGATAATTCTCAGATTCTGAGACATTTTTCGTATAGGAAAATTTTTCGTATAGGAAAATTCTCAGATTCTGAGACATTTTTCGTATACAGCTAATGACATTGCATTTAATAGAAAAGTGGGCTGACCTTGGCTTTGGCGTCATTAGATTTGATAGCGCGGAAAGCTGAAAATGCTGCAGTGCCACCACCAACCAATAAATATGGTGTATGTTTCGGCAAATCAGATGAATTAACTGGAATAGATACTGGTTTTGTTGCAGCAGGCGTAGCTTCTTTATCAGTCATATAGTAAACTAACTGAATAACAAATGTAAATATAAATATTGTCGTTTATGAATGTAACTTATAGGAAGTCATACCAGTCCCCCTATGCCCAAAGCAGCGGCTAGAGTGAAAATCAGAGTCTTCATTTTGGTATCATCATCTTTACCCGTTGGACCGTCAGATTTGTTATTGACAGTGTCAGCACTGCTGGCTTTTCGACTAATATTGCAGTTTGCGGCTTTTAAAACTTCAGTGTTGTATGAAAACTTTGGACGGCAACGCTCCTATGAAAAGTGTAAAACGAATATTTGTGATAACAAGTATACAAAATTAGACTTTTGTGCCCGTGCTAAGATTCACGTCGACGCGGTTTGGTTTGAAATACATGTTTCCAAATATATTTCACTTTAAAACCAAATTACTATTATAAGTGTAAACCGACTATTATATCCTAAACCGACAAAAACATGCGAACGTGATACTCAGCACGTGGCCGATTAACTAAAAATAAGGACTGAACATCCAAATCACATTGTCCATTTCTTGAGGCTTGGAATTTTGTCCCTTGGATTTGAATGTTGATGATGACGATAGGGATGAGCATGACGACGATGACTTTTCTAAAGAACATTCGCTTAATAATTTTGATTTAAGGTAAATTGGGGATTTTGATTTTTGGAAAGATGGTTCGGCCGAAGCTTTATGGTCACTTCCACTAAATGTTTGGTTGTTTGGATATAAATTTGATTTCACTATTGTTCTAGCTTCCAATGTGCGTTTCTTTACCATTTTATACAGAGCGCTGTGTGCCTCACGTGATACAACTGAAACATAGAAGAAATTGGAAGTTATAAAACTACAATAAATTTGGAATTTGTAATATTGCCCAATTTTGCATTAATTTTTCATTAGTTCTTATAACATAACCTCAATACGTAACATCACATAAAAACAATATCACATCTTACCTGATTTGGCCGGCACTGCAACCGGAAAAGTCAGTCTGCGGTTGGCCAATATAAATGCCCGTCTACATAACTGCACATTGGCGCCGTTAAGGCTACAAATACTCATATTCGGTTTTTGGAAAGGATAAAGTTGCGAGGATTGATATTTATTGTTTAAGTTAAAACGAGATAAATAAATAAAGTTGTTTTATGAAGAAAAAAAAGGCAGTACTGCGGTGACAAAATAATTTGATCAGTTTCTTCTTCTTTCTGTCATATGTTTTTCAATGTACTGGCAATGAACAAATCACAGAGAACTGATATCCCATAATCTATTACAACTAGGGATTCATGTCAATGTAATCGGCGGCAGTATTCTTCGGCAACCCGTTCTATGTATAAATATTTATTTATATCATTGTTTGGACTGAATTTTAAAAACATTGACATACAAGTTTACACTTGGCAGTTGACCAGTTTTCACCAGTTACCGGTAAACTTCATATCATTCACATTTACCTATTTTATTCGATTTTCATACAAATTGTAATAGATGAGCGTTATAATGAAATTATCTATCCGAGTATTGTATGGTGCCATCACCAAAGAAAATTTGACATAACTATAGCATACATTTTTAATTGTTCACCCTACATTGTCTTATGAAATTTATACAACATTATTATTTGCCTCTTTGATGGGACCTCCGCCAAAAATTTTATTTAATTCTATTTCTTCGCAACAAAAAGTTTTATCAATAGTAGCCATTTGAATTAAATTTGACAATTGAATTTAAAGTATATTTTATTGTATTTTGTCTATAACTACATATTAATTATTTTGTTTTAATTTTAAAAAAAAAATTCAAAAAGTCGACTTAAATCGACTTGTAAATCAAAATAAAAATCGAAAAGTGGAAAAGTCTTCACAATTGTATATTTTTTATACTGTTTTTAGATCCAAAAATATTTTTTATTAGGTCGATATCTGACCTACTATTCATAGGATAGTGTTATTTCTAGGGAAACATTACAAGGCTTAGAGATTAGGTGGAAATGGTCACAAAAAAATATTTTAGATGTTCTTACCAGGCTGCAAACCTGAGTTTGTTGGGTGATAGTCTTGCAGGTTCGTTTCTTTTATTTATGTCAAATTTAAAGTAGTTCTCGTCTCGGTTCGCTGCGATCCATATTACAAATATGACATAATTTCTTTCTAAAATTAAATAAATAACTAAAATAGGTTGTGTTGTCATGCCAACACAATACAATGTGCTCCACATTTTCTGTGTCCTAGAAGTTTTTAATGGAATGATCAGGGCCAATACGATTTAGAGTCGATATGGAAGACACTCATAACTATATGGTTTTAATTTCTTATTTTGTAGACCCCAACAATGACAAATGAATAACATATTAAATCATTTTTTTTAAACATTTATATATCAAATATGACACTTATATCGTTATTATCATCAATTAACTGATGTTGTAATTCATATTAAAAGTAAATCCCTTTAATCTCAAATATATTTGCAATGAATTATACAAAAGCAATTCAGTGTTTTTTTATATTGAGCTGTAATCATTGGATTTTTTTGTTAGCTCGAAAAAAAAAGTAAAAAAAAAACTATTCAAAAGTCTGTGAGGTGTACATTAGGGTGTCCAAACGATCCGTGTTTGGATGCATATGGGGTTAAATATTATTGATTTAATTTTTCCAGATTTTTTAGAAAAGGGGTAGAAGTGCCACAAGCTTTTTTTTTGCGAAAAATTCGGGTGTTCTGTATTTAAAGCAAAAGTTGGTCAACAAAAAGCATTTTAATTTTGCTGGTTTAGCTGTCACATACAATTTGTTGGGAAATTTTACATAAACAACAAAACAAACGTTACATAACTTTTAAAAAAGTCATTAAAGTGTAAAAAACTAATGATGAAGTTTTAAAGCTGGAAAAATTCTAAGTAATTCGGAAAAAATTAAAAATTGATTTTTTTTTAAATTCTTAGAATTTTACCGCCTTTGAAATGTCATTATTACTTTTTTACACTTTCATGAAATTTTTAAAAGTTATGAAATGTTTGTTATAATGTGCCATAATTGCACCGAATCTGTGGCTACAAAGGTTTGAAGACCTAACTTTGAAACGCCAACAGTAAAATCAAAATTAATTTGTCCAGCTTTGGTTTATTGCACTTTCATAAAATTTTTAAAAGTTATGTAACGTTTCCTTTTTAGTTTATATACAATTTCCCAAAAATAATTACAAAAATTATGATTTACACACCAATGATGACTCAACGACTTGGAAAATGCTTTTTATTCACCAACATGTGCTTGAAAACCCAAATTTGTCACAGGTTTGAAAACCAAAGGAGGTATCAAAATCAGGTTGAGCCAAAGAAATATTTTTTTTTTGGACAGCCTAGTGTACATATGTAACTATCACGTAAATGCTAAATGAACAGGAAACACTAGCGTGATAAGCGCGTGATAATGTCATCATCCAAGTGAATGGACAGCCGTACAGAGGTCGGTATATGTTCCTCCTTCTCGATTTGAATAAAGAAAACTTTCAGTTTTCATAGATATTAATAAACCACCTGAAATATTCAAATATTACTGAAGTCACAATTCTTTGGCAAACGAAAATACAAAAACTACATGCGGTCACAACAAGGTTAAGCTTTATAAACACATAAGCCTTCCGATAACCAATGTAAATAAACAAACAGGTAAACAGAAAATTTGCCGTGGTTCCATATTTCGCCAAGTTGATAGATACCGCTGTGTGGTAAAAATAAAGAAATTAAACAAAAAAACTTACAACAAATATCTCGCACACCGCCAACAAGAAAGCTAGGAAGGGTAGTAAATACTAAATACTTATACCAGTGCGCCTTATTTTTTATCAGTATGCCAAATTTTATTACCTTTATATTAATTTGAAAGTGGAGGAGGCCTTTCTATAAAAAATGATTCATGCGCAAGTTAATTTTGTCCCTTAATTTTAAGTTGATGATCAAAGTTTAATGATTTAAGCATTGGAATAAAAAGATGAGGCTTTTAAACTTTACTTACCTATTGTTTTCGAAACTGGGCAGCATGCAGCATTTTCATGGTTTCGATTAATATCCCATCCACCCTAAAGTATCTTCTTAGTATCATTGCTGCCTTCGAACCGTGCTTCAGTTATTGGCAAAACGTAATAAGAAATCTTGAAATGGATGGAATATTTCAACATCACCCCCTCGGTAATTACTGTTGGCGCCTCCAGTAAAAACGGTTATTATTCTACGCTGTGTTGTGTAACAATGGTTATATGGTCTTTTCATTCATTCATTTAATTTATTTAAATTCAGTTGGTAACTGAGCCTCTTAGGCCATATATAGTTACAGAATACTTCAAATAAAATAATTAATATAAATAAATTAAAACTGAAATGTAATAAAACAATATATAACAAAATTAATAAAAATGATTGGCCCTATATATCCCAAATGTGCGCAAAAAAAAAGAAAACAATATAAATATTTCACTTAAATTTGTACTACCCACAAATACGCATTTAATAATCAAAACTAAGAATTACCATGGTCAATGATCTTCCTAAATGTAATGTATTGGACATTGGGCCATACTACTCTCAAAAGACTACAATTACGCATAGTGTAAAAAAAATATATCTGTAATTCCGCTATCTAGCCTATTCCACATGAATTGAATGTTCTGAGCGAGGTAGGCAATTTATTATACGTCTGGCTATTCTGACATGAAATGACCGACTCAATGCGGGAGTCAATCGCGGAATAACAAGCTGGGGATTCTGAACAGATCTTCCAAAAGTAAAAAAATCAACTTCATACATTGGAGCTTTAATTTTATATACCTTGTAAAAAATTAATAAATTTCTGGGGAACACTCGATGTATTTTTAAAACCTTTACATGAAATATGAAATATTTTTAGCGCTCTTTTTCGCCGTATCTTCTGTAACCAGTGCACATACATATATATATTATCTAAAAATTCTGGTATAATTTAATCACATTAAGTTTAAACATTTGAATACACTTCTTTTTTTTCTGAAATGGTTAATTAATAAAAATATCTCTCTGCGCCATTGGGCGGAACGAAATATTTAGTGGATTTCAGCAGTAATTATTTATAAAAATATACGAAATCCAGAAGAAATTTAGCTAAGTTAATATTAACATCATCATTTCCGATGCATTAAAAATCATTTTTCTCGAACGTCGCAGCTTCAAAATATAGCTGATATTTAATTGAGCGCATGTAGGAAGTTCGATTGAGAGATCAATTTCAATTTCGTAGTCGTTGGTCACATTCAGAGATAAGTGTACCTTGAAATTCAAAATTGTTTGGCCTTTCACAATAAAAATTAGCAGTAGCCATTTGACAGATAATTCTGAGATTTATTTTAGGAAAACATCTGTTACGGCCGCAGAATAATTGAGTTTTATAGATCATTGTACTTCTCAAGAATACAATTTCAATAACAGAAAGTAGAATTCATGTTTCGATTATATTAAAATAAAAACATTAAATGTGAGTACAAATATTTACATAGTAACGAAGCTGGGCTGACAAAACAAAACGCTAGAAATTTCCAGATACCGCTTGAAATATTAAGAAATGAACTCGTTATTGATTTTAATTTTGTCGCCAAATAACAAGCAGCACTAGAAATGGCAACTCCAGAATAATAAGGGATTAAAAAAATATGTTTATTTGTCGATGGTTTTCAACTTATTTGTGCAAAACTAATCACGATGTTGAATTTCTTAAAAGAACACTGAATAACAAAAATTAATTTGATATGATAAGTAAATCAAACATGTAAGTACCCCGCTGAGTAGCTGCAGGCTTATTTCTGATCCTATCTATCTATTGTTATTCTCATCTGGCCGAGCTTTGGCTATTCGACTGATAAGGAAATGCAGGCAGAACGTTAATGATCGATGCATTTAACTGCAGCCGAGTATAAACGATAATGAGCTGCTCCGAACTGCATTTTTTGTTTGTTTGCCTCGTTTTGTTTTGACACTGCCACTATAGGTTATTTGTCTACGGGGTTTTTTATTCAGAACGGTTTTGGTCGTGATCACAGACTCATCTGCTTAAGGAATCATAGAACGTTTAAAAAACTTCCGCTTCTTTCAGACCTATATTGTGTGATATATAAAACGAAATTTCTCAATTCTATATCGGATTGTAAATAAAGCTGTGGATTCGAGGATAATGAACGTTTTTATATAATCTAAAGAAAAAAGGATAATTTTAAAACAAAATAAAATCGATTTTAGTATTTTTCGGTGCAAATTCATAAAAATGACTGAAACGGAAATCATTATTACCAACTCAACAGAACCGACGACTAAAGCCAGTTTGATAGTGGTATCAAATCGTTTGCCTTTCATTTTGATTAGAAATGCCACAACCGGCAAATTGGAACGTAAAGCCAGGTATGTGGTAGACATTAATCTCTACGAATATTCAATGTTGTGGCAGACATTGTAGTCACTGAATGTATAAAGTTCACACGATTTGGCGTTGTAGACTGTGCTGAAAGTCACTGACATTGGGTCCATTGTCGCTGTGTCCTCGTAATGCCTAGCTGATGATACGCATTTCACAACGTCAATAATAAATATTTTTTGTTTAAACCTCGGACATAATTCTTATCAATGTAGATTGTAATTTGTGTTTATAACTTGGGTTTTCCATACGTATGTAAACTTTTATTAAATTCTCTTAATGGACATAGAGTCGTCACTTTTTTTTTTGGTGCATATTTCTCCTTAGTTTTTCATAGGTTTGAGGGCATTAAGTTAAATTCTTCTAAAAACTATTTTCTGTTTGCATTCTCAGTTACAATTTTAAAACTTAATTTAACGATATGATAATTTGTTTACTCTGCCAAACCAAATATTTTTTTTTTAATTTATTCATTCATTTATCATTTTCAGTGCGGGCGGTTTGGTTACGGCCGTGTGTCCAGTTGTTATACGAGGTAATGGTTTATGGGTTGGTTGGTCTGGCATTCATTTAGAGGATCCTAATGAAGCAATACCGGAATCAAATCCAAATGATCAAACGCCTACAGCTGGCCTGAAATCTGATCAGGTGAGTTATGACGCCCTCATTATACAATAAAATATATGGTTTGTTTTGGACAAATACCCTACAGAGCCCTAAAAATAAAAATCCATTAGGTTGTTATCAGGAAAGTTTGCAAAATCCAACGAAATTAATTCCAATTTCTTTTAAATCCGAACTGAAGAGTTTTTAATTCAATGAGTAGCATTTTTTAAATCACACCTGAATAGGAATGCATGGAATTTATATGAAACTTTTGAGTTGTACTCGAATTTGTATAGTTCTAAAAACTTTTAAAAGACCTAAAAAATTTTACATTCTATAAAAATTGGAATGCAGATTAGATTTTGAATGTCTACTTTTGAATAATTGTAATTGACAAAATTCGGTATTCTTTCTATTCAAGAAGTCGGAAGAAAACGAAAACTACCATCACTTAACAACGAAGTTGGCATTTATATACAATTTATGAGCTGTGCTCGATACAATTTTTAGACTAAATTAAAACAAAATCCGCTACTCTAAATATGTATGTACTTTGTAATTTCATATCCTTAATATATTTTAATAGGTCGTATCCGTTAACATAAACCCGAAAATATTCGACAGCTATTACAATGGATGTTGTAATAAAATCTTTTGGCCTTTATTCCATTCTATGCCGGGCCGAGCTACATTTGGAGATGATCACTGGAATGATTATATCACAGTGAATAAACATTTCGCCACACGTACCATAGAAGCTTTAGAGAAATGTTTAGCTAAAACTAATGGGCACGATAAAAGTCCTCCAATCATTTGGATTCATGACTATCATCTCATGTTGGCAGCTAACTGGGTGCGTGAACAGGCTGAGGAGAAAAAATTACCCTGTCGTTTGGCTTTCTTCTTACACATCCCCTTTCCACCATGGGACATTTTCCGACTATTTCCATGGTCAGATGAAATATTACAAGGCATGTTGGGCTGTGATTTAGTTGGCTTCCATATCCAGGATTACTGTTTGAATTTTGTGGATTGCTGTCAACGTAACTTGGGCTGTCGTGTGGATCGGAACAACCTTTTGGTAGAACATGGTGGCCGAACTGTTAGAGTACGACCTCTACCAATTGGCATTCCTTATGAACGTTTTGTCAATTTAGCAAAGGAGGCCCCAAGCGTTTTGAAATCAACCGAACAACAACAGACCATTCTCGGTGTGGATCGTTTAGATTATACCAAAGGTTTGGTCCACCGATTAATGGCATTTGAAGTTCTTTTGGAAAGATATCCTCAGCATAAAGAAAAGGTTTCCTTACTCCAGATCTCTGTTCCATCGCGTACTGATGTCAAAGAATATAGAGAATTAAAGGAGGAAGTAGATCAGTTGGTAGGCCGCATTAATGGCCGCTTCACGACAGCCAATTGGGCTCCTATACGTTACATATACGATTACGTAGCTCAAGATGAATTAGCGGCTTTATATAGAGACGCTGCCGTTTGTTTAGTAACACCGCTAAGAGATGGCATGAATTTAGTGGCCAAAGAATTTGTAGCGTGTCAAATTAACCAAGTGCCCGGCGTTCTTATTATTTCACCTTTTGCTGGTGCCGGAGAAATGATGCATGAAGCATTGCTAAGTAATCCTTATGAAGTGCACCAAGCTGCAGAAGTTATTCATAGAGCTCTAACAATGCCCGAGGACGAGAGAACACTACGCATGAGCCGTTTAAGACATCGTGAGTCAGAATGTGATGTCAATCACTGGATGAGATGTTTCCTCAAGGCAATGGGAACTTTGGAAATGGATGATGTCGGCACAACAACTATGCAACCGGTTACCGTTGACGATTTCGATGATTATTTGCTCAAGTAAGTTCATTGCGTGATAAAGGCCAAATCTATCAAATATTTTTCAACTTCAATAATTTTGTTTTCGTATCTGTCTCTGCAAATCATTCGAATATTATATTACTTTTACAAGCGCATGTAATGCATGAATATTTACGCACAAATTATTTTCAGATATATTGGTTACAATCATAAACTGGCCTTACTCTTGGATTATGATGGCACGTTGGCACCTATAGCTCCTCATCCAGATTTGGCAACATTGTCACCGGAAATCAAAAACGTTCTCTTCAAATTATCCAATCACTCAGATGTATATGTCGCCATCATTTCGGGTCGTAATGTTGATAACGTTAAGAAAATGGTTGGTATCGAGGGTATAACGTATGCAGGTAACCATGGACTGGAAATTTTGCATCCTGACGGTAGTAAATTTGTTCATCCAATGCCGATTGCCTTTGAAGATAAAGTCAGTCAATTACTGAAGGCATTGCAAGATTCGGTATGTGGCTATATAGTATTTCTAAATTAGGCCATATCATAACCTTGATTTTTTTTCCAAAACAGGTTTGTCGTGATGGCGCTTGGGTTGAAAATAAAGGAGCTTTGTTAACATTTCATTATCGAGAGACTCCAAACCAACTTCGTCCCGCCATGATAGAAAAAGCACGCAGTCTTATTGTGAAATACGGATTCAGAGCTACTGAAGCGCACTGTGCTTTGGAAGCACGTCCACCAGTACAGTGGAATAAAGGCCGCGCTTCAATTTATATACTACGAACGTCTTTTGGTGTGGACTGGAGTGAACGGATTAAAATTATTTATGTTGGCGACGACTTAACCGACGAAGATGCAATGGTCGCCCTCAAAGGTATGGCGCGTACATTCCGCGTCACCTCCTCCGACATTGTCAAGACAGCTGCCGATCACCGTTTGCCCTCAACAGATTCTGTGTACACCATGTTGAAGTGGGTGGAACGCCATTTTATGGGACGCAAGGCTCGCGCAAACTCGTTAACATACCGTAATCCTAAAGGAGACAGTGTACGCACACAGATGTCATTGGAAATAGCTTCAAATTCGAATAGTCTGGATGTAGAACATGTGTAGAATTTATAAGAATTCATTTCAAAAAATTAAGAATGATTTTTAGATATTGTACCTTAATCTACTCGCTAATGATTTTAAACAAATATTAATTATTTGCTTATAACATATCACATGTAATGTATTTCGCATGATTTATTTAAGATCGACGGCATAATAAAAGTTTTGCTTAGAATAATAACAAACACATTTGTCCACTTCTTTTGCAATTCCTGCATTTAGTTCTTAAATAAAATTGTATAAGAAACTCAATTTTGAATTTTTTTTAAAAAAAATTGAACATTCATTTTTTATGCGCAATTGGCGACAATAATCACAAATAAAAAGGTGATTATTTTTTTGCATGTCCATTTTTAAACTTGTAAAATTGTTCAAGCGAAGAATGTGTAAATGTTTAAAATTAAGGTCCTATCAACTCATAAGTGGATTTTTTTCTGTGCCCGTGCTATATAAGTTATTCATAACGTCGATTTCTAACTGTCTTTACGAATACGATATATATGAGGTGTTTTAGCGTCGGATCTAAAGAGTTGTTATTCCTACAATATTTCTATAAAAAGTTGATAAAAATCATTTGTTTCTAATGTTTAAATTTCATGAAACTCTTGAAAAGTTTCAAAAATCGGCCGTATGGTAAATCTATTGTATGACTCTGAAAATCGTTTATAACTAAACTGTCAGGACACGAACCTGAGTTTAATGTGTAATGGTCGACTTTTTAGCCGACTTCCAAAAACGCATCTAACTGTATTTTTATATCGAGTTTAAATAAAATAAAACCATTAGCATTAAATAAAATAGATTTGTTGATGCCCTATGTACCCTTATTTGAAATATATACATACTTCAATGAATGGGCAACTAAATTATAATAAAGCAAAATAAAAAAGTAAGCGTTTTTTATTAAAGAAAAACAGAGACTGTTTTTACATCGTACAATTGGTTAATTCGATTCGTCCAAACAACGAACGAAAAGTCCTTATCGCCGAATCGGGTCCTTGCGACACGAATATACCTTTAAAAATTGAAAAATGTTTCTAACGTAAATTACAATAATTGACAATTGAATTTTCTCTTGGTCTTGGTCTACTGATGTTTTCATCGTCCCAGTCAAATTGTAGTGTTATAATTGCCAATAAGGAATTATAATTTTATTTATACTGGAAATTAAATAAGTTTTAAATAATGAAGGTATATCAAATAATATGAATACAGTAAAATAAAGAAAATAGTTAAAAGTGTCAATATTATTTCTATTTATACTAATCGATAATCCCTTAAAGATAAATGCATCATTGTCCTTTAATTGTGAGATATCACCAACCAGGAAATGATAAAGAAAAATAAAAATATAGGATAAACTGCTAGCGGCTTACGATTTGGAGGCTGGCTATCACCAAGAAAAATGAAAGAAGCTAAATAGAAGAACAGTTTTTTAATACCAGCGATAATGAATTTGAAGTAATTGCATACCATAAGTAGCCCACGAAAATCCTATTGTTGTTGTCAGAAGACGTAGAAAGAACAAAAGTGACGATTGTGTAGAAAGTAAAATAATGCGGCACACTATTAATGATATGGCCACCGGCGTTAAACAGTAGCCCAAGACGCAAACAGACTGAAAAAATGAACTATACCAAAATTTGTTAAGTAGCTTTGAGTTGTAAAATATTTGGAGCTACTTACATGTTACCACCTAATAACTTGGAGTTCAGCGTTACAATGGCCGCACCTATCCAAACTATTACAAAGACTTGGGCAAACTCCGGCCCACCATCGTATTGTCCAACGGAAGATCCTTGCAAAATTGTCGCCATGAATGTACACAACACCAAAGGACCCCACAAATCCCCTAAAAGTTATCATTTTCAGAATCTATGAACATCACTAGTTTTAACAACAACACTTACAGTCTTTAAGAAGGCTAGACTTTTCTTTCGGATACAAAACGTGATAGAATTTTACGCCAACTGCACGCATGTCTCGTAACTTTGGAAGGAAGGAAACGGGTTCTCAAAAATCTGCCATACAATATTAAGGTGTGTATGAAAACTGTGGTACTTACAACTGTCTCTTTTATCGGTTCATCTAGTGTATTAAAATCTGGAGCTCCTATGGGAGCATTGGTTCTACTCGCTCCCGGTATTGACATTTCACCTTCAAGGCTAGCGTTTGAGTAATCGTCCATAACCTAGGATTTTTTTAAAAATAGTATTTAGTTTTAATTAATTTTTCTGCCATAAAATACAATACCACGAAGGCATTTGTAATTTATGAATAAAAAATGTATAAAAATAAAATATATTATAAAATATATTATAAATAATATATATAAAAGTAATGTATTTTTCAAGACGGACATAACAATTTTCTGTTTTAATACAACAGCTTCATAAAAATTTTCCTAAATGATAAGATAATGTTAAAACGTCACCCATGGTATAATGCTCCTTGGTGATGTTCCAAACGACTAACGGTACTTTTTTTTATGGTTATTCACTTAGGTACTTATAGAATCAAATTCCAGGCGCTTCTTCCATATGCGCATGGAAAGCAGGTGGTTACATCCACTTTAATCAGATTTTCAGAGCGTTTGCTCCTCCTTATGGTCCCTTTTATCTGCGTATACTTTATTATTGTAGTATTATCATCCTAGTTCTGAAAACATACTGGTGCGAACCAATGATGTAGGCATGATTCTCAATCGTTCATAGAATACGATTGAAAAAACCCCATTTGCAAATTAACACTTATGCGAATTAGTATCTATAGATACCTATAGGTAATTTACGAACACATTATTGAACGAACAATTTTAAATTCTAATTAAAAATACTACATTATAAGTCAGCACTCGAAACTATAAACGCTTACTCCGATTTTTCAAGTCAAAATGAGAAAATCCATCTCACTCATGACGACTTTTCCAATTGCCACAAGAAGTGGATGTGGATTTATTGACACACATGATTTGGATAGACTATGGTGGCACACATATTGGCGAATCAATTGCTACATCTGCCATGATTCCGGCCGATTTATGCGAAGGAATCCACGATCGAACGAAATACCATACCGAATGCAATTCATAGATTTAGTATGTGAACATTTCTGTTGTATTAATATGTCCGCATTGAAAACATACAATTTACTAAACATTTTGAAGTATTTACGTCTACTTTGGAATCCATTTGATGGTTTGGAATGTTTATCACTTGAAACTTTATTTTTTTTTTGATGATTTGTCTTTCACAGAGTACGAAGCTGATGTTATATTCTCGTCGGCGGCAGCTAAGCATAAATGCAGACGGCGGCGGCTAAAGCATGCAGATAAACAAATATATAGTACAGGGCTTCCCAACTCATTGAGTTTTACGCCCCCCATAGGCAAATGAAAATAAAGACGCGCCCCATCAGACTAACTAACAAAATTATTGTTTACAAATATTTATTTTTATAGTTTAAGGAACTTTGTGGAAAAAATAACACTGTGGTAGTTGTTCTTCATCCGTGATTATAAATAAGAATCCAAAGATTACATACTCCTCATTGAGTAGCTTCATTTTGTTATTTGATGTATAGTAAAATGTACGACCATCACGGTCGTCTGCTTCTTCTTCTGCAAAATCTAGTGGGTCTTAACTTAAATTTATTTAACTACCAAAAAAGTGCAGATATAAAATTTGCTTATCTGCAATACGAAGACAGAAATTAAATTCATTAGCTGTCACCATTCATTTAACGGCCAAAAATTTCATTAGAAACTACAACTAAATTTCGAAAATTATGAATTTTTGCAGATATTTTAAATTGTTACTTAGGTGAATGGTAGCTAAACCAATACCACTCTATTTAGTTTGTAAAATAAAATATAATTCTATTTAAACTGTTCTAATAGATCACAAGGAGGAAAATTAAATGATAGAAAGATGCACACAGAATGTAAACGACTAATCTTTGCACTTTTATTTTCGTTTAATTTCCAAATAAAGACTTCCTCTTAATAATCTACATAAACGAGGATCGTCGTAACATCAAACCATTTTTCAGCTGTAGTCAGTGTAAAACTGCGAACTCCAAAAATCTCTAATACATACTGTTATATCTAAGTATATTTATGGTGGAAGGCGTGGTAGGTAGTGTGTGCGACTATCACACAAGTAAACCCAGGTTTAAAACCGGGTAAGACCATCAAACATTATTCAGCGGTTGTTTTTCACCTCGTAAATGCTGGAGACTTGTAGAGAGTAGTAGAGTAATCTCCAAGCCATTTAAAACTTCCCCGTTCGGAGCGGGATTTAAACAGTAGCTCCCGGTCAGTGAGCATACAAATTATATCGCGCACAGCTCACAAATTCGAGAGAAGTTCCCCGCCTGTTTCTTCATGGAATGTTTAGGGAAATAAGTATGTACTTATGGTAAAGTCTTCCAACTATTGCAAAATTAAAATTTGTTTAATCTACATATGTATATATAACTGAGGGCTTCGCTATAAAACATACTGAAATTTTCAACAATAATCTGCTAAATTAATAGTATTTTGTTTGCACTATAACATTGGGTCAATAAATTTTCATATTATTGGAGCTCACCTGAAGTTCAAAGTTTCCTGCATAGAAAATCTTTTTGTTAAGAGGGTCCCCTGCCCTCTGGGCTAAATAAACCGTTATATATAATCCAATAACGCGTGCGTACATATACATTTTAGCTTTCCTTCATTAATCATTAATTAGCGAGAATAAACATGAGTAGTATATTTAATTAATTCCCACTTAGGTTATTTCTTTATTATAAATACAATAATTTAAGTTCCATTTACCCTTTTCTGTAAATGTTTGTTTTGAGAATTTGTATGTTTTTTTCTTGTTCTGTATTACAAATTTGTCATAATTAAATAAGTAAATAAGTAATGGGTACCAAAAAAGTTACGTCCGCCCCGGTTTTTTTGTATATGTTACAGACTATTGTATTATTAAAATAAACCATAATCCTGCAAATCTTTAGTTCTTCTTCTTTTCGTAATTGGCTTGGATGGCCTTCAACAACCAACCGACCTCTTCGACGGTCTTGATTTGGTAGTTGGCATAAGTCTTCAAGTTGGGTAATTCAGAAACTCTGAATGTTTTGCCAATGCCGGCCAACATTTTCATGGCATCTTCATCGGTGGTGTCATCGCCGCAGTAGATAATCTTCAAGTTCTTGGCCCAATCGGCAGTGAATTGTTTTTCCAAGATCATCTTAGCGCCCTCACCTACAAATAAAGAAGTAAATATGGAACATATTATTTTTCAATCCATTAAGTTTAATATTAAGCATAGTAACTTTAGGTTTGACCAAATATAATATTTTTTTATTATACTACAAACGTTTCTTGTAAGTACATTCTTTTAAATGTTGGTTTACACGAAAGTTATTGTTTGTATATATTTTCAAAATCTCCAGTTGAGAGCTAACAACCAGATATCACTGTGCGGAAACTAATTATTGTTCACGTTTCGATTTCTATCAATAAATTCAATACCCAGTATTCTAAAAAATATTTTATTAATTAAAAACAAATTCATTTTGTGTAAAGAATAACTAATATTCGTTGTATAATGACGGACAAATTGTAAATTACACTGTGCAACAAATCGAGGGACTTTTTCTGGGGGTGGGAAATTCCAAGTCAGGGTGATGGTACTAGGTCAGTATAGTAAAACCCTCAAAGGGTTTGGCGTTCGTATGTGTCAGTTTTTTTTTATGACTTTTTTAATTTTTTCCTTATCTTGATGTTTTTTCGATTAGTTGTAACATTTTGGCAAAAACTTAGTTTAACATAACTCGAGAACCACTTGTACGATTTTGATGAAACAAACTCAAAAAAAAAATAGAATAATAAATTGTAAAAAATAAATTTGTGGAAAAAAAAAATTTTTTTTTGCCTAAAAATTATTTTTTTTTTCTTTAAATTCTTAAAAAATCCAAAACGTCAAAAAAAGATCAAGTGTTATTAATTTCATGTAAAGTCACATAACCTATAAACAAAATGCGACATAGATCATAGAAATCGATTAACGCGTTCTGCTTTTATTTACAATTAAGTGAAGATATCCCATTTTGACAAGGTCATAGGTCATACAAAAAAACTGACACATACGAACGCCAAACCCTTTGAGGGTTTTACTATACTGACCTAGTACCATCACCCTGACTTGGAATTTCTCACCCCCCAGATTGGCTGTTGTACTGTGTTATATACGAGTATAATTAAAAAAGTCAGTCATCTCTTATTAGAGACCTGTGTCTAGACAATGGTGCTCACTTTCTGGGTTGTTCAGGTTTTAGAATGTCCATATTTCCGCGAGTTAACTATACTCACTAGAAGATTCCAAATAACCAGTATTTTTTATGAAATAAAAAAGCAACAGAAACAATCATATTGTATTTTTTTATGGCCGAAAACAACTGCCGAAAAGATATTTTCTTTCTAGGCGATTTAAAAGACTTTTTTGAGTTATGCGTAAATATGTACATATATACACATTTCTAAAAAATCAAATCAATCAATCAAAATCAAAATCAATCAAAATTGTATTAATTACCCTGTAGTCAGCCTAGAACCATATGTCTCTAAGTCACTACTCTTTTTCTGGTGACAAATGAACTAGTAAAAATGTCAACAGCTTTTCTATTATGTGTGAGTATAGAAACATTATAGACAATAGTTCTAGAGTATTTCTGGTGGCATTGTCAGTAAACGAGTCAATTATTTTCTTTTTAAGATTTTGTAGTCAAATGTATTTTTTTTTCTTTTGACAATTGTTTCTTTTTTTTTTATTATCTCAGATATTTTTTTACATAAATGACGTGTTTTGTGAACTAATTTGTATTCTAATCTGTGAAAAAAATGTGATTAAAATTATTGTAAATAAAAAAATGAGTACAATGAAAATGAATAAAAGATTGGTTAAAACCCGATCAGCATTATATAAAAAATGATGTGTCCAATGTGAGCTTGAAGATAGGACATTGAAATTGTAAAAAATAGTGAGGACTTTGTGGGGCTGTTACAAAAGGAAAAATTAAGTATTTTCCTCCCAAAGGTAAGTTTTTTCTAACCCGTTTTACTCATTTATTAAAAATACACTCCGTTACTATTATAAATTGATTTTTTTTTCAGATAATTCAAAGTGTACATGCTGGCAAGAAGTTGCAAAAAACTTGTCGGTTCTTGAGATTTTCGCAGAGCATAAAGTTTTCGGTGGATCGCGCTGTTTCCCAAAAACGAAAACGTATCCATATTTAAGTACTTTCTTTTTCCGCAAACTTATTTAACATATACCGTAATCTTGTTGCAGATTCGACAAATAAAAAATCTAATCGCTGGCAACGTCGAGCGTAATTTCCACCAAAATATTTGGTCAACAAATTATTATGGGTTTTAATGTTGACGGTACTTTTGGGAAAAAAGGCTTTGTGACTTTGGCAATGTGCATGCAGCAATTATTGGTACATAATTTTTCAAAAAATTACTTTCGAAAACGAATTTAACGAAACACCGGACAAAACTTTACGAGGAAATAAGTATTAAAATGTAAAAAAAACCCCTCTTTTGTAATATAGTTTTAAATACTTAATTTTTTAAAAAAAAAAAAACAAAAATGACAATGATCACTACTGACTAGGTACTGACAGAGTAGTACTACAGTCTACTGGTAGATTTCCAATGACATGCTAATGTTAATTGTCAATAGACGATTACATTGCTTGGGGTACACTTTGTCAGTAGTACTACTGACAATGTCACTAGAAAATCACTACAATTTTACTATTGGAATTTCATTTCAAAAAGGTTGTTGTCAAAAGCTGTACATATGTATGTGCAATATTAAAAAGATTTAAATGACAAAATGCGTGACAAAATTTTTCAAAATTGCGTTCTTTAAAAATTTACGGCTGATTGAAATAAAAAAAAATCGTTTGATGTTACGCTATTTAGGCCTCCTCCAAAAAAAGAACAATAATTAATTGCCATGTCACTCGAAAAAAAAAATAAGAAATTCCACACAAATCAAATTAAACAGATTCTTTTCCATATAGAACAAAAAAACAACACACAAAGAATAGAAAACATAAAGGCGATACATTCATTCTCACATCTTTCTTAAAAAAATCATTAGAAAATAAAAAAACAAATAACAAAAAAAAATATTGGTGCCGTCTGAAAAGTTTTGAGGAAAAAATGCATAAAACAAACGCCTATCTGCGGTGATTGTGTTATACTCACAACAGATTTGGGATGCAAATACATACAGACAACAACAAATGATAAAAAGTAGAATATGAAACTCAAAATGTTGGATGTTATTTAAAATACAGGGTGCTCGTTCGGTCACAATTGTCAGATAGGATTTTGTCATCAAACGAACATGCATGTGTAGGTATGTATGTATGCCTGGTCTATAAGAGGTGTACGAGATATGGATCTGGAGGTGGAATGAATTCACATTCTCACACACACACACGTATAAATGAACAAACGACTTGGAAAAATTGTGTTGTCAGTTATGAATTTATACGAAAAAGATATTCGAATATTTTCCCACCAAAAACCCTCCTACACAACCGAGCACAACGCATACTAGAACTGAACAACAACAAAAATCTATATGAAAATCGAGCTAAAAATATCAAATGTTGAAACAAAAACGAACATTAAATTCTACAGCGGAGGAAGAGGTGTATGTTACTGTGTGTGTGTGTACGGCGTAGTCTTAACAATATAACCAAGAAAATTGGGATGAACCATACGAATTTGCTTAAGTTTTGTGGGAGACCGGGGGAGATGATACAGACACACAGAAGGAGGCAGTCCGTAATCACATTTTGTCTAAAAAAAACCATATACATATTATGGCATGCTCTAGGAGATTTAGCTGCTGCTTCAAATGGCGTCATTAACACACACAAAAAAGTTTCCAAAATCAATATGTGATTTGATTTGTGTGCTTCTTCCGATATTTTTCTATGTTAATAGACAATCTACAAGAAAATAGTGTTTAAAAGTTTTTAGGTTTCAAATTACAGAAAGACCTTCCTATTTTTAACAAATCAAAGTTAAAACCCGGTCCTAAATGTATGTACTGTATGATCTTAGGAATAAGAGCGAAACAGAAATTTTTATAGCATAAATACTAGTTTTCGTAAATGCGTTCTCTCATAATATTTTGAAAATATACATGTTACATTTTAATATTTAAGTAATTTACAATGGTCAAATGTATAGCCAACGGGTGTTTTGCGATTTCATTTTATCCAAAGTACTTAGAATATATTCTGCGATATCAGCTATTTTGCAAAATGACCTAACAAACATTTTAATAACAATACAGGAGAAGCAAAAAAACTTTGTCAAATCTAAACACTCTCCCTGTTATGTCATTCTGAAAATGGGATTTTTGATTTTTAATGATTGTTACTGCCAGAATTGTTCATGTTTGGGAAACGATTTCGAATAATTTTCATTTTATTTGGTATTGAAGGATTTATAAATGTTCAATAGAAAATTTAAATAAACGAAACGACTGAGAAAAAGTATAGATCACAAATTATTTTCTTTCTCATTACTTTAAAATGTTTATTTTTGTTTTTCAGAAAAAATATTTTTCTACCGCTGTTTTCAAATGTGTATGCCACTTGAATTGTTTACATTCGAATAAGCACAGATATCTTTTGATTTTTTAGAGCAGCATTTGTGTTTTTTTTTTAAGATTTAGGAACACAATCTTATGTTTATTTCGTTCTAGAACCACTAGTCATATCTTTGACCTTTCGACAAGCAGTAATAATGACAACCACTTAAATTAATCCAACTTTAGTAAAGAGATATACATAAGTATGTCTAGAAAACATTAATATTAATTTTGTTCAATTCACGGAGAAAAATCACGAGTTTGTGTATCTATTTATGTATCCGATGGACATTTTGTAGGTATTGGTTCCTCAAATACAGTGCTTTATTTGCTTGAAAATATACATTTCAAGGTGTGTTGTTTTATCAGCGGGTTACAAAACCTGAAGACGTTGATGCTGTTTTTTTTAAATAGAAATACTTGTCTTTATGGAAACACATTTGTTTGTAACAGTTAATACTTGATTATACATAAATATGTCTATATCTCGATGCCACTTTAAATGCAATACAAAAATGTTATGGCAAAGATTATGTGATATGATTTTATTGAACTCGAATATAATGAAGTTTATACCAGAAAACAGTAACAGACATTTTTTATAAAAAAAAATGGTAAGGCAGACTATGCGATTTGCTTTTTATTATATTTCACAGAAGTACACTGAATTTTGCGACAAATATTAAAAGGTCAAATCAAACATATTGCGTCACTTATGGACGTATGGGAACACATATTTCATTAAATTTGGCAAAGATATTAACGTATTTTCTAACAGATTTGATAATCTGATTAATTAATATCTGGAAACGTCTTTGAAGAATGTATGTAGTTTATTCCGGTAACTTTAAGTCCATCACTAGACAAATGGAATTTATCCAGATAAAATTTATATAATGCAATCATCGGATGGTCAACCACATGTTTGTAGGACTAATGTTACAAATGCAAATTCTAGTTAATGAAGACAAATTAGCACACATGTTAACCATGACTGCTTAACTTTAAATGTGGACGGCCGTTGTGTGGTAGGGTGTGTGTGAGACACACAAGTTAATCCAGGTTCGAATCCTGATAAGACCATCAAACATTTCTCAGCGGCTAGTTTCTTCGATTCTCTGAAGCAATACGATCTGTTAAAAACAGATGAATATGATATGGGTATGACCTATTTTCTATTAGCTCTTTTCATTGGTATGGTGTAATCGTAAGAATTGAGTATGTTTAAGGACAACGACGATATACTCTTCGAATTGCACTTATATTTCTATTTTGCACAAAATGTAATTATACATTGTTATCTACATGAAATGAAATTGTTCAATATGCAAATGTTTTAATTTTTTCGTAAAGAAAAAAACATAGATATGAAAATTGCCAACACGTTTCCCATCATCCCCTACACATACACGTAATTTGGTAAAACATTTAATACAACAAAGTGTACACTTTGTAAAAGCACGCGCCATGCATCACGAGCCATTGACCCGTATTTGTAACACAAACAAAAACTATTACGACAAAAGTGTCCGAAAAAAAAGTATTTTTCACATTTAAAATAATGACTCAGTGTGTGAGAGTGTATGTATTAAAACAATTTAAATATTTAAATACAAATCTATGCAAAATTTCAAATTTGTTACTTGCGATGACAGCCACAACGTCAAGTGGCCACTGCTGTCGGCCGTTACGCCTGAGACAGTGGCTGTTGCCGTGGATGTCTATTTTTTTGTCATTTTACTCAGAAATACAAAAATAAAAAATGTTGGCTGATCTTTCAGCCAAATATTGAACCAACGCCTACTCAAGAAAGCCCAAAATCATTATTCATCAGCCAGCCACACACAAATAAATGCAAAAATGTGTCTATGAAGTATTTTTTCCTCGTTTTTAAAATTGTCAAGAAGAATAAGCAACAAAAATAAGTACTGAGTTTGATTGTCCCGATTAAAGTATGCAAAGAACAGGTGACTCTTTGTGTGTAAGATTAATATTTTTATCTTTTTCATGAACACTTACCCTTATCCCAGTTTACACGTGGTTTGCCTTCCAAGGCATATGGGGTTTCGATCAATTGGAATCCATGGCTTTGGATCAATCCCTTGGCGGTTTCAATCAATTTGGCTCTCAGCTTGTCGTTGACACCCTTGTAGTGATAGGTGACAGAGATCTTCTTATCTTCAACCCAAGCACCGGAGCAGACAACCTATTGTGAAAAAAATTAATTGACATTTAATCGATGTTGTTGGTGATGGGTTGGGGAATTCAAATGGAAAATGGGGGGAAATAGTTACCTTTTCTTTGAGTTCAGTCACCAATTTGTTGTGCTTTTCCAACAATTCTTCGGGCATTTCAATTTTGAATTTCTTGCCAGAAGGATACTCAACTTCCAAGCCGTGATTGCCGGCATAGGTCACATTGGGGAGTTTCAAGTGATTCTTGATTTCGGACAATTCACGGCCGGAGAAAACGCACATGAAGACTTTTTCGTTGGCTGCCAATTTCTTGATATTGATTTCGGTATCCTTGGGCATGACCGATAATTCTTCGGTCAGTGGGGCCAAAGTACCATCGTAATCCAACAACAAAGCTACTTGATCGGTGGGAGTAATGAAACTGTAACACATAACACCACACACAATTATTATTACTGAACATATCTCACTGATTTTTCTTTCAAATTGATTTACCCATCCAAAGCCTTGACGAAATCTTCCTCTTTTTTCATCAAAGGAGCCTTCTTTTGTTCTGCCATTTTTCGTTAGATATCTTTCAAAGTTTCCTTATAAAAAATGTAGCTACGAAACTCTCCGTTGTTCTCAACAAGCGGACAAATTTTTTAATACTGTCTATGCGATTTTCTAAAAGATCCTCAATCACCTCTTTTTCATTTTCTTCCACTTCGTACGATCCGAAAGGTGGTGGTGGTGGTGGTTTTGGCGTTGGCGTATATTGGAAGTTCGTCTCTTCAGCAGTTTTTCTTAATATTTCTAACATATAAAAGAGATATCCAAATTATGAAAATTCTCTGTGCGCATTTCTTTTTTTCTTTCTAATTTTAAATGTGTATGTGCCACACACAATTTGTTCACTTTCAATTCCTCAGATAAAATTCTCAAATGCGGCAAATGAAAAAAATGCTATTATCGAAATTAAACACACACATACTCTTGATTTTGTAGATTTTTCCACTATGAGAGATCAGATACTCTTTTGGAAAATGGAATATTTCCACAAATACATATGTATGTGCCTACATGTTGTTTGCATGCACATGTCCATATATACGAAATGTAGAAAAACATAGGTTACTACGAACAATACATAAAATTGTTTATATTATATGGGGGAAAATATTTTTACAAATTTGACAGTTTTTTTTCCTCACGACGACATTTGGTTAAGCAGGCAGTTATATTATTTCATTACATTAGTCCTGTGTTATTTTTTGCGCGAAATAGATAAATAAATTTGGAGTTTTCTTTATATAGCATTGTTTTCAGAATTGTCACGTCTTTCAACTTGTCCATATTGTCTTCTTTTCTTTTCTTTTCTTTTTGATTAGCGCCGTACATCCTTGTTTATTAAAACCACAATAGTGAAGTTCTCTAATGGAAACATAGCCCTATACACATAAAGTGTTTGGTTTTACTTAATCAATGCAAACATTGGATTTCTATAGGGTTCTCCAACAAGAGGTGTTATTTTGAATTACCCGGTATTTCGGTATCGAGAACATACGGCAGCCACTTTGCGAGTTGGTTATGGACAATTTCATGACAATGATATGGTCCTTCCTCTTTATAATGAAATAAACATCCGATCATTTATCTCAAAAAATGTAATTTTTCTTTGAATAACAAAATAACACCCTTGTTAGAGAAATCTGTATAAAAAAAGAATTTTTAATATTTTAAATATATTTTTATCGCATCCCCCTTTTGTCCATTTTTTTAAATAAACAGACAGACAGAAATCTTCTCAGAATGGAATGTTTGAGATGTATGTATTTTCATCAAAAACTCATGTTTAAAACATGGATGTGTGTTCCCAATACACATTTTGGTTGAGAACATTGAAAACTTTTCATTTGAAGAAATCCGTGATTTAGGCACATTTTATTTGTCAACCTATGATTTCCGTTATTTTTTTATCCTAAATAAAAAAATGTCCATTATAATAAAATACTGCATATGCTAAATGTATGTCTTTTTTTAAGTATAACACTAGTGCCAGTCACCAGTAACAAATCTGCAATGTGGTAAATAATATGGTACATATTGACAACAGTCTATCCGTATACAGAAAATCTTCAACAAATCTAGACGTTTTTAAGACATTTATACTTGAAAAGTTTTCGAAATTTGCACCAGGGAGGAAAGAGTTTGAAATATCTTGGACTCTTCTCATAAAGGTCATTTTAACAATGTTTTATATTTCGGATGTTTAAGTCGTTTTTCATTAATCTTTATTTTATTCATAACTATTTTATTCATAAAAATAGTATAGTTTTTCATTTTAATAATTTTTTTGTTTATTCCATTAAAAACTGTACAGGATAATACAATTTATTTTTCTTCTGCGCGCATATGGTCCTAGGTACATATGGTCCTAGGCGCCTGTCCTTTTTGTATTTTATAAATTTGTTTATAAAGTATGTGTTCAATAAATAAATAAAACGATTTTAAAAAAATAATAGGTAAATATTAAATCTTTAAGATTCGCGATCAGTATACCTAAATTAAAAAAGTTTATTTGCGAGAAAAACGAATGCATTAGAAATTATTCTCACTGGCGCTTTAGTTCCCATTTTCTCATATTGCACAATAAATCTATAAGTAAAGCCGGGCCCGCTATTACGGACTATCAACAATGAAGCTTAAATTAATAATACAATAATAATAATACTTTATTTGTTCGTTATTTTTTAGTTGCACAAAGTCAAATGCGGCAAATATATCGAATGTAACAAAAAGTTCATAACCATGTCGACAGAAAATAAACTTTTTACAAAATCAGAGCAAAGAAGTTCTAAGTTCGAAAATTTTCTGAAGTTATAATTCTCAAATGATGCGTATTAAAGGCACTTCTCTGGACATTATGTTTTCATATACAAATGGATACCACTCTAATACATACACTGATTACAACGCAAAGAGTTTGAAACCATGCAAGATTGTTCCAAATAACAAAATTTATTCTAAATTATGATTCTCATTTTGTTTCTGCTATTTTTAATTATCGCATTGCTATAAATTTTCTTTTAACACTCATATTATTGTTTTCTATAATATTTTAATCTTTTATAGTTGTTTTGATATTAACGATAAGAAATAATTTATGTTATTGAATAAATAAAATCAAATAGACATTATTATAGTACACATTTACATAGTTCAATTAATTGATACAACATTATAAACTAATCGAAAGTGCATACTGATTAAAATGCTGTAAGCTGGAGGGAAAGAGGAACATTTTCATTGCCAGTAACTATGTAATTATGGATCATTTACAGACCATACCTAATTATGCCTTCAGTACAAAACGAGTGCCGATAAGAAACTTATTACTAAAATATCAGCTGTTTCGAAGTGAGCCGCCGTTCGGGGGAGATTTACGATAGCATACCGGGCGCGAAGAAAATCTCGGTGGAAAAATGTGTTTGCCATTTATACGCGATAGGGGTGAGTACAACAATGTCTAAAACAAACAGAGCAATCCAAAATAACTAAATCAAACAGGCTTTGTAGAAGCTGGTCTATAGATGATACAATTTAAGATATAGGAAAATGCAGAATGATACCAAAAATACTCTCCAAACTCCATCACAGATAATGATATATTCCGCTACGATTCTGCAAAAAGAGTAAAACGGATAAAGCATCTGCTACAGATAAATCATCAACAATGTCTATGGAACTTTATGTACTACTAAAAACAACAACAAATTTCAATCTTAAACTACCCTTTCCCTACCCTAATGAAGAGCGGACATTCAGTACGTAATCAAATTGATTAAATATAAGACATATTGGAAGCCCTGCAGTGGGATAATCATTAGAAAAATTAAAAACAAACTCTTCTACTTATAAGAGTTTTGATTGATACAAAATTTGTTAATTGACCTTATTTAGCGTAGATTGTTGTATTGCTGAGAATTCTGATGGAAATTTCCTATCAGATAAAGGCAATTTAAGTGTGATATATAAAACAAAAGCATTCAGTAAATTATTTTCCTGATGTGTTCGTGGTTTTTTATACGAATATTTATTTATTATTTAATCAATACTATTTTGTTGTTTTTAATTTATCATTAAGTAGTATGTATTTAATGTTTTAAATTGGAACAAAGTAATTGATATTTTGTTTACTTTCGTGTAAACTAATTATTTTATAAATATTCGTATTTAATATGCAATATTAGTTATTCGAATCTATTATTCCAACCACAAATGCAATGTGAATTTCTAATTGTGTTTACTGATTATTGTACAGTGTAACCTCGGCCAACGCAACTAATCAAAACTCTGAAGAATAATAAGTATCAAACATTTTACGATATTTTTTTGTAATTAAGAATAATTTGTTTTGCTGACGACTTCTTTAAATTTAAATGAAAACAGTGCGAAATTTATGATATATATGCATTAAAATAAATATGTTAATACACATTTATTTTACTACGTCCAGTACACCGTCTTCTTTAGACAATCATCCGGCTTTCTGAAGAGAATTAATTAATTTGCCAATTATTTTTAATATATTAACTACTTACATAATTAGTAGACAACAACCTTCAACAACACGGATATTTTCCGTGGCAAGCATCCAGCCTTAGATATGCTACCTTGCGTTAATGAATTCCCATATTGCGCTGGTTGGGGATAATGATAACGAAGTTTTCATATATTTCTATGTATTTAGTAGTGATTAATATATTTAGAAGGTTATTTTACAAATTCATGTTTTGATAGTATTTTGTTAATTAAAACATTGTTTTTTTTTTTTGGTTTTATTTCAATAATTTGTGTCTTTTTTTTCTACATTTAAATTTCACGAACGCTAAAATCGGCACCAAACCAACCGTCTTTTAAATTCATCCAAAAAAGATGTCGCTTCTTAAAAGGAGGCCACCAATTTCAACCCTGTGCTTCCCATCCTACCCGCAATAACTTGTAGTTTTATAGCAAACCAGCGGTTCGCGTTTGCTTCTTCTTCGTAAACATACAAATGCTCCGCATTAATCCTTGAAGACGCTCACTACAACCTAAAGCAAAGAAATGTCTCGTAGCAGTAACTAACGGATAGAGCTCATGGAGCGTACATTGCAAATATAAAAATGCCAATTCCACATTCCTGTTACATTTTAATAAAAACAAAAAACAACACTGTAGACAGCAGTCAGTCTTTGATTATCAATTGATTAGAAAGGGGTTTCTCATTAAAAACACTTATATGTTAGCTACTAAAAATATGGCAGACATGTTTTCATTCCAGAAAGTCATAAATAAATAAATGTTACTCAGTGTATGATTAACGTCTAACTATTCCAAACGAATAACTTCCTTTTATGTCATAAGTAAGCAAACTAGGTTATAATTCGAAGATACCACTTCCTAGTGATATATAATTAAAAATGGCGATGAGAGTCTTGTCTTTATGCTATTTTCTAAAATTCATTTATTAAATTCTTTAGTATAATAATTGATGGAGGAGGGGGAATTGTTATTCTAGTTTAAAGATGTATGAGTATGTTCATAAAATCTATATATATATATATATATATATGTGTGTGTATGTACATATATATGAATTATAGTGACAACGTCATTCTACGTTTCTTTTGTAAATTAAATGTAATAACTCAATCTTTATAAATGAACATCGATAACACTTAAAACTACGCTTTTCTTTACAATACAATACGAAAAATATGGTAAACGCGAAACAAAACTAAAATTACAATAATAATTATTAAACTAAATTAAACTCCATAAGCATCGGAAATCCATTTCAATAAATCAGTTACCAAATCCTGACGCGACAATCGGAAATCAGCGAAAGTTTGAATTTCTGGATCTGTGGATACTCTAAACGATTTTCCCATACCTTGGAGCACCTGCAAAAATGTCAGTAAAGAGGTTAAGTTACAATAGGAATTACAAATACCAAATACATTTGATACATACTCTCATGGCATCTTCATCGGTAGTGTCATCACCGGCAAATACAACTTCAACTTCATCAGACCAATTTTCACCAAACTTATGCTTCATTATGAAAAGCGCTGCTTCACCCTTGTTCCAATTTACTGGAGGTTTGGCTTCAATGGCCTCATGGGCCTGATTGGCTCTGAAGCCATGGGATTCGATTATTTTAATCGCCACCTGTTTCTGTGACTCCTTAATGTCCAATGGCGTGTCGCGGTAATGGTATGTCAGCGACACTTTCTTATCCTCAACCCATGCCTTGTTCTTTTCAACATTTTCTCTAAGCTCTTTGACCAGTTTGGAATAGTTTTCTTGGACCTCCTTCGGCAATTGGTAGTCGTGTCTGCTACCATCGGCACTTTCGATTTCAATGCCATGGTTGCCACCGTACATGATGCCAGTGATGCCAACTCTGTTTTGTACATCTCTAATGCCACGACCGGAAATGACCGCCATAAAGATACTTGGATGTTTGGCGAGCTTATTCAGAATGACTTCGGTGGCAATGGGCATCACAGTTTTATTTGGATTATCAGCTATGGGAGCCAGGGTGCCATCGTAATCTAACATAATTGCTAGAGTTTTGTTTTTGTTCAAAAATCTGGACATGAATCGATAACACCGAAAAAATTGAGAATTTGTCATCATAAATTTCAAAATAATAAATATGTATCAAGCAGCGCAGTAGGGTCTACTTAGTCATTTTATACAATTTCCGTCCGTCTGTCTAGATAGCCGGTGTATACGATGTTAAATTCGTCAAAATGTCCCCGGATTCATTTCTGTTGTTCGCTTCCTACGCTCACCGTACAATGGAAAAACAATATGCAACAAGTACAACTGTTAATAGACAATTGTGGTACCCTTTCTGGTACATGCCATACAAATGGTAACAATTTTGTCACTATTAAAACACCCAAATACGGAACATCAACAAATTTGATACATTACAGAAGGAAGTTAAGGAGTAAACCTATGTCAATGATATTAAAAGAATATAGAATCTAAAATTAATAGCAACATATAATTCTATTTTTTGTACAAAGCTTATAGACGGGCTGAAAACCGTAATTAGTTTCACTTATTTATTTTAAAAAGTCAATACGGTTTCTATGGCACCTCATTAGGCGGATCCGCTGTTGCGAGGCTTGGGATAGAGTGAGGGTATAATAATTTCCGAAACAAAAAAAAAACTTCACTGACGGTAGGTATTCCCGTTACTTTTTCAGCGAGTGCAGAGATAACTTTGTGTTTTTATGTTCACCCATTTTCCCTATATCTGCTTAAAGCTAGAATCATGAACGGTTGTCTAACATTGTTGATAAGGGATTCGCCAGTAATCAAATGCAATTTTGTTCGTAAGATTTATTAATATTATGAGAAAATTTCTTACAAACTTTAAGAATTAATGAAAAGGCATTATAGAAACTTGCATAAAGTGTTATTCATAGAATCAATAAAAAGAACTTTTGTTCATTGAGGTTTCGTAAAAGTTTGATAAACCCAATTTGTTTAAATGATTAAGATTTTGTTCGACGAAAGCATTTCATGGAATTATGGAATAATCCAACTATAAAAAGTCTTGAAAAAGATAAGGGATTCAAGATGTAATTTCAATATTAATATACTTTCAAAATAACGCAAGAATAAAAGAATATCCGAGTTCGTTGAAAAAATCTCTGTTATGATAAAAAATTGTCAGGCTAGAAATGTACGGTGGTCAATCGTACCTATTGATGATCTTTGATCAGACTAATAATTTCGCATACTAGATGTATGAGCGATCAGTCGGAAAAGTGTTTTCCCCATCTGTACCAAAAAAACAAATTAGCAAAAAGAAAAGCAATAAAATTTTAAATGGAACAGCGCTCTCAAATGAAACCTGTATAACACAGTTTCTGTTGTTGGTTGCTGGCCAATAAATTAAGAACATAAGATATATGTGATTGTCGTCCGTCTGTCTGTGTGCTAATAAAATAATATCTTCCCAAAAATATTTGTCAACGTTCAAAATGGCCCAATTTCATCAAGTAATACGACAACAACTAACACCAATCGAATGATTGTGAAAAATACATAACAAAAGAAAAAATAATGGAAAATTTCTCCGAGAGTAAGAAAACGTCACGGAAAAGTGTTTGTCATTCTCGCAATGACATCCACGTGTTGAAATGATGTTTTCCACATATAAGACTTTTGTCGTTGTCTGTCGCTAAGATAAAACATTCGAAATCCTTCCCCCAGTAAACCGATAGTTTTGTAACTACAACCGGACCGCCACTCTCTATTACGCTGTTTATGAACGCTTATCAGCAATCAAGTAGTGAAGCTATTGCAAATTATCACTGTCAAGGTCAAAATACTACGTACCGTATGTAAGACACACGTACACAGAACTACGTAAATATTAAATATGTTCATACGTATTAATGTGATTCACTCCCGAATTGTACTGATAATGACAAGTCCATGTAATACATGCATGTAATCTATTTCATTCGTGCACTACTTACCCGGGCATTTTTAATTCAAACTCTTCGGCGCTATTGATGGTGGGGGCAACACGTTTCTCCGGCATTTTGTTGTAATCTCTTATAATATTTACTGAATTCGAAGGTAAAGCAAGTCCTTGAAACGGTTGTACTTGTTGATGCTGCTGCGTCAGTAGTGTTGAGGTAGATCGTTGAGCCAATATCAAATTAGACCACAACGGCAGTAGGAGTAACGAGGAGACCACACGTTTATTCACTGATTACCACAATTTATTCCACACAAACCAAACAATCAATGACAAGTTGTTCGCAATGGGCGTAGAATTGAAAAGTACAGAAAAAATTGTATATCAGAATTAGTCCTTTTTGGAAATGTTCTAGTTATTCTTTTGTTGTTATTTTTAATTTTTTTATTCTATTTCTCTTTCTAAGATCAGAACGTCTTAAACGAAGATATAGAAGCGAGCGACTACACTATTTACGTGCTTTACTTGTTGCTTTTAAAACTGAAATGCTGCTCGATGATCGTAACGTTTCTGTTGTCGTTATATTCAAACACAATCACAGCGCGTTCGTCGTTGAACAAACAGAACAGAACTATTCAATGCGAATCACACTCACTCATCGTCACGAACACCAAACAGGCGAATGTCTATTGTTAAAGTGGTCAGCCGATAACACGCAGATAACAAAAAAAAAAAACAGCGGCCAGTGTCCCGCCGCTATACGAGCACAACACTCATACACCAAAACATTTACCCAATACCGGGACTAATACACAAATATTAATGGAAATACGGCGACATAAATACATGTGGGAGAATGGACAGAAGATTCAAAGTATTTTTTGGGGGAATCGCTACACTACGCATATATCAGCTCTACATTTCGACTCACCTGTTCATAGTTACAATTTGGACTGTTCTATTGTCTGTCGGTCGGGTTTTCCTGATCACGTTTTAATATGGCCATATTTAAGTATTTCGGATATTTAAAACACAATGTAGCATGGCAGTATTATTACAATACTCAACATTCATGACAGAATGTAAATGGAACTGTTGTGAGTATGTGCCAAAACTCTGTAAAATTCGACGACGTACTCCAACTGAAGTTAAATGTTTTGTTGAGTTAACAATTTTGGCGGTATAAAATTATGGAATAGATTTATAAATTTATGTTCAAATTACAAGTTCAGTGTTTGTTTGACACTATAGATCAAATTCAACTTCCCTAAACATATTTCATTTACTAAAAAGAACATAATAAAATACGTGACATACTTGTAAATAAGAAAAGAAGGAATTTAGTAATGTTTAATGTTGTACAGATATTAACAAATTTTGTCAACTGCTACGAATATTGACCCAAGATATTATAACTCGGAAAGACTGATATGTACATGAATCCTCCCTATGGGTCAGATTAGAGCAAAGCGCAGCATTGATGTCCTGAAATCGGATAAGAATGTGCGATCATTAATTATAACAATTATATTGGGAACACCTCACTGCTTAGACAGACAAATACGAAGGGAGACTCTTTAGGTCCTGGATAATGCCAGGAGATTTAACATTCCTTAATAATAGAATCTAGTCAAAACATGCTGTCTCCATAGTTTAATTGCTAATAACTTATTAAATACAATAATGAGTTCGTCAATATCAGCCCCATTTTTAATGGAAACAAACATATTGAATCAACAAAACAAATAAGCTTTTTTGAGCGTTTCTTGTTGGCATGTGGAAAGTAATTATTATGTGTATTAGCAATAATACGTGTATTTTTTAGATCCGGAAATAAAGACCAAGTTCTGTAAAAAATCAGGTGACAACAATACTTTAAACGATTCCGACTCCAAGCAATTATAATTGTCTACTTAACTAATTCAATTAAATAAACCACCTTAAGTAGATAGTTTAATATCCTATGTAAACGTTTTCAGATTTCCTTGCCAGGATTTAAGATTCATAACAATCTTTTCAATAACTTGAAGACGATGAACAACAATCTTTTTGGGTTCTGATAGGACTCTAAGACAAATCTAGATTGTTCAAATTAAAAATAGCGCTTTTTATAGTCGCATACAAATGACAATCATTTTCGTGCGGTTGTTACAAGAGTTAATATTTTCATTTTGATTTTTTCTAATTTCTTCCAAATTAAGGGAATGCGACTGACTGTCTGACTAATGCTCAAAAAGTGATCGCTATTATTACACATATTGGGGTGGATGATGCAACACATCATCTCCATTCACATGGACTACGAATGATCAGATTTTTTGTTCGTTTTCATAAGTGACCAATTGAGAGTGGTGGAATATGCAATAGAGATTTTAAGTATATATTTGATTGTTATTTTGTTGATGTTATCTTTTCTGTAATTTTCAAGCTCAAGGTCAATGGAAAGGGAAACACTCGAACGTCGACCACAACCACCACCACTGGAGCCGTCCGTTAGACAAGTCGCACGCGTTCTATGCTCTGACTGTGATTTGTTTAATTTTAGAATTATAATAAACGTATCTATGTAAATGAGTTAATGTATTCTCAGATATATTGTGGCGATTTTGATTTTGTTGATAAACGAAAAAAAATTCATTTAATCATTCCGAACACGTTGATTTTTATTAATTTAATAAAGTCCTAAATACATACATACATACTCGCATATATATTTAGTTCGCATTAAGCAAAACAGAACAACTCAGAGTTCGGAAAGTAATCACTTTGTTTTGAGACAAAATTAACAGTTTCAAAATCGTAAGATAATAAGGTAAGTAGTTGTGGGAAACCCTAACAGTTACATTTCGGCTATCATAAATATAGCCTCGATGTTTTTTTTTTTACATGTCAGTGATACACAACTAAACGTTGTTATTGCAATACGCGCAGGTTGAAGCAATCCAGACGAAAGTATGAACTCTCGTGTCGGTTTTATACCGACGAGGTTTGTTTTTTTTAATTTTTTTTTTTCAAGATATCGCGATGTTGGTGTTGAAATTCTTTAACACGTTTCCTGTACACTTATTTCAAAGGTATTGACACTCGGGTCCAAAAACATATGCAACATAGAAAAAGAAAATAATTTCACTATTACACTTTTCGTTAGTTTCTTTTTATATTTATAAAGTATTTCTTTTATCCACTAAAACAAAATAAATTGTTATCACTCTGATACTGTTTCAGGCAATGATTGTTTATTCCCGCACCCTGCGTAGCTTGAATATTTGATATTTTTGGTATCAACTTAATAAAATAAACAAAAAATTGTTTTAGTTTTGCCGATATTATTATTGTTGACGACACAAAAGGGTGTTTTAAATACGCAAAATATTGACAAAATGATTAGTGCTTTACGCTAATAACGCAAAAAAAACGTCGCAAAATCACACGCGTAAAAATAACAAACACAATTTATAACGAAAACTGAACACTACATACCAATGTTAATTTTTTTTAGATTGCGCTTAGTAATGATATATTACTTGATGTGAATTTTCTTATCAATTAAAATATTAAGGATCAATTTTATTGAGTATAAAGTTTAATTTACTAAATTTAACGATGCTACGCGGAGCTGTTTAGCAAAAAACAACGCACGTTGTTGTAGACAATCTCCAGCGTTTGTGACAATCAGCTGTATAACGATTTGATCTTTTATATGTGCGTATTGCTTCTCGGACTGTAGTCACCATGGCAGCCAGAGGAGGTGGAGGAGATGGCGACCAGAGGATCAGTCTCATATGTACATACGCCTTACAGTTGTGTTTTGTGTGCACATCATGTTTGTCATTAATGTATGTACAACTCATTGTTATCCGGAACAAAGACCATCGAGAAAACAACGAAAAGTGGAAGTAGGAAATATGTCAAATTAAAATGTACTTTTCACGCATACACGGCATGCAAGCCACCGAATGTGTGACCGTGCTGTCTTTTTTTGTTCTTTATTATGTCTTTGCAAGAGTAACATCTTCTGAATCTGATGTATATCTGTGTAATGAATTTTACTAAAAAAGAATATATTTGAATTGAATCTTAAAATGTATGGCATTTTTGGATGCAAACATTAACCACTTAAATTGTTTCAATTTACCAGTATTTTATTTTTCCTGTAGAAAATGGCTAATAAAATACAATTTGCAGAACAAGTTAAAAAAAATTCAAGAAAAATATTTCAAAATGTGTCCCGGTAGGTGAGTTGGTAGCGTGCTTGCCTATCAGCGTGGGGGTTGTGGGTTCGATTCCTACAGGAAGCTTTGGTCTGTCGCTGCAAAAATCTAGCCATTAGGCCGGTTTACTCTTCGACCCAAAAATATAATATAAATTCACTTTGTATTGTAATTAATAATAAATAAATAAAAAAATAATAAGCCCTAAAATTACCAATAATATTACAAATTATATATTGGCAAGAATATTTCGACATAAATACCGACGAGGAACTACCCATGGATATTAAAATAACTATCTATCTTCTGGTTACGGCTTAGCGGCATGACAGTTGGTTCATTCCAAAACCAAATACTTCGGTTTTCTGAGGCCGATCTTTGGCCGGATTTAACAATTCATGACATGAAATAAAATCGTTACAAATTCTTCAGCCTTCAACCGAGCACTTAGCTTTTTTTAACATAAACAATACAAAAAAATTATGTAGCCGTCATTTGACCGATATTAAGAATTGTATTATGGATGTACAAAATTGAAATAAAGTTACATACATATGTCATGTCGTAAAAAAGACAAGTGATTTATAAAATACGTCCTTTTTGCAGAATCGGTCCATAAATCTTTTAATATCTGTACCTAAACAAAACATCATCGCTTGCTATCAGCGATAACTCCAAAACTGAATTACAGCGCTAATGATATGGGTAGTGATGTATTCTTAACTTATTGGCCATTCAATTACGCACGTTATGCATTGAAATCGGAAGGTCTCGATTTCTAGTTCGAGCATGATTTACTATTATTTTTATAAAACATATTGGAAAATATATTTTAAATACTAAGTTGTGTGTCATACCAAAAAGTATTGTAGCACAAGTGGCAAGAGGATGATTCCCGTTAATAAATATCTGCAGCGAAATTATAACAATACAAATACAAACATTTATTGTGCGTATGTAAAGAATTGACCACCGAATTCGGTAAATAACAAATTGTTTGGTAAACATTTACAATAAATATGTCATAGCACAATTTTTTTATACAAATTGTATTCAAAATATGTTAAACATGTTCTATTAATGCTTGTGCGGCCAATTTGGTCGGTTGGTCGATTGTCTGCTGGATGATCGACCGAATTCATAAAAACTAATTTTCAATTTATTTAAATAATTGATAAGGGACGTAAACAAGAATAAAATAATTCAAACATTTGTTTGTTGTCTTTAGAAATCATTATAATCAATGTTGTGTTAAATTATTTGTAGTTTTTAATTTTTTTTTTTTTGGGGTTTTTGGGGATGTATTATCAAAAAGTAAACGAGAAACGTCATAGTCGGTCGTAATCAGCGAAAATACTTAATTCCATCATGCAGTAATCTCATGGTATTGGGATGCCTTTTGCCTTCTGACACTCATTATTTGGAAAGACGCTGATGAATAAATATAAAATATTTCTTGAGATTTGAGGCTTACGTATATGCCAACCAGTCCAGTCTAATATGTGTCCGTTCACACCACACAAAGATTGCTCGTGTGCGAATTTGTGTGTCTGGCCTTCCCGAGGAATCGCAAAAAAAATTTGATGAGAAACAAAAAGATTTCTAAAAAGATTCATATTCAGGAATGAAAAATGCAATCTTCATACACTTTCTTATATGTATTAATGTACTTATGTATGGATTATAAATTTCATTTTATAGTCAATTTTTCATTATATATAATATTAAAATTTTAGCTCTTGTTGTTGTGTAGCATATGTGTACCCAAAAAAAAACGAAAACGAACTGAGAAAAGAAGATGCGGACTGAGTGAAGGGGATAAAACGACTGCTCTGCAATTGATTGACGAATACGTACGCAAATTCCGATTTTTGAGTCCGCCATAATTGTAGCTGTTTTAGGCAAAAAAAACGCTGACGTTTAATCGGAATTCCAGCATAATTTTTACCCACATTTTTCAGTGACTGAAGGGTCCTTGTTTTTAAAAAACCCGTAAGTGAGTTATTAAAAAACTATTGCTGAATGTGTTGATTACATCAACCACAAAAACAAGTAGTTTTTCAGCAACGGACTATATAAATGTTTTGTCAAGAAAAAAAACGGAATATACAAAATAATTTAATTGTAACAAATTATATTATGGCATCTAGCAACTATTATTATTTACAGCCTGTTTTTATAAAACGAATGGGTCTTTCGTTTCGTTTAAATATAGAACAGATATTCTGTTTCTCCAGTTTGAGTTTTTGTTACACGAAGACATTTTTTTTCTAATGCATTTCTGTGTGTATTGGCTAATTGGATTCGCTGGAGTTGTAGAACCCCAATTCCTTTTCGTTCGGCTGCAGACGTTTCTGTTCGTCTCAGACGTATACGTTTTAAAAAAAACAGGCTTTTAGTTACACTTTGGAACAACGATTACACTATGCAACAAAAAAACAAAAGTGTTGCTAATGAACAACCTGTATAGTGGTCGATAAAAATGGTCGAATTCGTTTTTTTATGAATACTTTTTTTTTTTTAATTTTTTTATTTTTATTTTTTGCACTTAAATTGTCAGAACATTTTTTGCACTTAAATTGTCAGAACACGAAAACTATTGGTTCGATTAAGTTGAAATAAATTTTAAAAAATAACCACTAAATTATTTTTAATCTTCTCCTTTAAGTCGAAATTTTTTTCGTAATTTTTCTTAATGGAGGAAATTTATAAAAAAAAAACGAAAATGAATAAAAAACAGTTACTTATTATAAAGCCTCAACTTAGTGATTATCCTCCATCGATGTTATTGATTTATACCTCATTTAAAGGGAAAGATTAAATAATGTGGTACATCGTATAAAAGCCGTTTTCGAGTTATGACACTTTATGCATTTAAAAAATAAATATTTAAAAAAAAAATATCCATACAAAAAAAATACTATTACTGTACTTGGAGGATCACAGAACAAAGGAATTGTTTAGTGGTTATTCATTAAATAAAATTAATTTAGCATATTGTTAATTGTGATATTATGGTATTATCTATTAGTTTGACTAGATGCATACTTGAAAGAAAACCTTCTGTTTGGCAATGATTACTATTGACATGTCTCACAACGGGTACATATAGTGAAATCATACTAAGTAAGACACAAAAGATCAAAGAACCAACAACGACAGAAAACCGTTGTCTGTAAAATCACTCTGAAACGTAACAGTTTGCGTTAAAGATAATGAATTATTTGTGTATCATTTAGAACCAGTATAAAGTCAATTGTATTTTTAGGTTATATTTTTCTGACTTTTTCACACTTTGGGGTGAATAAAATAATGAAAGACATCATACATTCTATGCACAAAATGTTTTTTTTAATATAGGCAAAAAGGAATAATTGTACACCCACCCAATATATAAATGAAATTTTCATAGAAAATTTATTGTTTATAACTATTTGGATGAAGCCGGAACTTCCATACAATCCCCAGGCCCCTACAAATTATTTAATCATACTGACGTTACTGGCGATAGAGATTAATGGTTTATTCTTTTGTTGTGCGAAACAACGGAAATGAACATAACATATTTTCACCAAATAAATACAAATGTATGTGAAAATAAACTAACCAGCAATTATTTGCAGTTTATTTCACATTTTCTATTCAATTGTAAATTAAATATTGTACAAGAAACATACATCTAATTCAATCCATCCGATTGTTCGCCCGTTTCTATTTTTCGGGTGTGCGTGTGTGTGAGAACGATAAAACAAACAAAAAACAAGAAAGAATAAAAATAAATTCAACAAAAAAAACAACCATGCAGTTGGTCGATAAACCCGAAATATATTCAACGTGCTTAATAAGCCAACGCAATGGCATCAAATGGTAAATTATTAATTTTGTGTTCCTTCGGATTCATACATGGCAGGGTATGGCGTCGCATTGTTTTTTTGTTGTAATTTCGGCATCCGTGTTCATCTAAATATATCACAAACGATTTGTACCGTAATTATTTATATTTCTGTTTACATTTACGAGACGACAAGGAGCATTTGTAAAAAATTTAAAAAACAAAGTGTATAACACCGGTTAAAAATATGACAATGTCAAGGTTACTTTAATCAAAAATAGCAAACATACATTTGCCATAAGTGTTTCTGCCTAGAAATAGTTCTCAAAACTAATACTGTCGGCCTGTCCATTCCCAGATACAAAACATGCATTTTAAATCGGCAGATATTACGAAGTGTAGACTATTGAAATAAATGAGGCAATTAAAATGAAATTGACTGTTCTCTTGGAATAAGTGTTCTCTTCATCATTCTAAAAACCCTAGACGATAAATCCGGGTTAAATTGACGAATTTGTCAAATGTTATGATTTATAAAAAATATTCATACTTTTCGTTGTTCTACCTAATTTATAAGATTATCGAAGCAAAAGTCCACTGCCGGAAGTATGCAATGATACTGTGCATTCAAACAACAACAATGGCTAGATGAACTATATTGATCTCACTGAATTCAGCTACACTTGGAAAAATATCCACAGTTGGCAAATAATGAGGATTGTATGAGTAAAAATATAAAAATGAAATTGATATTAGAAAGTATTTGATAATAAAACCATAAATTAGTGATCTGATTACTAATAACTGCAGAATAATATTGAGTTTTTCCCTAACAACATATTTTACTTGAATATATTAAGAGATTGTATATATCACATATTTGTATGCCCTTACTATGAAACAAAAAATTCCATTTAGAAAGGTTAGACAAAACAGTTTATAACCGAGACCTCATTTACTACTGTAACGTGTTAATGTATTAGAAGAATTAGAATGCTGAAAATTGGCATCATAAATGTTCGAAATACGACCAATTGAAAATTTTCAAATCGCAAGGTGTTACGGCGGGTCAAATACACCAACATTTTAGTTTACAGGTACTTCTAAGAATATTTCACCGAGAAACCGATTTGGTCGATTTGTATAGGAGAAAAAAATCAATAAAACGTATAGCAAAAACGATGGGAACTTCTAAGACCATCTTACAAATAAAACAAGAATGAAAAAAACAGTTTCCGGCGAAAAAAAAAACGATGCACGGTGTTCCGAACCAATTTCATCGTCCAAAAGTTTGTAACTTTTTTGAATTCTGTAAAAAACTGGTTGTAGGCAAGGAGTGAGGGATTATGTCATTAACAATAAAACCGGGCAATGGGTTATAATTTAAGAAATATATCCAAAATTGACTATTTTACGTTTTTGAGGGAGGAATTTTTTTTTAAAATTTTTGTTTTCAGGTTTTTTTAAATTTTTTTTTTTATTTTATTATTCATATTGAGCGTTAAAAAATTGTTTATTTTATATTAAAAATATTCACTTTTTTTAATTTTGTCGAACTGTATCTTATTTATGACTGCAGTATCTTTAACATGACGTCAACATTTTATCTGTAGTTTGGTTGTAGCACAAATTGGCCCGCCTTATATACATGGTTAGTGTAAGGTTAGCAAACTTGACTGAAAACAGATTATATAAAATATAATTATATAAAATTATATAAAAGTCCGTGTATTGATATGTATTGAAATAAAATTAAAATAATTTTGTGAGATTTCAAAACATTTTAACATTACACAATCTGTCAATCAACATGCCAATCATATAATTTTGTACATTACAAAATTTTGAATCTAAGTGATGGATTAATGCAGTATCCGAAAATTAATCAATTATAAAAAAAATAAAAACAAATTGAATGTTTCAAACTATCGAGAAACATTTATTAAAATCGTCTAAAAGTCTAAAAGTAAAAAAAATAAAAAGAGTTTTTGTTCAAAGTTACGTACAGAACGTTTAAATACCTTAATGTTTTGTTTCGGACTCTGCTTAAAAGTCGAATTTCTGTTAAATTATTTACTCAGATTATTTACGAAATAGACCTATATTATTGTCCACGTGTGTATTTGAAAATAAATAAATTCTTAATTTTTTGTGTTTTTTTTGGGCGCCTCTTCCAGCCAAAAAATTTAAACAAATAAACAAAGTAATTGTTGTAAAATCATTTATAATATTTTCTTATTAATTTACATCCTCATAAACATAATTTTATATAGAAACGAGATCAAGAACGAGTGTAACAAATGTATATATGTAAATACTCTAAATCGTTCGTCACCATCACGAAATCAATGAATGTTCTCATAATTATTTCGCGTGTTTATTTTGATATATGTTAATAAATATTATTCTACAACACTCCATATATGTACACATTTTTTTATATTTCCCTTTTGAAGGATTTATTTACAAACAATGTAAAAAAAATCAATTTTGTATTGAAACAAAATACGCGATATTCTATGTCATACTTGTATCTATTTGTTGTTAACCATTTGTAGGTGTACATACTCTTAACTCGAACCGTATCTTATTCTGGATCGAATAACACAACACACTTATTGTTACACTCAAAGCTGTCGTCTTCATCGACGTACCACAATTTCTATTGTTATTCAATGAACAGAATCTGAAAAACTTAACTGAAATGATTAGAGGAGACACTAGACTTTCTCGTGATCATATGTAATGTACTTAAATAATTTAATGCAATACGGAAAATTATTAAGTATGTATATAAATATTGGCAATTTCCTTCGTAGATAATGTCAACGATGTTTGATCGGTCCAACAGCTTTTTCCAGAGAGAAAAGCTCTTCTGGTTGTGGTTGTTTGTGAACAATCGCTTTAGCATCAACAAATAAATAAATGTCTTTGCACAAATAACAAATATAATGTATAAATATTTATTAAAATCGGATTAGATTCTCGGTGAATGGATCTTGAAGCATACGTATAATAGACTGGGTCATGGTATTTGATAAAACATAAGATAACACAACATAACACCGTTCTGTGGTCATTCTAAAGATATTTCGGGGGAACATGCACACAAAAAACAAAGAGTCAGTATGAAACTTATGCATATACATAGAGTTCTCTGATGTATTCATTTAATTTATTTGCCACTTTGAAATCACTTTTTAAAACACTTGATGTACGGGATTACAACGATTCTGTTAAGCACATTTATGTGTTTATTTGACAAAAAATTAAAAGAGTAATCATTTCCCTCCCAGTATTAATACAAATAAATAAATGTTTGTCAGTAGAAACGTTATTAAGTTCGGTCTGGACAACAAATATATCCTTCATAAAGTTTCTGTATGGCAAAACTATAGTCACATCATAAATGAAGGAATTTATTTTATCTATGTTCAGAAGATATAATGTAGCACATTTTATGGGCGATACCACGACCTATTGACAAATCTGCAGAGAATTTATTTCGATCGGCCCATTATTTAATCCGACATTACTTATGTTCACCACACATTTATTTCTAGTGTCTGTTTCCCATTTTTTTTAATGTTCTAAAAACTCACAAGTTCACATATTATTTATTTGTTGATACATATGTAGATATTGCATCATATCGATTGTTGTATGTACAAATATACAATTAAATTGGGCAATTTCGAAAATGAACAATACATCAACCACATTAGGACAAAACAACAACACTTTATTAAAAAAGTGGACCACAGTCACAAGATTTGATATGGTAACCAGGGCGAAAATAAAAAAACGAACATTTTATGAAACAGCTACCAATCGGATATAGCATCTATAAATTTTGTAACACCAAACAAATTATTTGAGGAAATGTCTCGAACGTATGTGTATAGAGCGTCAAAATCATTTCTTTACTAGTACATATTGCATGTAGACACTATACACATATATGGGCTTTGAATTACAAGTTGAGTAAATGAAATAAACATCATCTATTAATAAATCACATTTATTGCAGTCTTTTCCCGTACATAAAAAATCATAAAGCATGTGTTCAGTGACCCGCACTACATGTACGCCGAAAATTAAAAATTCGTCATAATTTTGATCTATACTGTGATAAATAATATTTTCCATTACCACTTCGCCAACTGTCTGAAGATCTAAAAATTCTGCTTAATGTTGATCTATTCCGTGTTCAGTGTTTACCATTACAATCCAAACAACAAAATTACTCCTGATAATGTGACCTAATTTCAAAGCAATCGTTTTAGGTGTTAGCTTATTAAACACCAAACAAAGTCTTTTATAATTAAAAGACGGAATACATATTGCACAAAATGTTCCTAACTTCAAAAATCGTAGTCATACAAATATTGTGTTTGTGCAGAAAAACTACTACACGTTGTCGAACAAAACTCAACAAATGTTTGCCAAAATGCACTAGAAAAGCTTGGCATTCCCGTAATCAGTTTTTCAATAGTCATTATTTTAAGTCAACACGAAACAGTTCTGAAGTGTTGTGGCCAACATTAGACGAAACAAACAGAAATATATTTTCTACAACGTTACGTATTTCCCTTAACATTCCATGAAGAAACAGATGGAGAACTTCTCACGAATCATTGAGCTGTACGGTATATAATTGTGTATACTAACTGACCGTGAGCTACTGTTTAAAGCCGGCTCGTAAAGTCGCCAGCATTTACGAGGTGGAAAACAACCGCTGAAAAATGTTTGATGGTTTTACACGGTTTTGAACCTGGGTTTATACACACTACTTACCACAACACCGTCGTCTCCTCTTTCTACAAAAATAAACTCTTTTAGATACAAGTAAAATTTCCATTTTTATGCAATCATTGGATCATTGGCCATTGAACTGCTCGATGGATTTACTTTACATATTTGATTGATGCGTCAATAATAATAATTGAGGAACTTACTCAGAATATTTTGCGATAGATGTGCAAACGCTATAAGTTTTGAAGGCATTTTCGATATTGTTATTTTGTTGTTGATATGAAATTTATGGTATTTTAGTTAATTTTTCCACACAGCACGATAATTGCACAAATTACAAAACACACTCAAGACAAAACTAAACAGTTTTTGCCAAATCTGTCAAAATCAGATGTTTGGCAAACCAACAACAATCACACAAAGCAAATGCTACGAAACATGTGTTTATGCCGACAGAGCATTGCCATATGTATGACGTGTTGCCAACAGTATTGTTTAACTTTCAGTATGTGCAAATTTAACCGGTAAAATTTGAAATGAATATAAAAAATAATTTTAGTTTTTCATAGTGATGAACCCTTTTGAATATTTTACTTGTATATGAATAGTACCCAACGTAGTCTTAAAAATTAGCATACGTGCATGTTGAATAATTAAGTAAAGATGTAAATTTGATAAATACCTTCAGTATATTTTGAAAAATATATGAATAAATTAATTTGTACACTATGGAAAGCGTTGATGTGTTTTGTTTCCGACTCCTCGTCAGGGTAAAGGAAAAACAAGTTAATGTAGTTGCCAGAGAGACAGACAGAATTAAATGAAATACTAAAAGTTATTAAACTTACAACACAGACAATATATGGTTTCAAGAACCACAAATCAGCAGTTACGCTTACCATTTTAACAACCCATGTAATACCTCCCTAAAACCTGATCCTATTAGAAGTCATATTTAAAATCATATGTTTACTTGGACTCCTTTAGAACTTGGTCATACAGATTATAATTGCTGTTTCTTGGTTCTGGTGTGCTGTGATGGATCAATTTTTTAACACATTTATAAAACGGCGCAAAAACTTATTCTGTTTAATGTCAATACATTCCGGCCTACATTCTCCCTTCGTTCAGTGTCAGTCCATAGCGTGGCGTGCTTTTTTCGGCAGCCTGAACGTTCGGTGTTACTTGTGCTGGTACGACAACGTTAGTTAAAGGTGTAAAAGTGAGGGTGCAGACTCCATAACACATTTTTCAAGCCAAAATATTCATTCATTAATGTACCATATAGACGCCGCTATAGTCTCCAACACCAATTTTAATGTTTGGCAATCTTTTTACAAAATTATTTTAGGCTTCACATTTGCGGAAATTTTAACCACTATTATTTCAGACCATGTTCAGACATGTTATAAACACCTTGTGTTAAGTTAAGGATATATCAATAAATATATATATATATCAATAAAAAAAAAACTAACCGACAGTTAAATATATCGAATACCACATAAATTGGCATATACATATGTATCGGTTAACTCTAAACTAAGGTTATTTTTTTATTTGCAACGGGGTTGGAACTAATTTATTAGTTTCATTACTCAAATACTAAAAAAATATGGCAAGCATTGTATAAAAGATGAGTCACATGTCATATCTTAAAGAAAACTGACATGAAGAAAATACTGTTGGATTTTACTTAAAGGTGAATGCTATTATTAACGATTCTGGTAAACAACTCGTTGTGTGTAAACACAAGTAATTCATGCGTACAAATATTCATTTCTATGGGGAAAATTTAAAAATTGGAAATTCCTGGAATTTTGCGCATGCAAGAAAATGTTCAGAAACAAAAAACAACTCTGGAAATTTATGTACGAAATGGTTTATATGTATACCAATCATTTTTTTATATGTCATGAAATGGATTTCAGATGCTTTTAATTTTTCTAGCTTCTGAATGAGGGAAAGACGCTAATAGAACAATTCAATTCATTCTTGTTTGTAGTAATTTTTTTCAAGTTTTCCGAATTGCTCTTAAAGAGAACAATAATCAGCACACTAGATTGGAATAAATTCGTGGTTTACATAAATTACGAACATAATTCTCTAAATGGTTGAACAATGAGTCGACAATTTAGCAGCTTGTAATTAAATTAAGTTGACTGTAGATGCAATTATTGATTGAAATTGAGGACGGTGTATGATTTTAAAGTGCTTTTAGCTGAGGAGGCAAACTTCTAAGTTCAAAAGTTTCGCACAAAGTTTCTAAAAAAAATTAATATAGAAGTAGGTTCTCATTTATCTTTAAAATAAGCCAAATAACCGCAAGAATCGCGTTTTTTCTATGACAATTTATGTTATAGGTACAATTTCCAATGCTCTGTTTCCTGAAAAGACTGCATTGAGAAATTATTGATCTGCTGGCTCATCAGCATATAATATTTCGGCCCTAATTATAATATTATAACGCAGAAAACCTGTCATTCAAATTCATACGTTTTTCGGATAATAATCGCGTTAAATCAAATTCGCGTAGACACAGAACTAGCGTACTTATTGTTGTACTCGAATAAGTTATCCCCAAGGCCAACAGCTCTGCAGAACTTCCGCTTGGACTCCAAAAGCGGCATCAGGCGGCTAAAGTACACTCGCACCAAATGTTCTCGCAGACGTATAGAATCCTCCCGTAAACAGGTGGCTAATAGCATTTCTCATGTTCCACCAATGCCGCATTAATCACAGAACTTTCTGATGTATTGCACAAACGCAGGCATTCTAATGAGTGGGTTGGTGAATGTATCAAGAATAAAAATAACGTAGATTTCCCATAAATTATGTTAAATGGACGATGGACACTTATGTGACCTGACAACCGAAAAGGTTTGAAGTGGAAGGGTACTATGCTTTATTTCCCTCATACGGGAAAGATGAATCTTGTCTTTAATCGCCAATATGTCAGTCAGTTCGTGAATGATTATGATAAAACAGAAGTTGTTCGTCAAGTTACCCAAAATCGTATTTTCTTAAAATGATACTTTTTGTTTGTTTATTGAAGTAGCCAGTGCTTAGTTTCTAACACTATCGTACACTCGTATGTACATTTTTACTTTCCTTCTAAAATTAAGTCTTGTTCCTTATTGTGAAAGGATTTTAGTCCCACGCATTCTAAATATTGTCCTTTTCGAATTAACTACATGCCACTGTGTCATTTGCAAATAAATTGCCTCGTGTGGGATGTATGTGGAAGGGTTCCTAAATTTTCATAAAGAGCTTTAAAATATTTTTGTTTTTAATTTTGTCCATGGTCTGACATTCCAATAAGTGCTACTCGTTTAATTCAATCAACATTAGGGAATAGATAGTTCATTATAGTGAGCAAATATTTAAAACAATGTCCGCATCCAAAGAGTCCCGAAAGTCCGGGACAAAAAAACAATTTTTCTGTTTATCCGACAGATGGTCTCCTAGATACTTTAGACAACTTATTACACTTCCAAAGATCTAGGTACGTACCCATTTATTTCGACTGTCTCAAAATTTGTCCGTTTTTTGGACATCGATTACAGTTCTGCACAAAACAGAATTTTCTTTGTAGACAATTTTAAACTGATTAAAGTTGATGTATGAATATTATTATGAATGCATATCTATATGAATGTCGGAAATGGGTCGGTTCGGGCAATGTGTTAATATTTAGACACTCGACAGACTGTGAGGTAGGGTAATATTTAATCGACACCGCCTACCGTTAGTTTATCCATTCTGCTTGATTTATGATGGTCTTCTCGCAAATGTGTGACGTATATATGCCCTGGACCCCTAATTGAGTCCACTTTCTAGATTACAGTCATGCTCATGTTTAACAACAATGTTGCATCAACACATGCTGAACACCTGTGAACATTCTTTTACACCGCACAATGTTGTCCTTCCGTCCACGCGATAGAAAATTAAAAACCACATTCAGGACACAAGTACACTGATGTCGTACATGCAGTCAAAACAAGTGCGTACCTACAAAAACTCAACTCATTCGCTGTTAACTCGCATTCACGGTGGTTCAAATGAATCGCCGTTTGTTTTTTTCTTTTCGGAGGAGTCGTTTTAACATTGGCCCTGATGCTTCAAAATAAACAAAACAGAAACAAAACCTATAACAGCACATTGGTTGCCGTTGAAGTATAACACGGTAGTGTTATAATGTGTATGTGTCTACAAGTTCATGTGTTGGTAGTTTGCGGTTTTTAGCAGTTGCTCCCATAATACGAATAATATACTAGTATTCGGACATACTGTATATTAGGCTGGAGTAAAAAATCTTTTTTTTTAATTTGAAAATTTCACACTCGCGACGAGATGTAATTTGTAATAAGGGAAAAATAAGGAAAAAAATAAAAAAATTTAGGGGTCGCGCCACGCATTTCGAATTTGGAATTTTTTTCTATTCGGGTGTTGATTGAACTTACAAGTATTTGAGGATGGTCGGCCAATAATCGTAGCTTTTGTATAGATTTAAATGTTAATTTTTGTAAATGGGCTACTTGGGTTATTTTACTTTTTGCAATTTTGCGACCATAATTTTTTTTAATTTGGTATTAAAATTGTGAACATTTATTAACCAGAAACTCTAAAAATAAAAAAAACCGAGTGGCTCTAACTCTATTTGTTATTTTTTTGCCTTACTAAGGATCGCAAACTACATCTCCTTCCTACACTAAAAAAAAAATTAAGTTATACGTACTTGAATTAAGAAGCAGGGTTTTCCTTAAACCATGTTAAAAAAACTTGATTTAAGTACCATATTTATTTGTATCCATAGTTTAGCCCCAATGGGCTTGATTTTTGGGATAGATTTATTTAAGCCCGAATAAATACTTAAAATTACCGGAAACTGGTATTGATTTAAGGAAAATTTAAATAAAATCGATATCACAATATTCTTGTTGTAAGAATATTAAATTCATAATGTGATGAGTTCGAAATGAATTTAAAGAGAGTAAATTTGTATCCGGTCTCAGTTTTCTCTCTCAAAAATAGTTCTACGAACTTCAAGTTTGACTTACTTTTCCTAGTAAATATTTAACTACACTTAAATACATCGGCACCCATTTTCAATAATTTCTTCTGCAATTATTGATTTATTATGTGCTATAATCTTCCGTAATTAAACGGGATCTATTAGCGCATAGTCCGAAAAACGACAAGCAATAAGCCAACAAATAAATCAATCGTACTTGATTCCCATTTGTACTTGTTTTAACAATAACTAACTACGAATCGTACTTATTTTGTTAAGTACCAAATTAGTTCAAATTTTCTTTCTGTGTACTGCCTTTTTTATCTCACACCACTCTACTGTGGGCCAATTTGTATGGGTGGAAAAAAAACAACTAAGCGTATAGTAAATACGGGAAATTCTAAGAATATTTCACCAAGAAACCATGGGTCTAAAAAAAAATCCATTGCTCGCGCGAATCGATTATGTTTTTTAAATCGATATTTTTTTAAAATATGTGCTATAACCAAACTACGTTTGATGCAAATAAAATGTTGAAACTAAGTACCATAGCTCCTAAAATATATAAGTTACAGTTTGACAAAGTGTAGAACAAAAGGCGAACGATGAATGACTCACTTAACCGCGATTTGGCGACGATTTGTGAGTGGGGCCAAATGAATAGAGTAGATTTTAATTCGCAAAAGACCCAGTGCCAGCATCGTCGTCATTTTCTATGGGTGGTGTGAATATCGACGAATCAGACACTCTTGATGTTCTGGGCATGAAGATACAGGGTGATGCTCGCTGGGCTAGCCATATATTCGAAGTGTCGAAAGAAGTATTCAAGTGTTTAGGCTTTTTAAAGCGGTGCAAGAAATACTTCACTCCATCTGATCTCGTAAATATTTACACCACCTACATCCGGCCTAAAATGGAATATAACTCCCATATATGAGCAGGAGCTGCAAAGACATCTCCAGGATATCTCATCCGTTCATTGTCAAATGGTCGGTTGACCGGACGCCTCACTATAGAGAAAATTCGTTCTTCAGCCGAAATGTTCGTATGTGGAATAATCTTCTAGCAAGTGTTTTTCCTGCCTGTTATGACATTCTCAAATTCAAATCAAACCAACAAACACTACTCCACCTTTCCTCCCTCCAATACTCTTACTTCCTATCGCTAACACTGTGCATTGCATTCATAGGGGACATCACCTGAGTGTTAGTTTACAAAATAAAAAATATGAATATTTACATCAACATTTTTAAAAAATAAAAAAAAAAAACAGAATTCAATACAGCAACTCTTTTCTGTTACGGAAAAGGTGGCATAAATGTTAAGTTAGCGTAGGTTTCGTTTTTGCTATATGTTTTGTTAAATTGTTTTTCTCCCATACAAATCGATTTGCGCAAGCTAGGGTAGATCCATGGTTTCCTGGTGAAATATTCTTAGAATTGCCAGTAGATTACATTTTTGCTATAAGCTTTGCGCGACAAAATTGACCCGCCCTAATATACATACACACATACATTTCTGTTTCTACTTTTACTTCCCCTTCTTCTGCGGCATTTCCCGATGTTTTGTTCGATTATTATAGAGTTGTTGCTGGTACATGCAAACATACGAACGAACAACAGACCAGGCTGACTGTTGCTATTGTTGTCGCTGCTAAGGCTGTTGATGTTACGGTTACCACCACCGCCACGAACAACTCTCAGTTTCAGTCTCAGTCGGTGTTGTGATGTTTTGTGTTTATATAAACAAAAGCGATGATTTATTTAACGTTAATCGTTAACCAGCATTGGTATCAAACGGAAGAAGACACTCTCGCACATACGCACATTTTTTGCTACCGTTGTGTTCAAATACAGATCCACAACAAAGCAGATGAGTTTCCATTCAAAATGAACGAAAAAGTCTTATAAACTGACAAATTGCAGTTAGAAAACAAACCGGATCGGAATTGGATAAGAATACTAAAAACCAAACACCTAATATGTAATAAAGAAACAACAACAAAAATATTAAAAATAATCAAAACAAATCAAAGCAGAATTAATAAATGTGCGATTATAGTAAGTGTTGTGCCAAATATTTGAATTGTTTGAAGTCGGAAAAGATTTCTGCCGATTCCGTGGAAAATATCTGCAAAAGTGGTTAAAAATTAAAACGCAATATTTCTTTTGAAAATACAATTATTCATGGCAAAAAAGTATTGAAATATTTTTAAAAATATCTTTGTATGTATACGAAAATATTCGTCATAATGAGACAACGTACTTAACTTTGGAGAAGTGGCGCCGTAATTTTTGTCTGAAAATTAGCATGCAGCACAAGTGTACAGACAGGCACTTTGAACACAGGATGTCGCCAAGCTGTTTTACATATTTCCGTCTATTGAAGTCTATTCACGTTGAACTGATTTTTTTTTAGTGTGGTGCAAAATAATGCTACACAAGTTGCCTGAACCTTAAGTTTTGAAAACAAGAAAACAACCAAATTCCCTTTCTTTAATGCTGAATAAAACTCGCGATTCGAGTGATATTACATTATTATTATTATTATTATTTTTGAGTACGGGACACGGTAATACACATGTTTGTGTGTGTGAAAACAGAAACCTACAAACACAAAAAGATATGTACAACTTTAAATAAGTGGAAAATTTGTTTGGAAAATTGTACGTTTTGCTCCCTACTGCCGATCACAAAGAATACGAGGTATTTATATTTGTAGAAGATCTGTACGAGAGTATCGTCATTTGCTATATAAACATAACACAAAAAATCCGAGTAGAATGACAAAACTAAAGTCAAATGACTTCATGTGTCCATTATATATGGCGAGATGCACCCATTTAAATTCAAAAATCAACGGCACGTTATTCGAAGTATCATTTGGAAGCTCAGGAAAATATTTGGTAGTTATGACAGTCTTCTCGCAATTACTCAGAGCACCATAAATGGTGCAGCTGTATGATGACTTTTCCAAATTATTACACACACAGAAATCAATATTTGTTTTATATGTGTGGGTAAGGTATCAAAGTGTCTGCTCTTCGAAAGTCAAGGATTATTATTTTATTAAGCTCTCTTTTCTGATCACATGTCTTTAGTAAATTGTTAATGACAAAGTGTCCGAATTTGTACATTTGTGTGGAAGGATGTGATAATATCGACATATATCAGTTCAATGTATCCACACAAACGTAACGAAATTTGAAGTTGTTAATTAATAGACTATCACACACATATGCGACTATCACACACATAAACCTAAGTTCGAAACCTGGTAAGACGATTAAGTGCCCGTCTGTTCCTTCATGGAATGTTAATGGACACAGGGTTATTGTTTAATTAACAATAAAAATACTCCAACTGTCTGCATTTGTTTGCAAGTGTTTTCGTCAAATCATTTATTATAATAAAGAAACGGAAACATACTTTTTTGAACCGATATGGTCGAACTGGAACTTTGACTTTTTGATTCGATTTGATCTTAATTTATGTTCTGCATTAAACAATTTAACAAAAGTCGTATATCATTTTGTATGTAGACCGGTGTTATCACGGCCGTATATTTGCGGTCTAGACAAAATCAATGAGTCTATTTACAACTTATGTAAACAATAAATACATACATACTTCTATACACTTCTACATTAGGGTGGGCTAAAACTTATACAGGCAATATCCGCTTAGCGCGGTTAATTCGTTCCTCAAGAATACCGCGTAAAGTGAAACCGCGTCAATCGAAATTATGTTTTTATGTGTAAAAAAGTAAACAAACAAACAAATTCGTGAGCATTTGCAAAGCAAGATCAAGCAAAACCGAAAAATATTGAAACCGCGTTATAATGAAATCGCGCTAAGCGGATATTGCCTGTAGTATAAAATATGTGGAATTAAAAACATAATGATACCATGAACGAACTCTATTTCTAGTATTTTCGGTAAACACAGAAAACTAAAAATCACGTATTTTTCACCACTGAAAAACATTTAAAAGAAAAGGTTCGGTTTTGCCAGAGAAAAATGTACAATGAAGAATTAAAAAAAAAATTATGAAGTTGTTTTCTCTGTTCCTTCGATAAAAGTTTCTATTGAACGAGCATACTTTAGTTTGAGTTACATATTTTGTATTTAATAAAAATAAATCACATTGAAAAATATGTGTGTTTCTATTATTTATGAACCTGTCAACCCAACCAGGGTTCCAGGGAAACTAAAACTTATTTTAAATCCGAACCTGTGGTTTAGACCGAACCAACCCGAATGCTGAAAGTGTTTGCATCCCTAAAAAGCGCTAACCTCTAATAGCAGTTTTATTGTACTAAAGGTAATTGCAGCGCCGTATTCGTCAACACCATGACCATGTAAACACTACTGGGCCACACTAATGTATATACAAACGTATGTATGTAAATGTACAGAGACATGTGTCTATTAAAGTATTTTTATCTCATTGAATATCCCGCGTAAATGGTACAATGGAATCTGGAAAAACATGGCATATGCTCCGGTGAAAAGGACAATAATGGCCCGAGAATGTCAACAAATTGCTATCTACTGTTAATATTATACAAATATACACTGGGTTCAACAGGTAAAACGTGGAAAAAAATTATGTATTTATGTGTCGCCACAGTCGAGAAAGTTACTGTGGAGTACATATCAACAATTTGTTTGGCGACCGTGTCTGTCTAGAAATCCTTTATAAACCGTAAACATAGTTCCCTAATCTTGCTCTTGCTTTCTGGCTCTTGGTATATACTTTTTATAATATATCTTATGCCAGTCAGTTCGTTAATTGTTAGGACCACTGTGCAATGTCCATTTCAATTTGTCCACTTCTAGCCCATGTCGCATAAGGCAAAGACATCATTAATCTCATAGCGAGCGAATGCATTTGTAATTCTCTTACCCTGAAATAAAAATCATCATCAAACCGATGAAGACCTACATTGTTTGAATAAAATGCACTATGTAGAAGTAAAAAATAGATTTATTTAATGGATAATTTAAAATGACGCGATAAATTTAAGCACTAAATCTTACGTTCCATTATGAGCCGCTTGAGAATGAAATTCTAATTAATATACATAGATCTTCAAAACTATTGCAGCGATTGCAATAAAATGCTCCGAAAAGGTCGTGCATGCGACTATAACGGTCTAAAGCCGTAAAATAATATCGTTCTATTGTCTGCGGCGGTTTTACTTCATAAATTTCGTATAGATTTTACATACGTAAGGGAATGTTGCGGAAGACATAGTTAAAATGGAATTTCGGTCTACGGCGGCTTTTAGAATCTGTTTTGTTTGTAATTGCTCGTCGTTTTTTAATATTTATTTTGTTTTAGAGCTATTTAAAAAAATATCTGATTCCTTAATATTGATTTAAAGAGGCTAAATTTACGGCCATTAGAAGAGCCAATTCAAATTCGTGAAAAAATTTCATTTCATTTGAGCACACATATGACACTGTTTTTATATGTGTGGGCATTAGCCAATATTTATCAGACAGTTTGAAAAGAACTATGCTTTTCAACTGGTCTTTATTGAGTTTTTAATTTATTTTCCTCGAATATTGTATTGTCTTCGAATTCTATACTGACCTTGATTTGATCGTAAATAATTTCTAGACCAATATATCGAGCTGGCAAAGTTAATATATATTTTAATTTACGATTACGTTTGTGCTTTACTCTCTTTTGTCAGAATTCCTAAGGAATTCGTTTTTGTACAAAAACTTGAGTAACTGCAAAAGTTGATTAGTTGAATTACTTACTTATTTCCCTTAACAATCCCTGAACGAACAGAGGGGGAACTTTTCACGAATCAGTGAGCGGTGTGCGATATACTCACTGACCGGGACCTACTGTGTAGCATTTAGGAGGTGTGAAAACAGCCGCTGAAAATGTTGGGTGGGTCTAACCAAATTAAGTTTTGGAGTTATCACTAAAAAAAAGATAAGAGCCATAAAAATTTTGTTCCTTTTCAGAACAGATTTATCTAAACTATGTTCGTGTGAGATAATTTGGTTTAGAGTTTGATGCGGTTTCCAGCGATAAGTCCAATTTATAAGTCTCGATAAGCAACATATGTAAACAAATGATTCATTCCAGCAAAGAAGTTAGTTTTTCTATCGGTGTATATAATGTATATATGAACCACATGTACAGGAATTCATGCATATACGCACGAGTACATACATATGTATGTTATGCGCCGTATCGTATCTTCCATACGAGTAATATGCGCTGGTGGTGGTGGTACTGTCATCATTATCGCCTTTGGTTAGTCAAGAGTGGCAAGGCAACAAGTGCTTTGATTCCCATGACCTTTGCTTTCGTTACTCGTATGTATTTACCTTTCTATGATTTGAATACTCTTGGTTTCATCATCTTCACCAGCAAAAACAACAACAGTCGATAAAGAGTGGTGCGAGGAAGCGAGCGTGTTGTTGTTGTGTACTCCACTTCAATTCCTTAAAAATATTTGGACTTTAATTGTACGGCGTAGGTGTTGACGATGATGATGACGACGACGATGATAATGACATACACGAATAGAATGACAATGAAAGAATGAAACTATTATTTACATCGACGTTAAATTCAATTAAAGCCTTGTGTCAACAGTGAAGTGTAAAACAAACAAAATTAACTGTGTACAAGTGAGCTACTGTTATACGATTACGACAAGGATTTAAATATCTATGCAAACCTCACAATTATTAAATTATCAATTGCAAAATTTTAATTGAATATAAGAAAATCATAAATGCGAATGTTAGTTGTAACCGAAGCAAAACTAATATTTAAATATTTTTGTGATATTTCGGATGAAGGTGGAGATCACCGTACTCAAGACTGTTGTTCATTTCTTTTCATAGAAATATATACCTGAACAAGGATGTAAACACACCAACACACATGAGAGGGCGACTGTGTTATGTGTTGTAGTCGGTCGTCTATGTTATGTGTTGACAGATCTTGATGTCACACCACTACACACTTATCCTATGTGACAATCACAATATTTGCGTTTTATTTTATGTGCCCTTCTTTTAATCGAAGGCAATAAAACAGGAAAAGTTGACTGACATTTGTATACAGACATGCGTGCACACACATTGTATACTCGAAACATTGGGATCTTCGTATCCTTTCACCAGTTGTATGCAGAAGGGGCCGTTCTCCTACGAAGACATTTTCTGAATACTCTATGTTGGGTGTGGATTGGTAAATAAACTGCGGAACATACAGACATACACCGCTTCTTACACATGTGGACAGAAAAATAGGTGGAAATGTTTATTCTTTCATATATATAATATCAACTAAAAAATAGGATATTCTTTTGATTTATACACTATTGGATTTAATACTTTTATTATTTCCGATATGCGTTTTATGGTATGTATAACCTTGAACTTTTCTAGCGATAGTATCTTCATCTCATCAATCGTGGCAAATTTCCGTTCATTCATGGGTGTTTTAAGGTTTCTGTGATAGAAAAAAACGATGTGGCCAAATACAATGCTGGTACATTATTAGCACTCCGCAATTTCTTTAGTGCACACACCTTATGGTACCACACATGTAAATTTAGCCTACAAGCCCACCCTATTTACATTGGTTTCAAAAATAAAGTGGCGGACGATGGACAAACTTAATATTATCATTTAAGAATTTCGTTTATTGAATATTCCGATATTTTCTGTACTACTTAGGTGAAGTTCCCAGTTTAGTAGTACGTATGTATGTAATCAATAACAAGTGATTATAAACACTTGGTCTAAACAATTTCACGGTTATGAACAAAAATCGTGCCTGTAAAAACGACAGCTAATTCTAAAAGAATTTATTTTTAAATGTTGACATAAATAGACAGATTTGTCCACCGATACATATTTATTTATGTAAATAAATAAATTTATAAAAAATGGTTAACAGACGCCCGATAACTTGATCATATGCACACAGATACATACAATATATCGGTGCTTTTTTGATGCAAATTAAACAAAATACGCAGCTATTTTGATGTCCACAGGTGTATGTGTGGAAGCATCGTATGCATATTTGATTCATGTGACATACATATTTGAACCTTCCTTTCGTTCACTTCTTACGCCTTTGCCAAGTCTTAGATATCCTTTTGGTATTTAAGTTTTGTTATTGAATAGAATTTCGCAGCGGTATGTGCATGGCATTCTGCCAGTCGCTCTTACAATCAGAAGAAGGCTACACGATGGTAGCCGCCTCACACACCTACACCCATACCGCAAAAAATGGAATATACGAAACAAATATGAATGGACATGCATTTATTTACTCCGTTTTCTATCCATTTAACATTTACGATTTTCCGTGTTTTTGTATATTTTCTAAGAACACGTATGTATGCGAATTATAGTGATCATCCACCACCGACATTCGAACACAAATATTAACAACGCCATATAATATGAATACAAGCACCCGTAGGCGGTCGCATTCTCAGGGAATGCGCTGTCGAAACGTTAATGCTTGCAGCAACATTAACCGAGCTTTTCTTTTCTAATTGCATGGTAATTTCAGCTCACCCTGCCCAATGAATACAACATCGCCGAAATCGTCATTGGCAAAACTTGGTATTCATACCAAACCGAAGTCGCTGAAGGTTATGGTCCTGGGCCAGAGTGGTGTTGGTAAAACAGCAATGGTTGTTCGATTTATTACGCGGCGTTACATTGGAGAATACGATCCGAACTTGGAGAAAATCTATACATTCAATACATCGTTAGACAATGACTACCTGCAATTTGAAATTCTCGATGCCACTGGACAGCCAAATGTGAGTAAATTTTTTATGTATGGTTTATTGATTATTAATGGATCTGCTCCTTAGTAGCCTAACACTAAGTATATGAATCTTAAATTTAATTCAATAATGAATCCGGGTATGGTTTTTTTTTAATTCAGCTGTTCTCTGCATCGTATTGGCAGGAATACAAACTTTGTTGATACATTGTTGTACGCATCGTGATATCGAGGCAGTGGACCTCCACAGTCGTATATGGACGTGGCAGAGATTAATTTCATACTGTAATTAACAATGTGTTTAGTTCTTCGGGACAACTGCAAACCACAATTGTAGAGTTTCCTCAGACCAACATCTGTGGCACTTACAGACAGCCAATCAATATGTTGTCCAAACTATAGACGTTCGTTGATCACAATTCCTAAACATTTAATTGACTCAACAAATTGTACAATTCGCACACTTGGATAAGTGATGTCACTATATACCATATGAAACATAATTGCCTTTGTCTTTCTTGCGTGTACCACGCTTTTGATAAATTCAAAGACACCAAAGCACAACTATTACCAACATTCAGGTTATCCGTTATACCTATTGTCATACCCAATAACATTTCTGTCGGAATATAAACTCTCTATATCCATATTGTTGTTGGTTCTGTAGACGGAGCTGCGAAACATAACTGTATAACGATCCAACCGTGATAATAAGAAGTCATATCATGTTACATAGAATTAACATTCTGGATGAAACTCAAGTTCCGATTTCAATATCGTCTAAAAATGTACATACAATTTTTAAAAAATGGCATCAAAGCACCTTTTATGTGCTGTGCACGATATAAAATGGAAACGATCCTAATTCTTTGGTTTTTGGAAATAATTTACCAAAAACCAAAGAACACATTTATAGTTTAATATTAAGAATGTGCAGTAACTCATGAACCTTTCTATCTTTCAGGAAAATGATTGCGTTAACTTGGAATCCAACATCCGTTGGGCCGATGCCTTCATACTCATGTATTCCGTAACCGACAAATGCAGTTTTGACGAGTGCAGCCGTCTGAAATTTCTCATAAACTACAACAAGCGGCGGCGTAAGTTGGGCTCGAACAATAAGGACTGTATGTCGGATGTCCCGGTTATATTGGTGGGTAACAAAACTGATCAGATCGGCGATCGGATGGTCAGTTTAGAAGAGGGTCAAAAACGATTTAGAGAATTGTCGTGTGCTTGTTTTCATGAGATCTCAGTCCGAGAAAGTGTTGATCAGGTATGAAACTGAGACGAAGAGATATGGGCATTCAATATCGATTAAAAATTCATTTGTTTTTTAGGTTCAGTCTGTGTTCCGTGACGTTTTCCGGTTTTGGCGTGTCTTCAGTAAGTTTCCTAAACTCAAACGTTCCACAAGTGATGTACAAAATGAAGCCTTAAGTCCAGACTCCGGCTGCTCATTCTATGACGCCGCTTCATTGGCGAATGAGACTCGTCGCTCGTTTTTAGTTATTGGCAGTGCTTGTTTGGAGGAAAATGATCATTCCGAGTCCACCGATGAAATTGGATCGAGTAGTCTCAATAGCTCGCACAATGAATTGGAGGCACCATTCCGTAGTCGAGCTTCTACCGATGGCACTTTACTGTCGCGACCACGTCGATGGCGTTACCCACCACCGGGCTGCCTTCTGCCGCATACAAATAGAGTCGAACGTCGCATGAGCATATCGACTCGAGGAAGTAATGCGAGTTACTAACTGTCGAATGAATAATATTTTTCCACCCACATTTGGCCAAAAACGTGTTTAGATAAATTTTTTAAACAATACAATGTACATAACTTAGAACAAATATATATATTTTTTTTAAAAGTGTATTTTATAATTTACTACCAAAGGACATTAAAGTGAATTAAGATTAACGTTTGTATTTTTCTCTGACAGTTCAATCGTCATCGATTTTAAGCAAGTACTCTTCAGCCCGTAGTGCTAGTTCACGGATGTTACGCAAACAACCGGCGGCTGCCAACTGCAAATCTTTGTTGGTGGAACCCACACATTCCAGTAGGAATGGCACAACACCACTCTGCAATAATAAAATTGTTTAAATGCCCACCATTCCAATCATTCTGGTATTCCTTTACCTGGTGCATGGTAATGCAATTTTGTGGATCCATCGAAAGTTTTTCCAAAGCCATGGCCGTTGTTCGATGGACTTCGGCATCATCACTGGTCATATAGGATACAATAGGTGTGACAGTACGCAGTCGTCCCAACTCTTGAGTATTGTTGCCATAGGTGGCACAACTTGCTATAGCTGCGGCCAAATTCTTTCGCAATAAATCCTCTGTGGTATTGACTGGATGCAAATGAAAATGATGAATGGTAATGTCGCATTGGCGATATCGAGATAATACATAAACAAAAGTTTACTTCGTATTTGTACAAGTACTCTAAGAGAATTATCATAGTGATATTTATGATTAGGACCTTCATATTACGACTTTATTTTTAGGAAAGGTGGTGTCGGTAGATTCATTAATTGAATACGTTACATAAATACAAATGAAAATCTGTTCATTTAATAATGACATCGTTTGCATACGATTAGTAGATAGAATATGATAATAGCACATTTAATTCTAAGTAGAAAAAGACTTTAGATTGTTTTCGTTTGTAAGCAATGCATTAAAGTCAACAGTTAACGTCATTATAGAAAAGTTGCGCAACAATGTCCGACTTTCATCAAATGTTCACCATATTAATCCGCTGAAAAATACCTACATCCCATATAATGTTAAAAATTTGAGCTCGATGCGACACCTGTTAAATTGTCCGAGACGGCTTAAGGCCTTGTGAAACAATATTCGATAGTCTTTGATATACAATGAAAAACTATTAGTTTATGAAATTTCGGTCGTTAGGCATTTGACATTCCTAATGCAATTAACTTTATCCCCGTATTTATATTAGGAGTCTATTCCACAGATTATGCTCCCTTAAAATGATACAGACTACTCCACTATCATCATCGCATCATCACACAATCTGCAGATATAATTTGGGGTATTCTCAAGAAGTAGCAAATATTTTTTCCATATCAAGAAATATGTCACACAATTTATGAAAACGTGTTAATGTAAAGCAATATAAGTCTCTTAGTGCTGTATATGTATATATTGGATTGTCGCTGTCGGGTCTTACCCAATTCAGCTAACTTATAGACCACCTTCAAATCGGTTAATATCGCCAAGTTGGTGCTATCCTTTGCTATGGTTGCAATAGCAGCGCATACTGCCGATAGCACCAAAATATCTTTGGATTTCAATAAGCCCACTACCAATTCCATTGCTCCCACCAAACTTCTAACCAATTCTCCAGATTCATTGGCATTTTGGACACACGGACAAATAGCATAAGCCGCGTACGCTTGAACTCTTGGATTGGTATTTTTCAATAGAGACCAAATGAGACGCACGGCATCCAACTCCTCCAAAATACGCATACTTTCAGCATCCTCGGCACACTCTTTTAACGCCTTAGCTAGATTTTCCAGTAGAGGGGCATGTGATGAATTCAACAGACATACCAGGGACGGCAACCCGTTAGAGTTCCGCATAACATCACGATTATGCTGAAAACGAACACATTCGGCTATGGCGCCCACGACATTGGTTAAAACTTCATCGGATTCGTCGTTGAGCAGACCCACCAAATGGTTTACCGTGCGCAACTGATCGAATTTTAAAACATTAGCATCGGATACCGCACACATCCATATGGCCCCGGTGGCTCCAATCAATAGCGGTTTATTTTCTCGTACAGTTTTATCTTTGATTACCGCTACCAAAGGCTCCAAACCACCAGCCTCCTTTACCAGATCTCTGGTAGCCTGGACAAAGGCACACTTGTAGATGGCAGTGCTGCCTTCCATTTTCAAGTCCAAACTGGGTGAGTTCAAATGATTCACTATGTCTGCAATCATGCCCTCTGTCGTGATGGCCAGTTGAAATTTAGGCTATCGAAAGTGAAACTATTGATTAATAAATCTTAGTGTTGATACAGTAATTACCTGTGATGCACACTTCTGAATTGTACCCATTATGGGTATGACGACATCAATGTGGCAGGATTTCAGGAGTCGGGCCATTAATGGTACTATACCACTCTTACGCATTAATTCCTTGTTGTGTCTTGAATCGGACAGGGACCACAAAGCTCTGGCTCCAGCTCTCGCCATATTGAGCTGTTCAAGCTCTTCATAGCTTAGTTCCTCACGTGAAGTTTGTAAAATACTTTGATAAAACAAAAAAATGTATACCCACAACATCCCAATAAGGAACAAACACAGAATTTCACTCAAATCAGTATGCCGCGTACGATATAAGGAGTAATTTAATGTTCCCTCAGGTTTCTTGGATAACCGTTGTGTTTATTAACTATCTTCTAACACTAACTTTCACTACATGGGATGTTTAAATTTTTGTTAGCCAGTTTCCAAGTGGAACAATATGACTGTAGTGCCCGGTAGATAATACAAGACACGTTAATGCTTTGATATATCGACATAGTAAATATTGGAAGATTGCAAATATTTTTTCGAAAGAATTCTGTTATTTTTAATTGGTTGACTCGATGTTAACGACAATGTACAGAGGTCTAGTTCGGGTGTTCCTAATTTAATGCTCACCGGTATCTATTGCTTAGAAGAAGCGCCAGAACGAAAAGAAGATTTGTGAGTTAAGGCACCAACAGAAATAAATTCAAACACAGATTTGATGGTATACCCATAAGCCAAAGTCACCTCTTACCAACAGTCGAAAAATGTCTATGTATCCGTAAGTTGATTTGTTAGTGGATTTCAATGAAACATTACAGTCATGGTAGGCTGTCAAATTGGAGTTTACCAGACAGTATTATCAATTAATTTTTCCGACTTCCAAAACCGGAGAGAGATAAGAACAACTTATTTTGTTATGGATACCAAATATTATACGCAGTAAAATTTCAGAACTTATCCCGTTATATACGAAACTTACTGTAATTTAATATCCAATAAGTCCACCAATTTCGGTATACCACCACAGACACGGACATATTTTCGGGCTAATCTCACTTTTCCGACATTCGCCAAAGTCTCGGCAGCCACAGTTTTTAAATCCTTCATGGATGAATTTAAAATGTCAATTATCAAAGGAATACCATCCAAGTCGACAATTGTTTTGCGTATGTCAATATTCGAAGATATATCGGCCAATACCGTCAAGGCCCCAAGACGGCACTTGACATCATTGCATTCCAAAATATTCACCAATACATCTAAGCCACCAATATCCTGTATGGCAAATTGGTTGATTTGTGTTGTCAAATCATAATCTTGGAGACAGCACAGCGACACAATGGTGGCCGTTTGGTTACCAGCCTTTATATATTTAACCAGTTTCTGAATGTTATAGTAATCCGCTGGCACTTCGGCAGCACGCGCCACATCCTTCCAGCGTTCTTCTTCATCGGTAGATGACTCCACCTCAGTGGAGTCGGAATCTTGTACATAAACGGATTGCTTAACATTTGAGTGACGGTCCGGGCAACTGCCACATGTTTGCTTCTTGTTAGAACGCTTAACACGACGGTTCGTTTTCTTCTTTTTTGACGTTTTACCAGTGACACATTCGTCTTGATTGAAGTCTACGATATTAAGATTCCCACTATTATGACTGTCCATTTTTTAAATACAAAACTGTTTTTTGCTCTACTTGTCGAAATAGTTTTGTAACCAAATAAAAAAATATTATAATCAGAAAAGAAGTTATTGAATTTTCAAATAAATAAACATGGTTGCCATATGAACAAACATCCATGAAGGGTGGAGGGATAATATGTGGAAAATCACAGTGGAACATTTAATAAAATATTTTTGAAATGTCAATGTTTTTGAAACCACTGCTACTTTGACCAATCGTTTCGTGAAACTGCAACGGCACAGAATCTGTCGAAAAATACGCTGAATTGGTAATTTATAAAGTCCGATTAAAATGAGTTGGATGCGATTTTTCGTTTTGTTTGCACGATGTCATTTCAAGTGAGTTAGGGATTTCTGCAATTTGAATTTCGATTGAAGAATCACGGGAAATATAACAATTATTTTGTTTATATGTGAAGGCAAATTTTCTGCCGGTTTGAGTCAATGGCTGGTGGTGGCGAAATTGGCGATGACCGATATTTTATAAAGCTGGGCGATTGTCTTAGGAAGAGCGATGTACTGGACGTAGTAAAATTAATGTCTATTAACACATTTATGTTAATTCTGATCAATTATTAATTTTGCAACATTTTCATGTAAACTAAAAAAGTCAAAAGTTGACTACATTTTCACGATTTTCTTAGGATTTTTTCTAAGTCGACTTATTACGAGTCGACTTTTACATGACCGTAGACATGTACGAAATTTACTTAAAAAAAAATCTGTTCTAGAAGTCTTTAGAGCACTTCGTCCATTTTACGGTCAACATAATGCTGAGCAAGCAAGCAATATTTGTCAATAAGCAAAATTTCCGTATTTGGAGCGAACACAATCTTAAAACCTTTAACGAATCACCATTACATCCATTAATATTTAATATTTAGTGCGATTTACCCACTGACGGCATCATGGGTTCTTACACTGAAGGACAACAGAAAAATTGTAAACGCTTCTGAACAATTGCAAGGTGTTGGGTTCTCAAATTATCTCTAAACGGTCCTTCATTCAAGCAAGTCGTGTTGACATATTTGGAATATTGTTGACGATTTGGCCGTATACGTGTAATGATAGACTTACGTGCCCGAATGTTATCAGTTCATGCACGATTTGTCATACTCTTTGAGTGTATTTCTCTCAAAATGAGGATGAAGTTGCCGATGTTACGGTAAATGGCGAGCGCTATCGAGTCATACTGACTGAATTTTTGTTTCCACAAAAAAATTTATCAGCTAAATCTGCTAAATTAAAGGCTATGTTACGTCATTGGTTTATGCCGGCAGTGGAAGCCAATATTCAAGCCACCCTTGACGCCATACGGCCAGATTAGTGACATATGTTGGCTAGCATTAACATACTTATTGTAGTATGCGTGTGGGTGAGGGAGCTAACATTCAAAAAAAATATATCCTGGTAAGGTAATTATGGTGAACATGGGTCAACGAAAAGTTTAATTGAAACTGTCACATCAAAAAGCGGAACGAAAATTCAATACATACGTACACCATAATGGCTAGGCAAGTAAATGCAATAATAGACAAATGGGTTCGTTCAGTCAGTACTGGTTGCTCTTCCAAAAAACAATGAATATATCACGCATTTATATGCTATTTCTATATATTCTACTAGATAAATTCGGGTTGTGTAAAAGTTTTATTGTGCAAAGGCAGGCTAATATATTTGAAAATACTTAAGCTGCAAATTAAATTGTTTTCTTTTTCAGCAGGTATCCAAGCTTAAACTACGAGTATATAGATTCGCTGAGGCTTCTTTTGGCCAACCTGTTGGTGATGACGCGCATTGAACGTTGTTTTGTTATATTGACGGATGATTGGCATGACTCCATCTACGACAAATATTTCTTCGAGTACTCACGCCAACCAATATCGAATTTCTATATAAAGGTCAAAGACGCGGAAGATTTGATGGCGCCTAATTATCAAACCGTACGAGTGTTGAAGCAAATCAAGGCCTTAAATTGTGATATTCACTTTATTACGCTGTTGAATGGCCTGCAAGTGAAACGTTTATTACTGTTTTTGGAGAAATACCGGACATTAAATACGAAACGTAAATTTGTGTTCATACACGATGATCGTCTGATATCTGAAGACATGTTGCATATCTGGTCCAATGTGATATCATCCATATTTATAAAATACTTAGAGGACGATAGGTATGCAACGGACGTATATGTAGACTACAATTAATGGACAACAATTCTTTCTCCAGTTTTCAAATTTCAACAATAGCTTTTCCGAATATTATAAATGGTATTGTAGTTACCCAACAGCTGATGACATGGACTAAAGGAAAACGCATAAAAATGCGTGATTTATTTCCAAATACATCGGTGAATCTTAAAGGTAAGAACCTGTATCCACTTAGTAATGGTCGCATTTCGCATTTCATCAATTGTGTGGTGAAGATAAAAATGTATTTAGTTCTAAAATTCAATATAGAAAAAACGATATGCCACCTAAAAAAAAATATCATCAAAATCCATTTTTTGCAAAAAAAAATCCGATTCAAGTGTTCAAATTTGATACAGACACTTTCTAGAATAAAGAACAGATGCATGCCAATTTCCATCAGCAGATCGGTTTCTATGGAAAACATTCTGTCGATCATTGTTCTTGTAAAAACATAGATCAACACAAATCAGATGTCTGTTTATGCCAGTTCCAACTGGTAATGCTTTCACTGAAGTTGGGTTACATGAGATCAAATCAATTCAAGAATAGCACTGTTAGAGTCTACATTTACGTATTGGGTCCATAGTCCATCAGTAGATTTTTGATTTAAACATTAAATAAAATTGAAGATGGTACAACGTAAATGAAATGTGGCATATTTGCTCTGTGACTATTTTTCTCTTCCGGCAATTTTTCATCCCGTTCCCAGGAAACTCACGACTGTAACTTATTGTTCGTGGGAAAAATAAATTTCGAGGGAATATGATCGCCTTTTATTCGCGATTTTCCCTTCGTGGAGAAAATAAAGTACGAATGCCACATCACTACTACTGTCAAAATATAAAATGCATAGGAAAAATTAAATAAAATAATAGCTAAACTTGTTAACATTTTATTTTATGATAAGATCAAAGAATATTTTCGACTGTAATTTTTTTTTAATCATCGTTGTTTTCTTTTCAATGTGCAATACTTTTTTAAGGATTTACACTACCAGTTGCCGTATTTCAACATATTCCCATGGTTACACGCACTGATCACACAACTGGAAGTACATACAGTGGCCTTGAGATTGAAATTGTCAATACTTTGGGTAGAGTTATGCATTTCAAACCGTTTTTCTACGAAACCACAAATGCCGAACAGGAACGTTGGGGCACAAGACTACGCAATGGTTCGTACAGTGGACTTATAGGTCAAGTGGTAAGTTAGATGGCACACCAATTGCTTGCATAGATTTGTCATGATTTGATATTTTCCAGAGTTCAAATTTAGCCGCTATAGCCATTGGGGACTTGCACGTGTTTACGGCGTACAGTGCCGTTTTGGACTTTAGTCGTCCGCACAGCTATGAATGTTTGACCTTCTTAACGCCTGAATCGTCGCAGGACAACTCATGGAAAACATTTATACAACCGTTTAGTGGTAGCATGTGGACCGGTGTTTTAATGTCTCTTTTCCTGGTCGGCACCGTTTTCTACGTTCTCTCATTCCTGCATGCTCTGTTAAGACGCCATCAAACTTCGAAGTTCAATGCAGCAAAGTCCTTTTTCATCCTTTTTCGGCAACGTCAATCGGTTGCTCCTGTGACCGCACACAGTTATCGTGATGTGAAATTTCGCCGATATTTAAATCAAATGATTGTCTCTAAGAAGAATGAGGATTTATTTGACAACTTCTCCAACTGTATCCTTCTAACCTATTCGATGTTGATGTACGTGTCTTTGCCACGAGTGCCCAGGAATTGGCCATTGCGGGTCTTGACCGGCTGGTATTGGCTATATTGTATATTGATAACGGTTAGTTACCGGGCCAGTTTCACTGCTATATTGGCCAATCCGGTACCGAGAATAACTATCGATTCACTGGAGGAACTGTTGCAAAGTCGTTTGACATTAACCGTGGGCTCGGTGGAGAACAAAAAGCTTTTTGATAATGCCTTCGATGCGATTCTCAAAGAATTGGGCACAAAAACCGATATTGTAGCTGATGTGACAGCCGTGGTAAGTACAGAATAAATGGGTGTGATTTGGGTGTGCGCATGATTTTGGTAAATTAACGATAACACCAGAACTGATTTGTAATTCGCGTGCGTAAATGGACACTCGTTGTTGGGTCAATTTTTAACAGTTCTATATCAGGCGATTTGTTGGTTTTTAGTGATTTTATTGCTTAGCAAATTTCTGTAATATTGAGACAAGTGATGGAGATATTTGACTTCGTCGTTTGTGCTTTACAGCTGCATTTGACTGCTGTGCGGGTGTAGACGACGATAACATATTTGCATAGAATTCTTCACAAAGTTTCAGTTGTTGTTGTTTGGATGTAACGAGTTGTCCAGCATCGTTTTCAATGATTTAACAGTGGGCTTTGAATTATTAGTTAATTTCTTTGCGGCACGATACAGATGTCTCATATGATAGGTTTCGGGAGAAGCCTTCAATTTTCATAGAGGCCGTATTTCGCTAATAACTCGTCAAATGTTGATTTCCATGTGTTTAATTGTCTCTGGGAAGGGAATCTAATGATGTTAATTCACACAAAAACGATCCATAGATATTCGAATTAGCCGTTCTTATGAAAGTTTATGAAGCCGTGCATGGTAAGTTTGACGAACAGAACCATTTTGTTGATGAACTATTTTCAACGATTTAATTTTGTGTTGTTCTGTGACCATTTCGAATGGAAATTTTTTAATTGAGTTCTCTTGTTTCCACATTGATTGATATAACTTGGATGAAATTGAAATACATTGACATGAAAAGTTTACTATTGAATTGTAAATATCAAATTCAGCAATATTTCAATAAACAAACATGCAGTTTTTAAATGTAGACCAAAAAATATACAAATTAACACTGGCCGATAAAAAATTCACCCTACAAGTCAAAAAAGTAAGGACGCTATGACAAGCATTTTTTGTTCTGAATTTTAATCTGAAATGTTGATCATTAGGAAAAGGTTGCAGAACAAGCAGTAAGTAAAAGTTATAAAAATGTTAATATACTCGTAAATAAAAAAAAAAAACAAAATGAACAGTAGATATGAAGTGGTTCTGAAATAACCACAACTTTGTCCACTGAGCATTATAAAAATAATTTTGTAATTCGCTAACTATGCAAAAACCTACACTGTTATTCGCTGTAAAATATTATCGGTTAAAATATTTTAAAATTTTAGACAGAAAAAATTGCTAAAGGCGGGTACGCGTACTACGATAATCAACATTTTTTGAAACATCTCCGCCTAACATCAGTCGAAGCCACAGAGGGAGGAGATGTCTTACACATTATGCGTGACTGTGTTGTTAGAATGCCGGTAGCTTTGGGCTTAACCAGAAATTCCCCACTAAAGCCACACATTGACAAATATTTGCAGCGACTAATGGAATCCGGACTAATAACCAAATGGCTAGAAGATTCTGTTAAACATTTACCCAACGAGGAGCAAATGCCAGCCGAAGCCATAATAGATTTACATAAATTCTGGAGTTCCTTTGTACCGCTACTTTTCGGTTATTTCTGTGGTCTAGTAGCACTTTTACTGGAACATTGGCACTACCGCAAGGTGGTAGTGGAACATCCATTATACGATAAATACAATACGAGATTATATTATAATTTTAAACGCAAATATCCCGAAAATTGAATAAATCGAATGCAATCTATATAGTGTCAAGCATATCATTTATTTTTACACAATTATGTTCGTACATATATTCTTACAAGTCTAAAATAAGTAAGTACTGGTGGAAATGAAGTTTAATTAAATTATGGAATTCTTATTTATGTAAAAGGTACATACAACATTCGTTATTACTAAGAACGAACTGAAATAGGATATAGATTAACCATTATACTACCTCCTACATACATAGAATGTATAATCAATTATGTATGCAATCAATTAAGAACAAACCATAATTAGTGAATGGACGTGAAAAATAATACTTTACATTGTTATTATTTCGTCGTGACGGTCCTCTTTTCAAAATACAATGGAATGAAGTAAAAAATAAAATTCTTCAAGGGAGTTTTGCAATTCACTTCCAATTCCAACGAAAAACGTTCTACGATTCATTTGTATTTGCAAATAAATATAATCCACTTTGATCGATAGTGAGAAGCAAAGACCTTCAGACATTCTTTGGAATCTAAAATTAACATAATATTTAGAAAATAATTCATAAATAGTCGCTGCCTAAAAAAACAATATATACCAAAATAATATTGGTACTATCAATTATCGAAAATGAAAAAAAAAAAAAAAAAAAATATGCAATCAACGGACTTAATCATTTCCCTGCAGTGTTATTTGAAACAGTCTCTGAAAATGAGTAGTTAGGCAATGGTCTAGATGAATTATAGTCCCAAAGTAATGCTTGTAGAAGTTGAAATAAACAAAAAGTTGAACAAATTAAAAAGAATGAAAAAATAAGGCTGGACAGAGGTGAGATTTGTCACCACATAGGACAATTATATGTAAGAAATATTAATAGACCTCAGTGCAGTCAGTTCAGAACGAATCGGGTTTACTGCAAGATTATCTCAAACAAGTTTTTCCACGAATTAAGAAAATCTTGGTAAGATTGAGAAAAAAATCTGTACTGTTTGTTTAGATGTACAATGAAAAAATAAATCCATTGACCGACTTGTAATGCATGCCCAACAAATGTTCCTCCTGCAGAGTTCATGTCAGAGTTCGTTAGGTATAGACAACATAAGATTGGTATGAACAAAAATAATGAATATACTTCGTAATAGATCTTAATGTCTAATATAATTAATGTGCGTAATGATTAGTAATGCATACATACAAAACCCTGAAATGCATATAAAAAAGTTGAACAAATAATAAGGAACATACAATACATAAGTATAAAACAAAGGAACATCCGTAGAATTTGACAGCACACGCTCCCTCAAATTATTGGAAAACTATCACATAAAGTATTAATGTTATTTTTGTTTCGGTTATGCTTAGCTTAAAAAGGATTATCTCAAGTTTACGTCTTGACCTTACGACCGTGCTTCCCAGGGTATTTACTACGATCATGACCGTTATGTTTGTTCTTTGCAGTACCATTTATGCGCAAGATGCCATTTGATTTTGAGCGTGATTCAAATAAAACATCTGAATCAGTTTCAGAATCTGTTAGGGATGTACGTGAATCTGAAAATTTGACTTAATTAATATTCAATGTCAATACTATATAATCGTGGAAGGCAAATAAACAGTTTTTAATTGAAAATTATATTTGACTGGGCATAGTTTATTCGAGAGTAATTGTTGTTGTGGCCTACAAATCCAGGTTCGAATTACGATAAGATCATCCGACAACCAAAGTATTGGTATATATCGCCCCTTCAATATAATATTAGTGTATAATACAAAAAACACTATTGTTTTATTGAGGGGACGATGCCACTGTTCCTTTTAGGCAATAACAGTTTCATTTGTTCTTTCGAAAACAGTTAAAATTTCAGTTTATTTACGTTCCAAGATTTGCACTACTTACAATTGGGCGCTTCTTCGTCTTGCGCGCCAATTAGGGAATATTTTTGCACTTTTGGTCTTGAACGAGGTTTCTTCGATTGTCTACAGGCCATGGCAATACCCCAAAATATGGCTGACAGTAAAACTAAGGTCACTATGACGCCGACAAAAACGTAGAGGACCGACCAATCTAAATATAAGAATAAATAAACAATTAAGAAGAAATGTGGCTATGCAGTTAGCCATAGAACTTACCACAGTTGGCTTCTTCAAAGCCCCAAAAGTATCCGAATGATGGCATCCAAAATGCCTCGCAAAAGCATGCCCGCGTATCAGAGTTACAAACTCCATGACCAGAGCACTTATTTTGACAAATCATTGTGCGGACGTCGGCAAACACAGTACCCAATATAGAGGCATCACGTTGTAACTTCTCCTTTAGTAGCCGTTCAATAGTGAGACCAGATACAGGTGTCATTTTTCCAGCCTTATCTTGCTGTTAGTGATCAACAGTTATTTCAAGCTTATACATAAAAGCGTATATTTCTCTTACCTCTCCATAAAATACTAATATGGCGGCATTTGTTCTGGAATCATGTTGCAAGTTTCGAACTTGCACCTTCATGTCTCCCATTAGTAGGCTAATTTTTTGCACAATCGTATTTAGAGTGGAATGTGTCAACATGGAAATATTCATGGGCAACGTAAGTTGGACCAAGTTCAGTAACATAGGATCCGGATGAACAAAAACACTGGATGTATCGGAGCTGGTCAAGCCTTGTTCATCACTTACAGTTAATTTGAAAACGTAGCGTCCAGATACGAGATTCGTGAGCTTAATAAAATATTGGTAAATATTTTGCATAATTTCCATCCGTATATTCCTGTGGTACTCACAATCATTACTGGGCTGCTATTAGTCGTTCCAACAATTTCGCCGGCTGCCAAACTGGCATCTTCTCGCGTCCATTGATATTTGGCAACTCCCAAATCATCTGAAGAAGAGGAGCCATTAAAGTATATCGCTGACACAGGGAGGGTAATACTTTGATCTCCTCCGGCATTAGCCACTGGTGGTGAGTTTTTCTCCTGCACAACTTTCAACCACATTTTATCTGATGCAGTGTTGTTACTTTGGTCGACAACCGTAAGTTCAAATTCATAGAGTCCAAGTGTAAGTCCAGTGGCATTTGCAATCTAAAATTTGCAGGAATTTATTAAATCGTGCATACGTAAGCTCATTACATACCGATTGATTTGCTCCTGTGATAGTCGCCGTATTAGGACCGTAAACTTCCCTCCATTCATATGATTTTATACCAATGTCATCTGTGGAACCGGATCCATTCAAAGCTATCCAATTAGTGGGTAGATTTATGGTCTAAAATAATACTTTTTTAACGGACCCACAATAATTAATTCCTTTTACAATTTACCATGTTTGTCCCTGCCATCGCTACAGGTGGCGAATTCGTCGGTGGCTTCACAAAAACATGTACTTTCGCCGTACTCGACTGTCCACTGCCGTCGGTTACTTTTAAAACAAACGTATACATGCCCTCTTCGAGATTTGATAGTTGGACATAGGGCGTTCTGGTGTTTTGCATATCAACAGCTTTAGCTTCGTCACTCGCATCTTTTGTCCATTCCCAGGCAACAATTTCGTGATCATCCGAACTCGCCGTGCCGTTGAGTGTAACATTATTATTGGGCAAATATAAAATGACAGCATCACCAGCATTTGCCACTGGTGGGTAATCGGTACCCTTCAAAACTGTTATATTGGCCGTTGTCGAATTGGTTACATTGTCGGTATCGGTAACTGTCAGCTTGAATGTGTAATTGCCCGGCGATGTTAAATCGGTCAATTGTAGTGTATTGACTTCAGGCAACTTTGGCTGGTAACCTATGGGGCCTTGAACAACTTCCCAATGCCATAAAACAATCTTGTCGTCGTCTGTACTGGTGCTGCCGTCTAATATGGCATTTGTTGTGGGCTGTCTGATGATTTGTTCGCTGGGCGTTATTACCACTTGAGGTACACGATTTATTCGTTTCTCCGGTAATACCGTAACATTTGCCATTGCTTCGCCGTATGTACCGTTATCACCAGTTACAGTAACTTTAAACGTATATAAACCTTCGGATAGATTTGATAATTTAACCTTGGATTGACTTTGATCGGATATTGTGCCATTCATGGGACTTTTTGGCTGATTTATTAGCGTCCATAGATATTTATACTTTGTGTTGCTGGATTCTTCGTCGGGAACCGTAAATGCTGCAAGAGCAACTTCTTTCTCCGGTAAACGAACTTCCTTCGATACTACTGAAATCATTAGTTTTTTATTCGATTCTGTTTTTGGCGTTGGTTCCGTTTCGGGTTTTTGTAGCGTTGTAGCTTCATTCGACGAAGCCGAAGCCAACATTATGTTGTGAGATGACCCCGATTCATCCAATAAATTGTAGTCTAATGAATCTGGAACACAAACTCGCAAGTGATTACGCACAAACCCTCGGATACATTTACAGATGCCCCTATTAACATCGACCGATGCACACTCTTCGTTAAGGGGACATCTAACACTGGCCTCAGATCCAATATCTAAACTGCAAGTCATAAAATTCGTTAGAGATGGTGGATCAGGTGACAAATTGGCCCGATAATACGACAAGTCCTCGGGTAGTATGCTTTCACTTTCCTCTAACGGTGAGGCTATCAGCAACTGTTTAACTCTTTTTTCTGCCAAAGGAAACTCATCTTCATCGTAATTACTGGATGCGGCCTCTGCTGTTCGTGAGTAGTACGGAAATTTGTGAGATTGTTTCCAAAAGTTAAGAGAGTTTATATTATCATTTGCTTCAACCTCATCGAACGGCATTATCTCATTTAGAGCTTTCGACGCTTTCAATGAGTCCAACCAAGAGAGCTTCTCCTTTTCTGAATCTGGCCTTACGGGATTCACCAATACCATCTGTATACGTCCCGGTAACGTTCTACGTTCTTTGGGCAGGCATGCTTCATTACTTTTGCATCGCACATGATAGCATTTACGTTTAAACATAAACACGACATTGCAAGTGTTGTTCCTACCCTTTTCACAGCAGGCTTCGACACAAGTGCGCAGATCAACTTCTACTCCGGAGTTAACGTCTTCAGAAGGATACTTTTCAAATATCCCAGCTTTAGACTCGTCACGGGGCATGGCACTTTCGAACACATATCGCACCATATTGGGGCACAGTACTGTCAAATCACCATCACCAACATTGCGTGTACTCACGGGAGTGTCACCTTGTGGCGATTCCTGACCTGGCGTTTCCGTAGTAACAACAGTGTCCCCTGCCAAGGCGACAACAACATATGTTGCAATAAGCCACAACAAATTCATCTCCCAATTAATTACATTTGCATTTGACTTCATATTGAAAATTACTATTATCACTCCTAAGATTTTAGAATTTCAAAGTTTCTTTATACAGCAAAAATCCGTTTCTTATGCGATGTTCAACATTTTAGTACCTTTTTCCAAAATATTTAATGGCTTTTATTCGAACAATGACATATTACTTTTTTTCATACGTAAAATGGAATATTCAGTGATAGAACACACAAACGAATCACAAAATCTGGTGAGAACAATAAAACAACCACCATATCCATTCAGCCATCAAAACAGTTTTTTACAAACAGCTGTTCGTGGCGTTTCTACACAGAACGGAGATGAGACAAACCCGACAACAGGGTGTAACAATTCATAACAATTTAAACAGGGATGTTTTAGAAATATTTTTTTTTAATTATACCACGACTAGTTGGCCAGTAAAGCATCAACTACAAAATTGTCGATATCATTTAATAATTGTTGTGAACAAACTATCTGTTTTAAATTTCAATGAATACGGGGATAGATTTTTAATAAATTGCAATAAACGAAAAATATGGGTTTTCACTTAAATTCGCCGATTGGGAAAAATGAAGACGTGTGCTGTGTTCATGGGATTATATATCCCAGCGCCTCTGGTGGAGAAATCTGAAAGTCTGGTGTGCTAAAAATGTTGTTTATTCTTTAAGGTTCAGCTATTGGAAATATTGTATTTCCAGCAGTTTTTTTTTTGTTCAAAAGCCTAAGAGTATGGAAAAAATTATGTATCTTTACTGTGTCGATTATGATACCATGGTACATAATTTAGGGTGGATGGTAATATATTGATGCCGGTCGGCCTTAATTATATTTTATACAAACTTTAAAATAAATTATAAAATCAAAATATCCGCTCTATTAAAATTTAATAACTATCCAATTTGTAGTCGCATCAGAGCACATGAAAGGACTACAAATCTAGTCATTAGATATTTTCCCATAGGATTGCGTTTTGCTTACTGCATACAAAATTCGTATGAAAATAACCAAGCTTACTAACTACTTCCTCCAACATTTGTAGGACTTTTTAAAAGGTATGCGCGAAAACGGTAACCGTACTTAACCGTACATTAATTATATTGTCCCGAAAGCGTATGCAGTTCTTGCATTTGTAAGAAGAAATTGTTCAGACATTTCTAATCCCTAACACATCGTATGTTAGATCAAAGTTGAAGTATGCCGCTATTGTTTGATGTCCTCATTGTCTGTTGCACATCCATCGTATTGAAAGAGTGCAGCGAATATTTCTAAAATATGCTCTTTCGTCGCTTAGGTTTGTTGATCCTTTTCCATCTTATATGTGATTGTTAGGTTTACAGACATTGGACTATCGTCGAAGTTTTCAAACTGTTTTATTTGTCTATGATCTAATATCTATCGGAATCAACTATTCTGAATTGCGTGAGTGTATTCATTTTTATGTTCCACCAAGACCGCTTCCTCATGCCTACGTTTTAAGTATACCACTTCATTGAACTAAATAGTACAATAATCCGTTCACTCAGGAATCTTAATTAATTAATTACTTAAATTTAAGTATTAGTTTTTATAATATCTAGTCTGTAAGGAAAATTGTTCCATTGACTTAAATAAATGAAATGAATGACCTATAAATTTTTAACTATTAGTAGAAAATGTTCATGAATATGTAAATTACAGCCTCAACAAACCGTGCTCGTTTTAAAGGTTCTAAATCTTCTAGAAACTGTTAAATCCCCATACGAATAAATTATACAACGCCAAGTACTCACTACTGGATCATTACAACGTATGGCTCTTCAGCAAATGTAAATATTAAAAAAATATCGGATTCCCACAAAACATGTACGAGAATATTAAACAAAGTTATATTAATGAACAAAGCACATACAGATTACACGGCAACGGGTGTAATGGCATCACAAACATGTCAACCGACCAATGTTCCTTACGCATGTTTATATTTACTTTTAACACATACTTCATATACCTTTGTACATAATCAAAAGGAAAGAATATATGAGATCAACATAGAAGACATAAAATCCATTGACCATCTCAACAACATAAGAGGGTATGTTTTCCCGAGAGCCGGTCTTCGTAGTAGTTTCAACAACAGATTTAACTTCAAATAGCCGTCATTCAATAAGAAGAATCTCATTTCACAGTCCCTTTCATAGGCATCTGATGCCGAACATGGGTTTAGTCTTGTTCTGACTGCCAAGAGCGCAACGTGAAACTTGTACCTGTCTGCCGGGTTGTGATCAATAAGTGATTTTAATAAGATAGAGAAGAATGCAATCAGTAAAACTGGTTCAAAGTGTATTTGTTGTTTGTGTTATTACATTAACGCTTATGCGAGGAGTTCGAATGGAGTCCGACGAAGAAGAAGCCAAAGGCGGTGCACACATTATATACGACCAGCGTCAAAGTGGCAAATACAATATACATGTTGTGATTAAAGATGTGGCAATTATTGAAATGGACCAAAATGAAATCGAAGATGTACGTATTAAAAGAGTGTAGAACGGACTAAAAATGGTTTGTGAAATATTTTTATTTTAATTATATACCATATTCAATGAACCACGCATTTAGAATGGAACTATTGTCCATTGGTCGATGTAAGTATGTTGTATTTCACAAATAAGGAATATTGCAAAAAACTATTTTTTTGTTTATTGTTGTTAGATGTTGACTTTATAGATCTTCAAAATAAAATGAAAAAGACCATATAGGCAGTGCTGCCAGACAATAGTTTTAGAAAAAAAGTCGCTGAGACAGTTTAATGAATGTATCTCTTTCTTCTACATAGACCAACTACAATGACGAGGAGTACTATTACGATGAAAATGATTTAACTGTCAAGCCAATAACAATTAATCCCACAACCCCTGCAAAGAAATTATCAACACCAACTACCACTTATCCACCAACAAAAGAGAACAGTTCTACGACCATCATTGCAGCTCAATCAAAGTTTCCCTCAACAGAACATGTGGATGCCGCAACAATGCAGAAATCCCAACAAGACGAAACAACTACCTTGACTTCCTCAATATTATGGAATACTTTGTCTTCGCTTATCTCCATGAAGCCCTCCGGTAATGAGGTCGTATCAACGGAGACCCCTACGACACATTCACCGGTAATCAAACAAATGTTGATTAGCAATCGAGTAGATGTAAAACCTAGAAGCAAAGTGGAACCCATTTATGCCGTTGATGAGTCTCCTCTGCAACCCAAATCTAGAGAGGATTCTATACCTTTCGACCATGAAGCGAAACCGATAACAAATTCCAAAATATATAAAGTGAAAGTGCACAGATCTCATCAACCTCATTACTATACGCCACTGAAAATACAGTCACGACGTTGCCGTTCAAATCAATACAGAGATTTAAGTGGTAATTGCCGCATTAAACGATCGCCTTCCGGATCACTATTGTAAGGGGGAACTTCAGTAATCGACAAAGAAAACCCCGGATGTTAAAGCAGAATATGCATTTTTGGTGATATCTTCAATGGCTTTACATGAAGCTGGCGTTACAAAGTTCATCGTGTATTGTTTGTGAGAAGTACGGTACAAATTTGACCATATTGGGGTATGCTACAATTAACACTAACCTGTTACGGATTCTTAAATTAAGCGTAAAATTACCCTAGAAGTAAACATTGTTTCACATAACATTTCTGTCACTCCGACTTCTTAAAAACATTACGTGGTAAAGATTTTTTGATGCCATTTTCGTGTTCAGATGTCAAGAGCCGGAAACATATGTCATATTCAGGTTTTCAATCCCATGTTTTTAGTGTCGAGTATTATTTTTGATAATGTTGTTCTTGTTGATGATTTTGTTTTTTTCTTTTTATTCTTTTTTTTACTTTTTTGGCGGTGTTCTTCGAAGAAAACGTCTCTTCAGTATGCTGGTAACTTTACCTTTTGTCCGTGGAGACCAACGCCACGACGAAGACTGAATAAAAATGAAAATTTCGAATAATTTAATTGCAACTTTCATTGATACCTTTAATAAACTATAACTATTTTAATAAAGACTTTCGTGTTTTTGTGTTGTTATTCAAAATTGAGATAAATGGGTTTAACCTTCGTTTTAGGTTAGTTTCGATATTCTCTTCTTTTGTTTCTCTTGCTAAAATATAGAGTCAACGTTCGATATAGTACGTAATTATTTTAAAAAGGTTTCTTAATTTTTATTGAGTAACAATATTTAAACTTAAAGGCATAAGTTATAGTTAGATATCTGATTTGAAATAATTTAGTTAAAAAATAACTTAATAATTTGGGTCAACATTTACAAAATACAAATGAAAACAATATATGTAGTTTAATACTTTATAATAGGATATGTACAAGATCCAATGGGTTAAAAAAACTCCAATTAAATTAAAAAAAAAACAATCACCGAATGGAATATTGACAAACAATTTCCACAATAATTTTGACTTTTACTACGACGAAGGGCATTTTGGATAATACTACATAAAGATTTTGAGAGTTTTGTAAACTCTTATTAATCGCCGAGAATTGAAATGCGTTTGAAATTAAAGATTACGTATGACCTGAACGAACCGTCCATCGAATATGTTGTTCAATGAGAAAATGAAAAATAATATTGGATACTCGTTACCAAATAGCATCTCTGCATGCCACTCGAAAACTAATGCTGTAATTCATTTGTTCAATAACAAAGAATCAACAATATATTTTTATTTATAAATATGAAACTACCAAGTAGATTTGATAACCAGATTGATCAAAATTATCTAATCAAATTCGTAAACTGGTTTGAACTAATCGGGGAATACAAATATTCTGCATATTCAGAAAAGCCGATAGTTGTTTTTATATATTTAAAAAATCCATTCTTCTGTGAAGAATTGAAACAACAGAAAAATAGTATTAGACATACGAAAGTCTTAACACGCAGTGTGTGTTGTTGTAATGTTTACATAAATGTTTGAATTCTAGGTTTACAGAAAACCCTAAAAAACTAAATAAACAAATACTGAGCAAGAGTAGAAAACAGATCAGTTCAACTCGAAATTGAAAATTCTTTTTTGAAATACACTATGTGCGAATATAAACGAAAGGATTTGGTAAAATTGTGTAAAACTTAATTGCCTAAATTGTCTATTAATAAATATGGTTGTATGCACTCTTTCTTAAATACATATAGTTTCTTATCCAAAAATTGGTTTGGTTCGAATTCTTCCAATTTTTTTCGCATGCCGGCCCTGTGCGCTTGTTATGCAATTCATGGATTCGAAATATAATTTGTTCGTGGCGGAATATAAATAATTGTTGTCTTTTTATTGAAAAACTTAATCAGGATTTTGTTGTTTGTATATTCGTTGCAACCGAATGTATGTGTTTGAATAGGTAATAGGTAAACAAATGAAGCACGTGTTAGTATGTCTATTGGAAGGCATTTGGGGTGTAATTGAAAACACTTAAGAGTTTCAACTTCATTTGTAATTGTCATACGAATAGCGAATAATTTTAAAAGTCTTACCTTGGGAACTGTTTGTTGTGGTTTGTTTTGGTTTGTGACACACAGCTAACTAAACATGTGCTTAATTTGAGGATTAATGAGTTTTGTTCTGGTTACTGTCTGTAGCATGCAAAATGCCTGCGACGAATATCTCCGTTTCCCAAATACCCATTGTGGTTGGGTATTTTGAGAGATTTGATCGTCGTTATATTTAACTATATTATTTTTAATGTCTTTATGTTTTAAATCTATCTATCACTTTAAGGCATTCCTGGTAAGACCGAACAGTTTTGTCTTTGTTGTTGCTGTTGTTGTTGTATCATATTAGCACGCACCCTTTGTTGTTCCAGTCTCTGCACTGAGGCAGTTAAATGTGAGTTTTCTACGTACAGATCTTTGACAAGAATATCAGCGTTTTGCAAACGCTGCACTTGTTCAGCAATTAAGGCACCTTGCGCCTCTAAGCGACCATGTAAATCATTTAATTCTATTTGGTGGTGACGCCAGGATTCTAAAAACACAAAAAAGAATATCAAATCAAATGCCAATCATCTCCATTGTCGACGTGATCATCTTACGCTGCATAATTGACTCTGTGTATTGTTGCTGTTGTTTTATAACATTTTGCAGATGGCGATTTTTCAATTCCAATTGGTTTACTCTTTGTATCAAAGAAGGATGTGCTGTTCGCTGTAATGAAGAAAACAAAGAAAAAGAATAAGAAGTTAAAACCAGTAAATCGTTTTGTATATCCTCCCTTACCGCATAAGCTTTTTCTAATACTGGTTTAGCTTCCTGTAACTGTTGCAGTTCCATTATTAAACCATCCCGTTGCAAAGACAAGTCCTTAATTTGTTCCTTCAACGAGAGCTCAAAGAATTTCAACCGCTTCAGTTCTTCCTTCATGCCACTGGGTGTTGGACTAGTTGAACTATTCTTTGTGCTTGTGTTAGATTTTATTGCCAATTGTGAGTTGTGTTGCTGACTGTGATTCGAATGTATACTGTGCGTTTCGAAACTTTTGCCCGATGCCGTTGATGAGGTTTCACAATCGGCCACATCTCCAGTTTCAGAAGGCGTAGATTGCGTTTGTGAGTGATTGGGTTTCTCAATAGGAGATTGCAATGATGTTTGTGGCGGTGTGCTGAAAATTGTAGTTTCCGATGTTGATAAATTGATTCTAAAACAAAAATTTACACAGATGCATACATTTTATTGTTAGCTTTGAAACAAAACAAACTAATAACATTTTTGACTATGGACGCACACTCGTCTCAACTGTTTAGGACATTGTTCTACAAATAACTATAACATTAACTAGATATTTGTATGAAAATAAACCGATCATAACAAAATATATTAGTTCAATTTATATACAATAAAAACCTAGTTTAGAAGAACCGTTGGCATCATCCGATATATGATGATTCATTAAATCATTTAAATTAATCTTTACCGATCCTGAACATTTTCAACAGGGGAACTCATACACACGAATATCGTTTCATAGTTAGGACATCGAAGTATATTATAATAACGGTAAAGAGAGGGTTAGAGATTAACCCATGTAAAACTTATGTAAGTATACAAATTATATCTTGCACAGCTAACTGATTTGAACGAAAAAAATGGTTTTTGTTGGGTAGTGGTATGTACTGCCATATTAAACGCTACATTAAAGAAAGCTTGTTTGATATTAACAAAATTCCACTACTACAGATCCCCAGGTTTTTTAGGGTCAGATCAAATGTACGTTTTAAATACGAATTCAAATATAAGTATGGCACAAAAATGTATCCAACGCATCAAATACACATACAGTCAAAACTCTCTATAACGAACTCCTATGTAACGAAGTGTTCTATATTATGAAGCAATTAGAAGAACACTGTGTATTATGATCTCCATATTACGAATTTCCCCATAGCGAATATTTCCTTATACGAAACATTTTTGCGACCGTAACTTCAAGATTGATGCGTTTTCAATCTCCATATAACGAATTTATTCAAATAATTTTTCGTTATTATTTACATACAAGTATTTTCCTTACGAAACTTAATCAAAGTATGGAAGGTCAATGTAAAATCCCATACAATTGCAAACTGTTTAAGAAAAGCAGGATTTGTGAACCGCCAATGATACTCCGTGAATAACGACATCTTTTCCAAATAATAAAATGATTTTATCTTAGTTACCTTTAGAGTAAAGTTTGGTAAAAATATTATAATACAGTCGAGTCCGGTTATAACGTACACCGGTTATAACGAACTTTCGTCTATAACGAACACTCTTTTAAGTCCCAAGAGTTTTGCTTCTACCCTATTTTACCCTGGATATAACGAACTTCGCTTATAACGAACCAATTTTTCAAGTCCCTAGGAGTTCGCTATAACCGGACTCGACTGTAGTTTTCTTTCCACCTGAATACATATATTACTTACAATCTATATCAAATAAATCATTTTAGACTTTTTAAAATTTCTTTAAAAAAATGTGCGTTAGGGCTAGTTTAAGGCAAGTTCATATGTCCTATAAAACGGATATTGTAATCCGTTTTTAACAGACTAGATTATCATCGCAAATATGGACTTTTTAATACTAAGATATCGGATTCTATGACGTACATGCATGACAATTTAGATATCGCAGAAAAATAATATTTGGAACCTTGACACACTTCTCTTTCAACTACATGCCTCTATACTGCCAACTGCTATTGGAAGTTACTGAAGAACCAATCGCTCCAAACCAGTTTTAAACATTTTAAGACAAAATAAATTCTCATATTTTGTCTTTAATCCGCAGTAAGCAGTCACGGAAAAGGACTGAATCTTGCAGATCTCAACTGATCTACATAGTTTTATTCCTTATGAATAAAAGCAATGACACGCGAAACAAAATATAGGAGAGTGGTAGATACAACGAACATAGTCATTTATATTATCAGTTTGGCATAACTACTCGAAATGATTATAATTTCATGTTGAGAGAGAAGGTTGATTTTTTTTAACACAAGTGCCGAAACAGTTAAAAATCAAATTTCCAGTGAATTTGATTGCTGGATAAGAAATGTTCGAAAATATATTTAAACAAGAAGTCTAAAATTAATTTATATAAAGAACATATTAGAAATGTAACTCCGGAACGAGTATAGTCACGGAAATACTCCTTTAGAAAAAATAAATAAAATAACTAATATTATGGTATAAGTATGTCTCTAAAATAAGAATAACAAATGATGAAGCAGAAATCACATACTATCGTATTCTAATGACCTCCACTTCTCCACTTTGGCTTGCGATCTTAAAGTTTGATTTACGTACGAATTTTCCTTTAAATTTCACATTAATAGTTTCGTCGCTCATATAACTGCCTCTTCTTTAACTCTGCTCTACCAATTTAGTTACATACCCCTATATCAAGGAAAAACTAGTACATACATTAATTGTGTCTAATATTATGTACAGCACTCAGGAATTTTGTGGGACTTCATACAATACAATACAATTCTATTATGTATCTTTATCGATTAACAGTCAAATGTCACATCTTCAAACATTTCAGCTCGGCTTTTTAAAAACGTAACAAATTTAACACCAAATAATCTCTGTTTTATCCACAACCATACAAATGCCAATGAAACTTATAATATGTAAGAAAACAAAAACGAAAACATGCAGAGAAACCAAAACCAAACAAAAAAATTAAAACTAATAACCATTTTATTCACAAATAATTAAACAAAAAATACCAATGCATATGTAAAACAAACACACAATTTATAGAAATGTTTTGTAAGAATTTTCTTTTATTTATAATATATTTTTTTAACTACCAATATATTCTCTATGAGAACATAAGATGAACTTAAAGTCCAGTGAAACGTTGTGTGCGTGTGTTCTTAATTTATTCATGTATTATGTACAGTCAAGTCTGACAAGTCGGATGTTAGTTTTATTATGTTAGCAAACAAAAAAACATTAAATATTTCCGATTAGCCGATTTATAATGCGATTGGGGAATTGCATTCGCATGTTATGCGATTTCAAAGGGAAAGAGCAGCTAAAAAAGGTTGAGTTAGAAATCATTTAAAATGCAAATAAATATTAATTATGTGATGTGCAGCTTGAATGCATAACTTGTCTTAGAAAAGTGGCATAAACTTAGACCAAATAAAGAAAAAGACATCAAATAAAGTGAAAATGTAACTAGTACTTACCGTATAGCCTGATTGCTCACTGGCGGCAATGAAACCAGCGTTGGCAGATTATTTTCCAATGATTGATAGTTTTTAGCAGGCTCCTGAATAGTGCTCTGGTGCCACAGATAGCTGATCGGCGAACTGGCCGGACTACATGTCTCGGTAAGATTTGTATTTGAGGGTGCATTTTCTGGTTTCAATTCGTAGGCACCAGTAAGAATTTCTACACTTTCACCCAAACGTAAACGTAAATCTTCTATTTCAGTCTGCAGAACCTCGATTTCCTGCGACTTCTCATCAAACATTTTCCGAGCATTCTCTCGTATCTCCTCGGCTTCTGCTTCCAAATCGGTATACTGCTGCTCGAGCATGTCTCTTTCGTCGATGGGAGACAGTCGACCATCTTTGCTGAATTGTTCTTCATATTCACGGACCTTTTCCATGAGTTCGGTAAATTTCTTGTCACTTTCTTGTTGTTCTTCTTCGTAAATTTGACGTTCTTTTTCAAACAGAGCTCTTTCCTCGTTTAATTTAGCCTGCCAGTAATCCTCGCAATCTTCATAGGCTTTCTGCATTTGTTCTAAGCTGGCTTCTAACTCTTTACAACGTTCTTCTGGAGTGGGGGATGAAGAAGACGCTGACGAGGTTTGTGTGACTTCTTTTGCTAGCCTTAATTTTTCTTCCAAATCGGAGATTCTTTTTTTCAAAACATCCATTTCTTCCAGTGCTCGTTTCGACATTTTACTTTGTGTGTTCTGTAATTCAGAATTTAAAGCCATCCATTCACCGCTGGTATCACTATTTTCGCTGCCGGTGTGAGTTCCGTCGTTGGTGCATTTCCTCAACTTGCCCAAACGGGGATTTTCTTCAATAAGTCTGGTTTTTGTGGGCGAGTCTCCCCTACGTTTAGTGGCAGTACTTGAAGAACAATTATCGTTTTCCTCCAATAACGCAGTCGATTCATCTGAACTGTGTATCGATTTTTTCGTTTTAATTTTCAACTTGTTCAGTTCGTGATTTAAGCATTCGACTTCTGCAACGAGTTCATCATTTTTATCCCTCAGATTGCAATTCTCAACTTGTAGGGTAGAAATCTTTTCCACCAAACGCAAAACCTCCTCATCTTCAACGGCCTTGTCATATGTTTCGTGATTTTGGCCAGCATGATTCGATTCATCCATGTCGGTTAATTCACGTTGTAATTCAATGTTCTTCTCCAGCAACTCGGTAATTTGTTTCTGCATTTTGTGTTGATCCGATTCCAAATCTTCGTTTTCTTTTCGAACCAACTCCAATTCAGTTTTTAACTTAATTTCGTCTAGTTCGAACGTCTTTAAACGAGCCTCTAAACGATTATTGAGGTTTGACCAATTTTCGCGGTCATTGGCCAAACGAGCCGTAAGATCTCTGACAACACCAGCATGCCGTTGTTCCAATAGACGTATCTGTAATAAAAGCAATAAAATATCTGTGAGCACAGTTGGCAGATCTTGCCTCGAACATCGGATACCTACTTCTTTTTTGGTAGCATCTTCTAAAGAAGCATGTCGTTCGTCGATTTCTACTGCCAATAAGGATATACGTCTATTAGCGTCTTTATTATCGGCTCTCAATTTGGTATTTTCATCGTGCAAATGCTTGGCAGTTTGTCTAAGATTGACAAGTTCTGCCGATTGTAGGGCGAGACATGCCTTCATCAAAGCAGCTTGGGGTTCATCATCCAAATTGGGTATTTCCTCTTCCATGACTTTATTTAATTGAGCCAAATTGATTTCATCGTTGTCGAAACCCAAAGCCAGGAGAATACCCCGACCATTAGGGATGTGGGACCGTTCCCACAAATCTAAAATGGTATTCACAGGCAACGTTTCCATCAGCCCAGGAGTATCTGCAGAAATAAATATAAAACATTCACACATATTCATAAAACAAAACCAAAATTATTAAGCTAATGCATACTAGCAACACAATTAAATAAAAAATTGAGCCTTTATATTTGGTATAACAAACGCACTTTAATTTCGACTCTAAAACACGAACGAAAACACGATAAACCAATTCAGGCTCAATTTTATTCAAATGGAAACAGAAAACTGAAAGTAGACAGTATAAAAGGCATGAAGATAAACTCAAAATATAATCAATGAGTTTTTTGTTGTTAAAGGTGTAAAAGAGAGTAGTGCTAGGAAAGTACTACGAGAACAATAGATACAGGGTGCTATCTTAAAATCGGATTTATTTCACTACAACAACTATAGCCACTCTAAAAAGAGCGTGCAGTTTTATACCACCAGCCGTTTTTAATGATTTTGTTTTTATATATCATGGCATTTATTATTGAAACAAACCTTGAGCCAAATGTCCGGTACTAAAATGAGTTTTGCTTAACTCCCATTCATAGGAACTCCAAACAGCGTGCATGGCAGATGAAAGATTTTTCAAACCTAAATTGATTTAAATTTTTTGCGGTGAAGTTGAAAAGTGAAAGAAGTCAGAATTTAAACTAACCAAAGTACAGAATGAAATAAAAGTTTAAGCGATACTTTGAAAAAAAAAACAGAGGGAGAGAGAGAAAAAACAACACGTTTCTTAAGACACTACGATGGCAAAAATAAAGGAGGCAAAACAAGAACAGCCACAGCGAGCCAACCAGGAAAAGAACATCGATGTTAAATGGTGACAGTAAAGCCAATTTAGAAAATTGGTCAATTTTTATGAATTTTAGTTTGCATAGACTGTGGTGCACATTTACTTTCACAAAACAAAAACTGCAGTTAATAGGTAAGTAAGTGTGCAGTAAATGCGTAGTGATTTGATGGCAGTTCGTATGATGAGCTGTATTTCTAGAAAAAATGCCATGTATGATATGTGAATATTGCTGACACGAAACAGATTCAAGCAAATAACCCCCTTTTATATTATTTCCTAGGTAATAAGAGTTTTTATGAAAAATATTAATTTGTTTTTAGCATGCGGGCAACAGAAAGGCTATTTAGACTATTGGCAAAGTCGGTCAGGTCAAAATAAGTTAATTTCTCTAATTGTTAATTTATACAATAAAATATTCAAAAACTTGACAAAAAAGTCTGGAAAAGTATCGTCATGTATGAATGATGTTTATGAAATAATAGGTATGATGGAAACAAAAGCTATGTTAAAAAGCGCGAACGTATCAAATACAATATAACAGATCATAAAAAATGACTTACCTAGAGACTCAACGCTACTGCTAAGCGGTTTTTTTGCAAGCTGACTTAAAGAATCTTTACCAATTTTTGCTTTGTTAGCCGCTAATTTCGTCTTATTCTGATGGAATAGATTCCTTTGAGCTGGCAGCGAGGCACAACGTTTCAGTTTCGTTTCGGTTACTCCTGTGGTTAAACGTCGTCTGGAACCTGCTATATCGGTCTGTGATGATGACCGTTGTACTTGTTGCGTTAAACAATTACGATGAGTATTTGCATCTTTTTCATCAGTTGTATCATCTGAGTCTGACACAGATAATTCATCGGTTTTTTGTACATGCGGTCTGGAGCGACGACCGTACTTTTTTGACCCCACCACTAATTTTGGAGAAACTTCACGGTCTGAAGATTCGAGGGGGCAGTCGACAAATGTTTCTTCTTGTTCGGAGATAATTAAAGCACGTTCTGTTGAGAAAAGGAAAAATATATGTTATGCTGTTTGTTTAATTTTCAGTAGTTTGTTTAATCTTACGAAGATATCTTGCCAACTGATCCATTGTGGGATCGTGAAATTCTTTGGCCTTTTTGTAAAAGAACCTTGTACCCATATTTTATGATTGTTAAGATATTTAAAAAAAAAATGTTTTGTCTTTGACGTTCTATGTCTTAGAGACAACTGTTAAAATGCCTCAACTTATACTTGCTATTTATACGCGAACAATTTGCAGATGATATGACGGCAGGTAAAAGTAATAGAATACCTTTTAAAAGATTTCCTGGAATTAGAATGTGCCATTTCCCACACAAAGATACTAAATTAGCATATGGACTGTTTCCTAATCACAGCAGTTACCTGTATGCAAGTGACATATGCCGTATATGTACCATAAAAGTCAGGTGTTTCCAATGGTGTATACCGATTATACTACCTATGTCACTTTATGAAGGATTTGCTAAATACTACAAACACATCCATACGTGGATAGATACGTAAGACCTTAGACCGTGTATACCCTTACCGGTAAAGTACCGGTAAATATTGCGACGAAACAATGCGAGTTGTGTTGTGTTTCCAGCGAATTTTAAAATTCTATTTAAAAAACCCTATTTACCAAATGTCCACCAATTCGATTTAAGCACATAAAATTTAAAGTAATTTATTCCCTAAATGTAAATTTATCTGGACAGGGTTGTTATTGTAGTAGAGGCCGTAGTTATATTTGTTGACGTGGCCACGGTATTAAACACACAAAATTGAATTAATTTAAAATAGCAATACGGAAAACAACTCACTGATCTTTCGAAAAGAGTTTAATTATTGTTTATTATTTAACTGTTGTTTCTACGACTATCTATTTTCGTTTGTAATTAATCCAAGGGACTCCATGGCCGTTCGTGCGTATTATGTGTGAAACATACTACATTTTAAACAAATATTAACTCTCTTATACCATTGGAACTAAGTATCATACTCCAATACTACATTTTTAGGATTTCGTTTCAGAAGTGACTTGTTTCAAGTATTGATCAAAAGAGAAAGCAATTGTTTTTGATTTGTTTTTGGGCAATATTTTTACAAAAACCACTTATGGGATTGAAAATGGACCATAGTAACACGCCACATCCGGTACCTCCCACACCAATGTATGTACCATTGGAGATGATTATTTAATTAATACCATTAAAACTATTGTTTCGAAAATTGGTAACTTACATAAACTTGACGACAGAATTGTGGGACGAGAACTTTTTTTTTTGCTAATACACATAACCATCCACAGTATTTTCATGGGTTTTGGACGATGGGATTTGAAAGTTTTCCGTTTGCAATAGCTTAAGTAAAAAGTTAATTTACTTTTAACTTTTCAATGTGGTCAAAATATTTCATACCGACCTGGTCGAACGCAACACGATCAGCCGGTTCCAATCCCTCATATAGGTGGACGGTTGGGGCGTATGCCTTGTAAGACACCTCTGTACATTACATTTTTTGTTAGAGGTGCAGTAAAGATTAAATTACGATTATATTCCGATTACTATAAATAATATCAATATCATATCAAAACCTCTGTAGTATGCTGTGCAGCTGCGAATTAAATAAGCAGTGCACTCCAGAGGAGCGGCTGATAAACCGCAGAAAAACTATAAACCCTTCAGAAGGCAACGAGAAACCACTGAAGTAATCTCTCTTGAAAATCGTACAATATAAATAATACAATACCTAACATACGGCATTAGTCTCCGGCCAAACGAGAGTGCTAAGAATCTCCGGAGGTAAAACAAAACAAAAATTAAATTTTGGAATATGGAACGTCAGAAGTGTTTACGAAGCTGCAAAACTTAATATATACTTGTAGAAAAAATGTGGAGATTTTAGATCTAAAAAGAAAATTAAGACGGAATTCATAGAAAAGGAGTGGGGATTATTGTTAAGAAGCATATCGCTGATTTTATTGCTGGATATGATTCAATGTCAGATAGAACCATGTTAGTAAAGATAACTGGAAAGCCAATTAATATACGACGATATCGGAAAACTTTTGAAAATGACAAAACAACACCAGGCGATTTTAACGCAAAAGTCGCACAAGAGGAAGTGTCACTGGAGTCACTGGACAACATGGGGCGGAAGATAGAAATGAGAGAAGAGACAGACTCATACAATTCTGTCAAGAATATACACTCAAAATAATTAATACCTTACATACATGGAAATTACCACAAGACAATGTAGATAACGTAGTACGACATCAAATCGGATATATTTTAATAAACAGACAATTTTGTTTCTGTGTATTAAAATGCTCAACATACCCAGGAGCCTCAAGCATGGAATCAACAAAAAATTTGGAGAAATCGACGGAAATGTAATGGAAAATTTGTGGAATGACGCCATGAATATTACCCAGACAAGAAGAACGGATAGTAGAAGAGATAAGAGACCTAAAAAACCGAATGAAGAAAATACAAAAATATAGACTAAGAAAGATACTGGAGTCAAGTGAAGTTAGCATCACTTAAGAAAATGCAACGCAGTGGCGTTGTCTAAATGTCATTTTAAAAATATAACCGCAGAGTTCGAGAGAGTTGGAAGAAGAAGCGTGATCGAGCACGAAGTTGTGTTTTTGGAGTTGTGAAATTAGAAACCTTTTTGTTTGTTCTGTAAATGTGCATATCCATTTACCTATGGGTAATTCCAAAAAAAATGACCCCTTACAGCTCAAAAATAAAATTATTATTTGTTATGTATTTTTTCGCTAATATTACACAAAACAAATGTATCTGTCATTTTCCGAAGGATGAACTTAAATTTTCTTTATACTAACAAAAATATATTTTTTTTTGTTACCCACAATAAATGAATTCAAACACAAAAATCGTATATTTTTTTATATTGTAACGACCGTTACTTTTTAAAAACATTTTTTTTTGGGAACTAATTTTCTTTGATTTGAAAATAAATCTATTACTTAAAGAAAACATTACAAAGAATTTAATGAGATTTTTTACTTGACACATCCTGTGCAAAATTTTACAATACATGATATTTGTTTCCGAAATTTGAAAACAGCACATTTATAAAGTAACGACCGTTACTTTTTTAATGGTCAAAAATAGTATTGAAATTAGATTTTTTATGAAATCTTTTGGCTGCTACCGATGCTTGAACTTTCGAAGGTCCAAAATTAAGCAATCCTCCTGACATATATTCTTAGGTTGGAATTTTATTTCAAAAATCACCGAAAATCGGTAACGACCGTTACTTTAGAAACACCCCTATATAGAAATATTAATAAATATTTACGTTCAATTATTCTATTAAAATACTAATTGTGTCCTGACGTTTCATCGAATTGGTCAGTGGGCTATTCTGACCAAAAGCCACGATGACTTTAACCTTCACAAGAAACTGAAAGAAGCTGCTGGCATATCTAGAAAAACATCTCTAGCAATTCAATTTAATGACCAACCTATTTTTGAGACGGCGGAAAGAAAGGGAACCTAAACGAAATATGTGCCAAAATTGTTTACCGATGAGGAAAGATCATCGAATGAATATAGGAGGTGAATATGATCGGAACGATCTGAGGTGTTAAAGTTAATCAATGACAACAACACGCAATTGCTTGTAAAAGTATTTAACAGTATATTTGACACAAGTCAATATCCTCACTAATGGCTGAAATCAACATTCATCACCATCCTGAAAAACAAGCGCCAGAAAATACTGCGATTATAGACAGTTTAGCCTAATGTGCCTCGCCCATCCATTGGTATAGAAGACAAATAAAGATAATGTATAAAAATTCTCAACTGGAACCAAAGTGGGCGTGTAGATGTTAATGGCGAGCTGAAGGACGAAAGGATGTATACATCACCCTTACTATTTAACTTTTACTCGGAGAAAATATTTCGAGAAACGATCAAAATTATTAGAATGGACATACAGATAAATGAAATCTTCAACAATAATATACGATATGCTGATGACACCATTATAGTAGCCTTCAAAAACTTTTGAATAAGCTCATTGGTACAAGTGAGTTATACGGCTTACGAATCAAAAATCCACGAAAATACAACACTAAAAACAAAATAAACAGAAATTGAAAGGATGAAAAAATATAAATATCTAGGTGTTCTCATAAATGTCTTCAGTCCGCTGCTGAAGTATGGACAACCCAGTGGACGAGAAAAAGTTACAAGCTTTTGAGATGTGGATATACAGAGAAGGATCAACATCGATCGAGAATTAATCAAAACCATAAAGACTCGGAAAATTTCCTATTCAGCACAATTCTTTTTAAAACTATTATAAATGATTACTAATTGTAATCGAAATTGAACAGCTATGCTCCAAACTACTAGCGGCCGAGGAGAGTAAACCGCGATGGGGTAGAAATAGCAATAACGCGGCTTAAAGCCGCACGTGTCGACGGAATACTGGCAGAACTGAATAAGACCGGAGGACACAAGAAACCAGATTGACCACGTTGTGATAGATGAAAGGCATGCATCCGGTGTATTGGAGGCACGAACGATCCGAACTGCGAACATTGATTCGGACCACTGCCTTTTAGCAGTCAAGGTAAGCACTCGGTTAAGTACAACCCGTACGATAGAGTTGGATGTCCACGCCGAACCTAGAGAAGGTCAAATCAGTAATAAAAACAGGTGCAGACGGAACACAGACAGAGCTGTATAAAGCCGGAGGAGACGAGGTGATAAATTGCATGCATCAGCTAGTCCGCACCATATGCACTTGTTATTTACATATCGTACTTTTAGGACAGGATAATCTGCACGACTATATCACACCAAATCTATGATCAATTATCTCTTATATGAGAGCCTTTTTCCTGCTTGTTCCTTAATAAAAAGGGAAATATGTTTCCAGTGTAGGTATAGAGAAACGATGGATCTCAAGGAAAACATTGCCGAATTATGCGAGAAAATAATAGGATTGTAGAGAATTTTTTGTACTTTATTGTGATTATTATCCTTTTATCGATATACTGCAGGAAGACATTGCTAATTTTTATATATCTATATATGGGGTATCTGAACGATACAAATTCGAGTCCTAGTACAGATAAGGAGCTGCAAAACGATTATGTTATACTACAATTTATAATCGCTATATTTTGAACTACAAACCGAGGTTTGTGTGTGACTTGTATAACACACCTTGGTTAAGATCCGGGTAATACCTACCTTACCTTTTTCTACGTCTACGTTATTCCCGAAATGTTTTAAGAGATTAGTTTCTGAATTTTGTTTTTAAAAATATTTCCCGATTAGTGAGTATTCATACTAGGTATGTCGTGCACATCACGCTGATTTTCCGAGCGTCAAGCAACCCGAATCTGGTAACTTTGACCCGAACGGCAAGAGTGCTATATTCTAGAATCCCATATCCGTTATTATTATTATTCTCGAGGAAATCATTTATATTAAGCAGGCATTTGTTAAATGACTAAGCGAAAAGAGGCATTCTTACAGATATTGTATAACAATGGAGATACTGTATCGAAAATTTCCCAAATGAATTTATATGAAAATTACCCTGTTCAGCTATCCCACCAGTGAAATATTGCACTTTTATATATTGTTTTTCATATTCATATTGATTGAAGCAAAGAAGAGGAAACACACCTAGCATACGCTCTTATCTTTATTATTAATTATGGCCGATTATTGTGATTTGACGTAATGCGGCAACGAAAGTGAAAGAGGGCATCGGTGTGGATGATTTACGAGACACATGCAAAACCATGAAGGAGGTGGTATTAAGACGACACTTACCTACAAGTTTTCCATCCGATCCTTCACCTTCTTCTGTTGACTTACTTTGCTCTGCTGTATCTGCTGCTGTTGTAGTTATACTGTTACCACCGTCCAATTCGGTGCCGAGGAAGTTCAACAAAGCTTCCTTGAAATTCTCAAATGTCACGTGTGATGTGCGTCCCTCTGCCGCCAAATTGTCAATAAGCACAGAACCCTTGTCGCGCAATTCCAAGAGACCGCAAAGACGTCTTAACGATTGTTCATCTAAATATCCGCATTTGGAGGTGTCACAACTTTGGAACATTTGATACAATTTCAATTCATATGGATCATGCGAAAATTCCATTGTCCTCTTGTCCTCGTTATTGTTTTGCTCGTTTTCCAATGTACGGATATGTGAAATATGAAGTTAATGATCAATGAACTAAAATTTTTTATGTTTTTTTTATTTTGATGAAATGTTTTCTTTCTTTGTAATTGTTTTTTTTCTGCTGCTGTTACTGCGCTGCTAGCTTCACTTTTACCCCCACATGCAATGATGATGACAAAAACTTAATTTGATTTTTTTTCACGAAGTTTACGCGATATCTTTTCGCAATATCATTTAGAATGTTGGTAATTTTGTTTCAATGCACCGTTATTAGAACTTACGTTGTATATTTATTTATCAAACTTCTCAAAATTAATTAATTAAAAATAAAAACAGAAAATTTTCGTGCGTTTCTACTTGTGTTTTTTTTAGTATAATATCGCCGCTGTGTCATACTGGCCCGACTCGGTTCTCCAACCTTTTCATTCTTTACCATTCCATGGTATCCATTTCAGAGGATGTGTGTTCAGAGTCAGAGATGGCATTTCAACAAAAAAAAATTGTACCAAAGAAAAACTACAATACCACGGTTTGGATAGACTTCTGCCTTTAACTGATTATAATCAAAGCAGTACAAAATGTATAACTGATTCGGAATCGAATAAGACATCTGTACAAAATGTAAATCAAAAAGTGTTTTATTTAAATATCTTAAAACTGTACACTCTTACGTTTTCCATCGCTGATAGTTTCTTATTAACTTCTCAGGTCTCCACAAAATACAACTCTGGGAAAATAAAAACGACCAGCAGTGTTGTCAACTTCGTGAAAAAAATGGTTGTTGGACAAGCAAAAAAGTCTATAAAGGAGGGGGAAATTGTTTAAAGTTACTTTGATGCCCAACTGATTGCTTTAGCTTTAGTAGGTAGTGTGTGCGGCGATCACACAACATACACAGGTTCACTACCTCCTAACAACCGGGTCTTCCTTGCTTAAGTAAATTTCATATTAACTAAATATTTCCTTATTTTCCCAAATTATGTCACTGAATGAGTCTGAGGGTCAGTTTTAGTAATTAAAACGAGAAAGTGAAGTCTTGTCCGATAACGTACGAAATTTGCAAAATACCTGTAGTGAACACCTTGATTATATTATTTTAGGATATACAATTTTTCTTTGTTGGCGGAATACCCAGTATATTTAAACATATATCGTGAATGTTGGGAATATGGCAACAGAGATCCGGTCATCATTTGAGACAAGTACTAGGGAGCCGGTTGGAATACTTTTGGGTAATTCTGAGCGAAATTTCTTTAAAAATGTACTCAATTAATCCATGTCCTAAAAACAATTGTTAATTTTTATTGAAAAATAATGAAACCGTTTGCTTGTAGTGGCGGCCAATTGACGTCGTCAAGTGCAGAAGACATGACCGCCGCCATGGCAACCATCGGCTTCGCTTTTTACATTTTCGCTTCACATTATAATTCGTAGTGGAGATTTGATTGATGAGGATTAATTTTATTTTTTTTTTGGAAATAAAATAAATTCGGCCGTTTTTATTTCTATTGCATCGAATGCAGTTTATCAAATAAATTAATTGCCCATTTCAAGGGGGTAAGACAGAACTGTACGGAAAAAGTGTGCATCCGTCAATGTGTGTGTGCATCCCGTGAATAAGTCTCGAAATTTTGACGCTGTGGTGTTGACGTTCGTGCTGTGGAGCAGTTTTAGAACGCGTTGCATTCTTTTTGTTTATTCACTCAGTTGTGCAACGGTGGTCTCTGCTATTGGAAACGAAACGGGGTACTGCAGACAGATAGTGAGTGGTTTTGGAGGAGAGTGAACTATGAATTCCTATATTCGACAGTCCACAATGCCTGCCGACCAGATGCACTCCAGCTTTCTCAAGGACAAACAAGCATGGGAAAATGCTATAGCTTTATACCAGGGCCCGGATCCGCTGGATCATTGGTGGAATTACATCTGTTGGTACGAAAATCACGGTCATGGTGATCCGGACAACAAATTTCGCGAAACCCTTGAGAGGTGTCTGACGCTGTTTGAGCACAGTGATTATTATAAGCAGGACTTGAGGATGGTCCGTCTGTGGCTGAAGTATATCGATATGCAAAGTAATCCGCTGCATTTTTATCAAGTTCTACATCAAAGGGGTGTCGGGAAACAGGCTGCCTGTTTTTATATCGGCTGGGCCACATATTACGAGTCGGTAAATAGTTTTAAAGAGGCGGAGGCTGTATACAATTTGGCATTTCAAGAGAAGGCACAACCATATGCTGACTTGCATCACGCTCACAGTAAGCTCATGTACACCAAGACGGTACACGCTCAAACTCAACAGCAACTTGCCCCACAGCCCCAGCCACCACATCATCCGCATTATCAGCAGCACCAGTCACCATCCACTACAGGAGCAGTTTCAGCGAATGCTCTTGGGACTGGACATGTCCAACCGCAAACAGTTCATGTTCAACAATATAGGCAGCAAATTCCCTACCATCATACAGCCGCCAGTAATCAATTGACGCAGCCACAACCTGCCGCTGTGACACCACAAGCACCCCCACCGGCTCATCCTCCCGTTGCTGTTCACCACCAACATCAGTCGCAACAACCAGCACAGCAATATCTCCATCAGCAGTCACATAATAATCATTATCCACCTCAGCAACAACTTCCGCCGCAACAGCAGTTGCAACAGCATCAAGTCCAGACCCATCATCAGCAACATCAACAACAGTTGCCACCTTCCAATGCTAATCCACAGCAACCACCACAAGCGGCCACGGCACAGGTAAGGAAACAAAAAAAGATGTTGTTTGTTGGCAGGTTACAATCCAAAGTACATAAATGTTGTCTTTCGGATTAATGTTGTAATTGGGTACATGGTTCTAAACCAAATTCTAAGTTGTTGTTTCCTCTTATTTTCAGTTATCCCCCCATGTCTACAATATTCATAATTCAACCCACCAACAAGCAACAACAAGTAATGTTCATCAGGTGCAACAGCAAAATCAGAGAACTGTCCCCGTGGAACAGCAGCTACCAGCAGCAACAACCAATATGACACGCCAACAATATGAACGAGCCATAGAAGCTTCGACGAAACGTCTTCAGACTTCGCCGTCAACAACGACGACAGCAGTAGCCCATCCATCTCCAACAGACGCCGACATACAAGTAGCTGGTATAAAAGTCTCGAGGAAACTTGCTGCATATTGCCGAAATAATCACGAGACGTGGCAACCTGCACTGTTTCTAGAAGAACCCGATGATCCCCAAAAATTCTGCTATTACGCTAAAACCCAAGTGTATCCCCTAGGTTTAGGTATTGAATATAGCCCAGAGGAAATTAGGTCGCGTCGTTATAAGCTGTTAATGGACGAACTGAAGCAAAAGCAGCAAGTTGAAGCTAACCCCGAACAACAACAGCAGCATCAGATTCACCAGCAGCAACAGTCTTCGCAATCGCAACAAACCAATGTGCAAGTACAAGAGATAGGTTCCATAAAAACTGAACCAATAAAATACCAGCAACAACAGCAAACGCCGCCGCAACAAGAACAAACGCAACATTATTTTGTACAACAGCAGCAGCATCAACAGTTACATCAGCTTAACAATAATCATTTGTATTATCAACACCAGCCGCAACAGCAGGAAAATTCTCAGATTTTCCAACAACAGCAACCATCCGATCAGCAGTACCATGATACTCATTACGAGCAGCAAGTTTATCAACTGCAATATTCAAAACCTTCGGGAGAGGATGAGGAGGAAGATGATGCAGGTGCCGAGACGGAAGATCAAGAGGATGACAATCAGGACACAGAAGAAGACGACCAGCAGTACCAAAACCATCATCGACAACTTTACCACCACCAGCAGCAGCAGCAACAACAACTGCATGACTCTATCAATACCCAAGATGATTTAGAAGAACAAATCGAAGCGTCCACAATACGCTTCAGTACGCATACTCCCAGTCAAGGATCTCAAAACAAAACCCTGAAAATTAAATTCAAAAAAGAGCGACCTTCCTCTGGAGTTGAAACGCCCAATGGCAACAACTATAGTGCTTATACCATTGAACGGATATATCAACCAGAGGTAAGACATCTCCATTTCGGTATATTTCCATGCTTATGCTAATCACGGATTCGTTTTTATTATTTACAGATTGACTCTCCTTCAATGCCGGAAAATGCCATAAAACGCAACGGCAATAATCATAGCTTTCATCCGTATCTGTTGGGACAAACATCCACACCAAAGACTTCCGCCAAAAGACAGAAATCGAAATTAAAGAAAGTGTCCAATAAATTTCATGTATTGGCTTGCCACAACAGTAATTCGTCATCAGTGGAAAATGGTCATACGGCTGCGACCAACAACAATTTGCTAAAGACCCCTTCTGGAACGTCCGATAATAACAAAGCTCATTTAAATGCTACCTTTAATGACAATGCCAATTACTCATTTTCGAGTGCGGTGGCATTGGACAATTCCAACTGTTCTCTGACCAATGCTGTGGGTCGTCTCAATTTCCGAGATGCCTCGGCTTTGAATAATTCCACATTAAATCAAAGTAACGCTGTCGATATTTCCACTTATCAGGAGAATTCGTATTTCTCCACCCAACACGATGCCGAGGCAAAAGAACGTCGTTTAGCGAAAGCTTTAGAGGCTATTGAACGTCATTTAGCTAAGGAGGCTATAGATCCGTTTAGTAGTGAGTTATGTAGGGCCTTCCTGACAAAACTCGACTTTCCTGGTTCAGAGTGTGAGGCTCATGACAATTACAAGATTATACAGACGCCATTGCCTAAAATAGCCAACACTCGTCAGTTGAATTTGGCAGATGGTGTCCAGTTTAATATAGACAAAGAGATCGGACGTGGTTCCTATGGGTCGGTATACAAAGCTACCGATGTTGCATCTGGTGCAGTGGTTGCACTCAAATTCCAGAAGCCCGCGAATACATGGGAAATTTATATCTGTGATCAGGTAAATATTTCCTAAACTATAAAATACTGCCGTCAACTTTTAGGCATATATAAATATATATATGCTCCTTTTACTGTTACAAATGTAAGCAATTTTCCGTATAATGAGTTTTTGTTAAATTTCAATACAGGTTCTCAAGCGAATACAATCACCCAATATATTGCCCGGTCTGATGGACATCTCAACAGCTATAATTGCGCCAAATGCCAGCATAATTGCTACTGAATTCTCGCCCTTCGGCTCATTGCTCGATATAAATAACAAAGTACGACAGGCCACCACCAAAGTAATGCATGAATCGTTGGTAATGCATTTCTCCGCACAAATATGCAACATCATTCGTCACCTGCATCAAAACAAAATCATACATGCCGACATCAAACCCGACAACTTCCTATTGATGCGTGTGCCCAGCACTGATTTACATTTCCCCTCGCTACGTCTAATCGATTTTGGCTGTGCCATCGATATGACACTATTCCCCGATGGCGACAAGACGAAGTTCCGTAAAGTGATACAAACGGACGGTTTCACCTGCATCGAGATGCAAGAGGGTCGCTCGTGGTCGTACGAAACCGATTTATTTTGCATTGCGGGAACAGTGCATGTCATGTTGTTCGGCGAATATATGCAACTGCAAAAACGCTCCAGCGTTTGGGATATTAAGCAGAAACTGCCACGCTATCTAAAGAAACACGTTTGGACACAATTTTTTGGTGATATCTTAAATATAAAATCGGATAAATTGCCCGATTTGAGTGAGATGCGTAACATTTTCGAAGAGGAAGCATCTAGAATGGATTCTGAACTGCAAAAGCAAATGCGTACTCTGTCCAATATTTTACATAGGCGATAATTAAGTTAAGTTCTAAAAGTTTATGCCTTCTATGAATACCCTCTACTAACTCTATCTCTCCCTCACTTTTTATTGTTCTAACCTTTTATAATTTATTCAATTATTATAAAAGTCTACGAACAGCTATTACATGTTATTATTATTATTTTTTTGTTAATAATTGTAATACAATGTAAACGGTTTCTTTTAATTTTCGCTTAAGCACACAAAGTTATAAATCAGAAATATTTAGAATTATTTAGACTTGTCATTATCATTTCCTTCTTTCCTATACCTAAAAAAACATCCAAATGCCAACTTGGTTTACATACAAACAGAAAACAAAAAAACTATGAGTAATGAAAAACAAAATATGTATGTTTATTAATAATTGCAAAATATTTCTATTCTATTTGCTTACAAAACGCTCTTAATCTAATAGGCGTTTAAAATTTAAAATTAATAACAAAAAAAATATACATACGAACAATACAAAATATATTTGTAAGTTAATGTACAACAACTACAAAATACTACAACTCATAACAACCAACAAACGAATACTTAACAAAATATTTCTGTGTAAATAAAACTACAATTTTCATTCAAAAGAAAAAATAAAAACCACAAAAAGAAAGATATATGTAAAAAAAAAATTATAATAAATAATTATTCATTATTGTATTAGTTTTAAACAAAAATTAAACAAAAAAAAAATAAAAATCAAAAAACAGAACCGTTACTGAAATGTTACTTTGCAAACGGAATGATGATGTTCATAGGGGAAGGCGGGGCTGAATGGTGGTTATTTTTTGTTTTCAAAGGGACCCTTCAACACATACTTCCATGCGAACTTTTTACAATTAATTTGACTTGGGGCTTATACTTTATAAAACCCTTAAATCTCTAATTTAAATTGACTTTTGTTCTGCAGAGTATACATGTCAGGCCTCTATATTGTTGGAAAAACCTGTAGTTTTTTTTTTCTATATTTGCTAAGTAAGAAATCCTGTTTTGAGTTATGACACTATTCAAGTAAATGAGCGATATGTTGAAAAGTATCACTTGTTTTAATTACATTTTTGTAGTACTAAATGTGGCTGTCCAAATTCGAAACTGTTGCCTGTGTGTACACAATGGATTATATTTCGATACACTTTAATTAATTTCTGTAAGTAAAAATACTGCTGTTGAGAGCTGATGCCATTTCTGCCTACGTTACACGAGAATTGTCATAAAAAATTGACAGATGGAATAATTAAACAACATAAACATGAATAATAAAAAAAATTTCCTACATATTAAAAAAAAAAATTATATAAAAAAATAAGAAAATACTTTTTTGTTAATATAAATAGCAAAATTTTAGCCGTAGTGTAATAGGTATTGTGTTCGATTATCACAGCGCAAACCTAGGTTCGTATCCTGATAAGACCACCAAACATATTTCAGCAGATGTTTCCACCCCGTAAATGTCGGCCACTTTACGAGTACGAGAGTAATTCCAAAGTCATATAAAACTTCTGTAGAAAAACATTTGCGACTTTTAGTGAGAATATATAACTGATTTGAGAGAACTTTCTCGTGGAATGTTAATGGGAATACATGTGTATTTAGTCTCAAGGACATCTTATAGAAAGCCTATATTGATCCCTAGTCAGAAACACACGGAACTCTAAATCGTTTTGTATTCGATTTGGTATGTAGGTGAGTCAAATTACTAGTGATATATAGAGCTTCTGGATGCGGTAGTAATTAAAATAGAATTTCTTAGACAGAACACCAACAGTTTATGAAATGTTAAAAAAGAAATCAATCTGACAGGCGGTCAGACATTGCTTCGTTTCAGAAGGGGCTATCTTTTGTTCGGGTTTTATGACACGAACATGTATTTCGAATCATCAAATATGTTACATGAGAACAAATTTCGTTCTTAAACAAACTGAATTAATTGGCTGAATCAGCATGACAACATTTAGCCAGGTGTGTTTTGTATTCTAGACCTTTATCAACAGTTAACATATTTTATTGTTGTCCTCAGAATTATCGTGCGACTGACTAAGAAACTTCCTGAGTGTGTAATGTAAGCACTCAAATGTCCAACAGTCGTTGTTTTCAAATAAAGGTCAACGCAGACACGTTCAGATCGTTCGTGGTCGTTAATGCTATTGCTGGTGTTTCCTCAGAAACGTTTAGAAGGAAAATCAGCATCATTAGCTTTTCCTCGATTACCCCCCCCCCCCCCCCCCTAATTTTCTTGCTTTATTTGTGTGTCTGCTGTTGAAAATTGTTTGAATGGCCTAAATAGAAAACAGTTTAGTGGAAAACAAACTCTCTTCTTTAACGTAATTTACAACAAATATAACAACAATGTGATGCATTATAATTTATGTTTGCACTGAAAACTTGTTGTTGCTACACAACAACATGGACATGACAACGAAGACGAAGACGACGAGAAGAAAATAAAATGAAACAATGCAACACCAGCAGTTGTTAGTTGTTGGGTTGCATTGAATTGCAAGAGGTTTCGAAATGAAAACAAAAAAGAAAGAATTCGAAAGAGAGACATGCAAAAGGTTTCCAAGCGAAAACGCAAAAAAAAAGGAATTAGAAAGAGAGCCAGTTACAAGTACGTATGTAGGTATGCAGTTGCAAAAACCAAGCCGAACTGCAACAACTCAAGCACGCCAACAATTAACAATTGCCATTGCGCTTGACCCACTTTTTCCCCAAAGCCAGCACACACACACACAGGGAGAAAGACTACAACAACAAAATGTATCTATCGGTAATGCAACAACAATTCAAAACTCACAACTGGAGGACAGACAGGCAACTATTTTACAGCAACGTCAGATATCACCATCATGATCATGATCCGATGTGGTGTAGTTGTACTATGTTTATGATGATCATCATGAAGTTTTAACATTTTCTGCATCAACAGTTATGCCGTTGCACGTTGCAGTGTTTGTTGGTTTTGTTGTACCCCGAGTGAAAGTAAAGTGGGACAAATGCAATTATTGTTATTGCATTTTCATTGCAATGAAAATTGCATCTTAGTAACCGAAAGATGGCAACAATAGTAAAATGTAGCTTAAAACATGAAAGTTTTCTAACATCAACAGCAGCCAAAGTTGCAACAACAACATCCACATCAGCGAAACAAGCAACCGCTCACACTCAATCTGCACGCAGATCGCAGATGCAGTGCCTCACACAACCGACATACACGACATTTCCCTGCAAACATTTTCGATTGCGGAAGACTCGTTGAAGTATCGCTTAAAAGAGGTGCTTATCAGCTGTGAATAGTTCACAAATCTGTGGTTGTACCCTTAAAGCGGTTCGCCAGTATGAGGCGAGAGCGATGAAGACTGGAAAGCGTTTGATTCTTGACCCGAGTCGCAACCAAAATGTGTAGAAAGAGTCTTAAGCAATGTAACATAGTGGATGTAAAGCTGGACGTCGAGAGAAGTCGTATTGCTGGCGATTAGTTGCGGAGATTTGACATAATTTTGTGATGGCAAATCCAAAGAGATTCGCCTTGGTATATGAATGGCTTTCAATAGAAAAAGGAATCACAGGTAATTTCGTCCCATCGAAAATATGGACATTTATGATGAGAAGATTATCGAAACTGTGATTTCACTCCCTTTGTTCTCTCACCATCAAACGATGCATGGACAATTTTTTAACGATGCATTGCGATTTGAGTTTTCCTAAGATCGCGCACACATCGATTCATCGGCAAAACATCGCATATTTCTCTTAGATCCTTAAGGTATCGCTTTGACAATAAGTTGGGGATATTTCGACAAAGCAATGCACATCATAGGCGAAGCTTAAGCGATCCATTCACAAAGCATCGTTAATATGATTTCGGAATCGAACAATAGTCAAATTGTTTGGAGGGTTGCCAAGCTAAACTGTGTGCAAGTGTGTGCAGTCGCGTTTGTTTGTGCCTCAGTGCAACAAGTTTTAAAAACAATTGAGGTTTGGCCAAATGCTTTTCGAATAGCAGTCATAAAAAATGGCAGAAGAGAAAATTGCATTCAAGTATGTGTGTGTGTATGCAACAAACCAGACTGTTGGAGCAACCAAACAACCGACTAACCTACTGCCACGAACACCATCAAATGTAGGAGCCCACTTTGGCCATCTAATGCAAAAACTGAAACAAAAACTTTCTTTTTTTTCTTGTTGGAAAGACAAACGCGCATGTGTGTAAGTATGCTTGGAAGTTATCTGACGACTTATGTCAATAATCATTAAATATAGACACCAACAACAAAATCCTCCACAGACGGAAGGGATTCAGGGACCTTTGCAGATTAAAATAATTTCTAATTCAATTTGGAAAATAATCACATGAATGTTCGCCTCTGGTTCATTTATGGAGAAAATTCAACTTGAGACTGAACTTAAATGGAAGTCATGGTCCAGATGGGAACAGATTTTCTGAAAAGTTCCTGTGTCGTGATTTCAAACTGCTTGACGGTGCAGTCATTTAGTTGCAGTATATATAAAATAACTAAAATAATTTCAAGATATATGTTTACTTTAGAACATGTAATAAATCAGAAAATCTGACATGAATTGTCCCGTACATGTATGTCGTCGGTCTGTTCCCATTGAATTGGGAAACGAGGTTGCGCTAGTGTTAGTAAACTTTCGTACAACAAAAGTGAAGTGTATGTACTTGTCATTCGGTTCTCAACACCTTGAGATATGCGGGTCTGAGACCTATGATCTAATCATGTGCATTCGTCTGGCTGCATCAACATCAAAACACGGAATGGGCAAAATAAGTTGTTTGTCGAGATCCCGGTAAAATAGAAGAAAATACAGAAACATTGTACAAGAGAATGAAATATTTATTTGGATCGACAAAAAAGAGTCAAGAGCCGGGACAAATTGCCGGAAAGTGGTTGCCAATTGATCGTCGCAAACGTGAGATTAATTGCTGAACAAACTCGACTCTCAATTAATGCACGGTCCCATTGAAATCACATGTCAACCAAATTTCATTGTTTCATTTGTTGTGACCAGCTCTGGAACAACCTCTGTTTGCTCTTGGGGCGAAATTCGGCAATTCTATTTGTTGATTTGATAAAATTATTGGATAACAATTTGATACTTAAGATTTCTCCAGTATAAATGTTTACTAACAGTCGAATACAATACAGTATACATGTGCAATATTTGACTGGAAGATGTACCGCGTTTTTTTCTCGAGTTTTGTATGTCGGTCTATCTGTCGAAATGCATTAAAAACAGAAAGCACTGCTGACATCCACCGACTCCGATAAATTGAGGTTCAGCTTGAAATAAAAAGGAAAACTTTGTTGGAAGGAACATACTTCCGAAATTTCAGACAAATGTTGTTCTCACGTCTACTCTTAAGAACAATTTCGAAATAAGTTTCAGAAAATTTAAATAATGTATGTATTTTATTATTTTGAGGTGTTCCACAAAGAATGTACGTCAGATCAATGATCTTGTGATATCGGACACTTGCCGTTCTGAAGAAATCTGTTCGTTAAGCATTTGTACTTTTGTGTTCCGGAAATCACTCATTTAACAAATCCTGGTTCTTGACAGTATTAGTGCAGAGTGTTGCTTCTAGGCCCACAGCCTCGATTCGGGAGCTTACTTCACTGTGCCATATGTGGCAATGAGACTTTAAAATAAACAGATTCCAGCCGGTAATCGTAATGAAATAATCCTCATCAAGGTTTCGGTTAGTGTTAGTGTTAGTGTTATTGTAATTTTACTTTTTCTTTTTGCGGTGCTCACATGTACGTAAAGTGAAATGCAGTTGCAACAAATGCCACATACCACCGACACACATAACAACCACACATTAGCAACAGTAGTAAGTGGGCTTAGGATCGTGGCAGTCACAATCCAATTACAAACATTATTGTTGGTGCAACATTTGTGTACGAATCGAGTCAGGCTGTACGAGTGGTTAAGGCATGACTGCACTCGACACTGATCGTGATTTCGGTTCAAATACAAATGAACAAAAGAAAACATAGGAAAATATACCTCAACATCCTCCAGCTCCCGCTCCCCCACTCACACCACTAACACACAATGAATGAATGGAACATGACCAACTTTTCGCTAACACTGACAATGAATGCAACAGCATTTGGCTTTGGCAATGATTGTTGGTTGGCTGAAAAGACGAAATAAAAAAAAAAATAAACAGGAAAATAGCACTAATACGAAAACAAGTTTCAAACACTGGTACACACACTCGCACTGATACATCTCAAGAAAAATGGGAAATTCGTTAAGTAATGGCTGAAGAAAAAATGAAAAAGAAAATCTTTTTTCTTCGGTTGGCAGAAGAGAAATTATCCGAGTTAACACACATTTTCAAGTAAAATGCGATGCGATATTGCAACAACTGTTGCTTCATTGCATGAAGCATGTGTGTGCGAGTGTGTATCTATGTTGGCTTACATCCGTTTGACACAAAGAGTGCAACAGAAAGCGGCACAGTGGCTTTGGAAATACATCCAATTCACCTAAATCAGTTATTATTTCGATAGACTTTTTTCAATGATATAGACCCAGTCTACAATTTGGCTACGAAAGGTGTCGAAACCACCGAGATATATCCTTTTTCATAAGTTATCTCCTGACAGAACGGTCACAAGTTCTGTTATGACTCATATCAGATTCATTCATATCATTAACATTAACATCGTTCAGTCGACGTTGACGACACACTCGCAATATGTTCAGGCATATCGATATTCTCGTTGTAACGACCATTACTAGGCCTTCGGACACCACTTGTGTCACGTGTTGTTCCAATCTCCACCATATTCTCGTAACGTTAAAATCACTAACGAATTATTTCCTTCAGGAGTTGTATAAATGCAATACTCAGTATAGTTTAAAATCACGAAAGAGGTCACGCTTTATCCGAATGCATTTATATTTTCCAATGCCCGGACTCTATGTGCTTCCCACAATGTCCCAAGGAGTTGTAGAAGATCGCCGTGAGAAAGAGTGTTGAAACAAACAGAATCATGCTGACGTTTAGCCAAGTTCAGAAACAGAGTCAAACCCACTAATAATGTTGGGAAATGACCAGCAAGGATTATACTGCATGTAATTTATGTCACAATATTTTATTCACATACCCCACTGTGCCAGTGAATGCACATCGTGGCATTTGATGGTGTTGCTATTGTTGCCGATGTTGTTTTCTTTTACTATGGCTAACATCATTCAATCTGTGTCCGTCTGTCTCAGCGCCTGTGTGTCCGTCCGTCCGTCTATTGTAACGACTGCAGTGACGGCAGCGACATCATCAGTTAAGTTAAGTCAGGCTTATGGTATATGTGTTACAGCAATCCTCTGCGGATATGAGACACCAGATACTCGGGTATTATGGTATACATTTTCATTTGCTTTCTATTGCAGCCGTCGTGTGGCAGACGAGAGTGTGAGAACGGGCAGAGGGCGAGGATTATGTGCATCCATATATTTATTTTCTGTTTCGGTTTTTGCTGTGTTTCTGTGTTTTTTTTTTGCAACGGCAACATTAGAAAGTGTATGCAATGCCTGCATGACTCGTATTGCATGCGAATTGTGCCGCTTTTTCTAATGCATTGCGGTGCCGTGTTGCACAGCAGCAGCAGCAACAAATGGCAGATTTTCTCTTTGGCCTAAATTTCAATGTTACTCGTCGTATTGTCATTATGAAATTTACACAACCAAATTGACTGCCTCAGCAGATAAGGTAACTTTCTGTTTGTCGTTCTGTCCGTCTGTCTGCCTGCTTGTCGCTTGCAATTGATTGCAATGAGATACAACTTTTCCTTTGTGGGCTGGGAAATCAATTTGAATCAATTATGATTAATAGTTTTTCAAGTTTTGCCACAAATGATTCAGATGTGGTAGTTACGAGCAGCTTATGGAGTGTTTAAGATCAGACAATCATATTATCCGTGTAACATCGGGAAACGAGGTCAGCCAGAGAGTTGGAAATAGAAAAAATGCATAAAAGTGGGTGAATGCATGGTGCGAATGAATTCACAATTTCAAGAAGAATAACGATTAACTTTAACTACTTAAAATGAATATTTGCGATATTTATGAATGGATTACTGAAAGTTTCCCTTTCATTCGCATAAACTAATCCCACTTTTTCGCCTAATGTTAATAGAATTTCAATCTAATTCAAACTTCAACATTCCTTTCACAGCTCTTAACTAAAATTTATTTTTTAATAAATTTTTTATTAATTAATTTTAGAAAGCATTTATTCTATTGTTTTCCTTTAATATTCTGTAGATGTTGTCGTATAAATATTGAATGTGTCAGTAGGCCTAACTTGATTTTTTTTGTGTATGTTTGTGTTTCTTAACGGAAGAAATAGTTAAGTGGGACTCGTGGGTCATCAACCGTTCGATCAATTATTTGACCATATACCAAGAAATTCGGTCCACGGATAAGTATCCATGAGACACTTGCACTGATGCGAAAGTGCAGAACTCTATTCCAACTCTTGTAAATGATGACTGACCCGGTTGCTAAAGCTAACCTTCTGGCTGAGATATTTGCAAAGAATACATCTTTGCCAGAAAGCAGTCACCCACTACCCGTGAACGACAACGTATATAGTTCTATGAATCAGATATTTTTTCAAACACGTGGTGTTAAAACGGTTCTTGCAGATCTTAAGGTAAATAAAACTCCGGTCTCGGATGGTATTTCAGACCTTGTCCATTGCGCAATCTTTTCAACGTGTCGAACCGTGCTGGCTAATGGCCGGAATGTGGGGAGTCTCATCCGTTCATTATGAAATGGCCGGTTGACCGGGCAACGCCCTATAGTCAAAATTCGTTCTTCAGCCGAACTGTTCGTATGTGGAATACTCTTCCAGCAAGTGTTTTTCCTACCTGCTATGAAATTACCAAATTCAAGACCAATGTCAACAAACACTAATCCCACTTTTATCCTTGCAATAGCCGCTTTTCCTATCGCTAACACAGTGCATTGCATTTATAGGGGGCATCCCCTGAGTGTTAGTCAAAAAAAACATTCGATTACTGCACTGCACCAGTGATTTTTCAATAACGGACACTGAATATCGTTTTGAAAATGTAGCTCATCTCCAGTGGGAATATGTAGTTATTAAGTTGGATAACGCATCACTCATACGTCACGTCGTGGTTACAATAAACATACCAGAAATATTTAGTGTGAATCATTTTGTCAAAAATTCTTCTGAAATCAAAAACAATTGACCCGGTTTCGCATGGTTTCCAAATTATAATCGTGTTTTGCTCCCTAACATACTTTTAACATCTCTAAAATCAGTGAGCTGCCTACGATGTAATTTTTTATACTCACAGACCGCGACCAACTACTTAAAGTCGACTCCGAACACATTAGCCGTTGTTTTCTAAAGAAGTTTAACATGACATAGAGATTACTTTGGGTGGAAACGGCCACTGCAATGTTTTCCAGGGTCTTACCAGGATGCGAACTACGGTTTGCTTTTGCTGCCTAAAGTAGATTTTCTAAAGATATTACATTATATTTGGGATAAACAAACAGATTATCCGAATAATATACGTTTGAACGGAACAAAAATAAAAATACTTGTGGAAGTATTTGGCAGTGTACATATTTTATTAAAATAATATTTGAGACAAAGTATTTTCATGGACAAATGTAGACTATTTTCAATTATGCTTTGAAACTATCTCAAGGACGGAGCGATAATCCGATTTAGTTCCCTATATGTTGCTGAGTCAACATGATGCCAACATTTGCTGAACATATCGATTGGAATTTCAATAAACATAAGCCTACTATGATTTGAACATTATAGGACTCATATCAACATATTGCAATATCAACCAATTTTTGTCTAATTTCATAAATCTTAAAACACATGCACATGGAGCAGTTGCATAATATTTAGAAAACTAGCCAAACTCTAAACCGCATTTAACCAATTTTACTAACGAATTTTTGTTTCTCCTAAATATATCAATGTTTGAAAACATTGTGTGAGAGTTGTTATTGTTGGGAAAGATTACAATTTGGCTCAAATAAAATAATGTTTGCAAATACAGAAAAGGCTACAGAGACTGATATTTTTCGTCGGGTAAAGGCTGCTCAAAGAAGAGGGCAGAACTGTACTGTGAAAAAAGAAAACTCTTACGAAACATAAACGATAGGAAAATATAACCTAAACGAGAGAATATTTTTTATCAATATATTTTATAAATAAATTAATAAAATATGGTTAAAAGGCACCGGATAACTAGATCATATGCGCCTGTTGGTGGTCTTAAAAGAGGGAATATAATAATTATTATTAATTAAAGATATCTAGGAAGAAAAAAAATAAAACATCTTTAGCAGGTGTAAAAAAATGGGTATCGGATCTTTTCGGAAGCACAAAGTGAAACGAGTCACATTGACACAATGTATGGGAAGAGTCAGTGGAAGGTTTGTTGCTATCTATTATTAGACAGAAGCTAGGATTGTTGCTACATATGATTTCACGGGAAAAGCACCTCAATGTAGAAAAATAAAATTTAATTTGAAATCGACAATAGTTCACTACACAAAGTCATTCGTTATTGGTACAATATATTAGCATTCTCTGAATGGATATTAGCGGACAGTCAAATGTTTGCTGACTCCTTCGGCTAGAGAGTGGCATGGTGGGAATTGACGCTAAATTTTTGGTTGAATGAATGAATCATTGAAATTTCCATTGAAAATGCGGACTAAACAAATAATCCGGTGCTTTTGCTAAAAGTGCCGCATGGCTATTGTTGGTGTAGTTGTTGCCGGTGTGTAGTGTTGGTGGTGCTGTTGCCCGCATAGTTGCTGCTATAAAGTTCACAACAGACATGAACTTAAACTCAATTAAGGTAGTGGTGAGATGGGGAGAATAAATAGTTGCAGACTGGCTACGTCCACATGTCCATACATGCACACGTATATGTAGGTAGGTACCTAGAAATATTAGGAAGGTTGATGTCTGACATCAGAGTATTGCGTCTTCTTTATTTCACCAACAACCACAACAGAAGCAGCAACATTAGCCAGCAGTAGTTTGAGGTTGTATTGTGTTGAGTGGTGATGGTGATGAAGGCGAAGCGGCAGACAAACAATCAAGACAATGTGTATGCGAGTACACATGTACCCACACACACATTCACAATGTCGGTGTCCTTTTGCATAAATACTTTGCCACCAAGTTTCAAGGCTAAGTCGCAGTAAAACAACGCATAGTCCAATGACATTAACAGCACCATCGCCATTATCATCGTTCTCGTTGTCAAAACACAGCACAAAGCTACACACCATCACATATCGGCCACAGTTCGTTCACTTGACTCTCACTCTCTCAGATGCTCGCTCTCTTTGCATCACAACAGACACACATACAATGGTTCTAAACTTTTCGGAATTGTTTGCCTTTTAACCGCACAGCCATACTCCTTTCGCCGAGAGACGAAAGAGAAAATGTATATTAACTCTCTGTCCATCTGTAATCCCCATCATCTTTCCTAGGGGCTCCGAAGGAGAACGGCACCCACAAATATACTATGTCCAAACAATACACAAACACACACACACCCACACAAATGCATGTTTACATTTGTTCTTTATGAACTTGAGAAAGCCGTTAATTTTGTGTAACCGTCTTTATTTTTCTGGAGGATTTTAACCCAATGTAAGTAACCGAACGAAATTCTAGATTCTTCATGCTCGCTTGAACATCCTTCTTCAATCCTACTCTTCGAAGGCATACACACACATACAACGTCGATATAATTTTATCATGAGCACAGCTATTGCGAAATAATTCCATGTGTTTTGTGGGTAGGTTTGTCCAGGTCAATGTCCTGACTGGTAAAAATGTCTTTGTTAATATTAGACAGTGATTTGTTTGAGAAATGTTTTTATACAGAAATCAGTGTGCTAGGACTTTTTTCATAAATGAAAATCAAGCAGTAGAACTGCTGATTAAGTCGTGTAAACGGACATCTAGTAACTGATACGTCGAATATTCGGAAGAACTGGAGACAACATTTCTGAACTGTCTGCATCTGTCCAAAGTGCTAGTCAACATCTTGTGGAAGAATGAAAGCATATCTGATGATTGGAACCTCATAATACTATATCCGTTTCAAGCATCACCTACAGAGGAATAAGTCATTACTACACCCGGTGGTGCCCAATTTTGAAAAAGTTGCACAAAAAGTGTGTTTTTTTTTTTTAAAAAAACGACGATTTTGTTTCCAGCTTTTTCAAAATTCGGCAAGCTGAAGTGTGTTGTAGCTTAAGCCTGAAAATAGTTCTAGTTGGTCTAAACATCCGAAAATTTGACAGATTCTTTTTTAACCCCGGGTGTGCTTATGGCATATAACTGCTATAAATTATTTAAAGACTTCAGTCATGTACAGAAAGTTACGTTGGAAACAGAATTTTTATATTATGACAATCATAAAAAAATATACTATATAAAAAATATACGATAAACTTTCTGTTTATATTGTTTTTGTGTGGACATAAAAAATAACTTGCATTTCCTTAAAGATATCTAAACGCAAAGTTTATCTCAGACAATATTTCGTCAAATAGTTTTTGGTGTCATTTTATTGACAGCTATCACTTTATTGACAGTTGTCATTTTATTGTTTCTCTCAGCATAATGCCTTTTTCTGGTTGTTTGTGTGGTTTACTTTTTGGGAGCTTTAAATTTGTTGTTCGGCATTTCCATTTCAAATTTCGGATCCCCTTGTTAAAAAATTGGTACTAGTGCTGGGTATCATTTTGACAGATTGTCTAGACTTTTTCTAGTCTTTGTATTCTATGTCTACTTCTTACTAAACCACTGTTCTTTATTTCCTTTCGTTTTCACTCGCAAGAAGAATTACAGGATAATCAATTGAAGGTCCTTTTCTTACGAATATTGACTCCTCTTACACACACACACACATTTTGTTTATACGTATTTTGTCGGTCGCTACACTTTTCGTTGCTTTCCTTTCGCCGCCATAATCGTCTTAAGAGTTGATTTTTGAATTTCCGTCGAAAGGGAAAGGGACTGAGAAAGATACCGAAAGGTTATTAGACTGTTCCCAGACGATGATATTATATTTTGTTCTTTCTTCGTATATGTCGATGTCCTTCGGTCTTCTTCTTCTTCTGTCATTATTCAGCAACAACGACATTTCAACATTTGCTGTGTAACATGGTGAAGTTTAGTGTGTGTTTTCGGGACGACCGAGGAGTCTGAGAAAGTTCAATATCGTTTTAAAAGGTGCATTGACACTTGGTGTTGCGTTGTTGGAGGTGGCATTTTCCTTACATCTTTTTTTTAGTTTATTTTGCTATCAATATCATTGTGTTGAAGCGAAGAGACTTTTATTATATGTGGGGAATATGAAGTGTGTTCATTCGTCCTCAGAAGGCGTTACAATTCGGCTTGTGGCAAGGTGCAGGATGTGTCTGTGACTGAGGACTGGCATAGAATGTTTCAGTTTTGAGTTATTCTCATTCTGGGTAGGATGTCATAAGAATTTCAAAATGAAAATAATTCGTTGTTCGTACGCGTGTATTTCTTTATTCAATGTATTCAACCATTTCAACTCAATTTAGACGATGTGATTAAAGATTATTAACCTTTTTCTTTTTTAAATATGAGAATACTTAACAAGCCCATTCATTAGGTGGGGGGTAATATCGAAAAGCTTTTATTGATTAATTTCAAAATACTGGCGACATTTAGCTAATAGAAATCCAATGGGATTTGTCCACTTAAAGATTCTGTACCGAAAATGACCAACAGTCGCTCGTAGTAGGTGTCTTTTAGAATTTTAACCGAGGTCGGTGTTGGTCCATTATTACACACACTGCATAATTTGGCCAAGGTCAGATCTAATATGTGAATTTTTTATTGAAAGTCAAATCGATAGCTTCTTATCTCTTATTTACTTACTTATGTACGTTGGTGCTATGAAATATTTTCCAAGCACTTCATGAATTCCTGAACTTTGTATATTCACCGGAGTTTCAGTTTTTCCTTTGTTCGCTTTTCGCGGTATTAATCTGTAATGGTTTTCTAACTGGGATTTCCGCAATGTCGTAGAGAATTGCAATTGCTGTATTTTGTTTGTGCTCTTAACTATGTTCGTGCTTCGATTTACTTGTAGGTCATACATATCACGGTTTGTTTGACCCCTGTGCCGACATCGTTTTTCTCATATATTTCACCGGTTTTAACCTTCCGTGAGTCGCCCCGTTGGTCATACATTTTGCACATCAGAAGGGTGTATAATAAAAATTACTTGAAATACTGAAGCATCTTCTCAATTAAGGATATTCCCAATAACCTGTACTTGCGGCTCTTCCTGAACATTTTGCAGTTTGCATTTCTTGCTTTTTTCGGTTTTAAAGTATTCTAATTTGTTGATTTGTACATTTCCGAAGAAAGTATTTTTCTGTCAGTATGGCAAGAAACTTTAATAACACGGCATCATTTTTCACCTATAGTCAGTTTACCCCACCACGACTCTCTGTAAATACAACACGTATGTTGAAAGTTGAACGTTATTTTTTCAAATTAAAATTCTACTGCTCTCTGTAAGTGTACAAATTTTTCGAGTTAAAAAACACAGAAAATACTTCCAATGTTGAAATTGAAAATGCTCTAACTGCAGCTGGACTATTCTAGGTTTTTTTACCTGTTTTGTGATGTTATTGATTTGGTGTTTGTTAACTGGGACTATGTATGTTTCATAATCCTCCTTCTATGGATGTAAATCCCGTATCTTACGAGTATTATGTACTTCAACAACAATTGATGACAAGATTACTGTGATTACAGAAAGTGTTAACCCAATTTAAAAATCAATATTTAAATTGTTATATCTAATCAGCGTAGAAAAGAAAACAACAACGATGATTTAATAACACCCATAACGGAATAATTTTAGATTCATGCAAAAAAAAAAACACGTTGTGTTCTACAAAATGTCGTTCTCTTTCTCTCTCAAATGCTTTATGTTTTTGTACATACATATATCAAAGAAATTATTTCTTTTTGTTGGTTTTCTTTGCTTGCTTCTTGATTCGTTCCATTCTTCCTTTTGTCGGTCACCATAATGATCGTCGTCGTTGAATAGATCAATCATTTAAGTCATTTGTATTGTTTATGTATTCAAAGCCAGAACTTGGCCAAATCTGATTGTTAACTTTTGTTGTTTATAGTTATAGTTGTGTGTGTGTGAGTGAGTGAGCCCGTTAGTATGTATGTTGTTTTGATCAATAATAAAAAGAGAAAGCGACTTTTCTACATAAGAATATTGTCGAAACATAGCACCAAACAACAACATCGACAGAGGTCGCCAGCAGCTCAACTGGCACAACCAACAAACAGTCAGTCAGCCAGCCAGACCAGCAATGGAAAACAAGTCTGAGAAAATAAAGGAAAACAGCAACAACAGTCGCAGCAACATAAAAAGCGCACAATAACAAATAAACGAAACATTAACTGGGTCGGCCGCTAGTGTTACATACCCATGCATTGTACACCCGACCACAGTTGTACCACACGAATACAATAACACACACACATGTAGACTTTTTCAACACTCACTCATTCACTCACTGATCCATTGATGATGACAAGATACATTGACGATTTCATTTTGATATTGTCAGTGGCGGACGGGCAATATCAAAGACAATCAGATTAAATTTAGCTATAATAGCCAAGGGTGAGAACGAGGTTCTGGGGGTAGTTCTTCATTTTGACAATTCTGTCTGGAATTGGCTTTTACGTTCTTTTCAATGTCGAATAATTATAAATGCAGTAACATTGTTGGATAAGTTACAAAAAACATTGAGCATCGTCCTGATTCGGTGTTTATACGAGTAAGTAGAAAAATGGTTTTCGGTATGATCCTAACCCTGCAGCGACACGTACGTGTAATTGCTGAAAAGTTGCGCAGCGAAGATATACATATAATGTTTCATTGTTACCATATACGTATATTTAAGATTCACTCGCACATCTACCTTACATTTTTTGAAATGGAATAGGTATTGCGATAAATTACATTTCTATGCAGTTGGGACTTCCAGCATTAGTAAAAAAGTCTGAGTGTATTGGTTTTTTATCAAACTTTCCACTTCCATGTGTGGCCACTGGAAGTCACCGTAGGAACCGATAATACTCACAAACTTTGAGGAAAAGGTACAAATCTCAGTCCAAAAATATATCTGCACCATTTCATCATCTCTTCTTGGTATCAATCAAAAAACGTGTAACACAACACGATATGGCTGGCTAAACAAGTATGAGCTAAACAAGTGTCTTTCGACACTTCGAATATATGGCTAGCCCAGCGAGCATCACCCTGTATCTTCATGCCCAGAACATCAAGAGTGTCTGATTCGTCGATATCCACACCACCCATAGATATTGACGGCGATGCTGGATCAGTGGAACGTTTGTGTGACAACAAACAGCACTGGGTCTTTTGTGCATTAAAATCTACTCTGTTCATTTGGCCCCACTCACAAATCGTCGCCAAATCGCGGTTAAGTGAGTCGTTCATCGTTCGCCTTTTTTCCTCGACTTCCAGAGGACCTGGCCGATGATCAAATGAGTACGAATGACAGAGGTTGCTGTCATCCGCAAAGGAGTAGATTGGGTTCACAGTCTGCCCCAGCAGGTCGTCAATGAAAATAAGAAATAGAGAAGGAGAGAGGACAGAGCCTTGTGGCACTCCTGCGGTCAACCTATGCTCGTTGGATGAGACCCCATCTATAACAACTCTTATAGAGCGATCCCTGAGAAAACTCGATATGAATCGAGAGAAGGTATTACCGACACCAAATGCAATAAGTTTTGATATGAGTGCTCCGTGCCAGACCCTATCGAACGCCTTGGAAATATCCAGAGCCACGACCTTGCTCTCACCAAGGCGGTGAATGGATCGACTCCATCGCTCCGTAAGGAACGCCATCAGGTCTCCAGTAGATCGATTTCTACGGAAGCCATACTGTCGATCATTCAGAAGGCCGTTAGACTCTAAATACTTAACAAGATGGTGGTTTACCATGCTCTCCATAACCTTCGAGAGCGCAGAACATATTGCAATTGGACGGTAATTCGCAGGATTAGTAGCCTCACCTTTCTTGGGGATCGGCTGGACATTGGCAACTTTCCAACGTGAAGGGTAAATACCAGCACGGTACGACATGTTGAAAAGATTGCGCAATGGACGAGCTAACGTCGAAGAGCACTTACATAGGACAAGTGCTGAAATGCCATCCGGGCCCGGAGTTTTATTTACGTTAAGATCTGCAAGAACCCTTTTTACACCACGTGTTCGAAAAAATATCTGGCGCATCAAACTAGATACGTTTCCGCATAGGTGCGAATCGATCGCACGCACTGTTTCAACTTGCCAAGCTGTTTTATTTTGGCCAAAACACGGAATATTAATGATGGTTTCCGCCAGAAATGGGGGACCACAAAAGCCCGAACTAACTACTTTTTTTTTGCATTATCCTTCAATATAAACTTAATTCTTTCCTCCGTGAAGTGTCAATTAATATTATTCTATACCTGCGACACATTCTAATGAAGTTTTTTTTAATTAATTGGGTTCTTTTGGATGATCTGAGAACTTTATCATCTCCTACCGTATGTAAGAATAAATAAATAAATAATAATAATAATAAATTGTAAAAAAACACCTAAAAATTCATGTTTTCACGTTTCTACATTTTAATTGAAATTGCGATTTCCTTCGAATTTTGGCTTTTTTGTGGAGAAACTAATATTTTTCATTTTGAAGTAAGAAAATGTTGGAATTTGACTTATTCTGTGTGAAATTCAACGAATTGTATTCATTCTTCCATATAAATACAAAAATATTTTTACTGTTAAATTAACTTTCGGCATTACAGACATGATATTCTGTTGAATGTGTAAGGCAATGGCAGAAGATATGTGAATTCTTGTTACTTTTATTGGATTCTCACTCCCAAATTTGTGGATCCGCATCAAGATCTAAAGATAAATAGAATATACGGTATTTATATAACTGAACGGATTACGAAATGTTAACAACTGTAACAAAATAAGAATGATACGCGAAAATGGCGCGTTCTAGTAAACCTCAGGTTAAGATATAACCCACAAAATGGTATTATAATGATTTTCAAAAGAACTCTGCAATATTCCGGGTTTTTGTGTTGCTAAATTACAATGGATCGGATGACAACCTGAAAGCGAAGAGTGAGACAGAGAGCGAGCTTACGAACAAACATTTCTCTTCAAATGTGTCGAACGTCTAATGTTGCCTTTCAACATGACTTCTGGTCGTGTGTTCCAATCGATGTTGTTTGATGGACAGATGGTTGCCTATGTCCATTGCTTAGGTTCGATGTGTGTGTGTTTTTTTTTAATTTTAGGTTGCCGGCAGCGGCGCGCTGTCATACTCTCAACTCTCATACTCAATTGACTTTAGTAAACACTTCTACAAAGCCGTCGATTTTCCTCGAACTTGAACATTGAACTTGTTTTGTGTGTAGTTGTATCTGTTGCGCTTTACTCATGACATTGCATGTGCATGAACGTGTGTATATGTACTATTTGTGTTTATGTGTTGTTTGATTGGTTCTTGCTTTTCCTCTCGTTATTTGTTTTAAGCCGTGTGTGTGTGAAGACTTCAACAACAATGTGAGGCAGGGAATTTAGTGTGAGTACGAGGAATATTAAGGCCCGATAGGAAAGAGGCGGATGTTTGTGATTCACACAAATAATCGATTGCGCCGGTGACGAATCCCATTAAAATTAATTAATGAACCGATTTATGTGACTCGATATAGAAATGTACTAACCTATCGGGAAACAATTTGTTCATAAAAATAAACGAATTTGCTTTGACATATTGAAAATGACACGTTTTTTAACTCTGAGGTTTTCTGTAACCATCCATGGAAATTGGAAGCCCACTGTACAGTTTGTGTCGAGTCTTTTCTGCTTTTGCGAAGTTTTGTTTAAATCTGAAAGGCTATTTAACAATAAGGTATTCCTTTCAAGGCTAATGTAATCATTAAATGTCAACTTTAAAAAAAAAAATCGAAAAAAGACAAGGTGTTTGTTTATCTTGAACAGATAAACGAAATATAAACAAAACACGCCTATTAACGTTTTCACAACTTTTCCCATTGGGCATAAGCCACACACATATGTATATACAGATGCCGACAATCAGCATGATTACCCGTCGTGCCCCCCAATGACCAGTGCTCGCATAACAACAGATACAAATCTCAAATCACGTTGACACAAATGTGAGTCGAGACGACAACTACTACAACAACAAGTTTAGAACACGTTAGAATTTGTGTCATGCTGAAATGGGAATAGAAACGCCGAAAGCTAAACAAAAGATCTAAACACATGCTGCAGAGCAGCGAGAAAAAACACATAACTTTAGCATACGATCGATCCCCCTGTAACAAAAACAAAGAGTGAGAGAGGGCAGACACTGTGAGAGTGAGCGAGTGTACGTTTCGAGACAGCAAGAACAATTCTTTGGTGAGTGCATGCATTATGTTGGTTTTGAGCTGGCTGACTCAGTCAAACTGATGGTTTTTCGAAAGCAAAAGAGAAGGCGCTGTCGTCGTCGTTGGTCGGGCAACCATCAACTACGGCATTCATAAGCAAGTGAGTATAGAAGTGTGAGTGTGTAAATGTCTGTATCGGTGAGGGGTACGACCATGCAAATGGAATTTCATCATAACACAATAAAAACGCAACAGTGTGAAGTGGGACTACACCGAACCAAACACGAAACAACTACAACGGTTAAACAAGAAAACTTTAAGTAATAGTGTTGATTAATCCTTTAATCAGTTTCTCCAATTTGGTGATAGGTTGAATAAAAACTAGTATGTAATTTATTGAATGAAGAATTCCCTAACGACATTTACTGGGTAATAACATTTCTTTTTTAAAGGCGCAAAAAATATTTTTTTTTGTTATTGTGGATATAAATACATTTGGCCTTGTTATGTTAAAGTGCTAAACAGAAAAATACACAAAAAAAAAAAAAAGAAATGCGCCTTAAACAAATTGTTTTCAATTTAACCAACGCCGACCGAAGCCAGCCACCATGTGGAAATGAAATGACAATCTAAAACCAAAACAACACCGAATTATAATCATCAACTTATTCATACGTCAGCCAGTTAAGGCAAAGAAACGTGCTATAGCTTTCAAACCAAAATAAACAAAAATAACGTTATTAGACACTACAATCCAGTTCATACACGATATCCCCACCGCTATCACCAACACCTCGCTAGACATCGAATGCCGGTATGTATTTAGTTTTTGTTTTCATCGACCAAGTGCGACAACAATAACTGTTAGATTTGATTTTCATACAAAAACAAAAAAACGAGAAAGAGTGTGACGTACTCGATCACTCTTTCGGAGAAAGAAATAGTGAATGTGAATTTTGTTTGAGAGTCACTCTGAATGACAGAGTTGTTTTGTGGTGTGCTCGCTTTGAACCGACCCCTCCACCAGTAAACAACAACAAATGAACACGAGAGTTGGAATGCCAAAAAACAACACAAAAGAAAAAAAAACAACAACAGACATTTCATTCATAAAAAAGTCTAACAAACGAGAGAAGAGTATAAACGAACATAGCCCGCTAAACTGACATTGAGAGCGGGTGATAAACCAACATATAGACAAAGTCTGAATATCTCTGACTACATTAAGAATAAAACAACAAAGACTATTAGTTTTGAAAACATTAATAAGCAATCGTTGGAAATATCCTCATAAATCGATCAAATGCAAATGCTAGCATGTAAAATTCCACTCAGAGCTCATATGAATCTTATCAACACAATATAACGGAAGTCTACGAAATATCTGAAATTGTTTTAACACGGAAATTGTTATTATTAAATAATTATCATCGTCACAAGACACATAAAAACCGCCTACGATGTTTGTTGCCATAATCAACAGTATCGCTACAGCGTAGAAATAAAACATTCTAGATGTGAGATGATTTTTTAGAATTCCACCGTAAAAATTCCTTTGTTCCCGAGAATAACCAGCGTGAGCATCAGCTATTGCAAAACCAACAAGAACTTGTATAAAATTCTCCGATCATTTGTTGCACCATATTCTGATTGTTGAATGCATTCGACGAAATAATATAAAACATGTGAGTACCCTACTTTCCATCTCTTAAATGTTAGTTTTAGTAGCGATCTAGTCATATTCAGTTGTTTGTAATAAAAACGCTAGAGACTGCCAAAATGCAGCCAGCTATTGATATTATTGGAAAATGGCGGAAATCTGTTCAGAGGGAAACAAATTTTTGGTGTATTTTCGGTTGAAAATAACCATTTTATATTGATAAACATAACTGGAAATTATGACCAAGTCCTTTGATTTTTTAACGTATGCGACCATTTGATTGGCCGAGTAAAATTCAAATTTTTCTCCCGTTCACGATTTCATGTTTATCTTTATACAATTTACATTTCACACTTAAAAACACTGCATAACAAAATGTTGTGTTTTCATATTTTTTTTTTTAACTTTAAGGGGTACGTGTGTGCCATTCGCGATCCTGGAAATGCCTCATGATTATTTAAATATACATATGTATAGGGTATATCTGATTGGACCCGGCCGCACTTGATGCCTTTTTTACTTGTAAAAATTATATTGTAGAGTAGCACAGTGGGAGAAATATGTCAGTAAATTTTAACTGATCAAACAAAAAAGAGCAAAAGGACATTTTGTAACTTTCGACACGTACCTTCAGAAACGAAGTCAAAATGGAGTGCATATTCGATGACCTCAAAAATGTTCAACTGTGTAATATTAAAAGTAAGGATTATTTAAGATGAAATGATATACTCAACATAACATAAGTCACATGACATTTAACAAGAAATTTAAGAAATTTGATCGATAAATAATGCATCACTACACAACTTTCTTTGTAGCGTATGAGCAATTAATATACAGACATTGTTCATACCTCAGGTTTGATGTACGGATATGATAGTGACAAATAAACGTCAGGAATAAATTTTTTGTGTTTGTTTGCAAGTCTTTTTTTATTAGACCCGATGGGAAATCGGACAGATTCTACAAAAGACAAACAACTAAATTTTTAAATTTTGAGAAAACTCGAAAAATATTCTGCAGGTCGTGAAATATTTTTCAGAAACATAGTGTGTATTATTTAGAAGAATGTGACTGTAAATTGATCTCTTTTGAGCTGGTATTCAGCTGTATGATGAACCGGTTTATCAATTAAACTCGAACATTTTGAGTTATGACTCCTTAGTAGAATGTTTTTCTTTTTTACCAAAACAAATAACCTCAGCTATCTTGAAGCTACCGTTGTACGCAATTTCAGACAAATATATTGTTTTAGTCAATTCTTTGTTGTTCTGCCCCAGTGTGCATTGTACATTTACATGCAATTTTTCTGAGTGGGGGTCAGATACGCACATACCGACATACACACTTGCATCTGTTTGTCTCACTCTCATTTATAGTTCAGGTTTTAGTTTCTTATTACAGCACACATGATTTGCTATGGAAATCATTTACGGTTTTATGACTTGCACTTAGTTTGCTCACTCACCCCATTTCTGCCTTCTCACTCTCCTCCAGCACTTCTGAGTGCAAACAACGTTGTTATCTATAAAAAAAATTATCAGCAACAACAAAAAACATGCATTTGTCGTCTCAAAGCGATGATGCAATTTTTCAAAATTCCCAAGAATTGTGGATGTGGATATTTTGTCTGTGTGTGCTTGTGTGTGTGCCTGGTTGTATATGTTAAAAAATAGGAATTGGAGGTTAGGATTCTGAGAAAAGTGTACGGGTGGATATTTATCATCATTCCTAGTGTGCATTAAGATATTGACACTCGTTTAAATACTGGTGTATGTCGGTAAGAATGTAGGGATTTCAATAAGATGGGTAATGATGAACGTAATTTTTGAGATTGCAAAATTAAAATTGTTCATAAGTTTTAAATGAATTTTTCGTACTAATGACAATGTACTCATAAATGTACTTTATTTCATGGCTGCCACATATTCCTGCCAATCGTAAATAATATTTCTTGATTTCTCTAAACTTTTCGGCATTTTCAATCTTTTGTTACCTTAAATTGTGTTTCATTTAATTTAATATCAATAAATATTCTACAATCGAAATTTTCAAATCAACATTAAAACTTACTAGAAAATATTGAACTGCTTCTGTTGTAATTTTTAATGTGATTTTGTTATCCTAATTTTAGAGCTACCAAATTAGCCAAGCGGCGCTGGACATTGAATTGTAAATATTATTTTGTAATAAATGACTAAGGAAAAAATAAACATCCCTGAAACCGGAAACCGGAAAAAGGTTACAGAATATGAAATTAGAAAATACTCTCAAAATATCGGACACCATTTAATCCGACCAGACTCTGAGCCATAAATATATAGGTTAAAAAAATTAATTTTGAAGCTTTTGTAGGTGCGAAAATTTATAAAAAAACGAAATTAATTCCTGAAGTCTATTAATAGTAAAACGCAAACTGTTATACAGATACTTAATATACAAATTCATACGGATGATAAATTAATTTAGTTTTTCTCTTTCTGGTTTTAGTAATTCTCCACATTTCAGATGGTGGGTAAAAAAAACAAGTTGGGACCAGTTCCTGCTCTAGTGGTAGATAAGACATTTTTGAATCAGAACCAAAAAATGGTTTGTTTCAAAATACATTTGAAAAATATCTTTGTTTAGCATACATTTAAGAACTCAGCATATCAAGCCGCACTTGACATTCTTCACTAGACAACATCCAGACTGTTTTTGAAGCCTAACGTTAAAATATCCCAACATACATATGTACATGCACGCCTAACAGCAGCGTGTACATACAAACACGCAAACATGTCTGTTTTCTTTTATCTCGCCGAGATTTGTATGCTGTAATTTCAAGAAATAACCGACGAGAAACAATCGTAAGTAATGTAAACATTACATCATCATCATCGCCGCGATTATGTAATGCCATAATTAACGCATTTTCGTAAAAGTGAAACCAAAACAACGACAAAGACCAATACGACACAAACGTAAAACAATAACCCAGACAAAGAAGTTCTAAAGTAAAAGTTAATTAACGATTTTTTTTTTAAAAATTATATGAAAATTGCGTATATACACATACAGACATTTAAATTCAAGTGAGTACAAGTACATATTTATTTATTTATATGACAGACAGACAAACAAACCGCTAAACGTAATTTCCATCGATAAGAATACTAATAAGAAACAATACAGTCTAATTTATCAATAATTTTTATCGATATTTATACAGTCGTTATACTGACCTATGTGTACGATTTCAGTTGGTCTCTCTTCGTACTCCCTCTCCCACTTGTGCATCGGTTTACTTGTTGAGTTCATATACAAATATGTGCGTGCCAGCGTATGTGTATATGAGTTTAAAGGCACAGACAACAGACAATATTCGTCATAGGCGTTCGGTTCAATTCAAGAGTGCTTTGTTGGTGTTTTTGCAGGCTCGCTCGCATACACACACCAACACAGCTACTACGAACCTACAAAAACAAATAATACACAAAATATATACAAAACAGACTGGCAATGCAATTCAGTTGGGGTGTTTAAATTTGTGGTTGTGTGTGTGAGTGTTTTGAACGATTCTTTAGAGTTAATGCACCCCAGTAGAAGTTCAAGGCTGAACAAATCAGTCGTTGTTGTTGTTTATTGTCGTTTATTTCTATAGCACGGCACAGCAGAGCACAAAATGAACATTCTGGCCGTACATACCTACACTGACATATGTATGTATATCCATATGTACATACATGCATATTTACTGTAGTACAGTATAATGGCGGTGGAGTTACTGGTGACGTACAGTGGGGGATTTGCAAACAAATCAGCCAAAATCAATGAAATTCATTTCTCAGAATAGTACACGTCAATGATGATCCTACCAGGCCCAAGGGAACTGCAAGGGCTGAAAGACGAAAGCCCTGCTGGAAAAACAATATTTGCAATTTGTGTTGCCTATTCGGTCAACTTTATTTCATTTGTTTTGTGTGGTCTAAGAAGGCAAACGGCTTCTGAAACACAAATGTAAATAAATAGGATTAAAATATTTACATTTTTATTTCTGATAAGGGCGAAGGGAATATTTGTGAAGTGATTTGTATGTACGGTCAGTGCATTGCTCTCTTAATTTCGGTTATTGAGAGAGGTGGATCGACAACTATTGTGATTTAATTCTAAATACAAATTTCAAATAACCCACTGTGCTGATACACATTGATGAGGCTGTTGTTTATGCGCCCTGTAGAGTGTCTGCATGTTCCTGTTTGGTAATTTTTATTGAAATTTACACACTTTCAATTTTGGCGGTGAGTGAGTGAAAAACGTATGAAATGTAGAACGATATCTTACAGGGGCGTGTGTTCTGGCACATGTACATAAATATATAAAACACACACATGTTTAAGAAATACAGTGCGTGTATATAGTGCAGTACAGTACAGTACATAAATACACATAGAGGTATCTTATCAAACTGTTCGCATATACTTGTGGTCTGTCGTCTTTTGCAATGAATGCTACATTTAACAAAAAAAAAAAAAGTATCTCAACAAAGACAACGAGGGATTTGTGATTACGTCGATCGACCGTATCAGCACAACAACACCAACAAGCATCCGTACCAGCGCGCCGGTTCCACCAACACTCTCACACTTGTCTCAGGTCCGTCCATCCATCCATCCGTCTGTCTGTCTGTCTGTCATCATCACACATACACACTTTCTATGTGTGTCGTTATATTGGTTGTCTGTTTATCTTGCGTGGTTGTGGAAATATTGTGCCGGCATAAACAATGGCAAAACCAGCAAAAACAAAACAAACAATAACAATACCCTAGCGCTTCTGCCTCTCACTGCCTGCCCCCCTTTACTTTGTACAGTGCGTGCGAAAACCAGACGGCCTATCAAAGTTCAAGGTGTTCTGGAATCAGGTCATTCCGATACATCGGCAATCTAAGTTCTTTGTTCTTTAGTCAGTTGCGATCAAAATAAATTTGAATACATTTGTATGTGTGGGAGATTTTTTATAAACCCTATGTAAATGAAACTTTAAGATTGTGTAATTTAGAATAGAGACGTTCATTTCAAACAGCATTTGAACTACAATTACAATTTACATTACATTTACATGTATATTTGAATTGTCGGATAGGGTGGACATTGTACCACCATTACCATCATAATTTGGTCATTACTAAATTTGATATTCATTTTAAAACACCTTAAACTAGTGATTTCAAAGATTCTGAATCGCCTTAGAAGATCAGGATAGCGATAGAACAAAATGAGCTTGATGAGTAAGTATTTATCTCTGAATTAAATCACCCTTATTGGCATTTGTGGGCATAGTGACGAAGAAGAAGCACTGCCGGATACGAATTCAGATGAATAGTCCGAATAATGGGTTTGAATTCATGTGACAAAGATCAGGTCAAAATATGGAGATATCTCATTTTTAAATTTTCTTTCTTGGTGATATCTGTTTTATTTTTCAGCAAGAAATAAAAAGCAGTTGTAAAACTCAGCTTTAAATAAAACTGAGTTTAAACTTCAAATCAAATAGGTTAGTGAGTGGAACACAGCAGCAACATTTAATTTATATTAGTTGGTGAAACAAAATTAATTTGTGACTTCTGTGACTGCAGTTCCAATCGCATGGTGTACTTTGGATTAAACCCTCTGATAAAATAAGTTTAAATGAAAAACGACGATCATCCGTGACTGATTTATTTCGCCTAATAGTTTAATACTCGGGGTGAATTTTTAAAGCCCACAAAGATTAATATCTGCTATGCATTCTAAATTACGTATACGCCAAGTGGATATCAGAACTTCTCCCGAATCAGTGAGCTGTGCACGATTCCTTGGTAGTTGTCGTCCAACGTGTTTCTGGCTGGAGCGTTTGTGTTCATTCGACCGACATGACTCAACCAGCGCAATCGCTGAATTTTGGTACGATACGTTTGATTTTGAGAAAGATTTTTCTATCAATAGTTTTGGCGCCACAAAGAAGCTCGTGTAGAAAAAGTGTTTTGTACAATATTATTTTAGTTCGACGAGAGAGGACTTGGTTCTTGAATTGTCTGTTTAGCCCGAAATAAGGGCCCTTCGCTTTATTTCGATGCTGACATTGTTCTTTCTGTTAATAATGGAGCCGACTAACTCGACGTTGCAACTGACAGGTTTCACTATTTGGCTTTTTTGTCGTCGCAGTGATTGCCTGGTCTTGGCAAGCATAGGTTTTGTCTTGTGCTCGTTCACCATCAGACCCATCATGGTTACATCTCGCTCTATCCTTCTCGGGATGCCAATGTCGTCAGCATATGCAATGGGAATATGATCCTGTGTGCCAGTTCCACATTTTCCAATGCATTATCCATAAGGATGTTGAAGGAGTTACTCTATAAGCTGAGATATCTTGTAGAAGAAAACGGTTCGGAGATGTTACTTCCTATTTGCTGTGCACTATAAAAGATGAACGAAAGCGAAATTTCCGTTTTTTGTTCTCCTTCTTCCCTATCGTTCTCGTTTTTTAAGAGCCAGCAGAAAAAAGCAGACGCAGAAACCAGCCATTAAACACATGACAAGTAAAATACATGTCCTTCGTTCTATAAACAAAAAGACAATGACATTGTGTGGGTGTGTGAACTCGGACGAGCGTAAGTATGTATTCCTCATACAATATGCTCAATAAATATTGGTGTATATATATTGTACCACACACACACACATATACACACCAGCAGACTTGGTTACGAAATTGTGCAGACAAAGAAAAACGACCGATTTTACAGTTAACACTTAACGACATCTATTTATCCACCAGCGTGTATTAACTTTGTGTGTGTGTGTGTGTTTGTGCACAAAAAGAAACTCCCCAAAAACAAAAAAAAATTAAAACTAATTAGCACTTGGCGTTCTTCGCTGCAAGCGATTATAGCAGCCAGAAAAAGTAAAAGGAAATTCTTTGTTCCAGTAAAAATCTGCATGTGAGTGTGTGTGAATTACATCATTGATTCGTGCTCTATTTGGCGGCATAGCAGATACAAACACAAAAACAATTCTTTTTCCAAGTGCGCAAAATGTTGATCGGATTTTAAAATTACCTTTTTGTCTCGTCTGTATTCTGCACCTGCTTGGCTTTACTTTGTGATATGAACGAACCGGTTTGGGAAAAGGGTCTCAGAATCTGAGAATTTTTATGGGGAAACTATATTTGAAAACCTCTGTGGGAAAATTGTGGCACAACACATAAGGAAGAATAGAATTTTGCTGTCTAGCAAAAACGTGCCAGAATGTGGTATGACGAGCAATAACTCAGACTATGGGCATTTTTCTCGATAGGAAAAAAATTCTTGACATTTCCTCAAAATCTATAAACTTTCAGTTGTTTTTAAACATTTCGTTTTCATTTATAATTGCGACTGCCTTGCCCTGCAATGTAGCGCAGTATAATGACCCAATAAATTGAAGAACAAAAAATCAGATCATTGGCTTTCCGAAAATGTACTGTGTGTATGAGTGTTTTTGTATTGGACCAGTTCTGATTATGAATCCATTTTAATATTGATGACCAATCAACCTACTTGGGAGAGTGGGCAAGCCGAGTGATCGCCAACAATAACAGCAGCTACAACAACTACCAGCGTATTCAACCATCCATGCATGCAACCGATCGGCCATTATTATTAAATACAACTGAGTTGTTTGGGTTAATTTTAGAATTCAGTGGAAACAGCAACAAAGACGACAATAACATCACCACTGGGGAGCTTTTGTCTGCAACATAGTCGAAGACAACAGCGAATCCAATCCCTCCCCGCAATCGCGCAACTTAATAGTGAGAATGAAATGGGAACGGAGAGAATCTGCAGAAGCAAAACCACGTTCATCCTTTGGGTTATTCAACGGTCGTTGTTGCTTCGTATATAAAAGGAATATGATGTAAAAAGAGCAGGAATAATAAAAAGAGAACTGGTACAATCTATTTTGCTTTCTTTCTGGTTCTTTGTTGTTTTTATACAATTCTGAATTTCATAATAAATTGTATTACCATATACGAGGTAAAATGTGAACAAGAGGGACGTGGAGAAGGCACAATGAATGAGTGGCTGTTAGCGCACACGGAACACAGGCCTATTGCAAAATTTCACACGTCACTCAGAGACGTGGTGGTGGGTGGGCGGAATCCAAATCAACGAGTACGTGAGCGTCGCACTGTGACATGTAGTTTTGAATGTGATGTACATACATAGATCCCTATAAAGGGTCTTGGTCTATCTTATACTACGCTCCTGGCATAAGATCACAAGATTGTGAAATTCTTAACGATGTCATCGTATGCATGCCTACACATGCACAAACATACATATGTACGAGTGTGTATGTATGTTCATACAAATGGACAAAGGAAGGCATGATCCATATGTATAGGTGTGTTGTGTGTGTGTGTGTGTATGTTTGCTTGTGTGATTATATAATATATACATATAAAAGCGAAAAAACCAGCAAAATTGCAATAATGTAATTGCGTTTTATATAATTTCTGCTACACTGTGATGTGGCTGTATGTACACACAAACATGTGTGTGTTGGTGTGTTCATTGTTCTGAAATAAACAGAGCTAAAATTAAAACTTCACAACTAGCTAACAAAACCATAATCATGAAAGAGTCTACATGTCCACATTTAAAGGACAGAGGGCGTAGCGATATCTTAGCGGGAACAATCGAGCAAAGTGCGGGTCTTTTGTAGTGTTTTTACGACTGAAATTAAAGTACTTTCAAGCACGTTTGCAACGACTGAATAGGTCGACACAAGACACAATTATATGGGTTCCTCCTCCATATGATTGTGTCTTGTGTCACTTTGAGAACCGATATTCATATTGTATATACCTATGGGTGCGGTATAAAGGGTTATCCAAACCTACGTCTGAACTTGTTTTAAAATTACATTTTTATTTAAAACTGCCTTTAAATTTTTTTATGTCTGAAGTTTTTCAAATGTTATAAAGTTTTTACCTCTCCTGTAAAATTTCGAAAATGCGAGTTATACACTTTCTAAATTAATTAATCATCTAAATTAAGCCATCGGTATACTCACAGCTTCTCGGTCGTGGTTGGTGAATATAGAAATTAGATGGAGCATATCTCACTGATTGGAGGGAGATAGAGAACTTAAGTTCTCCTTATACTCCGAAGAGATCTTTGGATTTTGGTCCTACCTCACAAGGAACGATATTTGTCATCAAGTGGGATATAAGGCATCCACTGGGAATGCAAAGGGAAACAAGAATGGCATTGCCAGGATGAAAATGAATCATTTTCGGGATTCCGATTGTGATTGATCGTGATTCTCCGAATTAAAAGGTGTGTCTGAAATGAAATTATGACGGCGGCGAAGTAGTAAGAAACTGGGCATTGTAAACTTTACAAGTAAAAATGTTGCACATTCCGGCAGCAAGTTTGCTTAAAAAGAGGAGGGCAAGACAGAACAGGACGTCGTCGTGGGGGGGACAACAAGGGTGTTTTATTGTTGTACGTAGGTATGCCGTATCTTAAAATATTGACGATTATTGCTAACGTAGGAGATTTATAATGTGCACACAAAACACTCACACACACACAATTCATACGGATGTGAGAGTGTTTTTGTTGTTGTCTATATAAGTTGTACGTGCATGTGTGTATGAGTGTTAGTGTAAATGAGGGAATACAGTTAAAGATGGCATGGCAATGGCACAGTACAAGGTCACTTGTTCTCTCTGTGTTGTATTTTATTCTTGTTGCTTTTGTCGTTGTTGTTGATTATGATACCAGCAATAATGTATTGTTGGTGTTGTTGTCGCAGCTACTGCTGGTTTGTGGCAAAAAGGTCTGTGCACTCTAAAAGAGAACATTTTTTTTTTGCAACACAGACATTTCGTATTCTTTATTTCAAACCACACAAAATGCAAACCAACTTATTTTTAAATCGATGGACGATGCCCAATGCAAAGGAAAATGTGTATGAACGAACCTACAACATGCCGACGACTACGACCACGGCGACGAAGGCGATGATGATATTGCAAAACGATGTGGATGATGGCGATGACTTTGTTTACAAACCGACTACGAGTATAAATAAATGTCTTCATTTATTTATCTTTAATTCTGTTTTTCTAAAACAAAAAACAAAAAAAACAACAAGTCAGAACCGTGTTATCGGACAAACGGAGCATGTAGTTTGAAGTCTGAATTTGTTTTCGATTAACGGGGATTTTGTTTTCGAATAAAAGGTGCGGAGGTTTTTTCTGTTCTGATAACCTTGGAGAATGCATGCTGGTGCCCAATGTGGGTACTCGCTTCTAATGTGGAATTGATCCTTCGGGTGAGGATGAACGTAAAGGAATTTTTCAAGTATCGCAGCTGATAGAGTATAAATATTTGCCCGTCGTGTATTTTAAGGAGTAACGGAATAATCTTATAGCTTATATCAGAATTACATTACACGAAATAAGAGAGATAGAGAGAGAGAGAGAGACAACTTCCCAGCAGTTCCTTCATTGAAGGTGAAGGGAAACACACGTATTCGCTTAAAAAAGTCAATTAAATTAATAGAAGGCTCTTTAACTGAACTGAAATGAATCTCAAGAACTCATTCTAAATAGAGATCTTTTATGAGAAGGTACAAGGACCTAACGTTGTGTGATGCTTTCGTGTTACGTGGTACGTTGATAGGCGATTAAACTTGTTAACGGTGAAAATAACTTAAGGGTATTGCAAGTATTCAAGAATAATGGACCTTATGTTTAAACGAAATTCGGGTATTCCATACTTTCTTAGCACTCATAGCGATAAGATGATGCAGTTCGAACTTGTAGTATTACGAGTTGGCACTCGTCGTCGTATCTGAAGTAGACGCGAGTGATTGTGTTCGGAGAAATGTGCAACGAGCAGGCGAACCACAACAACAACAATTGTATCTTATTTAGGTGTTAATGAACTAATTATCACTAAAAAAATATATAATCTTTATATTATTTCATATTTGTTGGTTTTGTTTTTGTCATACTCTTGTTTTCGATGAGACTTTTGTTGTTGTGCTGTCTCGCTATAAATAAGTATGCCCGATGATGTGCCGCAATATGCATGTATGTGTTATTTATATTCGTAGTATTATTTAATATTTTCTACATTCAGACACACCTACATTGGCACACACAAATATTTAATAATACTTAGGACCGTCTGATATGTTTCGGGTTGGTTTTCTCCCTCTGTCTCTCTGTTTTCATTTTATTATTTAGCATATCGTCATTTATTCTGTCTAATGAAACACACAACATGATCGTTAGCATGTTTGTGAGTAATTGATTCCATTTGATTTGAGCTGCTTAGTCAGCCGATTTAAGGAAATTGCAAAATACATTTATCGTTGTTGACTTTTGTTGTTATGATATCCTACGTTTCTACGGATGTGCATACATTGGTCACGTATCTGTATTTATTTTTGTATTATTATTGCATTGGCCTTCATTAAATGCATTCGTTCGCAATCTATTCATTCGATCAGTGATAGCAAATACATATGTATAATGAAAAACAATATCAAAGCTAGCAAGAAATATTACTTGAATTATGCCAAGACAAAAAAAAAAACACCTGGGGGAAATGATCTAGTGGGAAATTAGGATTAATGACGTTTGGCTTAATTGGTGGCTAATAAGAATTTGAAATTAGAATGCAAAATGACAAATGGCCAGCTCTCTACAATTTAAAAATGGTGACTTTAACATGACGTCAGGTATCTTCATTTGATGGGATATACTTCCGAAAACTCGAATATTTTGTGTAAAATACTAAGGTCAATCGTTACTTTGGCAGACAGATGGTTTTATAGTAAAAACGATTAATACCTATGTAGATATAGTAATACACATACAATTTTGTATGTGATGCAAGACCTATTTATAATATTCGAATGAAATACACCGGACTTCAGATGTGTCGGATGTCGACTGGTGATTTCCATAAAAAAAACCTATGCTTATTATATGCAGTCTTGTTTTACTAAATCTATAAAATGGAAAGATCGTTTGGACTCTAGTTACGTTCGTCTATGCGTAAAAATCGTATGTCCGCCGGATATGCCTGTCTTCCGTGTCTTTCCAGTGCATCTGGCACATAGACTCGTGTCATCTAAAATCAAAGAAGTACACTGCTAATCGCCATAACGAAGCATTATCTAACGTATCCTTCGAAATGTTCCCGTCTCATAAATTCCGCCGACATTAACAGTAATCTCTTGTAAAACTTATCTAAAATTACAGAGTTTACAATCTCACCGATTTAAGAGAAATTTTACATTTGTTGCTTCATGAAATGTGGAGCGAGAACTTACATCCGTGCGGATAAAAATGCTTCTTGTCGCCCATGAGTTTTCAAAAATTACTTCAATTTTCAAAAATTACTCAAAGTATAAAAAATAGGTCTACAATTGAAGCGATACCCTTTTAGAAAATGTGGCTAAAATTAAAAAAAAAAATAAGTTGTATTAACTTTTGAGGAACATATTTCAAATAAATAGCTTAAAGCAGTTGTCCTGGTAATTACATTTTTCAAATGAGTCAGCAAAATTTCAAATAAATAGCTTAAAACAGTTGTCCTGTTAATTAAATTTTTCAAATGGGTCAGCAAAATTAAGACAAGGGTCTTTACAGATAAAGGTATCAGTTGAATATGAAAGCAAATGATGAAGTCAGATTCCTTCCAGTGTCATTCTCATGTATTCATTTATCTTTGAAACTAGTATGGCCGCTATATATTGTTGATCATCTCTATATACCTTTTCATTGCGATTGTCTAATGTCAACAGGAAAAAATTGGTTACTCCAAACTACTCGTTTTACAAGCTATGGAAGTTCCATTCCCCTTTTAATTCCTATAATATTTGTGCCAATTAATTGAAATACAAATTTGCAGTTGCAGTTGAAAAATGCCAAAAGTAAAACCTTGAAATACAATTCGCTCAATCTTCTTAGACTAATTCCGAATGTTAATATTCGCTAGCTTTTGAAATGTATTGCCGTCAAAAGTTTCAAATACGGGGAGAAATTGGATGTATTAACATCATCGACATACATACACACATATACATGTGCACAGACACAGACACATACTCTGAATGAACGGAGTTCAATAACCGCGAACGAAACACGCTTCTGATATAATTGGACAAAAGAAAAGAACACACATTTTTGGGGAATTTTCGATGTATGCATGGCAATCTATAGAAGCACGGCGGGTTTCAGGGGGTATTGTCGACAGCAGCATAGAGCGTAATAAACCGAAAAAAAAAAAATGTATAATGCATCACCAAGAAATCTAATAAATTTTTAAAAATGAAAACGAAATTGCGTTCTGTCTTCTACCATTTTGTTTGGCTTTATGGTTGTTGTGTCATTTACGAGAATGAAAGGCATAACTTCATAACGAACACGATAATGATGGCAATGATGGCGATCGGCGCCGGTAACATTAACAGCAACATAATCACAATTGTCAACAGTTTATGTATGCTTAACGTGTTGTTTCGCTTTTAGAAGAAAAGAAACATATTGAGTGTGTGTGACTTTATTAAGCTTAAAAGCAACGAAAGCCCCTGAAGAAAGACCACAATATAAAAGAAGCTATAAAAGAAGAAAAAAAAACACCAAAGAAAAAAAAAACGCGTGTGTAACACTTTCACCATTTCTGAGTCGAACGTATGAAAAATAAAAAATAAACATTTGTACGTCAGGCCCAACATGACGACGCGTCTTCTTTGTCCATTTATTTCTTTTTTTTTGTTGCCTTCTTTTTTTTAGAATGACAAACGGAGAAGAGAACATACGGTTTGACGGAAACAACTTTCGGTGTTACCAAAAATATGTTCTGGTGATAAATGAGGGTGACACTGAGACAGAGAGAGAGAGAGAGCGAACGAAATGCATTCTGAACAGGTCGGACCACTATGGCGATTTTTATTTATTTTGACGATTTTGAAAGAACGATTTAAATGAGAATGAACGCCACTTACACTGCAGATTTCTTTGCACTTACAGAAATATCGGCCGACATATTCAGAGCGAAATGTTTTGCACTCATATTCAGACTTGGACACTGGTTTGTCATATAATGCTTGGTCACGTTGCAACAATCACGGGATCATGTCTACAACCCTAATTGTAGGTTTTCGGTCTGGCTTATCTTAAGTCCACGTGTTATAAATTAAAAACTGTTATACTTTTCATTGCGTTGTTTTAAGAGTGTTCTACTCGAATGCAAGCTAAATGATCAAATGATTGGTCAGCTATGAATTTTGGGACAGCAAACTTCATTAATAATTATATGATTCCCATGAAACTATTTCACTGGATTAGAATTAATGAAAGATTTCATAGATATTAAGCAAACAAATTGTTGAGTTTACAGGCATTTTGGAATTAACTTTTCTTTGACCAAAATCCCAAATTCTCCCTGTAAAAACTTGGTCGGGACATTTCAGTACAATTTGCATTATCTGGTTATGATATTTTGTAACCTTAAGCATTCGGAATTCTTAGCAAATATACAGCCGTTTTGACTTAGCTCCCACATCAACATTTGCAGGCGGTAGTGACACGTAAGTCAATAATGGCACATAACTTTAACTGCCACACATTTGCAGGCAAATTCATTAACTGCCACCATTTTTCAGGTAACAGCTAGCAGATTGCTCGATATAATTTTTTTTTCATTTTTACAAAAAGAGAAACGGAGAAAAACGTTACTGTGTTTTTTATGATTGGATTTTTGAGTGTTAACGAAATGCAAAAATTACTAAGCGAACATTCCGTAAAATGATCTTAAATTTGCATGCAGGCAAGTGGCACTCATAAAAGTTATTTGTATAGAAACTAGAACCAAATTTCAAAAAGTTTATGTTTTTGGTAATTGTCTTAATGTGAGTGAGTGGCAGCTAAATATAAATTGAATATAAATTTTTGGAATCCATTTTTGCTTTCTCTTACACACAACGTCGGTGGTCCGAAATAGTATACGGCTGTTGTGACTGTCCAGGCTGTGTGTCCTATAAGCGAAATGCGCCGAATAAAAGCAATTCGAAGGGTGACTGAATTGTAAGTGATGTGTACATCTCCAAATCAAGAAACATCTGTGAAATTTTGCTCATTTTAGTCGTAAAATACTCCTTGTGTTATTTTAACATACATATGTAATTTGTTGGCATCACTGTGCCTGTGTGATCTCATATTCTTAAGGTTAAGGCAAATTAACCGGTTCTTGATCAATTAGGGTCGGATGGCAGCCTAAAACGTACATAAACTCTGGTGATCTTCTGCCTGAGTATGTGTGTGTTGACCAAATTTCGGTTTGTATGTTAAATTATGGAAACTCTTTTCATCACTCTCTGGCTCTCTCTCTCTGTCTGATATTAGCTTCTATGTGAATTTTTGGGGTAAAACTCTCCGATTTATTTTCCAGTTTTCCTTGCAACACAACTCATCGGTTTGTATTTGTGTGTGTGTCTCTCTCTCCCCCTCTCTCTCTGTGTCCGGTTGACTGTGTCGGTGTGCTGGTTGTGTTCGTTCGTTTGTTACTGATCTTATTTAACGAAAGAAGAAATCCGTTATTTGACCCAATTCTATATTGAAAGCGCTAACAGACAGACAGACCAAACCAACCAAATGTTACGTTACGTTACGTTTCTCCACTCTTACAACAACAACGAAAGAAGCAAGAAGAAAAAAAAACGCGAAGAAAGTTTCATAATCATTTTAAGAATTACAGCAAAAGAAAGAAATTTTTCAGTCAGTCCGTTTTTTTTTTGGGCTGTGTTTGTTTCTCTGCTTCGCTTTCATGGTATCTCCGGCGATCGACACACAAAGTTCTGTGTCTGTTTTAAAGCGCGTTGTGTGTGGCGATTATGATGGCGAAAGTAAGAACTCGATACACACACACGCGCGTACTAATGCAGATACACGCAACAGTTGGCTTGGCTTTGAGTTCTTTTAGGTTATTTGTGTGTGAATGTTGTTGTTGCGCGGATTGTAATACGTTATGGGATTACATAAGCTTTCTCAGATATTCGGCTTCAATTTATGCTTTTCTCAGGCGGCTGTTTCGATGGGTATGTATGAGTGTGTGTCGTTGGGTATGACTCGCCTTCACTCAGTGTACTTACGTCGCTTACGTCGATGGCTTATCGCTGGCTGTGTTGTTGTACTTTTTGTTCGAACAGAGTTAACCGTACTTTAACCTAAATTTTGGTTCTGTTTTGAATATTCACGAAAACAGTTTCAAATTATTTTTAGTTCTAAGGTTTAATGTTTACGTCATACATACACAATCACACACACACACACTCGCTCACTTGGTGGCTTGTTGGCAATACAGTAATAAACTTCTTTTTTTTTGTTGATTTTTTGGTTAAGCGAACCAAATGCTGCTGTCTGGTTCTTATTTTTAGAAAGAAAACGCTGTTATTCTTAGGAAGGTGGAAAGAGGGGAGCAATGGGTACGTGCATACATAAATACATACAGAGCCACGACCACTTAATGACACACTTTGAATTTCAAACTACTACAAGATTTTGTAATCAAATCGACACTGGGTTAGTAAAACTTCAAAAACAAAAAAGCTGTTGTGTTGATTTAGTCAAACTTAGGTTTAGGTTATGTTGAAGTAATGCACATACATACATACTTCTTTTGGATTGCAGAATCGACTGAAACGGTTTTGGAAATAACGTCAAGTAAAAGTTCTTGAAATTTTCATGAAAATTTAATGTATAAACAAGTATGAAATGTATAATGGCTAACATCGAAACACAGAACGATATCAAGCAACTTTAATGGAGATTGTAAGACACATCAAGAACAGGACTAATATGCTGCTTCCAGATCGGTAGGCTACTAAGTAGGCAGACACCATTCAAAATGAATTTTTTCCCCAAAGGAGTTTCATAACAAAAAAAGTACTTCACCGATTATATTTGACAAAAACTGGAATGGGTGACATTTGAATACAATGCCCAAATTGAATAGCTTCTACTCATAGCAATTAACTTCCATTGAAATCGGTCATTGTTTTTTACAATCGCCTGGACATCTGACAGACTGACGACCTTTTTTGAAAGTAGAAAAATTTTAGGTATAAATTCAATTAAAAAACATAAACTTTGTCACATGTTAATAAATGTATCCTACAGGTTGGAGATTAATTCAAAAATATTCATAAAATATCCATATTCATAAAAATCTAAACAACCTTTAGGAAAATGTATGAAAATACTAAAACAATTTTCACAGATTTTTCTTAACAAAGGTTTTTTTTAAATTTTTATGAATGAGGGATTAAATCCATACTAGATATTACTCGATTTTGCTAAGTTTAGCGCATTCAGTGATTTTGACTAAAGAAACATAGTAACTGAAAAAAAATTTACTGTACTAGCGAGAAGAAAACCATTCAGTGGTATTACACCATTCAGGAGGGCAGTGTTCTCTTCCGAGACGGCCTGCAAATATTGACTAGAGTGTCACTATCATCGAATAAGCTGATGTTTTGTGAATGAAACGTTTCGCAGTATGGCCTTTTCCAAAAAGAACTGGTATATTCGACCCAGGGATGTGTTTGGGTTTTGGCAAACACAACATACTGTTGACTTAACAATTTTTGGTGAAGTTGTTTCTTTTGTTCCTTTGACACATGTTTCATGTTTTCTTTTAAAAAATAAAAATAAATTACACCAACACATATTTTTGTTCCAGGGTACGAGAGTACCTAAAAACTATCTTAAAACCCGAACCAGTGGTTCAGATCTGCTCTGAACCAATCAACTCGACTTCTGAAATGGTTAACATCCCTAATTCGAACTCCACATTCATATAAGGCACCAGAAATACATATGATGCCACCCAATAGTTAAAGTCTTCGGTCTTGTAATTTGTACTCTTGTAATTTGGGACTTTGCGACGAAAATCGTGTCGTTTACGAACCCATGGATCTCTTGAAGGTTAGTGAAGACTCGGGTCTTATTTCATATGATGTTATTTCATACTGAAAATAAATCAACACAACTCAGTGTGTAGTTTACAATCGATGACATTTGTCATCGAATCACCTGTTTCCGAATTTACTCTACAACTAACCCCACTCGTCCACACATGCACACAACCAAAGACGGAGGGGCGGACGGATTGCTCGATGTTATCAAATGCTCTGCAATAGGTTGCTGTTGTGCAACAATCAGCAATCCATTGTCGTACGTAATACTTGTGTTATGTCTCCTGGAATAATGCAATCTTCACGTTGTCCTTACGGTGATTTCAAATTGATAGTTCCAACATCTGTTTAGTACACATGTATGGTATGCCCTTTGCCAGTTTGGGTATGCTCTCATACTAGTGCTGACTTAATGATGGTTATTACCGACGAGTACCCAGAATATTCGCAATACAGGATCATTTGTATAGCTGACCAACGGATATATTTGCAAATACGTGTTTAAAGTTTTTGTTCAAGGATTAGGGGGTTTCAGGTCTCACCAACTAGCCCATGCAGCCCACTTTCAACATTTGCCTTCTTTAGACCTGAAAAAATAAATCGTTGCGTATTGAGTGTAAAAGTAATGAAATTCGAATCCTTTACTTTGAGGAAAGAAAAATGTCTTATAGTAGTTTTTTGGTTTTTGCTTGAAATACGTTTTTTATTTGAAATTGATTTTAATCCGAGGCTCAAACCAAATTAGGCACAACAATTGGCGAATTGACTAGAAAGTATTTTTTTACACACACCAAGTTCGAAATTACTTTATATTGAGAAAAGTGTGGACGATTGGGTGTGTACGACAATCACACACCAAAACCCAGGTTTGTATCCTGGTGACAACATTGATCAGTGAGTATAAAACAAAATTATATAGTGCGCAGCATACTTAACAGAAGGACCTGTTACTTCGTGGAATGCTAAGGGAAATAAAAAAACATGTACGACTAGGCTGAATATTCTGTATTCTCCATTATAAAGTGTGGCATTCACATCTTAGATAGCCCTATGTAAGGGCCGTGCGAGAAAAGTTGTAGCTTTCTAAACAGTTTTAAATGTAATCGACATGTTATGATGATGATAGAATGATGATAGAAGAGATCATAGTTAATGGACACTGACAATGGATCCTTTTGCTACGGGTACAAGTGAATTTTAACTGGTGACGAGGAAAAACATTTGCATCGAGACAAATATCGTTCGCTATGGATTTAATCGATTTAATCCATAAAATCAAATTTTAAACATCAATTGTCAATAAACTGCGCTTTTCGGCTGATTTTATGAGAGCCGAACCAATTTTGGCCAACATCCAATCTTATATCCTGAAATTGAAAATACGTTTTTAGAAAATCCTCAACCCACCTATAATTTACAATTGATTTAGTTCACAATATATAGTTATATAATTATATTTTTTTTTTTTCATTTCAGTCAACTTTAATTGAAGTTTTCTCAATGTAAGTAAACTTATACCAATTGTTTAAGAACTTTTTGCACTGATTTCGTTTGCAGGAAAATCTACACAAAATGTGTTTGCTTTTCCTCAGTTTAAGTAAATATCACTTACAAAATGTAAGTGAAATGTTTGCTAATTTTCAGCAACATCATCTATTTCCTTTAAATGCCAAGATGATTATAATATTATAGATACATATGTACGTATGTATGAATGTTTGTGTGTACAGATGCATTTACTGACTACTGACTACTACTGTGCCAATGAAAGAGTTACAGTTACGAGTGAGTACCTATAATTTAAACAAACAACTAATGAAATTTAGTTCGATTGGACAATAGAAACGGAACGACAGCGAACTGGAAATTGACAAAACACGTTGCCTGAACATTTGTTTTGCCTGGTGCAGCGCCGGGTTGCGGTGGCGTTGGAAGTGTTTGTTTGCTGCAGCAGGCAACAGTTCATAGTTGGCAGAATCTAGTGCTCCCACAAGTTGCTGGGTCTGTGTGCGACAACAAAACAACAACAACAGCAACAAGTTCGAAATACGATTCGCTGGTTCGGTCGTGTGTTCGCTTGTGCCGCTTGTTCGTTCGTAGAGCGACGATATGATGTATGGCCGACACACGTGAGCTCGAACAAACTATATGCGAACAAGTAAACGTGACTCAACGTGATGTGTGTTGTTGACTGAGGTCCGACTGACTGAGTTGTTTAATAGACAATGTGAGTTAATATTTCTTGCCGTCGCAGCCGTCACCGCCGCCGCCGCCGTAGTCTTGGAATTGTATCTGGTATTTTCCCCGTCTATAATACCAAGTGCTACCTCGTCATATGTGTGTCAGTACATGTGTAGTTAGAGGAGGCAAAACTCTGTTGTGCAAATGTAAAGGCCTTCATTCGAGACACTTGCAAATAGGTCGCCCGTATTAAAAAAATAGGTCCCACTAGAAAACGTCAGGATTGAGTCGGATGTCCCCGAACAAGTAGAGCACAAGCCCATGTGATTCGATTCCATAGGCTGTGGTGTTTTGTAAAAAATAGTTTCTATAAAAAGAACAGAAGGGTGTAGAACACAGTATTCAGATTCTTGAATCCCATTGGCAAATTTCGGCAATCAATTTGTTTCCTTCCACCTTGCAGGCCTCCTGTATCTGTCTGCAAAGATGCCTTCAATATTAAGCCTCCACACAGGTGTTTTCGCTGAAGTCTAGGATAAAAGATCGGATCAGAGTAGCGCTATCTACAGGCATGGCCTTAATATGAAATGAGGTTTGCTTTTAAAATTGGGGCCTTCTGACGGGCCGGCTAGTACAGCGCCTCCCCCTATTTGCTGCTGGCAATTGTTACGTATAAATGCTATAATTTGTCTATGATGGTGTGAGTTGCGGTTGCCATTTCCGATGCTGTTGAGAAGTGGGAACGTAATCAACTAACTATGCAATGCATTGGTCGTGTCTACGATCTTTGTATGTCTGAACGAACTTAGGTTTGAATGTACACGTGTGCAGAAAAATAGCAGCAGTATCAGCTATCTGTTTTCTCAATGATAAATGTTCAATATCCCAAAATAGCATTTTAATGATATTTATGAAAACAATATCGATAAGTCGACAAAAAGTCTGTCGGAATATCAATAAATAAGGAACAGAACTATCCTGATAGTATGAAAAAAATAATCAATACAAAGAGATTTTATTAAACTACCATAGGAACGATTTTCAGCTAATCATTTTAATACATTCAAAATAATGATCCCAATTTACACGTTGCTAGTTCAAAAAATAACAGCAATTCGGTCGATATGTAATACTGCTATTTTACTATTGCACCAGTGTACACAATTACAAAAGAATAACAACAAGTGGAAGGTGTTGAAAGTCCTTATCAATACCTTTGTGTTGGGTAAACATTGTATGTAATTGCTCTAATCTTTGGGAGCAATTTAAGTTTTGATAACATAATTTTTGTGTTACGTCGTTCTGTCCGCTCGACCCGTTCGTCCGCCCATCTCCATAAGTGATAAGAAACTAACAAAGAACTTTATACAAATACGAGAGCTTGTATAAATCATTCTATAAATACAATTTAGCTTTCTTCCTTACCTCGTCTCGTCACTTCACTTCCTCGGTCTCCTCGGTGTGTGATATCTAAAATGTAAACAATTAATAATAATAGTTATTAGTTACATAAGTTTTGAAGGAAACTTTATTTGTTTTTGTTTTCTATTTCTATTTAACAAAAGCAAAATTGTGTTATTAAAATAAAAATGTTTTAGAGAAAAAAAAAAGAACACCAGCAAAATCAATAGAGCGCTCGTTCGATCGACTGTTGGCTGTTTGATGTGGTGAATTTATAATATATTTTCAATATCACTTTATGCAATATGTATTTATACAATTTTCAATAGCATTGGAATAATGATTTGAAATTTCCGCCAATTCCGTAACAATAGATAGTAATTAGTACATCTTGAATCAACACAGATTAGAGTACTCAAAACACATACACAGAAAAGATAAACAGAAGTTTGGATTCCCAAAATTCCATAGTGTAATATCTTGCTGATATTTCCATAAATCTGTGTTTTTCACGAATAATCGAAGTAAATTGTAGTGGATTTTTTTAATAAAAATATATCGTTTCTCTGTTTTCGTTGTTAATAACAACGTAAGTATTTCTTTTTTTGCCACACGAATCCACATTCAAACTGAAAAATGAGACTGGTGTTAATATCAATGTATTGGCAGTGGAATTCGTTTGAGTTACTTATTTCATAGAAAACTATTAGATTGTACTGATTTTACTTGCTATTAATTACTTAATTATGTCTACTGACGTTTTCATTCGAAAACTTCATTTTATATGGAATATATTTTAATAAACCGATTTTGATTTAGACTGTGTTATAACGAAATTGTATGACAAATTTGTTATTTCAAATCACTAAAGGATTGTCCCATAATAATTGCCTATTTATTCTGTTAATTTTGTTTTAAAAGTACCTGCCTACATGAAAAAGATAACACAAAAATTTGGAAAATCTCTTGGAACATACGATATAACCCAATTCGACGAATTTCAATAATACAGAACAATGTTGGATCATATAGAGCAATTAGATGGACGCTCCACAATCTGTGACCTCGTATCATCTCTGTAGTAATTGTAGTCTATGGTAAGATCTCTGAGAAATTGCATTCAAATTGAACCAGCCAATTAGAAGTTGTTGAATTATTAACCTTAAGTTCTTCAAAGATGTAGCCACACTATGGCGAAGTGCCGTACGGGCAAGGACCTCAAAAGGCAATTGGAAACTATGCCTAATGAAATTCAACTCAATACAAATGTGGCCAAAAACTTCGTTGCTACGTTTACATATCATAAAATGTAAAAAAAATATATAGCTCATAAACCTCCAGAATATTATATTTTGATACGGTCCAAACTACTATGTACATGTTCATACATACATATATATCGATGGCTTAATTTAGAAAGGACGTAACTCGCGTTTTTTACATATTGGTAGACTATTGTTTATTTATTTATTTCCCTTTTGCAAAAGGGCGTAACCAAAATCCCAAAAAAAAAATTAGGTTCAGAATTAAATTTGTTGCGCATTTTTATTTTAAACTGCTTTTAAAATTGGTTTATGTCTGAAATGTTATAAAGTTTTTACCTTCTCCTGTAAAGTTACGAAAATGCGAGTTACACCCTTTCTAAATTAAGCCATTGATATATCTACGATAGACGTCGATCCACCACTGCATGAGAAAAGTTCCCTTCTTCTGGGTGAGATGTTAAGAAAAAAAAAACATTAGTCTCTGTGTATGTATGTAATTTTTGGAAATTATATCAACTTTTTTTCCAATAAACAAAGAATTACAATACTAATTTATTCATAACAAATTAAAGTCAAATTTATCACAACGAACACAAAATAAAAAAAGAGCAAAAGAAGAGTCGTGTTTGTCCGATATCGAAGTTATGCTCAAATCGTACTCAGACACACTCAGAGCATATTTTGTCCGCTGGTAATCAAAGTTGCCGAAAAAGAACGACACTAACACGAGACCGCACACACTATCACACCGTAGATAAGCGCACAGTTGGAGTTCGCGCTCTACCGCCGTCGCCGGGCTCTTCTTAAACACTTTGCTCACGCGCAGATCAATGAACTCGGGATGTGAAAACTGGAGCGAGACCCAAATTTTGTTTATGATTTTTCTTGTTGTTGTTTAGGTGAAGTTATTGCTCTTGCTGTACCTCTTGTTGTTGGTTGCGAGTATTTTCGGGCACTTTTTCTGTTTAAACATTGCTTATGTGTGTTAAATTCGGTTACTGTTGTACTGCCTGCCCTCTGCCACTTCTCGTAAGTGTAAAATATGTGGACAGACTACAGACGAGACAACAGAATTAAGCGATACAAATAATAAAGAAATGAGAAAAGTAAAACGCTTATGGAAAGCATAATAAGCCCTTTAGACCAACTAGCGAACAAAATAAACAAAAAGCTTTCTTCTTTCTCTTTCTCTATGTCGATCTCACCATGTGTGTGTGTATGTGTGTCAGTTAGAAATCTCAACATTACATTTCTATGTTACGTTTATTGGTTTTTGCTTTTCAACATTCTAAAAAGAAATTTGTCGAAAGTGGCCTGTTATGTTTAGCGAAATGAAACTAGAACATTCGTCTTTCAAAATCTTGCACTTGCAACAATCAATGGTATTTTAATTGTTAAGATGATATGAATGCCCGCTAAGAAATTTCGTATAAAGTTCAAAGGTCGGTTAATATTGCCGGGACATATCTCGAAAAAATTGTAAAGGGGCGAAATGCGCAATATGTATGGTAGACTTCAGAAGGTATTTGGCAATCATTCCAATTTTCCACAAATGTTTAAAAATTTGAGAACATTTCAACTACCCAGGAAGACATTTAATGGGTCTTATTGAAAATACTGGTATCCTTTTGTATCGGAGATATCAGATGGTGCGTAGCTATTTTTCCAACTTTTTATCTAAAACTAGTATTCATAACCACAGAAATTTGAATAGGACTGACAGAAGATAGTGGAAAAAGAGTCAATTCCGAATTAATTAGGGACAATGTTATAATTTGTATAGAAGGAACTAGAGGGTTGCTATTTTCAACAGACGTAGGTATTTTTTCTCACCATTCCATTGTGGGACACTGTTCGTGATTAACTGTTTAAATACGACTTAGAGCGTACTCTCTTACCTGTAAAGTCGTCCACATTTACGAGGTGCAAGATTGTTTTGGATGTTCTTACCCGGATAACTATTGCACGGCCACGTCCACATTAGCCGGTTGTATCCATTTTCACAATTATCCAGACTCTACCGGTTTAATTTCACTAAAATGGTACTACAGACCATGTGCAATCATTTCGAGTATGAGCCTAATCGGTTCATAATAAGATTCGCTGTGTCAAAGGCTAAAAAACGGCTTGTGAACGTTATGTCCCAACCGACCCTCGTTTCAAAGACAAATTAGAGCCAACAATTTTCCATTGGAATCGATAAACAGTTAAAGTTAGCTGCGAATGGGTAAAGATGGCCGAAGTCAAATTGAATAAAAGAAGAAGACAATTATTTCAAATTGCGTGTACCTGTTTTCTTGGCATTTGCTTTAGTTTGATAAGTGCGATCATTTTCGTTGGCCATCCAAGAAACAAACAAAAAGTTAACTTTCTGAAGATGTTACTTTTTTTTTTTACTGGTGGCATAAAATGCTCACACACACACCATTACTACCAACATCATACATATGCATGTGTGTGTGTGTTTATGGAAACAAAAAGTGACAACGTTTAGGTTTGTGATTCTCTCTTCTGTCTTCTTTCTTAAAACTGCAGTCACGTAATTTAAAGCGTGAAAGTTATTATATTGAACTGAACCAGAATTTCTTTCGGTTGAAAATAGTGGTTGCCGGTTGTGCTATGCTAAGCTTTTTTTCGGCGTTTTTATGGCCAACTACATTGTATGGCTATTTGTGTGTGTGTCTGTGTATGTTCGTGTGATGATGTTTCATCGTTTTGCTGCTGCTGCTGCTGTCCATACCATACCGGCCAAGTTCATTCACATTTGCACTCGATTTTTATAGCGTCGTTACTGTTGTTGTTTTCATTTGGACTTTTTGTCTGTTTGTTGGCTTTTTCAATTAAATTAATTTCGAAATTGTTGATGTTTGTGTACTTTAGAAATTAGGCGCACTTACGCAGAGGGAAGGAAGGGCGGAGGGAGTGCTGGTGGGTAGATGAATTTATAGAAAGGTAGATGACATCTAACGTTGTTTTTGTCTGTAGACAATAATATAAATAAAATAATAGGACTAACAATGAAAATCATATATACATATTTATATATGTAGAGAGAGAGAGAGAGAGAGAGAGAGAGAGAGAGAGAGAGAGACAGAGTGCCTGATACATTGGATTCCAGACTTAAATTGTAATATTTTATTTCTAGAACTGAAAACAATCTCAGTCGTAACGAATTGAATATGTCACATTGATTCTACACGTTTTTGCCACTGCCTTTTTGTGAGACGTCTTTGGTGCTCCTGCTCCTATAGGGGAGTTATATTCCATGTATGAAGTATTTCTGGCACGGCTTGAATGCTTCTTTCGACACTTCGAAAATATGGCTCAATGGTGAGTATGAATGACAGAGGTTTGCTGTCATCCGCCAGAGATTGGATCCAACAGGTCATCAAAGACGTCACAGGATGCATGTCCTACTTTGTTGTGGACATCAGGCAGGCCTTAAAATGATCCTACATAATTGTTATTTCCACTAAAGGTATGGCGGCGAGATGAGGAATCGTAAAACCAATTCACATCCTGGTAAGAACAACAAACATCTTTCAACGGTCGTTTCCGCCTCGCTTTACGAGTAAGAGCTTAATCTCTCTCTTAGCCATGCCCAATTTCTCCGAAAAAACTATTAGCCGATCGGAATCGCCTTTATATTTGAGATCACTTCTGCCTATAGAATATTGAGGGAAATACATATGTACAAAAGTGAAAACTACAAAATGGACCAAATGGGTTCACTGACACAAACGTGTCGTCCACATATTTTGAACTGCAAGTCAATGTTTGAGGACGTTATGCTAATAAAATCTGATAGATGCAAATTTCACAATTGTTATTTCGAATCTTTCTTATTAATTAATCAATACTCACAATTGGTCAAATATTCGTCTTGATTCAAAATGAGCATTCAAAAATTGTCACATTAAATTCTGTTTTTGATTTTATATCTCAAAAAAAAAAATCAACGACACACGTTCCACATTTATTTCACGTTATCATTTGTGTATGTGTTTGTTGTGATCACGTTTCTTCAATTAAAGTTTATGAACGGACAGAAAAATCACTTGTACGATCGGATCAGTCTGTGTCAACTTTAATACACAATCATATTTTTTAATTGATAGCAACGTTTATGTTAAGCTAAACTTAATTATTGCCCTTAACATTCCATGAAGGAACAAACGGAGTATACCCACTGACCGCGACCTACTGTCTAAAGCTGGCTCCGAACGGCTAATGCTTACAGATTACTCTCTTACTCGCAAAGTCGCCAGTCGAAACAACCGACGTAAATGTTTGATGGTCTTACCAGGTTTCGAACTTGCCAAAGAACACAAACGTAAATATAAATGTATAGATCATATTTTTCCGTTTGTATGAATTAATTCGAATTCAAATAATCAATTACGTTGAGTTTCATTCTTATACAACACAGACTTCGTACCAATTTAGTGAGAACCAGTACACGTGATTATAAAAGAGCCAACAAAAAACGATTACAGCCGTTTTTGTTAATTCCAATTCTGACGAACGGAACCACTCCTTTGACTAAACAAAAAGTAACTACATGTCAGCTGTTGAATCGGTTGTCAAATAAAGCAGTGTCACCAACTCAAAGATGAGAACCTCTAAAAAAAGTCATTTATATTAGTCGGGACCATCGACACCTATCTTAGTATCATTGACTATCTCGAACATCAAGCATGTAGAAATTCCCAATTGCAATTATAAAAAACAAAAACTAAACAAGAAACTCATCCCAGTTTTAATGTCTATCAGATCTTTTAGAAGGTGTATGAGTGAATGAAATTGAATAGTTTTTATGTTTCCCAATTCTCACAGAAGATCTCCTTAGGATGCCAGAGTTTTGACTGGTAAAAGCGAGGAGGTCGAAGACGAATATCTCGGTTCTTTTATAAAGGGCAGCTGTGTTGCTACAGGTATGTAATGTTAAAAGGGTTTAGAAATACCACATACAAAGTAATAGTTCTGTAGTAGTAATTCCTGTTTTCATAATTATTTCTTAAAGGACATGACAAGATCGTAAAAAATATACTACGATGTCGAAACGAAAAGAATGGATGACAGAAAGTAAATATAATATTTTTTAATACAGCGTATGATTAATATATCAGTGAATAACACTTATACGTCAACTTGACACGTGCAAACGGACATTATCGATATTTCTGATGAATAGCATTAGAATGAAATACGACTACAGTTTGAAGCAAAATTGGTTAAAAAAATGTATCCCCAGACCAAGGGGATCATATTCAAAATAAACCCCAACATCCAGAATCAAACTGAAGTTGAAACTTAAGAAAAACTGTTGTCGTTTGTTCACACTTACATAGAACCGGGGATTTATATAAAATGTCATGGGCAGTCTCACCTCGTCGATTGCTTGCTTCGGAATAACTTTTGCCCAAAACACACACGTACGTACGTTTGTCACAAGTCTGCACTAATCGTGTTTTATGGAAAAGCAAAGTGGAAGAAGAAACTGAAGATGAATTCGGCTTAAAAAGTGCTTACGAAATGCTTTTCAGCTAAAATTTCAAATTTCCAAATTTCATTGAAAACGTTGACACTACGAGTGCTTGAGAATGATATGTTGTGACTTTATTTTTTAATTTTTTCTGTTGTCGTCGTTGTTTTTCTACTTCTCGTATATTTCCCAATTGCAACTGCAATTGCATAATCATTTGCGGCTGCTGTTGCTTTCATTAAGTTCAACAAGTTGGACGAGAATGTCGTAGAGACGCCCGTACTGTGATATTCTACGGACGTATGTATGTATGTTTGTACATATTTACACAATACCGGCATAACTACCGTTGACTGAAAAGCAAAAGGGCGTAACTACATATCACACTTTCGTTGCTTTGCATTTAAGTTCAAATGGATATGAAGAAAAAAAATGTGTTTAAATTCAAAATGATATTTTTTCTTGAGTATTAATATGACAGTTAGGCCCTTTTGTATTTCAGCTAACGTTATGCATCAGGAGATATTCGTACAAATTCATGATTAGCTATTTTCAGTCGCACAATGAGTGTGAACGATCGATGGATGTACGGATGTCTTTTGAGTTTCCCCACTAACCACTTGTCCCAAGGGTGAGGGGAAGTGTAGGTGCGACAAACATATGAAAACTTAAATAATGGCAGATGTACGAACATCCAACATATTTTTGCGTCCTCGTCCACCTCGTAAATGTAAGTGACTTTTTTCTGTCCTACAAAAAGTCATTGGTAGTATGAAGCCGACGTTAAGCAAAAGGTCTAGATCAGTGAGTATACAAGTTCAATAATAGACAACCCATTGATCTACACGAAATGTTGTGGGAAATACATACACTAGAATTGGCGAATATGGAACAGAATATTTTTTTTAAATTACTTCTGACTTTAAGTCTGGTTAGGTTTTGGAACTGAAAATGTTTGCAAATAAATAACGAATCAAAACAAGCTGTCGTGTATTTATGGCCGTAGCACCTGTTTTTTTTTTGTTGTTTTCATATTGAACACATCGCATAAGAACACAAGAAGTTCAAAAAAGCCCATCCCCTCGAATCACGTTACATCAAATTTATAGAAATGGGAATTCAAAAACTCTAATTATAAAAATGTTTCTTAGCAGTGAAGCTATTTCGTCTCAGATCATTTAAATTGCACCAAACTTCAATATTTATCCTTGCAGTTGGAGAATATTATGTACATGCATTAAAGTTGAATGCCACGTGATTTTCTTATCGTGATCTAGAAGACCGATCACGATGAGCTACGTTGCCATTGCTAATCATCGATAAATTCTATAAGTCTTCCTCGGTATTATCTCTCTGTATACGCTTATTCGTTTACTGGGGTATTTCTGAAAAATAAATTAATTCCCAATAAAATTATAAATAACATTGGAATCTATGCAGTTGCATATACACTCGTATATTGAAATACGAGCATCTACTCAGTGAGTGCCTTACGTATCCGTACTTCGTAATGCATATGTTGTGACTTACGTAGCCCTTACCGTGGCACAGCTGATTGGGGCAAGTGCTCTGCCTGCCTCACAGTCGACAACTTTGAGTTGTCACCACTTTCTTTGGCAGGCATCGTCGCGTAGCGTCCGTTCTAAACATGTGAGCCATGAGCCATGAGATCGTTGCACTGGACTGGACAAAATTGTGCACATTTTACTACACGTGACATATGTGCTGAGTTGTGGCCGTTGTCGTCGTCGTCGTCGTTGGTGTAGCAGTTGTTTGTCTCTGTTAGTGTCGTTGTGCCGCATTAAAATAGCGCTTGTCAGAGCTTTTTTGGTATTTCAGATTCCTGGACTAGCGGCCGCTGCAGGTGAGGTGGGGTGCGATGCGATGCGATGCCGAAGGGTAGGTACGGGTTGTAGTAGTCGTTTTTGCAATTGAGACCAGAGCCAATCTATTACGTATTAATGTAGACGTACGTACGTCGTACATACTTACATCCATAGCGTTATTTTATTTATTTTTTTTTTGTTTGTTTGTTTTTTTTTTGTTGCGATTCGATTAAGTGTTTCGTAACATTCTCACTATGATACCGGTTCGTTGTAGACGTACAACGTACGTACGAACATTCTAGAATGATATACATACGGACGTACACACAAACACCATACACACATACGTACGGTTGTCATAGTTTTATTTTCAGTTTATATTGTCGTTGCTTCTGTTTCTATTTGTTGAATTCATTGTAAGCGCTTAGAACTTACACAGCTGACAGGCGGACGGACAAAGATTACATCTCATTTAAGGCGAAATGTGAAATGCACTTCAGCAACAATTGGTTGTTAAACGTGAGAGAATAGATTTCGTATACTAAAATACTAACACTGTTCTGCAGAACAACCGGTAATACCGTCCCGGGCACTGGCACGTATTTCCCTAAGCATTCTGTTGTGGAATAGCCCTGTCAAACTTGTCAGAAATCGGTGAGTTGTGCACGATATCATTTTGTATACTCACTGCTTCGGTTTTATGCCGACTCCAAATGTTGTTTGCTCGTAAAGGACACTGAAAAAATCAAAACTTTCTTCTGATATGGAAAAAGGTTTTAAATCCGCAGATTATGGAGAAAGGACTGGAACAATTAATCGGTTTGGTCAAATGCGGTCGTTTTGCTTCCATTCAATGTCGAATGTGTCCAACAGATTTGAATAAAGGACGACGCCGCAGTTTTAGTAGACAGACCCGAAATAGCCTTCTCCGGTGAACTTGTGATCGAAGAGAATTAATCGCAGCACCCATAGCACATGTAGCGTTTTCTTAAATGTGATGTACCCGCCCAGACTCAGGGATCACACCACACATGTTCGGCAAACACATTTCCATTTCCCCGGTCAAACAATATTATTCCATGGATTTCGTCGACGATTTCCTGAGTGACGATTCACAAAGTTGAAAAATACAATCTAAATACACTGCATTATTTTTAAACCAGTTTACACTAGTCTAGTCTATAAACGGATGGCAATTCAGAGGAGCAGAGTTGAACTTGAAAAGTCTGGGAATGGTCAAACTGCTCCTTATATATAAGTAAACCCGGAGAAAATTGCAATAATCTGTCTAACAGTGTAATAGATGATGTTGTTGTTTTTGTTGTTGCTTAAGGAAAATGTGATTTGATTATAAGTGCTTTTAATCCGCAATTCTTACTCAGAATATAATATACACACACGTACATATACAATTACATACGTATGTACATACATACATATGTGAGTGTGTATATTAATGTCAATTATTACGAAAGTTCTTCGGGCTGCAAATGTCGCAAAGTGATGCAACAACGACTGACTGTAACCAAACCACGTGAATGAGTAATACTCTGACAAGTTCATGTTATTCCCCCCATTACATGTCTTCTGGCGGTTGCCATTGTTAGCGTTGTGGGTACACGTGATCATTGAGAACCCTGGAGTACGTTTCGATTATTTCTCTGACACAAGAGAATATCGTTTTGTATACAAATGCCAGTCGAAATTCATGACATTGAACAATGGAACACATGAGAATGTCTGAAATAATTCTGAACCGATTGAATCGATCGAATCGGAATATGACTGAATCAGAGTGTAACCTCTCTAGTCCGGACTATCCAGTAGTTCGGACAGTTCAATGTGTCGGACATCCATTTTTTTGGGTTTGTTTTGTACGTTATTTTCCGTTAGCCCATCAACATGGAAACAAATATGAATAGAAGACATTCTCAATCATTCTGCCAATTTTTGCAGTATTGAAATTAAAGCTTGGACACGTGGCAAAAATGATTTCTTAGGATTTCCATAGAGTCAATAGGACAGTCAGTTATGTCAAACGAAAATATTGGAGAGAACATAATTATTTATTTTTTATATTTCGCATTTTTAATGACTTATTTCAGAATAGAATAAAAAAAAATCCAAATTTCGAGGTTGACAACCTGGCCAAAAACCTAAACTATATCTGTCCGGATTAGAGAGGTTGTACTGCATTTGCAAAAAAAAAAAAAGGTTTTAAATGAAAATAAAATATACGAGCTTAATATTAAAAGTTCAACAAGGAGTATAGAAGATGCATTTGTAACCATTTGAAAACAGAAACGGAAAGCGGTTAATTCTTTCATATTGAGAATTCTGATTTTAATTTGAAATTGATTACGCATTGAAATTGTTGTTGCCATTTGCGGAGAACTTGACGGACGGACTAACTATAAAACACGTCATTAATACACCATGTTGTATGGGAACAACGGAAAATTTGTATCTGAGGACCATACGAAGATTATATTTACATGTTCTCTGGCTGTTTCCACTTTTTTATTAAATAAACTTGAAGACAAAAACATCTTTATTTCTGTAACTGAAGCTTTCTTCAAAATTCAGTCACTTAAATATTACAAAAAATTCCTTGTTCCAAAACCGAATGCACCACGAATGCAAAACAGAAAATTACTTAAACTAAATCATTTGTCTAATGTCAACGAAGGACACAAAGTTCATGTAGCGAGTACAGTTTTTATTTTCGAAAACTTCGTTGGAGAAAAAAAAAATACCGTCAGATAAAATATGTCCAGAAAATGTGCTGTTGTATAAAAACAACAAATGTATGAAAGGGTTAAAGTAAAACAAGTGGACAAATAGTAAGTTCGGCCGGGCCGAATCTTATATACCCTCCATCATGGATCCTTAAAAAGTCAATAAATAAGAAAACTAACTGAGTTTTTGGGCCGCTCGTGACCCGATAGTCCCAGGAACCCGATCACAAATTTTATCCAAATCATGAAAATAAATGCATATTTGGGTTCGCTAGAAAATTTCGTTGCATTTCGATACCAATATGTCCATGTTTGTCAAGGGACGGTTTTTGGGCCGCTGGTGACCCGATAGTCCCAGAAACCGGATCAAAAAATTTAGGCAAATCATGAAAATAAAGGCATATTTGGGTTCGTGAGTAAATTTCGTTGCACTTCGATACCCATATGCGCATGTTTATCATGGGCCCTTTTTTGGGCCCCAAGGGTCCACGGAACCCATGAGCACGCCCATTTTTGGGATTTTTTTCCCATCTATAAATTATATAAACTTAGAACTTAGATGTAGTGAAAAAAAATATTTGAAAAATTTGATTATGGCCGGAATATATTTAGTCCCGTAAAGGGGAACTTTTTCCCCTTTGGTCCGATATGGCCCATTCTCGAACTTAACCTGCTTATGGGCAAAAAACATCTTCCTACAAATGTTCAGCTTTTTAGCGTTGGTCGTTCGCACTCTATCGTGATTTCAACAGACAACAGACGGACGGACGGACGGACAGACGGACATCGCTAGAATGTCTTAGAATGTTACACTGACCAATAATATATATACTTTATAGGGTCGCAGATCACTCTTTCGAGGTGTTGCAAACGGAATGACAAACTTAGTATATACTCCATCCTATGATGGAGTGTATAAAAAGGATTTTGTGTAGCGTATGATTAATATTCTATTTAGTGATAACAACACGTATACGTCATAGTGCCAAATGATGAACATAATGGACACAACATTGCTCAGGACCAAAACTGCAATATTGCATGAAGTAGGTATCAATATTTTCCTCAAGGAACAGTCCAGGAACTCGTGCCAAATCAGTTAGCAGTGAGTTTATTATATTTTTAATGCAATTTTGCCGCAGAAGGGTATATTGTCGTCTCAGAGATTTAAAAATTATGGGGGTATTTCGTAGGGGGACTGTTAGGAGGGGAACGGTCGCAAATTACTTTTGTCAATTCTCTAGCTGAAACAAAAGTTATTTTTTTTTTAAATTTTTAGAGGTTTTGTTATAGACTTTGGTCAATGTCCTGTAGAATGTTTCGATTTTTATGTTCCTTTTTTAAACATGTCTTCACTCAAATTGAGGTGTATGGAGATAAGTAATTTATGTGATTCTGATAGTATGACTATGATTATTATGTGCCCAAATAAAAAATAAATATGAAAAATAAAAAGTTGAAAATATTTGATAAAAAAAATAGGAAATATTTCATTAAAACAAGAAATATTTCGCGATTTTCACGACAACAAATTGTTCAATGTAGTACATATATATATGTTTTGGGTATGTCTAATATGAAATAAAGGACAGTCCGAATATTAAGTTACAGCGACACATTCGTGCTTATTCAGTTTTGAATTTTTAAAATCGGTGCTGAACGGGAAACAAAAAAAAACCAGCTGATTTCAAGTGATAAAACGAATAATTAACAGGCATCTGTGAAAGCATTTCAATATACAGTAAAGCCTCCACAATGACATCTGCAGATTATCCGCCTTTCTACAAGTGTAGCAATGTTAGCTATTTTGATTAGGTAGTGAGTGGAAAAAGGTGCATATTTTAAAAAATGAACACCTTATCAGTATGTACGTATGTAAACCGTGTATATATACTATAACAAAAAAAAAAAGTTAGATTATATTGTTTTTGTTTACTTTATGAATTATTATTCCATAAACATTTATATAATGCTAATGACCTCTATATGCATTTCGATTCTCCTACGATTTTGAATAGAAACATTTTTGGTTTAACAAATTACATGCCAAAACAAATAATATTGAAGCAATATGACGGGTCATACATATGTACGCATGCAAGTGCATACATGTGTTCACATACATATGAAATAGAAATCAAGCCATTTCTAAACAATTACAAACGAGTACTCACTCGCCATGGTCTGAACGTTTTCTCAATCGACGAAACGAAAATGAAAAAAGAAATAGCAAAAGCAACAAACATCAACGTCAACATCGACATGAAGGAAAAAGTGGGCTAATAGTGAATTTATGAAGTTTTTTTTCTGTACAAAACAATTTAACCCAAATACAGAATTAAACAACAGCAACGCACACACACAAACACACACTCGGTGGAGTTCTAAGCTTCAAAAAGAAAGTCATGATAATAATTAACATTAATAAAACGATCATGCACAGCAACAAGTTAAGAAAAAAAACTCAGCAAACAAAACAAGAAAGAATTTTCTAAAAAAAAAACACGTAGAAGAGCAACAAATGTAAGCCATTCTTAAGTTTGCGTCATTGGTAAATAACCAACACACATACCCACCAATACACACCTGTCCCCGCACCCGCCTCCCTCTAGCCCAGCACACACCTCTTTGCTTTTAGGCTACACAACAAATCACGTTCGTATTACGATGGATCGGCTGGCAGTCGGTCGTCTGTTTATAGCGCAACTAAGACGATAGCGTCGTCATTTGAAAAACCATCATTAAGTTTAGTTTAGAAAAGAAAAGAAGAAGAAAAAGCAAAAATTATACCATCAAAAAATATACGGAGAACAGAATACCACAACGTCGCAACAAGACAGAACTCTTACGCACACAACCACACACACACACACATCGAATGTTACAAGTGATTACTCAACAGACGTCTCTGCGATCACTGGCGGACGTTGTTGTTTTTATTGCCGTTGGTGTTATGGTTCTTTCTTTATTCAATGAATGACACACAATCCTACCTACACACACACACGCACTCTCACGAACAAACGGTTGTTCTCAAACAAAGAAATTAAAGTAACTGTGTGTGTTTGTGTGTGTGTATCTGAGACGTCTTCCAACTCAGACCAGACAAATTTCACTTTTACCGAAAAATATGGGTTGCAACCGAAAGGTTTGACGTAAGGCGGTAGTTTGGTATGACAACAACCATGCAGGAGAAAGACGAAAGAAGTTTTTTTTTTAAATCTAGAAAATACCGATAACAACACAGCGAGAATGAACGGTGGTGGTCACAGTGATACATTTGGTGCCGCATACGACTGCTTTCAGAGTCCAATAGAATGAAGGGAATGCTTAAACCATAGCTGTTAAATTTTGATTACGATTAGTAATCAATTACATTCGAATTAATGATTATATTATTCGCTACTGAATAAGTTGTGATTAGTAACTGATTACGATTACAAATAATCCCGATTACTAGCCATTACCAAAAAATAATCAAAATCATAAGTAATCAAAAAAAAAACTACTTTTGTTTTGATAATACGATTCATTTTGATTTCAAAAATTTTCTGTTACAACCTGAACAAATTCCATCTTATAAATATCCCAATATTCTGTCGATATTATCAAAGCAAACTCGTATCAAATATCATTGAAAAGTCTTAGGGATTTTAAAGGTTTTTATGTATAGAAGTCTTCAAGATTTCGAAACATGAAGTTAGTGCGGAACTTTTGACTTTAGTATTTCATTCACTTAAAACATATAATTTTTGTTTCGATATGCATTCGACATTCACACTTTATGGAATTAATAAGTATGGTCGGATTAGAAGTTTGTCTGTCACTAAGTTTGCTTATGACATTAGAAGTGATTGTAATTCTTCCATGTGAGACGAATGACCCTTGGGGAAAATCCATTTCATTCGTGTATTCACACCGTTATTAAAAATCGTCTAATTGGAAAACTTATAAACAATGTGATGGTAAAGAGCTATCCTGCCACCATCTGGATAAGAAGATCTTCTCTATATTTATACACAAGACAAGTACATCACGTACCACTGTCATTCGGAAACAAACAAAACACCCTCATTTCTTTCCTTCTTTCATTAACTGTATGCTTGTTGCTGCCGCCGCTGCCGCTGCTGCTGCCGCTGATGTTGTGTTTAACGTTTTCTGCAATGACCTACAGAAACATGGGCATTATGATGATGAATTTTAATTTGGTTCAAACATGTTGCAATCGAACCGCTCAAACTTTCACGCGGCCATGTGTACGTATGTACGTACACCGACACACACCGAAGTCGCAGTCGGAGGGAATTAACGTCATTGCATACACGAATACGTGTTGCTGCAACGTGACCACACAGACGACCGACCACAGCAGCGATACGGCAAGAACACAACAGCAGACGATAGTCAGCAGTATTGGCCCAAAGTGAAAGAGCTGATACCGAGAAAGCTTTTCTATTCAATTGCGTTTTGGCTGCCTAAGCTAACGGTTGTGTTAAAAAGCTAACAACGGATAAAACAACCCGCAACAAGAAAATTAAAACAAACAAGAAATAATCACAACATTCTCCTCGTCATATCGCTCGCCATTTATGTGAGCGGCGACAACAACAACAAAATAACATTAAAAAAACAAACCCAATGAATATAAACACCGTATATGGGATGCATAGAACAACAACAACAAACAGCAACAATAAGAAAAATTAAAACGAATTTGTTTTTCGTGGAATCAAATCGAATTTGAATTTCAGTTTCGAGTGCATTAATAACTGTGGTGAAATGTTTAAAACGCAAATGTTTTTTTGAAAATTGTCGATAACAAAAAAAAAGATATCAAAGGAGCGCACAAGGAAAATTGCTGCTAATTTCCATTCGTGTTTATAAAAGAGAGATATTCGCAAAAATAATTAAAACATTAATACACAGAACAACAAAGTGTACAAAACAAATACAGCAGTAACAATAAATTAAGAAATTATTTGTGTTAACCAAACAACAACAACAATACATACATATATTCTATACTAAAATTGAAAAAAGTGCAAAGAACTTTAGAAAATATGACTGTTATTCATTTGAATTTGAAACAGCAGCGACAGCAACAAAGTAAACAATAAATTATTATTGCTGCTAACAAGAAGAACAAGCTAGAGCACACTGCACAACAGCAATGCGCAATTGAATTAAAAATTCAATAGCAAATTTGTTTGAATTGCCTCCGATGACCGTTTGTGTTATCAGGCAAAACATTTACACAAAATCAATTAAAAGTGAATCAATACTAAAATGTCGATTGTCTGCACCTTGGAACCAAAAGTGAATTTATTTAAAGGTCCTGTGGCTACCAAGAATTTGCTAATTTTAAAAAACAACAACAACAGCAGCAGTAACTGCAACAATACAACAACACAGGCGTCATCGACGACAACAACAGCAACACCGCCCTCAGGCAAACTATTAACGGATATTAAAAATTCTTCCACCTCGGCAAATATTGGCATAAAAGAGAAATGTACGTAGAAAACACAAAACAAACCAAACAAAAAAAAAAAACAAAAAGTAAAAACACAAATACTATTCTGTTCGGTTTTGTTAATGATTTATTAAATTACGTTAACCCACGGCTGGGTGACTTACCTACCGCCCTTGGTGCTGGTCGGTCTGGCTTCTTTGGCTGGGCTTGCCAAGTGGCAGGCAGCGTTACTTGATATTTGTTGAGTTAGGACTGGCATCGAGCTTTTGCACTTGTTTCTTTTGCTGATAACGCATTACATGATGTTTATTTATTTGTTAACAACAAAAGTAGATTGCATTATTTACAATATGTACAAAGTACGGAACCACCGCCCAGCCAGCAAACGAGTTGTAAATATTGATAAACATTGTGCAAATTCTGTATTACTTTTCTTACATTTTGATAATTTTTTAATTTGTCTGCTACTTTTGCACCGTTATTGCCTGTTATTAAGTTATCAAGTGGTGGGAATGTGTTGTAAATTATTTGTGTTCCTTCTAAGAAACAAAGACAAAGCCAAGGGCGAGCAACAGCGAAGGTCAGCGAATTCAACATTGAAGAAAATTGCACAAATACAATTCAAGTCCAATCAGTGGCGAAAAGTTTTTAAACCACAAATAATAATTTCTCGACTTTTTAGATTTACAACAAAAAAAACACAACTATTTATTTGCATTAGACGTCCGATTATGTCAATTCAAAAGTTAGAAAATAAAAGGATTCTTTTGTAACCAGAAACATTTCCAGAAATTAAAAAAAAAGTATCGCGACTTTTACTTTCGACTGTCAATATTCGAAAGTATTGCATCATTAAAATGTGTAAAGTCAGAAAATTTGTAAAAATTAACAAATCACATACAAATAAATATTTCAAAATAAAGTTAGCGGACGGACGGTGCCCATGCACTTTTTAAGATATTACAAAAATGGTAGTCGTAATACAAATTAAATAATGCTTCAAAGCAGAATTAATTAGTTAGTAATCGTAAATATCTGTTTTTTTTTCTTCTTTTTTTTAAGTATTGTTGATCTATGTTCTTCTGTTAGACGAGTTCGAGATCCTTTATTATAGAAATTTTTAAAAAGAATTTTTCTTCCAAAAAAACATATTTTTTGCCAAAAAATTAGAACACATACTTGAAAGCCTGCAAAAGTAATGTATTCGAAATTTTCTAATAAATTAACTCAAATACATTTCGATCCCGTATATATCATTACTATTCCTTATCTTATTCAGAACTAACTTAATGAATATATTAAAAAAAAAAAAATTATGTTGCACCAATATACATATGAAAATTAGAAAATTACGTGTCACGTATTTGATTATGCAGAATATATTCTGAATTGGAAATATATCGAGAAAAGGATGTATATTCATCCAATGTCAATAAGATTATGAAAAATTATTAAAAAAAAAAAAAAAAAAACAAACAAATATGTCGGAATAAGAAAACATTTCAGTTGAGGAGATTTTTGTGGTTATCATAGGATCTTTGAATTTAATAATATCAAGAGTTCACATCACATATTTACACAAAATTCCGGTAATTGTTCATAGATTCTTAGGCAATAGATAATACACCTGGCACATCCTGAAGAACATACAACATACAATAACAAACCACAACTTAGCCGATTTTCAATCCACTCAAACGTATGAGAGACATTGTCATGTATATGACACAACACCATATTAATATTACGTATACGCCCACCGACCACACACACAATTAAGATTACGTATGAGAACACAGTTTATCTTTGACATCGGGTTATCGTACATCGTAACAACAAACAAATAAGCGTCTGTGGTTAGACCAGTACAATTTATTGTATTGGGAGAGTAATGAACTGCGTTTGCCAACAGAAGACCAAAATAGAAACAAAACCCGATCAGACGCACACGTTATTTTTAATTGTTATTTTATTTTTGTATTTAGAAAACAACATGTATTTTTGGATTTCTCGTCGAACAAACAAATTCTCATTTATTTCATATTTTTTTTTTACTTTTAGCTTTAATTTCGTCGGCACACATTGCAAAGGATCAAGATTTCAAGAGTCGCCTGTCGGTTACTGAATTTGTGCGCCAATCCTCAATATCAGCCCCCACAGCCGATTTTCTGCAATTACAACAACAGCATCAACAACAACAACTCCAGCAACAACATCATCATCATCAACAGCAACAACAACAACAACAACAGCACCACCAGCAACATCAACATCTTTTATTAACGGCTGCTGCAAATATGCCCGAAGTTTTACAAGCAGCCGCCGCCAACAGTCTTACAAACAACTCAGCCAAATATCACAACAACCCATCATCACTGGTGTCACCGATAACCGCTGCAGCCATGTCCATGAATAGCGCCGTACGCATGTCAACCATGTCGCCCACGCTCTCCATGAACGGAAGTTCCAATGAGGCCACAAATGGTAAGCATTTTGTCACCGGTTCATACCTTTCGACCATTTCCGCTAACACTTCTTTCTTCTTCTTACAGTACACAGCCTGTCAATGTACAATGGGCCCGTCAGTCCACAGTCTAGTGACTCTGGCCACAGCATGTCCGATATGCATGGCAAATATATGAATTACAATGGCGACTTCAGCGGCATGACCAAACAGCAGGCCAATGCTGCCAAGGAATTGTTTTCGCAACGCAAACAACGGGAATTCACCCCGGATTGCAAGAAGGACGACAGCTATTGGGATCGGCGCCGACGCAACAACGAGGCTGCCAAGCGCAGTCGCGAGAAGAGGCGCTACAATGATATGGTCCTGGAGCAACGAGTAGTTGAGTTGACCAAAGAGAATCACGTTTTGAAGGCCCAATTGGATGCTATCAAGGACAAGTTCAATATATCGGGAGAGAATTTAGTGAGCGTTGAACAGATATTGGCCTCTCTGCCCACCAGTGAACAGGTCCTGAGTACAACGAAGAGATCGAAAATGTCTACTCCTACAAATGGCTTCAGTAGCTCCAGCAATGGTGCACTCTATGGTTCCTCAACTAATCTACAACAGAAATCTGGCTCAGATATCCTCACCTCCAGTAATGATAAATTGTCCACACCAAGCGTTATCAAACCGAATGGGACACCGGGCCCTTCGGTCTCGGTCTCGTCACTACACCACCAACAATCACCTAATGTGCCGACGGGTCAGCAAACATTACCGCCCACCACCATTCAACCCACACAGTCTCTATATGCTCCACCCGTGTCAGCGGCTGCAGCTTATGTGCCTGCTAACTTAACCGAAAGTCTATCGCCCATCATACCTCCCCAACATCATACAGTGGTTGCAGCTGCCGCCACAACCACCGTCCCAACACAACCGCCCACCAACCTGCAGAATCTACACGTCCTACAGGCTCTCAATCGTGGCTGCGATTTCGAGAACATACGCAAAGTGGTGGCTGCGGCAGCCGTTGTAGGTAATGGCGATTTGCCCTCAACCGTTAGCGGTTTGTATGCGAATCCTCCCTCGGCTGCTGCTGCGGCGGCCTTGTATGCAGGCGCTGCCCAACATGTCAGTCCACTGTACACAAAATACACAAAGGAGGAACACAGTTACTTGCCGACCATGGAGGGTTCCATTGTCAGTTCCAGCGCTGGTGATTCGGTCAGTTCTTCGTCTGCTCGAGGCACTGCTAGTGTTTTGAATCTCTCCCGACGAGCCAGTACTCCCACAGCTTACGAGCACATATTGTCATCAACAACATCATCGTCGCGTCTATCGTCGTCCATGTCATCGGCCTCCTCGTCCGGAGCAGTTTCGGGCGATGACGATCACGAGGCGGACAATGAAATGCCCGAAGAGACACATGAACACAACCTCGCCAGTACTACAACAAGTCCCCACAGTAATGACTCCAACAATTGCTTGCCCCTAAAGTTAAGACACAAATCACATTTGGGTGACAAAGATGCCGCAGCAACGGCTCTGCTGGCGTTGCAGCACATAAAACAGGAGCCCATCAGCAATAGAGCTTCGCCACCGGCCTGGGCCGACAACTCCGGCGACAATTCAAGTGATGAACGCGATTCGGGCATTTCAATACCCAGCCCCGAATGGACAGCGCAGTTTCAGCGAAATGTGCTGGTGGCGGGTAAGGACACATGTTCGGCATCGGCCGTAGTGACGGTAACGCCCTCGGAAAGAGAACACATCCTAAAGTCGAAATTGGCCCGATTGGAATCGGAGGTGGCCACGATTAAGAATGACTTGTACAGCAGATCAAAATGTTGTACATAAAGTGTCTCAACACAAGAGAGGGAGGGCGAATGTGAAAATTGTATTGACCGGCTGGGTAGAAAGAACATCATCACTTTCCACATTGGAAATTTTGACCATCGCCGGCTGGAATATGTGAAGTTTTCACATTATGCTTTTAATTTATATTTCTTTTTTCAAGGAGAGAGAGGATAGACAATAATTAGACATGTTATGCTAAAGTTAGGAATATAACGTGAACATGAAGATGGAAAACTGGAGGAAACTTTTAACTTTTCTATTTGTTATATGCTTTTAAGTTTTGTTATTTTATATTTTTGATTTTTTTTGTTTGCATAACTGATGGAGTTTCACGTCGGCGGTCGACTGCTGTCGTGAAACCCCGGATCTCAATGTTTACTAATGAAAGAAAACTTGATTTCAACTTTGTAGATCACTTTAAGCTTGGTATTACCGACATTTCTTTACATAATTAGAAGACTTGTTTTAAATGTTGTTGTGAAAATAAGTTTTAATTTTTTTTGTGGGAATTCCATTACAGAAAATGGCGCATTCCCTTATCTTATAACGCATATACACACATACGATATATAGACATTACTATTATTATACAAAAACAAAATCCACACTATATATTATTACGGATGTCAAAACTATTTTATAAAAAAAAAAAGAAAAAAAATGGAAAAAGAAAAACCAGACAAATATTGAAAGGCCACTCGGACCCTGTTCGCTGTGCATAAACAACAAGAAACTTTAAATAAAAATAAATGTTATTTCTATTAAAGATTTTATTTATTTTTGTCGCATTGTTTATGACAACAACCACCACTGGCATTGTGTGGTTGTTAATTGAAATGATAATAATAACGATTCTATAAATTTACGGAAAATCAAATGAAATTCCTATTTATATTTATTATGATAAAACCAAACAATACATGCAAACGGAAATGCAAAACACTCTTATCAATTTATTTTCTTTTTTCGTAATATTTAATGGACTTGTAATCCTTACAAATAATGATAACTTATACGCAATCACTTTTAAAGTTAAAACAAAAAAACACACACACACACACTCACACAAAAAGAAACGATTGATTGAATGAATGAAGATAAAGATGAAAATCAAACAATGTATACATGTGTAGAATCAAATAAAGTTTCCTTATTTAGATATATGTAAATACAGAGTAAATCACTTGTACATACAACATACATACATTTAACAATAAATAGTACTTGGCAATCTGGGGCGAGTATATTATTATTATTTTAAAAACTAATAATTAAGAAATACTTTTGTAATACACCACAACACACGCATAATTAATAGTGGTAAGAAAAGAAATAAAATATTTTCCATAACTCCTAGTAATCCTTCATCTGAACAAAGTAAATTATATTTTTTGTATATATTTTGCTTGAACTATTTACACAAAATGGTAAAAAATAACAAACAAAACAGATATTTTTTAGTTCAACACGATAGCAAAGATAATGTTGAAAACATAGTATTTTATTTTCTTAAATGTTTATAAATGTTGAAAACCACAAAGCAGACATATTTTTTAAAAAGCAGATGACATTAATTGAATTGGTGTCCATTTGCGATTTGTATGTACATTAGTTTGTAGTGACCGGACGGCAGAGATGTTTTAAATGTTATATTTATATATAATCAGCAATGTTTTCATTAAAAAATTATTTAAAAAACTCTTAAAAAATGCGAATTGTTTTAATTTATTTATTTTTCGGTTTATGGGAAATGCATATAACCGAGTTTACACTGATGTCAATTGTATATTATAGATATGAGTTAGAAGTGCAATGAACAATACACCTCTTCCCTCATTCTGTAATGACAACATCGATTCTGTAAGTGTGAATGTATATCGATATAATCCAATTTTGGTCTAAATGATTTCCGAGCACTTCGGTCCTTTGAGCGTTTTCTTCTGTAAGTGATACCAACGTAATCAACCCAAACTTTTTAAGTTACAATTTAAATTAATGAAAACATGTGAGTATGCATGTTTAATAGTGGCCACGTTTTTGTATCTTAGAAGTTGATATTCATATATGGCCGATATGAACGTATTTATTTCTTTAGACGGATTATTTGAACATGGATTCAAGAGCAAGAGATTCCAATCGAAATAAGTTCTATTCGCAAAAAGCGAATTTTTTTAGTATTTATTTTAAGTCACATAATTGAATTTGTTAGATGATACATCTAAAAATTACTATGACGAATTGGTATAACCACTCCTTTCGACAATTATACGGTCAATCAGCCGTACATGGATATGTATCTTCTAAAGTAAATATATTGATGCGTTACAGTTCCAGACCCTATGAAGTAGGCCTGAAACTTCCTGCAGAGTAGGGTGAAGAAAATTACTTAAGTTGATAACATTTTTTTAAGTAGATCTTGAGCATGACTACCTGCTCAGAGATCCATTTGGGAATTTCGACCTGAACGACATTAATGAGATTATCCTTTGGGACGATGATACTAACGCTTTCAGCAATTTATTTCCTTTCACAAAGCCAACCAAACAGTCAATCGCGGACCACACAAGGAAATATAAAATAAGCGGCATTGACCTTGAATAAATGTTTTATTTTTTACGTTTTGTACACAACTACACAGATCAAGTCAAAGTCTTGGTTGCTCTATATTAATGCGTATAATTCGACAAACAATATTTTATACTTTATGAAATAAATAATAATTTATTATTTGAACTTATTTTCAAATGTTGTTACATCAAATGGTAAATGTCTGTTATAGAACATTAGCAAACAAAACACAAAATCATCTTATATACTCGTAGATATATGTAAATCTTAAATCTAGAACTGTAATGTAATAGGCAATCCATTGTGATACCATTTGTGCGGCGAGAAAAATCGATTATTAGAGCCATATTCAGAGAATGAATTTTAAATTAAATAAAAAAAAACACATAGGAAGCGACTATAGGTTTAGTAGAGAATTAATAATTCCGAAAAGGCTTTAAGCCCATAAGCGATAGACTAGGGCGCGTTTAATTTGTCAATATAGTATTTTCTCAATTTTTGTGTATTCAGATTTTTTTATCCACAATAAAAATACTATACATACAGAAAAATAGCGTAATGCTTGTCAAATTGAAAGCGCCTCTAGAGAGTGAGCAGTTAAAATTAGAGTTCGCGACAGTTTTGAAATATGACTATTGAAAGGGTTTCATTCATTTAAAGATCAAGTAGCACAGGTTTGGTCTCCCGGGCACATTTTAACATTGAACGCATCAACTTTATGAAGCCGGTGTCCTTTGGCTTCTCCAATCCTCTTTGGACACGATTTTTCATGACAGAAATGAATTCACGGTTGCTCAATTGATTGTCATCTGAAATGAATAATTTGAAAATTATGAAATTAAATTCAACAAAATCGCGAAGCGATAGCACTTACTGTTATCATCAAAAATGGTAAAGACCACATCAATAACGTGATCAGACAGTTCAACCATAGCCACAGTTTTCGCCACATGCTTGAGTGTGGCCTGGTCAATGGAAGCACCGGCAATGTGGTAGAACGTCAGAGCCGTGTCGACATCATTAATATTATTGAGAAAGTGGAAAAAGTCCAAGTAGTCCTTTTTCGATATGCCGATACTATGCTCACGAAAACGTCTCTTCACCCGCTTCAATTTCTTTTGTTTCTTCTTAATGGGATAGCCGGCATAAGCCAAGAGAAGTTCTCCGAAATCCGCCTCAGTTATGAGGCCATTATCGTCCGGGTGTTTACGTTCAAATTCCAAGGAAAGAATTTCTCTTTGCAATTGATGTTGAAAGTCCAAAAACTTCTGTATTGTCAACTTCTGATCCAAGTTCGGGCCAAAGAAATACGTGGTCAGGGCCGAGTTTACGCCCTAAATTAGCGTTTCGATGATCCGGGGGGAAAATATATGTTTTGTTAAATTTCAACACTTATTCTTTAAACTTTAAGGCAACACAGAATCACAAAACAGAAAAAGCAGTACAAAATATGGTGCGGAAAGGAGGAAAATGAGTGTTTTTGTGGTGGAGGATAGTTGGGTGGAGGGCAGTGGAGTTAAGGATGGATAAACGTGCATATGTTTGTACTCATGAATAACGGTGCATGTTGAGAAATTTGTATTGTGTTAAGAGAGAAGATGGAAAAAGTGATGGAAAAACAAAAGTTTGTCATACTCAAGTACCTTAGACTTTTAGCAAATTGTTTAAAGATTATATTACAAAAGAATTAAGAGTAAATTGGAAAGTAAACAACGGTAAACGGTTAAATATACAGTTTTGGATGGTTTCTCTTTCGTTAGGAATTTTGTTAATTTGGAATTTTCGATTTGATTTATACAAGAGATATATTCTATATGTATACAGTAGCGGTTTCTTTACATCGTTCGAACAGAAAGCTACACCAAGCGGACTTACCTTGAAAGTGTTGCCCGTGTTGGCATGATCTCGATGTCGGCTGCCAATACTGGTTTGCTGTCGTACTAGTGTGGCCACCATTTCGAATTCCTCACAGTCGACATCACCATCGCCGTTTAAATCGAACATTTGAAAGGCAATTTCAAAATGACGACGGGATGCTGTAATAAAGTAGAAAATGTCTTGTTAATATGATTTATTTTCTGTAAAATAAGCGCTGTAAAATAATTTCTACGTGCCTACAAGGCGACACATATGCAAAAGACTTATTCCATGTCGTAGTACTCAAGGGTGCAACTAACATAAAAATATTAGAAGGGGCAGGGCTTCGATCAGTACATGTTGCGATTTATACGGTTAGAAATTGGAGTTCTAACCATATGACAGGACTCTGTGGTTAGATCTATGATGCCGATGGTCGACATCGCTCCTTCGATAAAGTGTACAGTCCGATAAGATCGAAGCTACCGATGCAATTGACGAAAACTCAGAATATCATCGCAAAGCCTGATCCTCCATAGGATTATGTACCATATGTACGAGGAATACGAAATTTGTTACTGATCCATTAGCAAGTATAGAAAAGGAGTCTTTGGAAGTGGGGAAAGACAAAGCAAAGTTCATGGTTCCAACTACACGAACGACCTTGCGACGTCATCCATGCTGCAGAGTAGAGGATTAATTCGTGAAGACAACACACAATAATCTTCGAGAGCGATTTCGAGACTCTGTGGAAAAAAACAAAATCGAAGAAGACCTTATTCTTTGTCTAACCAACTGGTGGACAACAAAAAACATAAGACTACAAAAACATCTTCACAGTGGAGTATAGTAAAAAGGAACGAACCCCTTAAGTTCATAAAGGAAATCAAAACAAAATAGAATACAAGAAATTTCATGATAAAAACAAAGACGACAATAAATTGTACAGTCAAAACAGTATACGAACCAAAACAAACCATTCAAATCTCGACCGAACAACCGACCGCCCGTCAGCCCGACAAAAACAAACTCTAAAAACAAAGTAGAGGAACAAGTGAATCTCCACCGACCCATCCGGTGGAACCCCCATCCATAGAACGCCTGCGTACTTCAAAACGATAAACTCTCCACACTTCGTCGTACCGAAATGAAGGAGAAATGAAAAACGCGCCACGGCTGACTTTTGCAACAAAAATTCACGGACCAACAAAACAGTTAACAGTAAACATTTAACGCGTAAGGACGACGACCAACGACGACAGTCCAAAGTTAAGGAAGGCAACTTACAAATAGACAAAGCAAAAAAACACACACACACAAAACAAAAGTAAGTGTGAGAGAATGAATTGGTTGTTGAAATGAAAATCAAAAAGATGAGGAATTCAATTTTATTGAATACAGACACAAATATCGTTGAATGTTCAATTAATTAATGGAAAATTACAAGTAATTATTTTCCAACATTCAACTGTACGTCCCCGGGCACACGTCTGTGTAGGAAATATATTATGAAAATGGTGAAATGTGTACGCCCATAATCGACTAATGCCCAAGTGTATTGAACAGTGACCCTCCTATGCCAACGAATACTGAATAACATTTTTGAAAAGAAAATTATAGAAATTGGCAAAATTACCTGAAAACTGTTTCAAAAATAGATACACCGTGTGGATGCCATCGGTCCATGTACGTACGACCGACCATAGCCCCAGAAATGGACATTCAACAAGGTGTTTGTTCTTTTCAACATGACGCCCTACTTTTCTCTTCTTTTTTTGCTATTTTGCGTCATCAGTGGCATGTGTTGCCAAGTGAAGTAACATCAGTTTTAGCACTTAATGGCACGAATAGACTACACTTGTATGTACATCATCTACTATTCTCCTTCAGCCATGCAAACAAGGACCAGAAGCAGCAGCACACACACACACTCGCTCATATCTGTGTATATGAAAGAAATCACTTAAAAATATATTTATGTTGTGTCTAAGAATGTGTGTGTGTGTGTTGATGTTTTTGTCTTTCATGAATGCATAAAGGATTTAAAGGGCGAACGAGCTACAAGTGGTAACCTTTGGCACTTTAAAACAAAAAAGGATACGTATACAGAGAAACGTTCGTACGAGCGAGTCTACAGCGAGCAGGGCTGTATATCTTGTGTGTGCGTGTGTATGTGTATATACATAATGATGTCTAAACAAAGGTGTTTACAAAACAAGCGGATGACGACGGCAACGGCGAAGACAACTTGGAATAGATGCAAGACGACATATCTTGATGTTACTATGGATAGTAGTTAGTAATGCGATTCATAAGAAACATTTTTTTTAATTAACGTTTCTAAAGAACTTAATGCTGGAGGAAAGGGGTCACCGCTCTGGTCCTTAGAGCTGACTCAATGGTCTGTTTCAATTCTAATACATTCTAAAGGCCTCTACACTTTCCACTCCAACAGTGTTGACTGTTGCTGCTCTGATACACAGCAATCAGCTGGAGCATCCCTTATTTCTTGTGCTGATAGCCTTCACCGACTCCCCCAACCAACATTTCGATGACGACAACAAACCATAAATTATGTCGCAGTTAAATACTTTTTTCATTCGGGGCCATTTACTTACGATGGTTATGGCTGAATGACGGCGAAATCCTAATGGAATTTCGAATTTGCAATGTTAAATGGTGGTGAGGAATTTGTATGGATGTGTAAATGATCTCATAAAGAGATGGCACCGTTGCCTCAGCACTTACTGACATACCATTGACATTCCATGAAGGAACAGACCGGGAACTTCTCTCGAATCACAGAACTGTGCACGATATAGAGAAGTTTTACATGATGGCTCTCGCACTCGTAATGTAGCCAGCATTTACGAGGTGGAAACAGCCACTGAAAAATGTTTGTTGGTCTTAACAAAGAAAAGTATTGGTTATCGCTGATATGTAGTAAATACTCCCACAAACATATTATGATGAGCCTCCGAAACTAAGTAAGTTTCTTGAAATTGTGAAGGGCAGGAAGATGAAATTTGTAAAAATCTGTAACTGTTTGAAGTCCATTCTTTCAGATTCAGTTGGTTTCGATTAGAAACCTGTCGCGATATCACGACCAAAAACATTGATTTTGGCGGTGTTAGAATATCGAACGTTATTTTAGTATTCCTCAAAACCAATGGCTTAGAGTGATTTCGTAAAAAAAGGATATGAAACGGTCCAGATTTTAAAACAATAAATGCATGACAGTGGAGAATTTCATGACGAATGGAGTAATTTTACATTTTGTTTATAATTAACTGTCATACATTTTTCAATTTACAGGCCATACTTTCAATATATCAGCTATCACAAGACACATCATTCGTTTACACCAGCAAATCTCGCAAAGATCTTTAAAAATATTTCGACTCAACGTTGGTGAAAATGATAATACGCCTGTGCTATGGCAGGCGTGTACAGACATCTTTGAAACTGATAGCCTGCGCTTTGATAGCGATCTTCTATTTTGGCTTTCTTTTCCGTGAGTCTATGAATGCTTTTGAACAGAACAAGGATAAAGCCGATGCTGCCGCTGTGGCCGTGGGTCTAATACAATCACCATCTAAAGTAGAGGTAAAGAAACGCATCTGAAATCCACGAGAAAAATCATTATTGGTTTATTCTTTCCAGCTCAAAAACGCGCCGTCCTTGTTTAAACGCTTTCAAAAGGACCAAGCTGATAAATCGGATGTACGCTCGTTGGCTGGGGCCTCTTCGTCGTCATTATCATCGTCAACAGCGTGGGGTGGCGGCACGAGCACTTTGAATCCCGTTTATGAATATTCGGAAGAAATTCATAGCGCCACCGAGAATGATTTGAAACAGCGGCGTTTGCATCTTCAGCAGACTTGCGAGAAAAACAATTTGAATGCGTTCTACCCACCGATGCCAAAAGAATTTTTCATATCGCCGGGACATAATTTGGTATGGTGTAATGTCTTCAAAGCGGCCAGCAGTACATGGATGTACTATTTCAATATTTTAGGTAAGACGACAAAAAGATTCAGTGACTTTTCTATAATTCTATTTTCTTTAACGTTGCAGGCGGTTATGATCCCAAATATTTACAAAAAGTTGAAACTCCACCCATAGAGTTGGCTCGTCAACGTTTTCCGCGGCCATACCTGCAAGATTTGCTCGATAGTCTTCCATCGTCGCTGTCGTTCTTGTTCGTTCGTGATCCGTTTGAGCGCATCGTCTCCGGCTATCGCAATAAATTGGAAGGTGGTAAAAATGCCTACTACAAGTGGCTGGTCAATCGTATAACCAAACGATTTCGCAAACATCCTTCTGCCGCAGGCTATCCCAAGGGACCGACCTTCAATGAATTCGTACAGTATCTCATAGAACAACATGCCAATCACAAAGTATTTAACGAACATTGGGCACCAATCTACAATTTCTGTACACCGTGTAGCATAAACTTCACCATTATAGGCAAAGTCGAGACGTTCAATCGCGATTCGGAGTATATAATACGTCAGGCGGGCTTGGAATCGCTGCTGCTGGGCAAATTGCCCAGGAATGCCTTGAAACGTATCGGCAACTTATCGAAGGGTGTGAAAACCTTCATTTCTTTAGAAAAGTAAGTCCAGCCAAATAGCATTCGGCATCATTCATGAACTCACTTTTACATTCCATTTCAGATACTTTTCGGAAATCAAACGCTCAACCTTAGACCAACTTATCGATATTTACAAATTAGATTTTGAGTTATTCGACTACGACTTTACAAAATATTACAAATATGTTTTACCCGATGAAACGGGCATGGAGATGACGACGACTACTAATCTACGATTCAAATCCGAAATTCAACTCCAGTAGGTGGACAAATTTCTACGAATTGTTCATGTGTAACCAGAACCACTAACAAAACTCATTTATTTTTCGAAAAGCCACCCACAACTCCCACCCAAGTACCTCTTTACAAATTTTTGAAAGTACCAAAGCAATCTACACTACGTTTTATGATAAAAAAAAATTAAGCCAAACCAAAACAAAACAAATGCATGTTTTCCAAAACAATTGTATAAATTTACTTAAGAAGAATACAAATTTAAAACCAAACGGCCAAAGACTAAAATTAGTTAGAATATGTGACGTAATTTCGAAATATATTATGTATTGTACTGTATTAAACTATATTTATACCCAGTCTAAAATGAATTTATGTATACCTTGTGTGAAATGATTTTGAATTCCTTTCATTTATTATCATTTTTTCGATCGCCTATTGTCGATGCTTGCTGATATTTGACAATATTTGACGAATTGAACAGATCTACGTTTCTAATTTCCCGTATAATTTCTCAGAATTTCGCTCTTAGTTTGATTTAATTTGTGAAATTCCTTTTCAAGTTGCTATTTTCAAATGTAACTGTTGATGTGATGTTAAACAAATGTTCTAAACTTTAACCAAAAATATATATTGAAAATGTGTGTTTGTGTATTATACTTAAAGATTCAAACTATTTCGATAAGTATTTATATTGTACTTTTATGATATTAATAAAAATCTAATATTTTTTCTAAGTTTCAAAAGAGAACTTTGGTTTCAATAAGGCAAACAAACGTCAGCCTGCGAGTATCTTCATTTATAACTTGTATCATTGTTGTCAACTGAATTTTCAAATACTTGAACTAGTTCTCAATATAATCTCAAGTTCGATACAAAAGATGAGATGTGTTTGATAAAGACAATAAATGTTCCCTATCAAGATGTCGGACGGAAATCGTTATATCCAAATGCTAAATGATTTTTGAACGAAAACCATATCATCTCTCCAGATAACTTCGAGTAATAGCGTATTTAATAGTAATAACTGTCCTAGTATTGTGGCGTGGAAGACAACATTTCTCCAATTAAATTTGCGTCTGAACCAACATAGAAACATTTCCATCATACAAATAGCCCAGCTGATGAGCTGGAAAGTTGCGAAGCATTAGGAATATGGACTGAACAAATAAATGGGGAACTTCTCTCAAATCAGAGAGCTGTGTACAATATAAGTAATACACTCACAACCGCAACCTACTGTCAAAAGCTGGATCCGAACGGCTATTATAATTTTTTTAGTAGAAAAATAACCCAAAATTTGAACATTGAAAAATTCCCCAAGTTCAATGAGGCCAGTATTTAAATCCAAAGTTGCTCTTCCAAACTCTCCAAAATCAGCTGGGAATTGTGGAACCTTTCAATCGAGAAAACATTTGGAAGCGTTATGGATTGACAAAAAATACAGCATATCCGAAACATTTCTTTAAAGCTGTCATTTCTGCAAACGACATCTCGTTTTGTGCATTTTATTCATTGCCGATACTGTCAAAGTAAAGGAGGAAGGAAACATATGTTTTTGGGGATTCTTCATTTGAATACTACCTATACCAACATTGTTTCGGAGGTTCAAAATTCCCTCTAAGTTACAACTTCTATCTTCCGGTACCTAACATACAAATGACCCATCAATGATCATTGGTAGTTGTCTCGAAATCAGCTCAAGTATTCAATGTGACAGTCCTGCGACCAACAAATGAGCGGTCGTATAGAGCGGTCTCGATATGAGTCGAAAGAACTTATGCTCGAAAGGAGCATAATCATGAATGTAATCCTTTGTTCTTTCCTATGTTATTGATGGCGGCAAAAGTGGGGTGAAAAAAATTACATTGAATGTACTTAATTACTAAAAAATGTAGATGGAAATGTTCTGGATAAAAATGTTACGATTTCCTGCGACAACACCCATAATGGAAATTTTATCCTGGAATTCTCGTAACACGTTTCTTAACTAACGTCCTACATGCTCAGTTAAATTAATCATAAAATTTGTTGGTGGTCACACAGACGTATTGCAGTATGACAAAGCAGGAGTTATTAAATAAATAAATTTTATTTTATGGATTACTTACTTGACAGTACGGTTAGAAGAAAAATATAATCGGAGAATGTTATCAAGCCATATGATCCCAATTTATAGAAAATACTATTCTTCTCCAAATTTAAGTTAAGACTTTCTCCAACAGACTATCAAAGAGAAAAGATATAAAACGAAAGACATAAGTGAGACAGTCAACCAACAAAAATATAACTTCAACAGTAAGCAAATGTTAATAGGAAAATGATATTAAGATAGGCCACTGCTTGACGTGGTATAGATTTTGGAAATACCTTTCCGGGAGCTTGCTTTAAGTTAGAGAGCGGAAAAAGAAAGAGCAAAGTATATGGCATTTTAGATTTCATTGCAATGAAATGCAGATGATAATTATCTACATACCTTGGGGTCATAGCGTCGGTATTGATCAAGGCCCAAACCTGCAAAAAAAAAGTAAATTAGATTAAAATCGATATAAAACAACAAAAATGAATACACTAATGGACTAAGTTATGAATATTAAAAGTGAAACATTACAATATAGTGGTTTAACATACCCTCTGGTTGTTTTATACCCGGAGTCATACTAGTCAGAAAATCTGTTGGTGTCATAAAGATTTCATGGCGGTCTTCGGATGTGGCCACTTGTATGGTGGCGAAATAACGAAACACCTTATCCGGTGTCGAGAATTGTCGAATACGATTTTCATACTCAACAATCTGCATTGCGTTTTAAATATATGTTGAAAAGTCATTTTTCAATAAAGTTCAGCAGTTACATTAGAAAATAATTGCCAAAATTGAAAAAAAAAAAAACAATAAAAATAAAATTAAGACAAAAGATGCATTTTTAATTAAAATGTACTTTAGGTTTAAAAAACTAGTCAGGGGCCTAATTCTGACATACACTACGCTTCACTTGAAACATTCATATTAAAGGAAATATTTCTAAAATTAAATTGAATTATTATTCAGAATAATAAATAAGATGTAGAAGAATGAAGTAGTATGTCAGAGTGGAGATAGGCGAATATAGCAATATGTTTCCGAAAGGTCAAAGTTTATTTTTAAACTCGATATTATTTTATACGGGTAGCGGAAAACTCCTACGGACACTAAAAAGTCATTGGTAATGTAGTAGCAATGGCCATGTAGTTAATTAATGTCTTAATAAAATATTACGAATTAATATCGGTTGGGATATTAGAAATTATGTCATTGTGAAGTGTTAGTAGAGAAACAATTAAACATTAATAAAACGAAACACAAATTACCATCTGGTTGTTTGATGCCCGGATAAATAGAACGCAAGAAATCATCTGGAGTCATACACACGGATGTTCCTTGGAGTGTCGTCAAGCGAACGGTGGCAAAATACCGGAAGATCTTATCGGGTGTGGAAAATTGACGTACGCGATTTTCATATTCAATTATCTTTGTAACCAAACAAAACAAACAAAAAAGGATGAATAATCAAACAAAAGATTTAAATGAAAGTCAAATAAATACAAATTAAAAGTTTTATTTAAACTCAGATTTAATTCAAGTCATGCTAAATATTGACAACATATACCTTTCTTTCGCGAAAGCCGACTTTTTCTTTTCCAGAACGACCAACTTTTGATTTCTCTTCAATCGAATCGTCCTTATCTTCGCCACCTTCCTCTTCTTCATTTTCACTGTCGGTTTTGGTGTCTTTGGATTTTTTATCCTTTTTGCGGGATTTCTTTTCAGTATCGGCTGGTTCCACGCCAGCATCAGCATCAACTTTGGGCATTATCATACGTTTGACTCTAACAGTGAACAGATTATTTAGTTACGTTTTTATCATGAATAAAAAACTGTGATAAATGTGAACAAGAATTTAGATACTAAGGCCGCTGAAGTAGAGCAAATATGTGATGGTTTAAATGTGTTCAATGACTGTCTGTTATAAGAGAAATTTGGATAAGGCCATCTGATTACTTTGGACGTTTGTTCTTGTCAAAGCGTATCTGCATATTGATACAGGTGACCTAAATATTTCTATTTTACATCCGCCAGGTCAATAATAACTTATTTCGACAACTTTATGGAGAATTTCTTCTGTATTGACTGATCGGGAGTCTATTATGACTGTAAAGACAATATATATCATATCAGCCGGCGGTATGTTAGGAGTGGGTTTGCTTTATCGAATTTTCAGTAATTAGACAGAACTAAAAAGGGTTATGTTTAGGCTAATAGACCGTAAGTACATTTCAACTTGAATGAGATGTGGTAACTAGTAGTAAAATGATTTTCAGTGTCTACTTAATTCACAAGTTTTCAGGTGAAATAATTTGGTAATTATGCTCTTTAGCGTTATATTCTCCACTTCAATGACGCCATAATGCCTCAAAGGAAACACAAAACAGCATTTTTTATTGGCTTTGACATTGATTAGAATCGTGACCCTCCAATTTTGAAATGGTAATCGTGGAACTCAACTGGCAACTGGCGTGTTCTTTCTACGCCTTGTTTTATCAGACTTATAACATTACACTCATATACAAATATTTGAGGTCAACTGCCATTAGTCACACTATATCCAAGCGTCCATCTATCTACTCACTTTTTAAAATCCAACAGAGAAATGAACAGCAATGATCCCACTACGAAATGGAAGAACTTTGTGAAATTCGGTGTAATCTCCTTTTTATGGCCAAACTTTTTGTGGCCGCGTGCATTGAATGGCGTCTCTTCCTCTATGGGTGGGAAACTAGTTCGTTTTAGGGCGGCTGGCAGCAGGCCAAACGATCCCTTGACTACAAATCGTGGCTGCACCAGTTGGCGAGCAACCAAGGCTCCGCATTGTCTTAAAACAGACATATTTTGGCCACCACCTGATCAATCAGCAGAAAACCACAACACCTGAAAAAGTAGAACATAAAAGACAATCGTTAAAATGTTTAAATTCAGACTTACCTTTGCAAAATAGGATTTAACAAGAATTCCTACACTTTTATGGCGTCTTCATCAAAAAGTACGGTTTATTTTTAGCACTTCTATAGGCCAAATATGATTTTTTTTCTTTTCTTGAAAAATATTTCAACTTTTCTCGTTTTGCTGTGTATGTGTGTGAATGCGAATGAGTGTGTGTGTGGTCAACAGTGACAGTTTCTCGTAACTTTTGTTTTTGTGCATAATGAAACGAATGGAATGGAATCACAACAGCTGCTTCTAAGGCATTGCCATTCATGGCTTGGATTTTTGGCGCTGTTGCCATTTACATATGGTAACATTTGACAAAATAACGCCAACCATTTTCAAATATTCAGTTATACATACAGACATAATCACTATTTAATCAGCTGATCTATTAATTCTTAGTCGATTTGCGAGTGATGCAAGTAAATTGCGATGAAATTAGTGTGTATTAATAAATTAACCGAAAGTACATTGAAAAATTTCCAGTGTAGATGGCCAAATATATACAGCAATCGAATTCAAGACAAATTGTTCGATTGACAGATTTTTGGTACTGGCAGGACGACTGCCAACGAAAATTCCCTGACGTATTTATGAAAACAAAATTGCTTGTCCACACTTTTCCCCAAATGCTGTGACAATTTGTGGTGTAAGGCAACATTGTATTTTTGTTTACTGCTGCGGACGACAACAATTATTGAGAGAATTTACTCTTGCGATGACATTTTTCAACCGAACATGCACATGTGCACATATAACTTTTTTTCAAATGATTTTCTATATTGTTTTGTTTTGTGGTAATTAGTGCCCAATTCAAAGTGAATCTCGGCCTAATTTGTCCCGTGAATATGTTCTGCTCGAACAATGCCATACTGTGTCAACGTTTCTTGAAGACCGTCCTCGTATTTACTCGGTGTGGTTTCTGTAAGATTTATGTGACGTTCACATAAAAATCAATAATGGTTTCAATACGATCAATTTCTTCCTGAAGTCGAGGCTGTTGTGTGGATATAGAACCCGTGAATTCATGGCGGCATGCACAGAACCTGAGAACATTGTAAAGAAATCACATTTTAATGAAATGACTGCAATCAGAAGGGTTTGTCGACTCTAGACCGAAAATGAAAATCCACACCATTATCCTACAGGATGACCATTTCGTTTAGCATTTGTTAATTTGTCGACAATCTCAGCATTCAATTAAAGACGATTTTCACGAACAATCGCAGGCATATGTGAAAGAATCCGTTTTAGTACCTGCTCGGGTTTCAACTGGCGGGCTGTAGAATTCAACACAGCAGGACTTTGATCCTTTTAGTCGTTGCAAGCGTTGCCTGTCATAAATAACAACTCATCTTTATCAGATGGTCAGTCGGGACATCTGCATACTTTTGGCCATTCGGCTTTAATTGGGTGCCCATTGTTAGCGTCGTTAAGTGGCGTGGCACCCAAATCCACAGACCCGAACACTCACGTACAAATGTCTAAATGGGCGAGTATGAGTGTACACATGAGTACCAACAGCAACAACTGAAATGCATTTCCTGTTCTGATACTGAAACTTCAATCATCGCAGCTCCCTTCACTGGCTGACTCCTTTCTTATGAGCGTCTGCCACTTTCTCGAATTTTACTAGTCTTAATGAGTTTTTAGTTTGTGGCTTATCTTTTTAGAATTCGTTCCATTCCATTTATGAGTGCTTGCCACTTGGTGTCAAGTCGCCATTCGGGAGCCAAAATCATGTTCTTGAATTGGAAAATACGTTTTGGTGAATCTGGTTTTGTGTGGCGTTGAGCAAAGGAACGTGACTCACCTTTGGGCGCTAAAAGAATGTGTTGCATTTGTGTTATGTAGGTTTCCTCTGCTTCCTAGAATCGCTGTTGCACCACAAGGTGCAATTTGTTTGTTGAAGTAATTAAATCTGAAAACATTTGAAAACAACAGTACGTGGCGACGAGTTCCATGTTTGAACATGTAATTGTGCGAGTAAGGAATACGAGTAGGATTAGAGTTCACTGTCAATGCATGGATAGACCATTGTCGCATGATAAGTCCGGTCAACATGAACGAAGGCATACGATTCATTATCAAAGGAACTCTGAAGCCATTGCACATAACAAAATGGTGTTTTTCAAGGAGCAAGCCCAGACCAACAAGAAGATCTTACAAATATGAGCCATGAAAGTAACCGCTGGTACCCATTTCAATAGAGTGGTGTAGGTTATACAAATAAGAAAAGGCAAAGAGTCACAGTCCACAGAAAAGTTTTTCTTTCTCACAATTGTTGAAATGAATTCTGGGTTTGTTTTCAAGGCGCTTTGGTGTAACCCAAATGACTACAAGTTTTGACAACACATGCTTGGTATTTCAGCTAAATGCTTCCAAAGCACCCAACTATCGTAGAGACAATCATTAACATCACAGGGCGCCTTCAGTAAAATATCTCGCTTCTTGATTATCGAAGGTATAGTATACTTTTAGGAGGCATACAAATAATGATATCTGTGGTACATTTTTCCAAGCATGCTCTGAATTCCAGTGAGTTCTGCAGTCACGTAGCATATGCGACCGATTTATCCTGCATAGTTAGATAACTTGCCTAAGTCTTTTAGTATTTCTGTTAAAATATGACTTTTATAGTTCGCTGGCACTTCTATTTTACGGCTCAGAGCCACACTGCGAACTAACCAGTTGTCTAACGAATAAATTGGGCCAAAAGGTTTTTCGCGCCGAATTTTTTGCCCCATACTAAAGCTGTCTCGTATGCTCACATAAGAACTTGTGGAATGTCGCGAGTCGTAAGTATGTAAATAGGATTAAAGCATTAGCTTATGATTTAGCTGTTTCTGAAAAGGATCCTCCAGAACTGGAGATATTTAGTGAGTGGTTTCGTGCCAATTGCTCGATCTCTACCCGGCCACAGTGATTGGCCTGGCCAGGGCATATCGGCCGAATGAATCTAAACGCTTCGACGTTAGGCGACAACTCGCATGGTGCGAAGACCAAGCCAGCTTCAGTACGTGATTACAAATTGGTCATCACAGACAATTTGTTTGAGGTTCCCTGGAAGAATTGTTTTTTTTATTGTGATGGCATTTCCGGGTCGTTCCTAGACCGTGCACAGCTGTTGCTGTTATTACTTTGTCATTAAGAATATGGTCTCAATTAAAGCATTGTCATTGTCTACTGGCTTTATTATTTCCTTTCCATTGTTCCTTATTTCAATTGCACTTGGCTTTGTTCGAATCTGATCTGTTGTCGATTGTTTCTCGGCTGAAGCGTCGCCTGAAGTGTGCCTTCGTAGCATTGCACTTTGGTCTGTGGGTCGTTCTATCGCCGTAGTTCATTATCATGTGTGGATATTTGTACCTGCTGATAATGTTGACCTTGAATTAAATGGCCGAATAATAATGGAACAATGTACTTGAGCCCAGAGCATGCCACAACAAGTGCCTGCCTTCGAATATGAGTTCAGATCAATAGTTGGACATAAATCTCGGTTTCAATGAGCAAAGACAATGGGGCGTTTGGGCTTATTGTGGTTACCTTTTCTGCTGGGGTGGTGCGTTTTCGTTTCATCTAAGTCCGCAGACAAAGGAAAGACTTTGTCTGTCGTCGGCGGTTGTGGCCGTTGGTTGATGGTGTTGTTAGTCGTGGCTGCTGCCTCGGCTTTGGCAACATGAATAATAGCCAAGTTAATTAGCAGAGCTCATCAGTCAATCAGTCATTCATGTGTGTGTGTGTGTGTGTGCTGAGTGCCGTTGCCATTTGCGGCAGTAGCACCCATTCCGTTCCAACAGCATAACGACGGAAAAAAAGACATAAAGTAGAGGGTTTTGTGTTTGACACAAAAGCAATCAAAAAGGCAGCTGATGTATTTCCATACAAAATAATTGTCTGGTCAAATTCAATTGGTTCCGACCAAAACGGCAAAAAGGGAGAGCAAGAGTATGACAGGCTGGCATTTAGGGACTAATTGAGCGGCTATAGGTTTGTTGCTGTTGTTGTAATAACAAAAGATACAATTGTGAAAAGATTTTAGTATCCTACATATGCATGGACACAAGATCCAGGTAAGATCGACGGTTACTAAAACGGTTTACGTTCAAGACAAGGTTTAACACACATTCGAGTGTAGAAATGGAAGTGGAAGTCGACCTGAACATGGTGAACATCCGACAACAAGCGAGGAAGTAGAAAGGGTTGAGCTACTGATTTCCACTTGAAACATTTTGGAGAACTTTGCGATTGAACAAAATGGCTGATTGTGATATGTTGTGGAGGACGAGTTGACTTCTATTTTATAAAGAGTCTTCCAACAAGAGGTGTTATTTTGGTATTCAAAGAAAAATGGATTTTTTTTTAGATAAATGATCGGATGTTTTTGTTTCATAATAATGAAAAACAACATCAGCCAAATGGCCACCAAACGACCACGCTTACAGGACCATATCCTTTTCATGAAATATTCCATAACCAAATCGCAAAGTGGCTGCCCTATGTCCTCGATAGCCTCACGAATTCTATCTTTGAGGTCGTGAATCGACGCTGGGCTGTTGGCGTAGACCTTATCTTTCACGAAGGACGAAGTCGCAACGTGTTAAGTCACAAGATCTCGGTGGTTAATTGTGATTACCTCTTCGGGAGATAACACGGTCCGGAAACCTTTTTATTTTTGAAAACTGTGACTGCAAGATTTTCAACATTTTTGTAGTGAATTTTAATATTTTCAATGCGGTGTTGAAGCGTGTATCGATCGTTCCATTTTTAATAATGGCGTACTTTCTACTTGTCAAATGTCAAAGAATAAAAGCTTCAAATGTGACACTACCGAAATACCGGGTGATGCAAAATATATTATTAAATAGCGTGGCATCCTTTGACATAAATAGTCATTCTGCCTTTCATCACCCATGTAGGCCTAACAAGATAATTATTTCAATGGATGTATTCCCCTGAGACGATTTGATCGTTTGAAATCGAATACAGTTTTTCAAAGTTACTGAAACAACTCAGAAAGGAATGTAGAAAGCTTTTAAACACAGCGAAAAATCCTAGTTTTTGTTTAAAAGAATTCATGGAATTCCTTCTATCACGACTTTGGTCACACATACCCAGCGATCTGCATGTCGCCCGCCTATTTTCGAGAAGGATGTGGAGTTCTCTACCAGAATGTTGAATTAACTGTCATCCTGAGTTGTACTAAAGGTTCCTTGGCGTTTTAAGGAATTCCTGCATCTAATCACTGTCGACATTTCTTCACCTTTGCAACGTACATACAACAACACAAAAAAACCGGCCACAACTATGTAGCCGGCCTATTGGTTGCACAATCAACATGGAACATGAGTGTGGTGGATGCGACGAAACCTATAATTTTCATATTCTCTTAGATTAGTAGTGATGGTCGCCTCGGCTCTTCAACTTTTTGCAGCTTTTCTGACACAATAATTGAAATGTTTGACAAATGTTTGCCACAACAGCCAAAGAAACGTCCAAGAATTTACTTGTCAAGAGCAAAAAAAAAACACAAATAACAAATTGGAAGCTGCAATTGCATACACTCTTACCGCCACCGAGTATCTAACAAGTTTCTTACCACGAGCGGAAAACAGAACAAGTTTGAATTGTGTGTGTGTGTGTGTGTAGTTTTCTTTAGTTCCATATCGAAGTCAACATTTGTGTTTTATTTGTATTGAATACGATACCGAACGCCACGATACGATTGTCCACCGTATATGGAATGTTGCAAGCGCCGCCGTTGCTGCCACTACCACCGCCATAAAAGGCACTCTGTTGTTTCTCCAGCAAATAATTCACTGGCAGACAGAGAGACGAGCCGGGTCGGACACATATTGACAATTTGACCATATATGATGTCCATAAAGGAAATACGAAATGAATGCATGCGAATAGGAGGGATGGGAAATTGGAGGCTTGAAATGGAAATGTGGGTTGCCTGTTTAGGTTGACTCTAAATTATCTGTCCAATATTTCATTCATGACTCTTTTAAATCATACTTTAAGTCAATTAAAAGTTTTGATTTATAATTTCCTTTCTTCTGGATCTTAGAAATTTAAGTTATTTTGGGGGCGGTGGAAACTTTATATTAAGTGCAGACCAGCATGATGTTGGAGATTTTATTGGTTTTGAAGTGATTTCAAATAATTTACTGGCCATGAGCGGATACGACTGTTTATTGGTATACACGACGAATACAAACAGTAGTCAAATTTCTCAAGTCTACAGCGTTATTTTTCTACATATGTGAATATTAAAATAGTTGATCGCTCATCTGCAGTCACCGGAGAAACTTAATCGGCAAGGAAAGAAAGTGTAAAGAAAATCCCTCTTAACAAATTGCCACCAAAAATCCATGGAAATCAGAATCTGAAATCACTTTCCTTCGTGCACTAACTTATGCCTATTATAGGTAATGACTGCAATTAATACAGCAACAACAGAAACAATTTAAAATTGTTTGGCGCTACGAACGTTTTTCGTGCACATCCTGTACGTACAGCACCCGGTCATTGAATTACTAACCATCCGGAGTTTGTCAGTTTTTTGTCGGGGAACAAAACGCTGTGGTTTTTTTTGTAGAAAAGTCTGGGCGCAAGTAAAATCGAATCCATATGTTGGCTTCAATAGGGAGAATACACAAACTAGTGGGCAGACCAACAGAAATATCCATATCTGTGGTCGAGCGTTTACCCAGACGGCACCCGTTAAGCTCTAAATACCCAACCTGATTCAGCAGCAGAAATCAATGGTGAGTCAAGCATAGCATCCATAACCAGGGCAAATTTGCCCGGAGTCGGGCAACCTGATTCAGCAGCAGAAATCAATGGTGTGTCATAGCATAGCACCAATAACCAGGGCAAATTGCCCAGAGTCGGAGTCTGAGTAGAAAAATGTTCTCAACTCCGAGTTTTATTACATTTCCCATAAATCTGTTAATGTTTTTTAAAAATATTTTCCATTGTATAAACTGTGCACCACAGTATGACATTGAGTTTTGGAATAGTGGACGAAAATACAATTTGCGAAAATGTCTCAGTGAGACTCAGTAGTTGGCAGATTACCTAGGCGACGGAATGTTTGAAGCACAAATTTCCCACTTAGTTTCTTTGTAAGTTTCTCGAGACATGTCCCGGACATTCGTACAAAGGAACAAGAGCAAATCTTGGCTTCGCAAATAAAACACGCCAACACACAAAAATTAAATACAGGTTGTTATTTTAAATTATTAAAAATTCACTACAGAAATGGTGAAAATCTTGCAGTCACAGTTCGCCACACTAAAAAGTCTCTCGAAGAGGTGATCACAATTGGCCACCGAGATCTTGTCATTTAACACCTTGCGACTTCTTCCTTTGTGGCCACATGGAAGAAATGGTCTACGCCAACAGCCCAGCGTCGATTCAAGACCTCAAAGATAGAATTCGTGAGGCTATCGAGGACATAGGACAGCCACTTTGCGATTTGGTTATGAAAAATTTCATGAAAAAGATATGGTCCTGTAAGCGTGGTCATTTGGTGGCCATTTGTCTGATATTTATTTTTCATTATTGATGGCGTGCCTTCCTCTTTATTATGAAATAAACATTCGATCATTTATCTCAAAAAATTATATTTTCCTTTGAATACCAAAATAACACCTCTTGTTCGATGCATTTCCCATATTTTTATACTAGTAAGTTGTAATGCGCCTATAGCGCCCGTTAATTTGCTTGAGAAAGTTTAATTTTAAAAATTTTGTAAAAAATATTTTGAGAAAACTATTTTGTAAAAAAAAATTTCGAAAAAAAATAAATTTGGGAAAAAAATATTTGTGGAAAAAAAATTTTTGTTGAAAAAAAAATATTTGCGGAAAAAAAATTTTGTTGAAAAAAAAATTTTGTTGAAATAAAAAAATTTTTGTTGAAAAAAAAATTTGATGAAAAAAAAAATTTTGTAAAAAAAAAATTTGTAAAAAAAATTTTGTGGAAAAAAAATATTTTTTTGAAAAAAAAAATTTGCAAAAAAAAAAATTTCTCGAAAAAAAAAATTTTTGTAAAAATAAAAATTTGTAAGAAAAAAAAATTTTGGAAAAAAAAAAATTTTGGTAAAACACAATTTCTGTACAAAAAAAATATTATTTTTTTTATTATTTTTATTTATAGAACTAGTAAGTTGTAATGCGCCTATGGCGCCCGTTAATTTGCTTGAGAAATATTTGTAATGAAAAAACTATTTTGTAAAAAAAATTTCGAAAAAAAATAAAATTGAAAAAAAAAAATTTGTGAAAAAAAAAATTTGTGAAAACAAATTTTTGTTGAAAGAAAAATTTTTGTTGAAAAAAAAAAATGTTGCTGAAAAAAAAAAATTTGTTGAAAAAAAAATTTTTGTTGAAAAAAAAAAATTTTGTTGAAAAAAAAATTTTGTTGAAAAAAAAAATTTTTTGTGATTATATATTAAGATTATAGAATGCCTATTTAAATTCCTACGTACTGCGTGACAGAGTCAGTGAATCAGGGAATCAGGGAATCAGTGTATCAGTGAATCAGTGTCGAGGGTAAATATATATTAGGATTCAGATTTTTTTTTATCAGAGATACAAATATAAAAGGGAAATGCCAGCTCGCTAAATAAAACACTGCTAATGTTTGGGTTGTCGGTCTAATTGATTTGCTCTTAACATGTGATTCTGCCAGAATACCTTTATCAATAAATTAAACTTTTTGAAATTCTAAATCTCGTTCAGTATTCGAGTTAAACTGAGCATCAATTGACCGTAAGGTTAATAAAATTCAAAATTGGTCCAGCTGAACAAATTTGCCATTGAAAATGGGGAAATTCGTAACTGAAAACGGGACAAATCTCGCGTTTGACCGTTTTCAAAAAATTTTTGTAAGAAGTGAAAAATATTGCCTCAGTTGCAACATAATGGCCAGCGGCTGTATGTATAACAATGAGTTGGCGTTTAAGTGCGTCTGTGGCCAGTCTGGAGGACTGGCCAAGTCGAAGTGTTTCTGTGGCCATCAAGTAAAAGTCTTTCTTTTCTTCGACATAAACAACTTTCCTGTGGAAATTTCTACAAAAAAATATCTAGTAAAGACAAAATTTAACGAAACGAAAGCTGTCACAACAATATTTTCCACTCTTAATAAATTTATAAACATACATTTTCCATGGAACTACAATATTGTGATGTCGTTGTTGTTTGCTGTTGCTCATTGTTTCTAACGACGGGCACTGGCACTGAAGGAAACTTTTCCTGGAAGCCAAACCAAAGAAAGTTCTTCGTTCAACTGCTGCTGCTGCTACTCTGTGGCAGACAGACGAGGCAAAAACATTGAACAAAACTGTTCAATGGTCAACAACACGGTCGAGTAGACACTCATGCGGCAGATACTCCATCCCCGAAGATATCATGTTTCGGAATAAAGATATTATGTTGTCAACACTTGCGAGGCTAAGTAGTAAGTACGGTTGTTTGTTTGTTTTTTCAATCGGTCTTGAAATTGGGTAAATCCCTCGGTGTTTTTTTTTTTTTTTTTTGCTATAGCAAGTTCAAGGAGCCAAATGTGGCAAGATAATGCCCCTCGTCGGTTTGCTCTAAAATATTACTAGTGTTGAGCTGGCGAGACCTGCAATCAAATATAATTTCATTTGTGTGCAGAGGAATGTGAAGTGTTCTGACTTTTGGCTTTTTCAATTCATGGAACGAGATGTTGGTTTTCTGCTGACGTTTGGCTTAACCCAATTGGTGAGGTCGTTTGAAAGTATCTGGCCGAACATTGTCCACCTGTTGTCTGTGGTGTTGGTTGCTCCGGATACAACAACAAAACCAACAAACAGACAAAACATAGAAGAAGAAGACAAATCAATTATGCAAAAAATGTCAGCGGCATATTGGGGAATTTCCAACAGACGGACAGACCGTCGGCTGTCAACAGTTGCTGACAATCTCAATCATGTCCCACCGACGAACTGTCTACTTGTCAGAGAGTATCTGTGTAAGTACCCGTGTAGCTACGTCCATATGTCGGCCTGTCCGTCCATATATTTGGATGTGAGTTTAAACGATTGTGTTTGCGTAAATTTAGCTGGCGACTTAGAATTGCCCCTGCACTCCGCCTCGTTGCAGCAGTTATGGCCATAGTCAGTCATTCATAGGCGGGAATTTGCTTTGCCAGACGTGATGACGCGCTTTCAGAATTTAATAGCACTTAAAAATGTCCGTCGTCTGGTGGTTCAATTTTCATTATCTATTCAGTCAGTGTGTGTGTGTGTGCGAAACTTGTAAAACTTGTAGAGATTGTGTCAATTTTGTGAATTGAAATGTTTGCCACTGTCGCCTTTGTTTTTTTTTTTATGTGAATCACCAAATACGTTTGTAAGGCTTTCCATATGTAAACATATGTTCTGAACGGAAAAACAAATAAAGTACACGACAGGAGATGGAAAACTTTTGGTCGTATCGTCAACGGAGTTCTGACGCCAACACCATGGATATCATAGGATAGCAATTGCACTTCAATGCTCAATTGTCGAAAAAAAATTATATAAAATTTTTTTTTATATTTTATAGTCCATTTTCAGACAAGAGCCACCGTACACCCTATGTTGTTGGGGCAGCCGGACTACCTTGTAAAATACAATTTGTCTTGACTAAATTAAAGAAAGAACACAAACCCATTTGATCGGCCTATTATTAGTTTATTCGAAAGAGCAAACACTTCCAGTATTTGTGTAATACGATTTCATTCATGTGGCCAGACGAGAGGCTTTGCAGTTGACTTTGCTATTTCCCTTCCAATTTTGCAAGACCTTGGTGGAGGTTTTTGGCTCCAACCTAGGAATATTCTGCTTAATATTTGCCGAGACGGCTGATGAAACGATAAGCGAACTTGGTGGGCGCCATCCTGCTCAAACCAGAGATGGTTCAAGCACATATCTTCAATCTTCGGCCAACAAAGGGGGTTTATCGTGTCTCTGTAGTAGGGATGTAACGAAGTGCATATCTACAATTTAACTCTCCCAACAAAGACATTACTTTTAGTGTACATCGGCCGATTAAAAAGGTGATCATGCCTGGATTGCACGTCTGCCTGGTGATGTAGTCAACCATATGTTCGGATTTGTCCGACTATCGCTATGCATTTTATTACTTCCATGGTTTATGTTCGTGGCGTACAAAACGTTTTGTTGTGATACAAAGTCAAATCGAGGATTGGTTTTACATGAAATTATCACGGTTGGTCATTTACATTTTCATGTCGTTCCATCGATACTTTTGCAACAAAATGGCAAAACGAACGAACCACACTGTTCTATTAGTATCGAGCAAAACAATCATTAATAAGAGCAACCAAATTAAAACACAAAGAACTGCTGTTGATTTTTGTGTGACCCATTTTGAAGGTGTTATTCGACATAATTCATATGAATGTTTATTATTAATAGGGAGGGGGACGAGGAGGTGGGCAATATTGAAGGACGGACTTGTTGGATTGGTGGAACAAAGAAGGATTTTCAGATGTGCCCATAAATAGTCGAATTTGGTTAAGCGGAAATGAAAAAAAAAGAATCAAGAAAATGTTTTCACTTATGGGTGGATTTTTAATAAAAAGTAATTCGGCTAATTGAACCTTCTTTCATTTAAATGAACTGAGTATGTACTTCTGAAATTGTTCTTTGAAACGAAAATGGAAACTTGTGGCGCAACTCACAAAATACATGTATGTAAAATTTAAATTCAATATTAATGAGCTTCGATAAAAAAATAGTCACTTGTTGTCATTTGGTTAAGTTGTATTAAATGTGACTGGCAGATAATTTTTGGAGAACATTTGTTTTGTCCAAGGCTTGAGAATTGTCTCCAAAACGTATTTTATTAACATAAATTGATTCTAAGGTTCTAAGGTGTAATAGAATGATCTCTTAATAAGTTCTATGGAACCTACTACAGCATTTTCAATGTTTTCTTTGGTCAGATACGTCACCTCCGCTATTATCTCTTGGTCTTTCAATTCTCCTGCCTGAATTTGTATTGAAATAAGACGGCACAACATTTATTTTTTGTCGCCGTTACATTCATCACATTGCTTTTAAACGGTGTTTGTAAAGGGTTTTCCAATATGAGGTGTTGAAATTATTAAAATTCACTACAAAAATTGCAGTTACAGTTCGCAAAACTAAAGCAGTTTTAAGTCGTCGTAAAGCACCTTGTCGGACGGGAATACAGAAATTGGTTGAAAATTCCAGCTGTTGGGACAAGTTAGTGATGTGAAGAATAAAACCCGTGCACGTCGCTCAAGAACAACTGAGAATATTGCTGCTGTAGACCGAAGTGTTGAAGAAAACCCAGGTTTTTCTTAAGGTCTTAAGGCTTATAAAGTTCAGTTAACACAAGAACTCAAGCCGGCCGATCATCAACAACGTCGTGACTTTGCTGATTGGGCCCTTGAAATGCATGAAAATGATTCGGAATTCCACCGAAAAATCATCTTGACTGATGAGACCCATTTCCACCTTCTGGTGCTCGGAAAACCCAAGATTTATTGTTGACAATCGAAAGTTTATAAACTCTTAATACATCGCTTAATAAAACTGATGAAATTTGTCAAAAGGAAACAAAATATTATAATTCTTTTGACATGTCTGGTCCAGTTATCAAAATATTTTCCAGCAGTTTCCGTTGTTAATTTAACTGAGGACGAATTAGAGTAATCATTAAATCAATTGTTTACAACTCTGGCTCATTCGTAATTTTATTTTTAATTTTATGATTTTTTTATTTTCCGAGGTACGTGTTACGAGAGACAGCAATTTATTTTGAACTTACGAAAGATCAACAATAACAACAATCAGCAATTTCGGCATGGAAACCCAAATGAAGATGCAAATCGGCAGTTGTATCTCTTCATTTGCATCGGTATCGTCCAATTGGTATGAACGGTAAGTAATTTCGGATTCTTGTGCTACCAACTGAAAATCGTTTGTTGTTATTGTTGGTCGTTTCTTTTTTATTTTCTTTTAAAACTTTGTCTTTTTTTGTTTGTTTGTTCTCTGAGCTCATTCAGTTTGAGATGAATTATTGAGATATTATTGTCAAATATTCTGAAATTGTTTACATGTTGTGTGGTTAAAAAACTTTGTACGCTCATCTATTGGCGTCTTTCATCTTCTGGGCGAGTTCTTTCTTCTTCTTCTTCTTCTTCGACTACGTTTCAGTTATGTGCGTTTCTTTTCAAATCGATACCGCACCTCCGAAATGCAATTGTTTTGGACGTTGTGCACACTTACACTCACTCACATAGCTGTGCAGACGACCATCGTAGACCAGTCGGACTATTACGACCATTCAGATGCAGACAGCGGTTTATTTTACACTGAGGAAGACACACACACATTTGGGACAGGAATGTGTAAGCTATTGTTATTTTACATAATGCACTGTGGTCCATTGTGAACGAGTTATTCCAAAATGATTAAGAGACATCGCGTGGAGAATATTTCTTCCTGGAGGATCGGCGAAAGCAATTAAAAAGAAGTTGGAAATGTTCTGAAGTCAAACATCAAGATTGAAAATGAAAACAAAAAAACAGAAAGACCAGACTCTATGACCCAAAATCATGTTTACGTGTCTGGTAGTTTTGGTGGTTGATATTCAAATACAATTGTCTGACTCCATTTCCATATGTTGGCTCATTTAACGGACAGAAGTTAAAATACACTCTTATTTCAAATGACTTTATGTCGCAGTTATTGAAATGAAGTGGGGAAATTCACATAGTGTTTTATGACTATTGAACTGTGCAAGATTCTGGTCAAATTCCTCAGCTTGAGGTATATTCATTTCCTAGTCAATCCATATTTAAAGGTTTCTGTAAGAACTCCCTTTTTGTCGGAGTTCAGAGGACACGGACATTTCATTTGTCACTTCATAGTCTAGCCAAAAGAACAACGAGTACTTTCAAATCGTTTTTCACTTGGCCCACTGTGCATCTGTGTTGACATTTATTTGACTTTATCAGACTGAGTTCCAATAGTGTTTTGTTTTCTATTTCAGTCTTTGATTGTACGAATATTACTGTTAAATGAACCACAATACCGGTCTGGATGTCTTGGACTTATGTAAACTTCTATTAAGTACACATCCAAGACACATTCCTCTATGCTTTGTCCATCACTTAGCCTCGAGGTGTTGTGAATTGTTCATGGGTTACTGTGGTTATTTACTGGTACAGAAAAAAGAGAAACGAAAATCAAATCAAAAGGAAGACACTACATCCCTGATTTGGTCTATGTTGTCTATGGGCATCTCATTGTAAGGCATTCAAGAACAGCAGTTCGTTGGTCTGCTTTCTGCTTTAGTTGGAAGTGAAGGAAATTCTTTTCTAATTCACCACCCTCAACCCCCCTTTAAAGGAGTGTGGAGCGGGCAAATAAAAGCGACTAAAGAAGAGGAGTGTTAAGCCGGAAGATGTAGTACAAAATAGTAACGGAGAGAGGAGGAGAGAGAGAGAGACAACATGCAGAAGAAAAGTTTTTAAAAGTAATTTTGTGTAAAAGATGTTGGCAAAACTCGGGCAAATGACTGGACGGGACTTTATCATTTTCAGAACATTGTTTGTGATACTATGTTGTCGAATGCATTCTATAGTAGGATGGACGGACCGACGGAGGGACGTGCAAAAGGAATCCATTGTTTTGGAGTTTGAGTTGGTGGCCACTGAGAACTGGGGCACTGTGTATGTAGTGAGTGAGCTCTTAATGCATCTGTTATTCTCCTCTAGAAACCACACGCAGATAGGGGACGAATCCTTTGTTCCTCATACCGGTGCTGTTGGAATGAATGGAATTGGTTTCATGCTTGAAGTAAATAAAAAAACCATGCACAAGTTGGGCTTTGTGTTCGGATGAGAAACATATCAAATGTCAACCCCTCAATAGAAAATGAACTGTGTTGACCTCAGAGGGGGAAATGTTTCTATGGCGAAATACGAAACCAAACAAGAATTCATTGATCGCTAATGATCGACTGATTAGTTCACAATCACACAACTGATGGGTGAATAATATCGAATATCATTGAATGTAAATCATAGGATTTTGCGACAATTTGAAGACCATGTTTTTGGAGATGTAGTAAAAGGACTAAGGACAAGTTATGTAGATTAGTATAAAATAGAAAAATAATCTATTTTATCGGATCTCAATCAATCTGTTTTCGAAATTTGTTATATAATTTGAATATTCGCTCTATCCTATGGCTGAGATCCCACACAACCGATCTAGTGTCTTGCGGTCCTAGAAGACACTGGTAATTCCGGCATTAAAGTGAGAGTGGAATTAGCGAATTAAAGACGCACTCTTGTGAGATTTTGAACATGCGATGTAATTTTAAATTATTTAAAAGGTATTAGGGAAAGTCGAAAAAACAAATTAATTGAAAACTTAATTTAAAAAAAAGGATATAGTTGTGTGTTGTTGACCTGTGTAGAACTTTTAATTATATTGGACCTCAAGCAAAACTATAATATTCAATATAATAAAAAAAAATTTACTGAATAAATTAATTGAAAAAAAACTAATTAAAAAATTATTTAAAAAAATTAATTAAAAAATAATTTAAAAAATTAATTAAAAAAATATTTAAGAAAATAATTAAAAAATTATTTAAAAAATAATTGAAATAAATTAATTAAAATATAATTAAACAAATATTTACTGAAATAATTATTGGAGAAAATCAATTGAACAAGTAATTGAGAAAACAATTTAAAAATGAATTGGAAAATTAATTAAGAATAATTGAAAAATTAATGAAAATATTAATTAAAAAATAACAAGAGCAATTAATTGAAAATTAAATTTAAATATTAATAAAAAAATATTTTAAAAAATAAATTGAAAAATTATTTTAAAAATGAATTGTAAAATTATTTAAAAAACAAATTGTAAACTTAATTAATTTTTTTTTTAATTTAATTAATAATAATAGAAAAGTAATTAGAAAGATAATGAAAATGTTTATTAAAAAAATACCTAAAACAATTGATAGGAAAATTAATAAAAAAAAATATTTAAAAAATGTTGCTGACAAATTATTTAAAAAGTTTTGTTGAAAAATTATTTAAAAAATGAATTGAAAAATTATTTAAAAAAATAATTAAATAAATTAGTTTAAAAATTCTTACGATGAGATCAATTTCTTCTTGGGTGCTACCTACTCTAAATAAGGTAAACACAATCTATTTTATCGGAAACTAGCAAGGCCCGGAAGAATAAAGACTTCATTAAAAAAATCAGATACATGCCCTTTTTTTATTATTTTTTCTTTGAAATTGCGAATCTCTCTCTTTATCAATTCATCTTATTCTCTCGATTATTATTATTATCTTAAAAAGCGTTGAGGCAGAAAAAAAAGCACTCATATATTTTATGTTGTTGAATTTAATAAGTTTCTCCCAAACACACGAATGCTTCTTCCCAAATATGTAATAATAATAGTAGAAAAGTGTGTTTGGCTGCAAATAAGCTTTTTTTTTTGCAATTTACTTGTGTGTAAACATTTCGATACAGATTTTTCAAAGAGTAATTCTACACTCATTACCGAGATTGAGTCTGTTCGAGAAGACTTCCAAATGATCTTTCTTGTTGCTATACTTTTTACCATTCGTTTTGTAGGCCAATATTTATTATGTCAACATTTAAATTAGACTCGTAGCTCCCTTATAAGGCCATGGGTAGGCCTTACACTTGCCGCTTAGATGAATCTCAGCGAACACATATCTACTGCAATGTAAGACTCTGTATATGTGTGTGTCTATATGTCAGTAAGTACACGTACTTCCGGATTACATGAAAATGAAAAAAAGTTGTCTCAGCAGAAAGAATGAAAACACACACAAAAAAAGGAACAGCATCACCGCAAGTAGATGGACAAAGAAAACAACAGCAATTATCAATTTAAGTCAAGCCGAATCGAATACGCCCGTCTTAGCAATATCATGCAGAGTGTCCTGTAGTACTTTCGGAGGCAAGGCTAGTTATGATGATAAAGTAGAAAAGACTGGACAATCATCACCACATTCTGTGTAATTAAAAACTCACTAATATTCCGTTTCATTGCCCTTAAGTCGGAGTCTTCCTTCTGTTATCCGAAAGCCATTTAGTTCTTTATATTTAAATAACATTTGGCAAAAAGTTTTTACTACTTGAGTTAAATCTGGGAACTACGTATACAAGGGATTTCGAAGCAACCACAGATAATAAAAAAGCCTGGTATCAATCTCAAATAAAATTCGCATAATTCTACAATGACAAGATAACTCCAAATGCTCTTTGAGCTTGTTTGAACAATGTTGGACAATAATGGAAATTGTTTTCCAAAGTCGTGAGTGTGAGTAGAGTGAGACCATCAAGCTGGTGGAAAGCACTCTGGATATCGTAGTTGAGTCCCGGAACATCAACTCGCCCTCCACCTCGATAACCCGTGAATTTGGCGGAAAGAGTTCGCATTATTCGCTTCCAAAATCAAATTTTCTCCTTATCTCTTCTCAGCTTGAGCTGCTCTAAGCTCGACATGGACAATGATTTTGCTCGAAAAATTATCTTTTTTGAAAATGTGAATTTCCATCAGACAGGATATGTTATCAAGCTAAATCCAGGGGATAGGAAACTCCTCACGTGATCGTCTAAAAGCCAATGTCACAGACATGCCAGTTTGCATCGTTGTTGCATGTAGGGTAACACAACTTACACACTGAATAATGCTGGCTGCCAGTGAAGAAATATTTGTAACCCTGGCTGTGATTTTGTTGGAATTTTTAAATAAATCGCATTCACAGAGTCTTGAGAGAGAGGGAGAGCATCAGTACAATAGCAGGATTACTAATCCTTGTGTGAAAGCATGCGAGTGTGTATATCGACCATCTCAAAATCCTCTTTTAATAATAAATGAGATCTAATATATGAGTGACTAGCATGAATATTTCATCACAACCCCCTGCCTAAATGGGATAGCCTGATACCAGGTAATATCACACATTTCACCCGTTACTTTCTGTCAGCCATTCAAACGTACGTCCGTCCGTCCGTCCATCCATGGATGATGATGCATTCAGGTGAGGAGGATGTCCTTTCTTTTGTTTGCTTCTTTTGTGTTTATTGAAAACAACAACAACAACAACAAGGAGACGAAGGAATAAATTCAAATTAATTTGATACCATTGATTTCCCATGACAACGAGCCATGGCAATATGTAAGAGTGATGCTGAGCGTTGTCTATGGGAATTTCCATGGAAATGTATGTCTTTATTTGTTCGCACATTGACTTGGGGTGTAAATTAAGGACGAGCAGCGAAGAGTTAAATTCCCATCCCCTAGATTGTGTGGTCGAATCATTTGCATAACTCCGTACGACGGCCAATTGGGAATTAATCCAATTAACATTAGAGGAACAGTAATGGATATTTTCCTACTTCGTCTATTTACCATCGTAGTATTTCTCCAATTTCTATACTACCCCACATGAGGAAAGGATTTCCATTCATTCTGTATTCAGTTAGCGGTGATTTATTGCAATATTTCATTGTTTACCAATTGTAGTAGCATTTCATTAAATGCCCCCCCCCCCCATTAGATGACGACCGAGGGGTGTGCTTCCTATTTCCGGTCGCAACTATAGTTTCCTGTTGCTTTGTCGCTTTTGTTCGCTGCCTCCCATAAAACCACCTCAATTAACTTTGCTAATTTCTGTTTGTCCTTGCAACAATTGAAGCTGCACATTTCTATCATCCAGCGAAACGAACGAACGTTCTGTGAACGAATGTTTCCTGTGGTGCCCCTCCTGCGTTTATTCTTCCCTCACACTCCATTGACTGAACATGGACTGTGTAAATCATTTCACTGTCGTTTCGTTGAAATATGTAAATTTTTAAAAATTTCCATTGAATTGGTGCTTTTTTTTTGCTTCTCTCCCTCCATCCACTTTTTATGTTTTTTTTTTTTATCGATTTTCGGCGGTGGTCTAGTGATGCTGCTAGAACTGGCGGCCCGAGCATTGCTAGCCTTGCAGTGCTACTTATTATTCAGCCAGTCAGTCTGACAGTCATGCAGTATGTTAAGAACTTCCGAATCCATTCGTGTGAGAGTGTGCCCGTTTTTTTTTATTCTTTTTGGCAGATGTTTTTTCTTCTCGTCTATTCCAAAACTGTGAATTTAAATAAATTATTGTTGCCTTTTCGGTGTTTTTCGTATAAATTGATTTCGGACATGTTTTCGATGTCGAGCATGGAGAGTGGAGCGTGGAGGACGGTGGCATGGATGACTTGGTGTGTTTATTGCAAATTGGACAGTTGTTTTCATTGTGTATTGTGGCCAATATTTGAAAAACGTAATTTGAAACTGTTTGCAATGGTGTGCATTGAATTAAACAAAAAAGACAAAGAAAAAAATAAAACATTTCGGATTGGGCGCTTCCAAAAGATTGAAAATATTTCAAAAATTGTGTAAGTGCCACCAATGTAAATTAAATACTAACTTTGGATGCTGACGGATTTCTTTAAAACCACATAAATTTGGAAATTGATTTTAATTAAAAAGGGAATTTCTCTAAACGGCTTTTATCCTATTTAGCTACACCAAAAGTGGACCAAAGTTCCAGTTCAAACGATGATATTGCCAGTTCAAACGATGATAGGCCACAGGCATATTACATCATTCAGAGGTTTTGTTTTGGTATCATCAGCTTTTGATCTAAATTGACTACCAAGACAAATATGTGATCAATTCGAAATGACTACAAAATGTCATGAGACAGGCAAGGACTTTCGATCTTATCCAACATTATCATCTGCGTTATCTCCAAGCGACTATTTTCAAGCGCTCCGGTAGGCGAGTTGGTAGCGTGCTTGCCCATCAGCGTGGGGGTTGTGGGTTCGATTCCTACCAGAGCCTTTGGTCTGTCGCTGCAAAAATCTAGCCATATCGTCTCTGTCACCCGATTTACCCTTGGACCCATAATTAGAATAAAAATTTGATTTGTATTGCAATTAAATAAAAATAAAAAAAAATTCCATTTCATTAGTTTAGAGAAAATAGTTTTTGCTCCATTAAACAGTAATGATCAAACAGATGTCCATGTGGAGGTCACTGAGACATCCAGTAATGTTATTGGGAAGGGATAGGCAACTTGGAGAAATACTGGACAAAGTCTATGGAGCTAAAAGGAGAATTTGTTAAGAAATATGTAATTTTTTTAAGCAAAAATTTTATTTCATTTAAAAAGTTCCAGCCGAACATTGAAAAAAAATCAGAAAATTAGGATTACACAACTTGTGGTATTTGGAACATGCCAGTCGTTTAGCTGTAAGGGCAGACAGGAAGACCTTGAATATAATAGCGGACAACAATGGAAGAAACCCGGTACATCTTTGATACTTCGAACTGAAAAGAACATGCACAGAACCAAGTCGCTTGCTTTGCGTGTCGAAATAGTGTCTAAATAAATTTCACACAATTAATTATCCAATTTGCCAACAGATTTTAAGGCCTTGCACAATATTTGGATTTTGTTAAACATTTGCGTTTAGTGGATAATTATAAAGAAATAAAATACTTATGGAAGCTGAACTATAATTGGGCAATATCCCATTAGATGGCAAATAGCTTGTTATCGAAATAAAAATAACAATAATTTTAAAATATTGAAATATGCCAGAGAGAATTGTAAAGGGTCCGCCATCTAACGTTTTTTTGTTCATCTAGTGCTTATTTCGTTATCGGGCCATGTTGAATGAATTTTTGTTTACAAAAATTGAAGAGGAGGATATTGGCAACATTTGGTTTTAACCGGACGGCGCTACTTACCACACAACTGAAGCTACACTCGATGTTTTTCGCCCTGTTTTTGAAGATCGCATTATCAGCCGCAGAGCTGATGTCGTTAGGCTACTGTGCATGGCCAGCCAAAGCAGCCATTTGAAAGAAATTATTTTCCATTATTAACCGGAAGGATTGTACTTTCAAATAAAAAAATAAATTTGAGAAAATATCCAGTAGTTTTTTTTTATAGAAATTAAAAAAAAAGTTATTTGGCGGACCCTGCATCATATACACATGACCACATCCCATGGTCGTGTCTTTCTTTTTGTCCATTAAAGGAAAAAAAAACAATGGCATTGATAAAGAAATCGCATACCTTTGAGTTTTTTTTTTTTTTGGTCTGACAAAAATCAATCACTCAAATCACCATCCATTTCTTTTGAGAATTCGCGTAGCAACAAAGGGGAATGAATGTAAATATTTGTAAATGTGTATGAAAAACATTAAGTAGTACTCTATGGATGCGTGAATTGTTCCGAATGATTCTTTGCACATCAACAACAGGTGAACACGATTCGTTTGTGAAGGTCAGGGATGAAACACTCGTATGTTGTGAAAAAGTTAAGTGGAATTTTCTTCATAGACAAACACAAAAAAAATTGATCTTTTAGCCACACACACACACACACAGCAATCACCAGCCAACACCGTTTCCCACCCCTCCCCCCATTTTGCGGCTTGACTTTCATAGATGGCCTGCGCGGCATTTCGTGTTGAAATCGAATAATCTCTGACACCCCTCCCCCACCAAAAAAAAAAAAAAATAGATACCCATTTGATAGTTGGTCATTTTTGTTGGCACAGGACGCCTGCTACAGCCAGCCGCCACAGACACACTCATCGGCATGCGGCTCAAGTGTATGCCACCAAAAATAAGACAAATTCTTATCAAAATAAATCAAACATCATCCATCATCCCCACCAGCAACATCGCCATGGCTACGTTGTAGCACAAACATTTCCACAAAACACGCACAGTTTGTTCTACTCGACTGAATCAGGAGAATGGTAGGGGGGCATTAGTTCCGCATAAACAAATGTTCAGATAATTGCTTGGAATTAATTTTGCAATAATTGTATTTCGAGTTTTTTGCCTTTGGTTCCTCGAAACAAAGCAACCGGGAAAAAGAGTATCTGTTACACAATGCCCTCCGATATGTATCGGATGGACGGACGAATGTATTTATTTACAATCAGTCAAACCGAAAGTGTTTTCTTCTTTGTATAAGCAACAAATCATGCAACATGGAAAAGGAAAACTTTCGCTGAATATCTGACTTAATGTATGGTCTCTTCACGATGTTCTCTAATAGAGATTCACTAAAAATTAAGCGCCAGATAGCTTTGGTTGATTCCATAATTCTGGCAGATACATGCATACATATGTTTGTAATTCACACATACTCTCACACACTTTGTGTAATGGTAAGCAGGGTCATTACCCGTGAGGCCTTCTCTAAAGAGGCCTGCTTTACAGGGGCTTTTAACCGTGTAGAAGACGAACGAATTTGTCAAGTTCCACAACATAACGTAACATACAGAAAAGAAGAAAAGTGTTTTTATTTTTTTAGAAATTTTTATAATTATACAAAATATGTGAACATATTATTCACAGGGTTTTTTTTTTAAAAATATTTCATAAATCATATAAAAGTTGTTTATGAAAATATTACTTTAGAACAAGAAATGTTCTTTTCAGTGTAGCAAGTCTTTGACAACTTCCTGACAAATCACAGCCAAAATTGTTCCGTGTCAGACAGTCTTTCGTCTGTCTTTTCAAATTTTGATTGAGCAATTGCATTTTTTTTTTATAAAAAAATAGAGTGAAAATATTTTACAATGTTGAAAATTATTAAAATAAATAAATTATAGAAACGTGAGGATCAAACTTTGTTCATCCGATATGTTAAGGTCACAGAGATTGTCAAATTCAAAAAATATTACTAATATTATTACGAACACACCTAAGAAATTAGTATGGAATGCCGGAGAAAAGGCCTTTCTGCCACTTCTTCCGCCGCTGGTAGAATTTGTATATATTTTTTTTTTTGATTTACGACACACTTTTGCTTCCATACATCCACGCGTAGAACGCCCCGAGTATTATACTTTGCATCACACTCACGGCTATAATAGATATTGTTTTTGAGATCACAAAGTGGGAAAGTGAAAAAGTCGTATGTGTGACGTACGGACGGTCGGTCTGTGATACGGCAACGTGCAGGGAAAAACAAAATATCTATAAATGCCAAAGACCACTAGAACTCGTCCGAATGATGTCATACACTAAATAGAAAAAGAGGCCGAGAGAGCAGTAGCCACACGAGCAACACACTTCACTATTGACTATAGACAGTAAATAAAATATTATCGAAGAAGTCGTCATGTCTAGCACAGAGGACCACAGAAGACGGCTCAAGTTTGTTGTGAGTAATTGGCTTTTGATGATTTTAAATCAAATCTAAATGTTTCGAATAGAAATGTGTATGGGCAGGCCGGGGATTAAACGTTTTCGTAAATTAAACGCCATGTCCAGTAATTGTGGAGATAGATAAGTTTAATGATTGTTAATTATATATGTATTTTATTTTTCGATGACTAACTATTTCTCGTCACACAGTTTGTAAGGACAATGCGTATAACCTATCAAAGGATTCACGTAGGCATGATCCAAAAATTAGAATGCATTAAGAGAATTATCGGATCGAAAATGACTGACATGTCAATATATTCTCAGAGAGCGACAGTTAGGTGCGGATATTGCAGCGGTGACCCATTTTTCATTGAACATGCTGTTGGAGACGCCATTTCGGTTAACGATGAGCGCTGCTGACGCATGACAAACCATATTTTATGGCCTTAACACTTCTTGTGAGGGGTGCCTTGAAGGATCGATGTTATCCAACAATTCAGGACCTTAAGGTGAATATCGATCAAGCCAAAAAAAAAAACCCAACAATATGTTATGTTTTACCTAGAGATGTAGAGTTTTACCTACATTCAACCGGTACCAAAGTTATGGTAATTTTTCGAATTAATCGCCCTCTGTGCGACGGTCGACTTCCGTAAAAAAAACATAAAAATCACATTAATAAATATGTCAAGGCTATTTGCAAAATTGCTTCAAAATATCATTAGTCATTATCAAGAGTCGGTGCAGTGGTGCCGACGCAGCGAATGGCCTTTCCTGTGCCATTATCTACCGAACGATTCCCGAACACAGGCATAGCAATGCGCACAGCGGGACATTCCAATTGGAGTGTGTGAGTGTGTGTGTGTTTGTATTCTCTGCATTCTCTGCATTTCCCACTGAAATCCAATTTAATGCTTTACCACATATTTAACAGTGCCTTCATTCATTGCCCTCATGCATCATCCCCTCTGCAGAATAGCTGATGATGGCCAGTCGTGTCTCCCCGTAGTGTCCACTGTCCGTAAGTATCAAGTGCCCGTTGTGGTGAAATTCATGTGCCGGAGAGTGTATGCGTCCACATAAACCTGGGTGGCCTTTAACTGTGGCAATAGCGGATATCCACAAAATGATAGCTACTGTTTGGCTTGGTTGGCTCTCGGCTGGCTTAGCTTGCCAGTTCGCCAGCCAGCCGACATGTTTGCTATGCATGTAATGGGGCATTGCTCAACATCAACATAATAATTTGTAAACACAATCAATTACAAGTTGTTGTTGCTACTGTTGTCGCTGGTGTAAGTATTACTCGGTGTTGCCCTCATGTAAATGTCGGCGCACTCCTTTGTAGTCATCGTCGAGTCAGTCACTCTGCCAATGCCCCCCCCCGTGTCAGAGAATGGCGGGAATGGGACGCCCCATCACCGTCAACACCACCAGCACCATCACCACGACCACAAAAACAAGTCCCGTTTATTTTTGTAGCCACACACAAGGGTTCTTTGCGCTAAAAGCCACAAATTTGCCACTCAAATCGTAACGCTGCCTTGTAATAATGGGTTGATCAAAAGCCACAAGAATTAATTTCTGCCACCACAGGTGATCTCCATCGCCGTCACCGTCACTGTCGTCATCGCTATCTCGCCATCCTCCGTGTTGTGCTGTTTCCAAGTTATTTTGGGATTGTCGACACGTTTTTTGCGTAAATATGTGAGTGAGTGAGTGAATATGCAACAATCATTCAATGTTACCGCATGATTCTGTCCGTCCGTTCGTCCGTACGTTTTTCTGTTCACTTTTGATGAATTCATAATTGACATCACTCTAATCTTTAATAATCTAAGCTCCTGTTGAATTCAAAGATATGACTTTCAACCTGAAATGGATTACACATTTAATGGAATTAGCAAGCTCTGGTGTTGAGGCGAGCGTCATAAGAAGTTCTTCGCCAGAAAGAGATGACGCTTGTAAGAATGACTTTAATAAAGGAACTTACAGGAGCTCTCGTGAGCTTAATAAGAAGTGAGATGAAATTGTTCGTTCATTTCCGCACAAACCTGAACAATTAAAAATACTGTTTTTTTCTTCTAAATCTATTCTTTAAATTTAAACTTGTCGAAAGAATATATTTGTTGATTCCACAACAGAGTACAAATTGTTGGTATGAAGACAAAACAAGTCAACTGTTCACATAACCATATCTCTGATATAAAGCCAGGTTAATGAATCTTCTTCTTCAACTATTGAAAGAGACGTTCCTCTGTATCTTAAGGAACACGTCATGTACCGCAGCACCTACACTTTTAACTCACATTTGACTTATGCTCTGAGTAATCGAAATGGAGCATATCGCCGCCATGTACGTATTGTACACATTTGTGTGTATGTGTGTGTGTACGTCTTGTGTGGAAGTCTTTCCAGTCATAATGACTAACATATACGCCCTTATTCGATCAACTCGTATATCCCAAATTGATGGCCATGTATGTACGTCATTACAATATTATAGAAATTAAGTGTAGTATCTCTTCATCATCGTATCGTACGTCTCATCTCGACAAGCCCTTTAGACCAAACTTCAACTACAGCTGGAACTACTACTACATAATCGATAGCTTCAAGGTTTCTAGTATGCATGAAGGCTCGTTGTTATTATTATCGCTACAATTACATTGGCTCATCCTACAAACAACGTCGTCGTCATCATCACCAGCGCCACTACCAATACCACTACAGCCCTGGCAAACTTTCCTTTATGTAGATTAACAGTGAATAAAGACTACAGCCTGAAGTTCAAGTCCATTCCTTTTATCAAGACAAATGTACTCACACACACACATACACACATGCACAGAGATATTCATGTACAAATGTCATGTTTGGCGAAGAAGAAAATCCAAAGGAAAAGTCAGTAAAAGTCAGCATAGGAAAATGTTTATGTTTTCTTTAGTTCTTTATTATTTTCGAACGTGCCATTGCCAGTCAATGCGGTGTCGGTGTTGGAGTCAGCAGCGGTGTCTGATATCCACACACACACACATACACCCATACATACACATGTATGTTTGCGTTAATCAATTAAATTTGTATCTATCGTTCGTGCGTTGAAATAAAAAGTGTTTTGGCGTTGTTGTCGCGCTGTCCATGTTTGTTATTGTGAGTGAACGAACACTTTCGCAAACACTATTCTTCTTCTTCTTCATCTTATTGTCACTCTGACTGCTAATGACACATGACAAGTGTCACCCATTGCGATTTATCGCGCTAGAAAATAGAATCTGATGTCATGGTAATTTTCATTGTATGTGTGGCTGTATTTTCACTTCCTCCATTCATCGCATTCTACTTGCAGTGCGTTTTCTCGCTTCTCCACTGACCAGGGTATGACATTTGATGTTGAGGCCAGTGAAGTCAAATGCCAAAATGTTTCTTCATATCGCACTGGAGCGAAGGCATACGAATGAACGAACCACTCTTGAGGGTAATCATTGCAATTCTCGCCGATCTGTTGAAAATTATGTCATAACGTTCAAACGACAATGACGATGATGTTTGTTGTCATACCGCAAGGAAGTTGTTGTGGGCCTGTGACTATTTTTAACATCATCGACACTATTTGCCAATTAAGAATTCTCTGGGGATATATTTCGTTACGAAATAACAGCCAGCCACCGATGAAGAATGATTACCACATCTCCACTTGCTCCGTAAAGAGGATTTGTAATTATTATTTTTGCATTTCGAAGAAACTACGATTTTCACGGAGAAGTTTTCGTACGTTTTTTAACACAGGGTCCGATCATCTTCTCATTAAAAACCCCTCAGATGTGGCTTAGCAGCAGAAGTCGACAATAAAGAACATACCGTCGACTACGGTAGGTCATACAACTAATCGTAGCCCGACCTGCGGGAGTGGAGTTTAATCCAGTGACCGCTTGGTACAACAACGCCTATAATATCCTTATAATGTGGACAATGTCTAAGAAGACCTCTTAGATCGATTGTCTAGTGTTTACATTCCATATTTTTGAAAATAGTTTTCTATTCCGGTCCTGCACATGAACAGAATTTGTGTTTCGACAACAAACAAGGGAGAGAACATTTTTTTCGCAATCTGTTGCCCAGTGTAGCTGTGGTCAAATCATTTCAAAAAGAGATGTGAACTTTACAAATTTTTAAAGTATCAACTATAAATGAGAAGATTTGGTTGCTTCTGGACGGTCTTTATCAGTTCCAATTCCTTCAAGTTCCATTACATGTGAACATGTTGGCAATTCAATGTCATCTCAACGCAGTGGTGGTCTGTTATCTCCTCCAAAGTTTAAATAGAATACGCAAAAAACAAAACAAACTGTCTTAGACAAAGGTTTCTCATTTCAACAGAATTGAATCATCATCGTTCCGATTCGAATCTACAGAACAGAACTGAGCAACAGTGATGCAATCAGTTCGTTCGTCAAAGAGGTTGGTTATCTCAAATGACTTTGGCGTGCGTATGTAAATACATTTACACTAACTGTTGTAGCTTTTTCATACATGTGTTTCTGGGTATCCATTGTGCGTGTGTGTGTGGCAACTTAATTGTTTCGGATTTTCTGCACTAAAACTCACTCACTCCATCATCGTCATCGTCAGCATCTTCATATCTGTGGTGGATCGGGACAAAATTGGAGATATTTATCTTATCAGTGAATAGATCTTCGTTTCACATTCCGTAGAAAAGATTTGTTTGTTTGCTTTCATAAAGGCGCTTTAATGGACTCAAAGTGCTCCAGTCAGCATCAACAACAACGAACAACGAACCAAAGTGCAATGTTGAGATACAAAATGTTGATACACTTTGTGTGTGTGTGTGTGTGTCACATTCACCATGGGCAACATTGTGGATGTCGTTGTTGCTGTGTGCATAGGAATTCGTCTATGCCATTGCCTGTTAAACGAACAGCTGATTTTTGTTTTGGTTTTCCGTTGTTCCCCCCAACATGTTTGACCTCTCACAAACTCCACAATCTGTTGTGTGGGTTGTATTGTCTTTCTCACTGCGTAACAACATGTTGCTCTGCGATGTAGCGCATGTAACTGCATAACGATGAGACAACGAACGAATGTAAGCAACAGCAGCTGGCTGCTTGCACTGCAGTACTATGGCAAATGTTTCAGACTCTTTCTTCTGGTGTCGTGTGTTTGTTTACAACAAACCGTGTATCCGACTTGGCTGCGGATTCAGTTTGTAACGTGACGTTCAACCGTTCATAACGTGTTTACGGGTGATTATAATTTGCAGCCACTAAGTGCACCAAAGAACTTACATACCGACACACATAGCAAAAACATAGATTTTATATGTTGTTGCCTGTGTCTATCTATCGGTGAGCAGCAACAGCAGCAGCAGTGGTTTGTTTTGATTATCACAAATTCTGTTGGAATTTATCAGAATGCGTTTGCCATTCGTACATTACGATTTTGCGTAATGGCGCAGCACGGCGTTTTAAAAAAGTGAAAGAAAGAATTTGCAAATGAATTCGAATGGAAATTAATCCCAGATAATTAAAGTTAATGTGAATGGATTTGTTTTGTGGTGCGGTGGCCTTTGTCTTTTGATTGTGGTGTAAATGAACTTGAAAATAAAATAAGATATAAAAAGCCAGGAAAATACAAAAAAAAAAAAAATCAATTTAAATGCGCGCGTTTAGTGTTTGTTTGTAAGAATTTGCATAATTCACAATTCAAGTTCTTGTGAAGTGTTTGACGTTTAACGGAGGAGGCAATCTTTCGTAAGCGATCATTTGTGTTGGCTGATAGTGTTAACTTCTCGTTAGAGACGTGGTCGTCGTCGACATTTTTTTAGGCCTTCAGCACTGTCATCGTAGTTGGTGGATTGTGTTTGTTTATCCACCAAAAATAAAGGTGCGTTTGCCATTTGGCAATTGTGGTTTTGCTGTCAATCAGCGTGTTTTACAAAAGTGACAAAGTGTGTTTTATATCGGCAAACAAAACAACAACAACGACAACAAAATAGTTTACAGCAACAAGAATTTCCTTGAATTTACAACACAAGAATCCATAACAAGAAATTACATAAAAAAAAAAAATAGAAAAAACCGAACAAAAAGTTAAAAGAGAAAAAAAAACTGTAGTTGTGCAAAAGCTGCAAACACCTTTTGAATTTCTTTAAATTACGCCCCTCATAACCTTAAGACAACGACACAGTATGAAAACTTTAAAGAACTCTGGCACGGCAACCACTGCGGCAACGACGATGCCACAGCGATCTACGAAATCTTGGGATCATGCACCCCCCCTTAAGAGAAGGAGATGTTGCCCGTTCTTCGACAGTGAAATGCATTTAATGCTGTTGATTTTTGTCGGCTGCTGTGCGGCCATGGCCGCATCGTCGGCAGTTATTCAAGACTTTGGATCCGTTACAGCAAAAGGTGAGAACATCTTCATGCTTGCCACCAGTAATAGTAACAATGACGATGATCTTGGCAATGTCTTACCCGGTGAACTGGTAGGTGAGGCCGAGGCCGAGGACGAGGAAGACGACGATACAGAAGGTGAAGGCTATGCAAGTAATGGTGATGCAACTAATGATGGTAAAATGCCACTAATGCCATCAAATGCCAGGAAAGAACATCATGTTGCTGTGGAAGACATAGAAATGATGCAACCGCCGCATAACATGAGACATCAGGAACATTATAAACAACAACAACAACGCATACAGCCGCCTCAACGGCAGCCACTGCAAACGGGCTTAAATGATTTTAAGCCGCAAAATGAAAAAGAATTGTCATCATTGAACAATAGACATCTTAGATATCAACAAATACAGCAGGCTCTAAGGGAGCCCATAACACCGCTGCCCCCGCAACAACTGAGGTCGCAACATCATCATCGCCATCATGAGCATCGCTATCAACAAGAACAACAACAACCACAACACCATAATCATTTTGGCAAACATGAGGAATACAAATGGCCCTTGCATCATCGTTCCCGGCACCAACATCAACATCAACACCATCACGAGCATTTGCATCATCACCGTCGTCGACACAATTTCACTTCGACCGCAACAACGTCAACCACCTCCACCACCACGACCACGATGAGACCCCGTTATTTTGATCGCGATGGCTTATATACCAATCCCCTGGCCTGGATACCAACCACTCAAGGCCCCCTCCTCCAAGTGGATCACAAAGCCACCAAGCGACACTTTAATCCCCACAATCATTTGTTCAACGATGAAGACATGACGGCCGACATGCTGGATGACGACAACCGACGTTCCAACGTCGATGAAGACAAGCAGGAGGAGTTCAAACGTATTTCACTGTCATTGGATGCCAACAAGGATGAGAGTACCGGAACTGACAAATTGTTCGATAGTACGAGTTTCGACGACGATGACGATACTGATTATTCGTATGAAGATGACACGGCTGAAGATGTAAAGAATACACCTCCAGCCCGGGTGGATAATGCCAAAATCAATGTTAAACGATACACGAATCCATTAAGACCACCGTATAAACAGTCTTCAGCATCAGCATCAGCACCATCGTCGTTGTCGTCTACACGCCAACATCCGTCAAAGAATGGATACGCTGCCTCTGCCTCGAATGATGACAACTACCATGAGGAGGATTATGCGAACAGCGATGATGACAACAAACGAGTTGGCTCCCACTCCTCCGAGGAGCCGAATGACAACGATAACGACAACTTTTCCGATGAGAAGTGGAACAAAATCGAACACGAACATTATCGCAAACAACAGCAACATCAGCGCGCCATGCAGGCACTGCGTTCTAGGCGACCCTCTCCCATGGATAATACGCCGAACAGTATCACCAAGACTGCCACCAACAACAACAAGTTCTCACCCGCTTCCAGGTCCGCAACAACTTTGGCAAAACGTCAAATTTTAAATGATGTAAGTACCCCCATTCACTAACATTTATTACACCCCCCCCTCCCCCGCATTTGTCAACGTATCACCCTATCTCGTTTACGGTGAACTGTTTATTATCAGTTTCACTTCACAAACCGAACAGAACAGAAAAGTGTCACTTGCGTGCGTTGCTTTGTTGTATTCTGTTCCCCCATCGCATCGCATCTCATCTCATCTGTTCTGTTTTAATTTAAAACAGAAGACAGAAACTATAAAAAGCACTTGTGTTTATTTAGTGTTAAACACAAAAACAACCATTACAAGTAAAACCATAACAGCAACAACAACAACAACAACACTTTGCGACGCCATTGCAACATTGACCGCTTTTGTGACAGATTGCGTTACGTTAGGGTGATCAGTCAGCCTAGGTTGAATGATCACAGCCCCACGATTCGTTATCATTCACCCGCCATCCATTTGCGCGTATTCGGACATTGTTCAGGAGACGACGGACGACGGACGACGGACGACATGCCAAAGGTTGAGGCGTTCGCTGTTGTTGTTTTTTTCTCTTTTCACTGGCAATACTTTTATTCTTTTTTTTTTTGTTCATTTCCCTCGGTGCTGTTTTCCATTGTTTTTCCTTTTGTATTGTTTTTTTTTTTGCTGCTGCGGTTTATAAAGTAATTTGTTTAATCATTAATTCATTTGATTGTTTCATCACGGTTTTTTTTATTGTTCACTTTAATTCTATTCAGTAATTGATGAGTGGTTAATCGAGACCACAATTGCGTTTGGTTTTCCGGGAATGGGGAGGGGGTAGAGAAAAGGGAGCGTCTGAGATGAAGGAATGCGCCACCATCAAATTGAGGGGAATTTGGAGTATTTGAAGTCCATAAATGATAAAACAATTGTACGAGCGACTATCGGAAATTAATTTGTTATCGCGATATAAATATCAGTAAAAAGGAAATTGGCGTACATGAAGCATCAATTTAAAACCTTGCATCATGTGCAGTTTTATAAGGTTTGAGAGGTTGCACTTAAATGAGTTCACCAAAAGAACACATTATCATTGTTTTATGGAATGCATGGGAAAACCCAGTTCAAGTAGGTTTTAGGATTTTATGAGTATGAGTGAATACTGTATATACTTGAGATATGTACGATAAGCATTTCCTATGGTTATAATTTCAGTTGATGAAATTTAAATGATATATAAATGTATAAAATTTTAACAAATACAGTCGACACCTAAGTTAAAACCCAAACTGTAATTCGGATAAGTGCAACAGAATATTCAGTTGGAGTATCGGACATTTCCCAGAGATTTTTTTTTAGTTAAGCGGGTTGACATGATCCGTAGCGTATAAAAAAAGGTTCTGTCCGCATTGTAGTAAAATCGGCTAATCAGAGCAAATACTTTTTGCTTACATTTGTTTACAAGTTAATTTTGCGAGTTTTATTATTATTAATTAAACTTTCTCTGGACAATCCATTTATACTATCACAAAACAATGTAGTTTTCTTCGAGGACTCACAATTGGTGAAAATATTTGGAGGCTTTGCTAGGAGCTTTCATTTTCAGTTTCAACACCACATATCGTCCCCAATAGTGTATAGTGTATTATACACTATTAATTGATTAAGGGGACAATATAATTCTCATGGGAGTATTAAATGTGTACTTACTTGATTTAAGTTAAAGATTTTCCAAAGCGCTTCCTAAAAAATAAAAAAAATAAATTGATCTTGAATAATTGTAGATAATAATTAGGTATGGAAATCTCTAATAGGAAAACCATAATAATAATAAATAATAAGGTAACTTTCTAAGTCATTAACAGTTTACAAATTGACTTGAATAAAAGTAAATTTGTTAAACCAACATTTTGTTAACAAGTAAGAAATTTTTACATTTCGCTCCGAATGAACACTCCTGGTCAAGTCAGAGAGTTCGGTATTGTACTTTTTTCTGTAAAATGTTTGGGAGTACCTTAAGTTTTAAATGAATATCGCTCTTGGAGTAACAACAATGCGGTTACCGTGACCCCCCAATTACACAAGGCAATAGAGTAAACTAAGTACATCTGAAAAGTGTTGGGCTTTGTTAGGACCTACCTAACACCTTCGCTACTCTTTGGGTCAGGTGGTGCACTACAGCCACACCGAAGGCCCGTTAACTTTTAGTCAGGCTAGGGCTAAAATCCCAGGAACTCCTGATTCCCCCCATTGTACCATGTACAGGGGTTTCCAACAAGAGGTGTTATTTTGGTATTCAAAGAAAAATTACATTTATTGAAATAAGTGATCTGATGTTTATTTCATAATAAAGAGAAAGGTTTGCCGGTAATAATGAAAAAAAACATTAGACAACGGTTCGAATTTTTCCACCAATTTCTGTATTGCGGTCTGAAAAGGTGCAAATGCTTTAGTTTTGCGAACTGTGATTGCATGATTTTCACCATTTTTGCAGTGAATTTTAATAATTCCAGTGCTTTGTTGAAGAGTGTATCGTGCCATTTTTCGTAATTCTTTGATTAACAGAATGTGTCAACTGTAACTATTATGACGTCGTACAGCCCATGGGGTCAGTAGCACCAGAAGCTCGAAGACACTTCAGCAATGCACTTACCATATGTTCAAAAAAGTCACAACTCAAATTATTCCTAAACTGAATTTTTCCACAAATTATTTCACATCACGATCTTCTTTAACTGGAAAAACACAGTTATGTCTATTTTTATATTAATTCCGTTGCTTCTGTACGATAAACTAAAGAGAATTATTTTTAGTTGCGTTAATGCGTGTTTGAATTTTGAATTGTGACCCTTTTGTATTTAGGGTGCGAATACTATTACACACATTTGTTTACCAGTTAATTTTGCGAGTTTTCTTATTGTGAATTCAAAATTTATCTGCACCCAAAAACAAAGAGTACGTGACGTCAGGACGCTTTCCATATAAATTGCATGGAGAATTGCAGAATTCACTGGCTGATGCGGTTGTTGAAGCAAGTCCAGTCATATCTGCGCCCATAGTAAATAGTCCATTTAAATTGTTGTACAATTGGCTTCTTTATTAGTTGTTTTTTTTTTGGTTCATGCAAACAAACGTAAAATATAATCTATAGAATTTTAAGATGACATTTGAGCTCGAAAACAAAAGGTACGAGTATTAGGCTGACAAAGAAATTTCCGCTTCATAATTTAATGAGTTTTATGTAATAACACAATTAGTGAGTGAAACTTTGTCGGCGCTGTAGCGATGGCTGTTCTAAGAGTACTTGGTACAGAACATGATTACATAACATTGGCTCAATTAATAATAAACACTTGAAAATGAATGACCTTCGAACTGCCTGCCACTGCCACTGCCACTGACATTAACGTTAACGTTGCCATTGCTCGGCATTTTGTAAAGGTTCGTTAAACAAAACATTAATCGGGGAGAATGGATGACACGCAACAATAGCAGCGCCATCGACAAAAAGAAAAATTATTTGGGTCATACACAAAAAAAAAAATAATTCGTTTTAAAACAAAAAAAAAAATATCGAGACCTCCAAAAGCCAAACCCTTTGGCGAAGGTTTTCAAAGGCAATGACGGGGGGAGAATTCAGCAGCACATCTTTGGGTTACCAAAGAATTTTCTCGAAAAAGGCGTGAAATACGTAAGTAAAGTTTCACAATCGCCAAAATGAAATAAAAAGTGATCAAAACAATATACTATTAATACGATTAAAAGTGGAAGCCGAAGAATATGATGACAACCAAGTTAGTGGAGGGGGGGCGGTTGAGACATAACAAAGGCGTCTTTGGGTTTTCCATACGAAATCAATGAATCAACTGCATTTATCGCACAGTGTGCTTGAGTTTAGAAAAAAAGAACAATGTCAAATATTGTATAGAAAATACAGAGTTTAATTCAACTCGACGGCCCTCTCGGAAGGTAAATTCCTACAACTTGTTGGCTGAACAGAAAGACAGCCAATGAAAATTGAGGCAGCCGATACATTTCATTATTATTTTTCTACCCCGAACTCGAGTAATGAATTTGCGTTTTCTTCAACAATCGGAATTCTTTCAATTCTGTCACACTGTGCGCGTTGCGGTTGTTGCATTAGCAACGCATGATTAAGACGCATTCTGTGGGGTGAATTGACTCCATCGATGCAACGAACATTGACTCATTACAAACCACCCGTTTCGTTAATTAAAAACAATTTAAACAACATAAATTGCGTAAAAGTTTTTCGTTTATTTTCCTCTGTTCCCCCGTTTTGTATGAAGAGCGGCCGATGATCGCGACAAGACAGAAAACACACACCAAAAGTAAAAAAACTTAAAAATGGGTCATCGATAGAAAAATTACGGAAAAACATGGGGAAAAAAAGCTAGCGGACGGAATTAAAGCAAAATAACTAAAAATCATACAAAATATAATGAAATTTCTAGCAAAACCGTAGTGTTTTTTTTTTCATGATTATGATTTTTCTTTTACGAAATACTCGTATCATTTGAAATGGATTTCCGTTGTGTTGTTTTTGGTTATTTTCGATTTTTTTTTGTTTGTAGTGGGAGGGGGTGATGGCGTAGTGGTGTCTCAGCTTTTGATGTTATTTTTTTTCGGCTACTTTGCTAGATGCAATTGAGAAGCGAATTTTATGACTTTGGATCGGCGGCAGTTATTATGAAATGTAATTGAGATCATAAACACTTTCTTTTGATCGCATTTAATTTTTTCCGCTTTTGTTGGTTTGATTGGCGCTTCGATCAATTTCGTTTTCGAAATATTCGAGATAACAAATCATTATCACACTTTAGCACGAGACAAACGTGTTTGGCTGCAGCCCTCCCTTCCTGCAGTCAATTCACAGAAATGGTAAACAGACACAGAAATCCCAGTGCAGTGAAGTGACTGGCAAAAATCTAAACGACAAACAATTTGTAATTAATTTACAGCATAATTACAGGTCGTCCACTTGCTGGTGGTATTGGACGACTGCCGATCGCCGATCGGATTTTATGTGAGCGCCATGATTGCCATCATCCTGGCGGTGGTATTGGCGGCGATGGTGGTTCGCTGCCTGCTAGATGGGCACGCCAAAGATAGATCAATGACTTAATTGTTATTATTGTAAAGTGATATTGATCGTTAATGGGATATCGGGCTGTGGCGCCACTAAACATGTTTCAAACGATCGACGCAGTCAGTAGTTTGTGGCATTTTCTGCCTCCCATAATGAAGATCATCATAGTAGGCTGTTTTTGCACTACGTGTTCACTGTGGCGGTGGTGGTGGTGTTGGTGCTGGGTTTGATTTGCTTTGTGTGCGACAACAGCGAAGAGCAAAGCAACTATTATTAACCATTAAAAAAGCACAGACTTCCGCTGGTCCCTTCCTTGGTTATTGTTGTTTCGTCTCTCTCTCTCTCTCTCTCTGGGTCTCTCTCTACTCCTGCCATTTGCGTTCCTTTGTGGCGCCAGCAAAAAGAAGCAACACAGTAACTTCACTTTTGAATTTTTGCCATCGACAGTTGTTGGGCGGGCTGTCGATGCTGCTGCTGTGATCAAAGTCAAATGCGACAAAAAATTGCATGTTCAGTTTCGAGAAACAGACAATTGACAATTGTCATTTGACTTTGCCACATAAAGAACGACCGGCATTGTGGTACCACAGCATTTGTTCTAGGCCACATGAAGAGAAAAACAGAAAAACAAACAGCAACAAGGCTTAGAAATACAACAATGACGAGGAAATAATTCCACAGATTATGTGCACTCTAATGCCAGGGTACGCAGTTGGTCAGCTACGATGTGTTTGTTATTAAAGGAATTACATATTTATAACTTGAAAATCAAAGGGGATACACTAGACTCGTACATGTGTATCACTCCATAAAGGATGACAAGGAGAAGTTTTCGCAAAGCACTGACCACAATCCGGTTCCAGTTTAAGAACGGCTTATATATTATATATTTTTTTAAAACCGAGCTGCGTTAAGTTCGATCCTCTATTTCAATGAGAGGATTAAAAAAAAAACTATTAAATTGGATCTTTTGGGAACTCAGATTAATATCCTAGTAATAATATAAACGATGTTCAGCGTCAACATCGTTTCAGTCATGAAAAATATAATCGTTCTGTATAGATGTAAACATTTAATTTCATTGCCATGTATTCATTTCGTTCCATTAACGCACATGTTTCATCATACGAACATATTTCGTTGCATACAATAGATCACTATCATTTTATCAACAACAACAGTTTCATCCCATGATTCAAATACATTTATGAAAATATTTTATTCCATTAATGAAAATGTTTCAATGCGTTAGAAAAACGTGTATATTCAATTCAAAAAATAAGAATTCATTCCATCAATGGAAACATTTCATTCGACCTAATACAACTCTGTTATTCCATTATTATTTGGTTCACCAAAGAAATGATAAAAGTTAACTCACTTATAATTTTTTATAAAATAATTAAATGTTCAAACCCCACATTCCCCCAACGACAGCAAAACAGATTTGAAACTCTCAAAATGGGTTGGCCCACTCCGACTAATAGCCTGAATTTGTGTTACTGACATTGGTGGGAAATCCTATGACGAGTAAATAGAACATTTCGCTCATTTAGTTAAATAGTGTCATAACTCAAAATAGGACTTTTTCAGGAAAGCCGTTTAAAGTTACCAATTGCGTCTTACTTAGCAAATATTAAAAAATAACTATAGGATTTTTTTTTAATAATATAGAGATTTACCCCCGTATTCATAAAAATTAAAATCAGCTTTGTTAAGAAAAATTTATAAAAATACAAAAACAATTTTCATACATTTTTCTTAATAAAGCTGTTTTAAATGTTTATGAATACATGCGTAACAGTTTTTTTTAGAGCAAAACACAGAAAGTGAATTTTGGATTGTGCCACAATTTAAGTAAATCAGCGATTTGTTTTTAAATCTGATATTATTTGCGGCATAGAAAAAAGTTTTAAAAAATGTAATTTGGTCATAATTTTTTTGTTTCGGTAATTAGATCAGATGTGTTGGCCTTAGCAAGTTTCCAACATATCGCACCCTAAATACAAAAGGGTCACAGCACAATTTGAACGCATTAACGCAACTAAAAATAATTCTCTTTAGTTTATCGTGCAGAAGCAACGGAATTAATATAAAAATAGAGATAACTGTGTTTTTCCAGTTAAAGAAGATTGTGATGTGAAAGAAATGTTTGCAGTGGTTAAAGATGTGTACTCTGAAATAATTTGTGGAAAAAAGTCAGTTTATGGAATATTTTGAGTTGTGTCTTTTTTGTATTTAGGGTGCGATTAGTACGTGTATTGCACAAGAAATTTTAAAAAATTTATTCTTTTCAAATAACTTTCATTTATCATCTCTCTCTGAAACTGAGGGATGTGCATTATCTAAATAGACTAGAGAAAATTCCCTGCTTTTGAAATTGATTATGATTTACAAAAGAAAAAAAAAACTGTAAAAGAAACTTTATAAAAAAAATTGGGATCAAGAAATCGTTAGAAAATGTTGTCTTCTATTGTGTAAGTATGTCCTTTTTACCAAAAGTTCGCGACCCCGTACACCATAATATTAAAGTTTTTGGGTCAATATTTAATTCCCGTCTTCTAGCGATAGGAAGTTAGGGTATTTAATTTAATATATCGGATCACTTGCCCAGCCTCTTGTGTTCTATAACACACAGAGGTCGGCCGCTGTGCGCCCGACTGTTCTATAAAATTTTTTTAAAAAGAGGACGCGCAAGGATTCCTTATTAATCGAAATTCTTTGGAATAGTCATAAACACTGAACTAAAGTTAAGAACCATCCTTACCTTATCGCACAAATCTCTACAATTGCCTTGAAGGCAAACTCTGCCTTTAAAATGGAAGGAAGCAGAGGAGAAACAAACGCTGTAAGAGCGGACGGAGCAAGTCATCGTTTTAAGATGGATAATGTTGAAAACTGATTTGTAATAAACAGACAACATACACAGACAACGAATAGACAATGGCTGGCTGGCTGGTTGGCTGTCTGACTGACTGACTGACCAACAAAGAAGACATGTCGTAAAACATGTTGTTTGCAGAAGACCAAACAATGTACAGTGTCTGGCAAAAGTAGGGGTACATGAGAAACTAAGACAACGCAACTTCAATGAACTTGTTTTCTTAATTTTACAACTTATGGTTACACATGATTGATGATAGCTCTCGCTCAACAGTGAATACTCGAATTACTTTTGTTGTTTTGGTCACAACGTCCGTTCAGACAATATGGGAACTTTTGAAGGTCACTGTGTTTCGTTGGGTGGGGGAGGGGGTGGCATGGCCAAAGCTATTGACGTGGACGTGGCATTGTTGTTGTACAGAAAATGACTTCAACTCATCATCATCATGTTGTCTTCATGATGACCTTTTTTCTAAAAAGATAACCAAACATCTAAACAATTATCATCAAATCAAATATGTACAAAAGATACACATGTAAATCTGGCAAAACTCTGGCCCACAGATAAAAAGAGACTGAAATGTCATTAAAAAAAAAGACAATTAAACGAAATCCCAAATGAAAATTTTCCAAAAAATATCAATTTGGGCTTTCATTTGTATCCGCAATTAAAATCGTCGTATGTTGTACGAGTTCACATTAACAACCGCATACTTAATATTCAATTCAATATTTGTGGCAAGTGGATGACGATGGCGGTGGCGGTGGCAGCGATGGAACCCGATAAAGATGATCATGTTTATGTTGATGGTCGTGTCTGTGCCTGTTCCAGTGGATGTGTATGAAGGCGCTGGCAATGTTGTTTGCCTGAATGTGATTGCAAATGAGGTACTTATGCCGCCGCTCGTCGTTTTCAGCTGTTAATGTAACAAACAAATGCGAAATTAATTTGCGTGTGGCTTTAAATGCTTCGTTGCAAGTGTGGCAGGAGCGGGAAGGGGGGGTCTGGCTGTAGACAACCTTCCACAAATACACATGGCTTGTGATGCTGAGACTGACGCTAACGCTGATGTTGCTATTGTTATTATCGTTTCTGTTTTGTTGATGATGGCTGACTCTTAACTTATTTTCTTAGTTAATCTACTCCAACGTTTTGTTGAATAATTCGTTTTTTTCCCCCTCTCCTTTCAAGTTGTTGAGTTAAATGTAAACTTTGTTGAATGGTTGCTTAGCGAACTTTTGATGCCACTGCTGTTGTTGTTAAAACAGGCGGGGGGGGGGGGGGGGGGGGGGGGAAACAATGGAAAAAATACCCAGTTTGTGTTCGCTAACAATTGGGGTGTATTAAATTCGTCAGAACGTTTGTATCATTTTGACAGTGTTTTTGTTGTTGGAACCTCTGAAAGCTTTTCTGTTCGGAGAGTTTAGTAGGGCACCTTAAAGACGACTCCTAATTCGGCCAATTCGCTTCTAGAGATGTTTTAAATGTTTTAGCAATTACTCGTAATGTGGCCGACATTTATGAAGTGACAAATGTTTAGATGTTCTTATCAGAATACTAGTCTGCCGACTGTGTCTTAGGATTATATTGTTAAACTTTTTCTTTAAATTTCTGTTATAACTGAGACCTAAATAAAGAGGAATGTTAAAAAATACGAATTTCTTTCGAATATTATGCACGAGAACCCTCGGTAGGAGAAGTCGGTGTAAAATATGGGTATGGTTCTAGGGTTAAGAAGTGGCTACACATAGACTTCGCCATGGCGGAGGGCGCCCAAGTTTCGTTTCGGTCGAACCTAATGTTGTTTTTTTTTGTTTTTTTTTTGTACTTCTTCTTTCGTTGAGCAAACATCAACTCCAGCCAAACTCTACCGAAAACCACACAACAACAGCAGATACTAACCAATTCATAATTTACAACTTTACAAGTGGTGTTCCACTTTTTCACTGAACATCGTTTTTTGTTGGTGATGGTGTTTTGTTGTTGGCGAGTCCCTCTCCGGTCATTACGAGGCAATTGGCGGAGGTTAATTTAGATTGAATTTTGATTTAATTAAAAACATATAAAAACCGGGTGGATTAAATTCAGCCAACTGCCAACGGAGAAGACTTGTTTCAGATACTCAAGGAACGTCATTTGTGCAGCCAACGCAGTTACGCGTTTTATGGCCCACATGACAATCGTAAAATCCCCAACACCCCAATCCACCCACTAATTATGACTACAGTTCTTCGGAAATAAGTGCCAATTCGGCAGATTTCTGTTGTTGTTGGGGTCTTTGCCCATAAGCAATCGAGTAATTGAGAATTTATCGCAAAGCAATTCTAAATTGATTTCTATGGAAAATCTCACGCTTCATGAGGCGGCGTTCGCATTGGTATGCGCGACTCGTTATAGCAATCGATGCGTGTTCGTTCGTTCGTTCGTTCGCTCGCTTCATGATGGTGCCACATGTGTCCGCAACAAATTTATATAATTTACTGCACGCATTGTTTCCGCTGCATTTGCATTGCAGTGCAGAGTTATTTATGCAAACTGCCCCATTCATTCAATCCCAGCGACAGACTGACGGACAAATCGCCAAATGCAGTGGCTAACGTTGTTCGTGCTGTTGTATGTCCGTTTTATATCAAACCAGCCAACAGCAACAATAATTGGAAAATTTTGTAAATGAATATAGATTTGCTCAATTTGTTGGTGTATGACATAAATGGAGGGGAAGGTATCCGTAGCTATTCTGATGACCGGACGATTACAATAACTGCAGGACATATTAGGGCTGCATATTTACTTGCAACCATTTGCTCGATTAATTACTAATCGTAATGTGGCAACAATGAAACGCATAAATCTTGGATCTTAGGAAAGCCTGTGGAATCTATTCGACAGAAAATCAGAATTACTTGAAATTGTTGGCTTTGTTCCGAACAGTGAAAAAAGTTTACCAACTGGCGATTATGTGTTGACACACGTCGTGTTGCCACTTAGGATCAGCTGATTGACAACAAATAATTCTACAGAGATTATTTTCTTAATTTAATTTGGCAACGAGTTCCATATTGCACAAAGGGATCAGTATCAGTAAACTCTGCAATTAATATTGGCCATTCTTGATGGCCTCTATTGACTTGAGATGTCATGGAATTTGTTCTGCCGTACTTGAGGATTTTCCGTTCACAACCAAATAAAGGGACTATGTCCTCTCTTTTCAAAATAAATCCCTTTTGTGTAGAAGGTAATCAACTGGACCATTTAATACGTACTCCGCGAAATACTGCGTTTTTTGTATCAAGACTTTGGTCGTACTTCCCGAAAGTATGCCATATAAGGCCAATGTGAAATGCTGACATTCTGTGGACGGCTTTATTGCGGATGCTTAGTATGGGCATACTTCCCCCGTGACTAACACTTGAAACAGTTGTCATTTTCTGATTCCATTCTAAACATTTAAAGGAACACGATATAAAGAAAAGCACAAAAGGAAAAAAAACCATAAAAACTATGAAAAAAATCCACTTTATGTGAATGTGTGCAAACACGCACTCACGCAGCGAAAGAAGTCATCACCACCACCACCAGCATAGTCATGATCATCGCCAAAATGAACATGTCAAGAATTGCAATATTTTTTATGCAAATTTCTCGGGTGTTTTTTTCGTTCGTTTGTGCGTGTTTCTGTTCTGTTCTGTTTTTGTTTTTGTTTTCTAAACCAAAATTTACGAGTGTGAGTTGTGGCAAAGGCAGATGTCGTCTTCTGCTTCGATTCCGCTGGCATTGTCGCTGGCGTTTGTTTATTTATGTGACGTTCTTTTCGTTCTCTCTAGTCGTTGGTTTTTCTATTTACGTTCCCATTTCGCTGAAAGTAAAGGGGGCGTTAAATATGATTCTGCTGCTGGTGTTATTGTTGTTGTGTATTTATGATCGCTGTTGACTTTTAGTATAAGTCTTTCAAGTTATTCAATTCAATGAACTTAAGTTTTGTTGGTGTTGCAGTTGCAGATACATATGTACGTGCAACACAATGCACTGTCTTTTAGCACAAAGTCGTTAATCAATTTACATAAAACACAAACAACAAATTGAGCTGTGCTGCGATGATGCATTTGGCGAAAGCCATAAAAACAAAATATTAAAATTTATGGCCACAAACTTACTGCATGTGGTCGGTCGGTGGTGGTGGCATTTAAACGCTGTCGAGGGGCCCTTTCAACAGTCCACACATGCGTGCAAGCGTTACATTATCGAATAAAGAAATGTTTAATCAAAATTGAAAATGTCTTTTATCACTTAAATGTTGAATTACGAATGATCAATCAATTGAAGGTGCTGCTCGGCGAACAGTCTACAAATTATGATTGCTTGACTGCATTTGTAAAGTTTTGCATATTCCATTGAAACGAAAGTGATTCATTGTTGAAAGAAAGAATGAAAGAGACTGTTAATTTTAACAAAAGGGAGGAGTTCAATTTGATCTGGCGCGGTGAACTGAACAACGTGAATTTGTGGTCTCTGTAGCGTTATAAGCTGTGGCATGGTGCCTTCAGAATATTGCCAAACCACAAAGAAAGAGAGAAAGAAATCACAAAATTCATTTAAAAAAAATTATTTGATATAGGTTTTGTTTTTACATGGAGTCTGCAGAATAGCACAGCCATGTTGGAAGTACTCATCAGAAAAAAAACTTGAAAATACTTCCCAGAATTCGATCTCTTTGTAAATTGGTTTACTATGGCAATGGCGTTCATAAATACTAGTTCACTTCGACTTTGATCTGATCTGACTTTGATCATTCCAGGATTTGAAATGGTGTGAGGTGGATGACAATTTTATTACATTTGTAGTAAGAAGATGTCACGACTTACGCATTTTCTTGTCTTCCCAACACAGGTTTCTCGAAATGTCACCCTACGATGTAGCTGGCCTACCAAATGCGCCAAAAAAAAGCCTACTCCATTACATTGGATCAAATACAGACAACCGAAACTGCTGAGACAATTATAAGAAAATAAAGGATTGTAGAGGTACAACATTCTGTGCATATTTCGCTTAGGGAAGAAGAAATGTTCTTCAAATCGAATTTCATATGCAGTCTTTTGTTAAGTATCGGATTTTGAGACCCGAGAAAAAATCGTCAGCTATTTTCTCCTCTAAGACAAGGCCGACATCGTCTTTGCGAAATAAAGCTTACGCCGTATTCGCGATAACATGTCCTTTCGTTTAAATACCAAGATTTAATCCTGTCCTTGTCCACAAATTCAAAATAAATCGTAGTTGCCTAATTCTGTTATAGTTTAACGTCATGACATTATTTTTCTCCAAAAAAAGAGGAAGGGAGTGATTGAAGGAGGAGAGAGAGAGATAGAGAGGGAGAGATATACAGCGTTGTCGTTTTTGGCTTTATCGACCAAATTTGGTCGGTTAGATTTGAAATTTTAAGATTTGGTTGGATGGTCGGTCCAAATCGATGATGGTCGATTTATGACGTAATCGCAAATTGTTTGGAATTTCATAAACTTGCCAAGTCGAAAATTTGCTTATGAAAAAACCAATCCATAGAAAGAAAATGTCGGTAATTTGTTTACTTAAATTAGAATTCATAACAAACGCTTTTGATTTTTTTTGTTGCACTTTTGTGTAACTGTACAGTGTTCCAGACTGAAAGTTAACGCTGAAGTACTTGTATTCGAATTGATCTTGAAACAAACTTGTCATTGGATTTTAATATTAATTATTTTATGAATACGATTCAAAATAGTCTAAATAAAACATGTTTTGTGGAACTTTCCAATTTCATTTAGTAAGTTTTTCATTAACAAAGTCTAAGCTTAGAAACAAACTGAACTCAATGCTATCAATATGCAAGGAGCGTGAACGTGTGGTCAGCCTAAAGGGACATGAAGAATAAAATGTCCATTGCTATACAAACTAATTGTTTTTATGTATTTTTCTGATCTCAATACTCTCAAAACATAACACTGAATTAAACTATACATATTGTTATTAATAGGAAAACATGTGTTATTAAATGGTACATATCTTAGTAATGGAAAAGACTGACTGAATTATTGATTTAATTTTAGTTTTGACCTAAGAAACCGTTTATTTACTACAATAATGTTACAAGAACATTAAAGTGCATATTGATTTATTTTAAAATTGTGGTCGTGGTTTTGGAAATTGTTGGTATAAAACATTAATTTGTTTCCCCAGTTTCAATTCATCTCTGAGTATAACAGCGTATTCTAGCGCATGACAACCATTTCTAACACTGTACCCGGTTAACATCCGGTCCAATCGAATGTTTCCTTTCTTTCTTAATAATTTAAGAATTATAAAAACACATTATTTCTACTTAACAGAACCTTAACATTAATTATGTTCTGCATCTCTTCTCTTTTCAGGTAAGTTTCCTACACCAATTAAATGAAATTAGTTACGGTGATAGTTGTCCGTAAGCATTTTAGTTTAACTTGTATTTCCCACTCCGGCTAAGAACTTGCCGAAAATCTATCGAATAGAAGTGTACGATTTCATTTTGATTAATTACCGATATCGTGTGAATGACGGACGTAACGAAATATTTAAATACGAATTTATCTTAAAGTTCTTTTCCAGCGAAATAATGTTACAAAATTGTTCTTCAACAGTAATTAATCATTTTCAGGGTTAAAAGATTGAAAAGAAGAAAAAAAAACATGTATTTAAAAAAAAAGGCGAAACAAAAAGATGAGACGTAAATGCGTGTATTACTATTGTTTGCGAACGACATAAGGCAGGGGAAGCGTCTTCGAAGCCGTGGTGTGAAAAACAAAATCATTAAGGAAAGTTGTAATGGCGAGGCCGTAAGACAAAATCTATAAGAATTCGCTCATCAGTTTGTCAAATTAATACCAACAGGAAGTTGGTGTTTTCTGCAAAACACAACAAATAGACAACGATATCATGATCCGGGCCAAGGGTTTCTAGATAGTTTTGCCAACGACTATTGCTAAAGATTAGTTTTCGTCGTTTCGGGACATAATTAACGCTTACAAACCTTGGCATATTGAGAGCGGGGAATCGATACTAAATATTTCGAATGTGTTTTGTTCTTTGTCAAACCGATATTAGGGTGCACCTTATTTAAAAAAAAAATGCAGTGTAGCTCACTCGAGAAATATTCTGAATGGCAAAAATGCATTTTACAAAATGTTGGGCAGTTAGCATAACGGGAAAGGGAGCCCCAGTACATAAATAAAAAATGTTGTTTCGAGAATTGCTCGTTTGCACAACTAACGATATTTTTTTTGTACTTTTATTTAATTACAATACAAAGTAAATTTGTATTCTAGGTTTCGCTCCAAGGGATTACCGTTTGACACAGACCATTTGGCTAGATTTTTGCAGCTACTGGTGATTGGCAAGCACGCTCGCCTAGCTTAATATATATTTACCCTCGATACTGATTCACTGATACGCTGATACACTGATTCACTGACTCTGTCACGCAGTACGTAGAAATTTAAATAGGCATTCTATAATTCTATAAATAATAATAATAAAAAAAAATTTTTTTTTTTTGTACAGAAATTGTGTTTTCCCCAAATTTATTTTTTTACCAATATTTTTTTTTCCCATTTTTTTTTTTTTTCAAAATTTTTTTTTAAAAAAATTTTTTTTTTTCCAAAATTTTTTTTTCAAGAAAAATTTTTTTTTTTCTACAAAATTTTTTTTTTCAACAAAAATTTTTTTTTTAACGAATTTTTTTTTTCAAGAAAAAATGTGTTTTTCAACAAAATTTTTTTTTTCCACAAAAATTTTTTTTTTTCAACAAAATTTTTTTTCCATATTTCAATGGGCGCCATAGGCGCATTACAACTTACTAGTTGTAGATATATTGATCAAGGTTGTGAATGCAAACTGTCTTTGTGCCCACCGCAGATTTGTAGTGATTCGAAAATCGATTTCGATTTTAGACGAAAGCCGACCATTTTTCGATTACGTAAAAAAAATACTCAAATCAAAATTCATTAAAAATGTAAAGGGTTACGTATCGAAAATGAAATCCATGCAGTCTTTCTAGTCATATGGACTCAACGGCTATTGTCCTAACCCGACCTTGGATCAGCGAGTCCAACATCTTAAACTTCAGTTGGCTCTACAACTTATTGTTGGTCATTGTCCAACATCGACTTTGCAAAAACCACTTGAGCAGCCTTCGTAAGAATATGTCGCGTCAGCACCCTTATGATCCGCATAGATCCAGCTCCATTTGTTAGTTTTCCCATTCGTTCGTTTTTTACTATTCTGAAGAATTTAGTCTATTTTATTTCATTTTCGATTAGAACCAATAATGTGTATAAGTCTGTATACAAAATTCACGAATGACGGGGGCTCTTTTATAAACCTATTTTCATTAATCGACTCCTGAACATCTTGGTCCTTGTAATTGTGGTCATAGGGGCCTATGACAATATACGCTATTACCCTAAAACTTCTACAAATTCCATGTTCATGTTTTTTTTCTAGACATCAGTTCAACATCGCAATTTCCCAGCAAATATCTCAGAAATGGTCAATATTTAAGAATTATAGACCTCAGTGGTTTCTTGCAGTTTGAAAATACAAATAGGACCAAAACAAATGCTGCAAATTTCCTGATTTGTCAGAACGATGACTACATGTTCAATACGAATTAAAGACAATAATACTGACAACTAAGAGAGCTCTTTAATGAAACATGTTCGGCCGAAAATCTCGACTATCTCAATGTAAACGTTTTCCTTTCACACACGAATTTCCGTGTTCCAAACGAACCATACGGAAACCATCACCCATTTCCAAATAATCTAAAGTGAAAATGAAAATTATCATTTTCCAGTTCGCTTTTCCATTTCCATTTTGTATCTTCTCTGGGCCATGGGGGTTTTTCTTCTTTTCATTCTGATATTTTGATTTTGAACTTCTGAGATTTTTTTTAAAAAAAAAGAGTGGCTGGCTGGGTGCGGCAGCCGGCACGTTCGCGCTAACTATGACAGCTAGAGTGTCTGGATCTTTATGATTTGTTTATTTATTTGAATATTAGCGGAGGTAGGGAGGGGGTCATTGTTATGGATCCCATTAGAGTTTTCTTGCTTTCTCCGAACTCAAAAACAAAGAACGACGACGCACGATTGCCTGTTGCCGTTGCCTGTTGCAAGTGGCGGACTTTATTAGAGCAACGATTGAAATATTCCATCGATTTGGTTGTCCATTGAACCGACCTCCCGTCCATCTGTTCGTCCGTCCGCCAGTCGGTGTAATTGTTTGTGATGTTTTAATACCGAAACCAAAAACAAAAAAAAAAAATCGGAAAATGTCCGTAATATGTTGCTGCTGTTATTGTTGTGGATTGTGTTTAGCAGCGAAAAGACCCCTAAAAGAAAGGCCAGCACTTGGATTGTATTTGAATCTTTCGAGACGGTGGCTGGCGGCTGAGAGTGTGGGGGAGGGCAGGAGTTTTCTTTTTTGGTTCCCAGATATTGCCATTGATTGCACTTGTTTGTTTCATCAGTTATTCGGTTATTTTGTTGCACTTTTATGCTTTGTTTACTTATTGGTAAAGTTTTGATGTTCGTTTGTTGCTTGCAGTTGTTGCCATGTTGTTATGTGAGTGTGCAAGTTCACAACAACAACAACAACAACAACATTAACAAATAAAAAGAACAACAACAAAAACATTTTATATTTCTGTTGCCTTTCGGTTACGGTGGAGGAAAAACTTTTTATTTTCTTTTATGGTGAAACAAAACAGTTTGTTCGCTTGCGTGTGTTGCACATGTTCGGCTTCCATATCCAGAGGAAAAATTCCAAATAATGCAGGAGATTGCAAGGAGCACCACTGGCGCAGAGCGGTGCAGTTCGCAGCGCGTTTTATGCTGCCATTGCAAGCTTCCAGCATGTACTGAACATAAAGTGAAGTTTAAATGAAATTCACTCATATCAAATTTATTTGTATTTCATGGAGGAAACTTTTTATATAACTTGTGCAAAAACTAGCCATTACTCGCATCTATTATTATCACATTTCACGGCTTTATGCGAATAAAGCCGTGCCTCTAAAGCCGACAATCGCATTAAAACCTTTCTGCCTGTGGTTTAATTTTATTGTGTGTTCAGAGGCGGTTAAACGATATCAGAAATTGAACACAACCATGTTGGACACAGAAATGTTATCCGGTTGCGAACATACATATGAACAAAAAACTTTTCTTTTTTTTATAAAAAATTTTAATTTTTTTGAAAAAAAAAAATTTGACGAAATTTAAAGATTGTAACACTCAACTGTCACATTTGCAAAGGAAACAATTCGAGAGTGAGAATTAGTTCCCGCATTAAAATTTAATTAACATCGTTGCAGTAAAGATGATCACTTAATGTCATTGGATACGAATCAAAAGGGCCACTTTACTTCTTACCGGGTACCTCCCATACAAATGTTCCATTGCTCCCACATTGGAAATCGTCTAATAATGTTACTATGCCCAATGCAATCTTATCCAAATTATGTATTTAGTTACGCTACAGTTTTTGAGAAAACCTTTGAAGTCTAGCCACGCCCCTTCGGGCACCTCCCATGCAGATCTACCATTCGCCCCAGATGTACCACACCATGTAACATATGTAAAATTCGAAGATACTGGCCACGTCCACTCTTGGAATTCGAATAATTTGGAAATTGGATATTTTTAACAGGGCTGTGGAGTCGAACCAAAATTGCTGACTTCAGCCTGACTTCAGCTGTTCAAACAAAAAATTTCGAAAATTCTATTTCCGCTCACCATTCCTATAATATATAAAAAAAAATTTAAATTATAAGATACAATTTTACTTGCGGCAATTTGTGTGATTGCCTTTTGAAATTCCCTTTTGAGAAAATATTTTTCGGCAATTTTTGTTTTCCTTGTTGCCTTTTCAAATACAAGAGATCAAAATACGAAAACACAAAAGGAATTGTCAGTATGAGGAAGTTTTTTCTGTTTCCATTCCCTTACCTCTCATTCCTTCAAACTGAGAATTGCAGCAATTAAAATTGCCTAGTGTGAATGGGGACATTCCAGTTAAGAACAGACGGAGAACTTTTGTCAAAGTAGAGAGCTGTGCACGATATGAAACACAATATTTGAACAATTTCTTCAAAATGTGTTAAAAAAAAAGTAAAAAACAAAAACATTAAAAAATATGTTTCACCATAAAATCGAACAATACGAAAAGTAGTTAGCTTTGGATTAAAAGTTCTACTGTGTGTGGCGTTCACGAGTTGGAAACGGCTCCTGAAAGTGTTTGATGGACATATCGGGATAAGAATCTGAGTTTTTTGTATGATAGTCGCACACACTCTACCGAAGACCATCGATGAAACATGTTAGAAGTGAAAACTTACCGACATCCAGGCAAGACGATATCAGTTGTAGACAAATCTTCAAGCGGCGATGATACAGTACCTATATTTAGCATTGAACGTGCGGACTCGAATAGGTGGGGGCGAAAACGGAAACGATAAAACACCATGTAATATAGATTAATTGGCCTTTTGGGCTTTGTATATTACAATGAGACGAATAAATGAAATGAAATATTAGTTCTTGGTGTTTACTTTGGCAATTTAATATGTCGTCTATACAAATTTTGCCAATCGGTTTGAAAATTGCCATTTTAGAACACTGGATTTAAATATAATTGTAAATTTTTAAGTAGTTTGTATAATACAAAATAACCGAAGGCTGGAAGAAATCATTGGAATTGAGTTACACAAAAGACTTCTCCACTACGTGGTCCAGTACACATTTGACTTTGGGCTATAAATCTAATTGCAGATAATTAGTCTTAATTACAGTTAGCCTCATTTGAGATATGTATTGAATTTTTAGTTAAAATAGAAAATTACACGTACATTTGCGTATGTCTGTCTGTCTTTTTAATGCAAACGCAAGTGAATATAAATAATTAATTAAATACGAGTAGCAGCGGCAAAAGAAACCAAACAACGGGATGAGTGTCAAAGGAAATAAAACTAATGCAGTGACAATTGCAAATAAATAAATGCATTTTAATTTAAATCGCATTAAGCGGCAAGTAAACACCCACACACACACACACACAGTTGATGCATTTTTAATCGATTGCAAAAAGAAAGACAACAAATAAATGCAATGAGGACAAAGGCATAAAGAACCATGCATAAATAATTAAGAGGATGTATTTGAGAAAATAAAGAATAATAAGAATCGAACTGTCTTTATGTAATAATGATTAAGACATTTGTCTTATGTCAATCTTCACCGCCCACTGATTTTATATGGCAGTGCCACCGACATCCTTGTGGAGCCATTTCGTATGTCGGTCCCCACAGACCGTCTTTGTTTGTTTTCCATTCCAGCTGTCAATGTGCCCCGGTCCCGTGTTCGAGACACCTGTTCTCTTGCGTCTGCCGAACATGTAAAAAAGATATAATTTCATTAAAACAACAATAAAAAGAAATATTCATTCATTCGCAATCGCATCCACTTCCATTTCCATACACATTCATTCGTTATGATTCATTTACATATAAATGTTACAAAGATACAGTGGCTCATAGTAACTGTATGGAAAATGAGTATACTGTGGCACGATCCAAAGATGGTTTTGGCGAAACGCCGGCCAGTATCGGTTAACGTGTTTCCCAAAGGCGGTTGTTAATACCGGCAGTGAAATTGAAATGGATCTTATCGGCCCTCAACGTTTTCTGGTTCAATTGAATACACATTAGAGCGAATGTTTGTCCGTAATCCAAATGAATTGCGGCCGGTCTGTTGTTTTAGCAGCTCCCTCAATTGACTGTGAGCTCGGTTACGACACATGTGGGTCAAGGTAAACGACCTCTCTTCAACCACAACATTGGAGCATCGGGAGGACGATACTCCTCTGTGCTGCTCAAGAAAATTCGACACGAAACGTCAAAGTTGTTCAGTGTTTACATAGCGAGACAAGAGATGAAAATAACAGTCTTACAGTCCCCTTATCTCATGTCACATTCCACCCGTGAGCCACTGTACGTCTGCGCAATATTTCACTCGCGAATGTAGATTTATCGCATTGTCGTGATACTGCGTTAAATGGCGAACAATTATTTGCCATAATAATGTCTAGGAACAGGCAGACGGACGGACATACATACTTTTATACTCGCACCAATTGAATTGTGCGAGACATAAAGAAAATTACGATTTGATGTGCGAAGAAAACACAAGAGAAACAATAACAACAAGACGATTATGGAAATTATTTCAATTGCAATTGAACAAAAATACTTTTAACGAAAAATGAGAGTGACTGACTGCGCGGATTGGGAGAGTGTGAATGTGAGAGCGAGGGGAAACAAGGAAATGTTTACTTTGCATGTGAATGATATGACTATCAAATTAATAAATGACTTCCTTATGCTACCGGCCAGTAGGAAGAAGAAGAAGGATGAACGGCTATCGCTCTCTCTCTCTGTATTTATCTCTCTCTAACTATACGTATTAATAATTCATTTCGGTTCACCTCACATTCACATGCGAAGGGGGAGTCATTGCGGGCAATTATTTTAAACAAGAATTTAACCCACATTTGCAATTTTGTTTATAACAAAAGAACGCTTCACTTTGGTGAAATGAAAAATTAGCCATGTGGCTTTAAACTGGATTCACCATTGGCTTGCACAAGGTGTCAAACCAATCACGTTAAGTGGGAATACTCGATACAAACAGAAAAAAATAAACGTCTAAAAAGAGAAGAAAATGAAGATGAACAAAAATTATTTCACACCATCGCATGTGGAATTTATTTGTTTATCGCTTCTTCCTTTGTAAACAATGGCACATGTATTTTTAACAACAATAACAACAAAAATGTTGTTAACACGAAATCACAAAAAAACACAAACACACACACGAAATTTATAAACAAAACGAGTCGTTTTAATGTTCACTTAATGTCGGCATACGCCAATCTGAAAACTGGATGAATCATACGAACAAAGTGATTGGGACGGAAAAGAAATGGAATATCTTATGAGGAATGTCAGCGGAAATGCTGAACCGGCGTAGCATCACTCACCAAGACAATTCCACGGAGACAAATCAATTTCAGAAATTTAATTGTTGTCAAAACGGGCGACTTGAACGTAAAACTCTAAAACGACAAATTATACAGATTTTTGAGTTAATAAAATCAAATCTGTTTTCGAATTATCCTTCCAGTCATTTAAAACAATTTCATTTGGGGTATTTTGAATGCCAGCTAAATCTTGCACCGATGTTACGAACAATTCGGATTCACTTAGAGACATTCCGCTTAGGAGATAATCAACTCTTCTCATTTCTAAAGCTTTGCACTCAGTTTGGTTTGCATACTTTTACGACTTTTTTTTTATTTGCCTGCACGGATACGACGGATCGCCAGTAATCGCAAAAGCGACTACTTACTTACTGATTTCCCTTAACATTCCATGAAGGAACAGTCGAAACTGTGAGCTGTGTACGAAATAATTTGAATACTCCACTGACAGGGACCTACTGTTTAAAGCCGCCTCCGAACGGCTAATGCTTTTCTAGAGAAGTTTTCAATGGATTAGAGATTGCTCTCTTACTCGTAATGTCGCCAACATATACGAGGTGACTACGCTTCGGATTTATTTTAATGAAGATTTTATTGTTTAAAAGTTAAAAATCGAATGACTGCTTAAATTCAACAACATTACGGCAACATTGAATGTCTGCCAGTTTGTACTGAGTAAAAATGGCTGTACGGTATTCTGTAGTTGGCCACGCCCGGCGCTAGTCTTGCCCTACTGGTTTTTAATTAACTTTCCCTTGCGCTAATTCAGTTCACTTATTCTTCGCACATGTTCGAGCATGTCTGCAGTGACTTCAAAACTCCTCATGTTGCAACATATTGTGTCACTTTCATATCGAACACATGTCGTTTTAATTACATTTGCCCTGGCGTCAGAAAAGGCGGAGCGGAGGGCAATGCAATGCACTGCAACGCTTTACAATGACTCGCATAACCGATAAATAATATTGATGATGTTTTCTGTGCCGTTGTATTTATTTCTGTGGTTGTTTTACATATTGTGGCCGGCTGTCTACATTGTTTAACAATGTTTAAAATGTAATAAAAACCGCATTAACGAATTCCACTGTTCTTATTTCTGTTTTTGTTTTTTTTTTGTTTGTTTGTTTTGTTGATTGTTGTGGTAGCGCTACTCCAAAGCACCTCCGACCACATGATGACGATGACGACGACAAGCGTTGTGCCCCCGGCACAAGGTGTTGGTGGTTAACGGCATTTAATTGTGGGTGGCATGTGAATTTCGTGAGAAACTACGAAAAGGAGTGGATACGTCCGCGACACACATACGCCTGAACTTGAACTAATTGCATATTTTCAGCTGGAGAGAACAGACTAATGTTAATTTAGAAAACTTCCAAAATAAATATATGTATGCTGAGATATATTTGTGAGAAGAGAAGTATTTCGTAACATGGTCCACGGTATTAAGGGGAATGTGAAAATGTGTGTGTTTAATGCCAATTTGGTTGAAAAACATATTCCACTCATTGTTTTTGCTTTTATAAATTCTATTTCTGTATTCGCAACAAATAATGAAATTTATGAACCATTGAGCAAATTAAGATTCAATTTGATCGACAAACACACACACACATTTGTATGCCACCCGCCCACTGCAGACGTGTAATAAACACCTGAAAAATATAATAACCACATTGTTGTACTGCAGCACAGCAATAAATAAATTAAAGAAAAACAGTGCGCGATTCAGCACCACAGCACATCTTTATCGGTAGCGTCAGGAGAATTACAAGCCCGCCTCTTTCATCGTCACCAACAATGTGTTTCGCGTTTCATAACTGACAAAACTCACAAGTGTGCGAGAAATTCGAGAGATGAAGAAGACGACAAACTACAACAATGAAGTTGGCAGAATAGTATTCCCAGAAATGTTGTAACGAAAGATGCTACAATCCAAAATGGGAAAAGCTTTCCAGTCCGGTTTTCTCAACAAGTCAGTAAGGAGCACACCAGCAACTCATCTCCAATCAGTAAACAGGGGACCCAACAAGTTTGGAATAGGAATTCCTATATGGAGTTTAAAGCCGGAACTTCATATGGTTTATAATCGCATTCCAGCTAGTTCTAATGGATCTGAAATGTAGGGAACGGTCTTCGGTCAGTCCGCACCGAGCCAAGACTTGTTTTAAACAGCCGGTAACACGATACTTTCCCAAGAGTCGAATCATACAATCGGCATTGAAATTGTAGGTGACCTCATACATTTCCTGGTCATCTTCGGGCGTAGATTTTACAAGAAATCGAGGAATTTTGTTAAGGATTGACTTCGCTCAATGACTTCGCTCATATCGGAACTACGTCAATATTCAGACCATTCCCCGTTTGGTTAGTACATTTTCTTATAAATTCCATTGCTGTTGCAGCAGATGATGAGCATCGGATTAAAAAGAAACTATGGCAAGAAGAAGAACATGCAGTGAAATTAAAGAAAAATAAACTAAACTTATGAATGAACACGTAGCAGTGAACCATTCATGCCCGCCAGATGGAACCGAACGAAACGAAGTAACCAAAACGCACTCACAGCCCAACTCCAGCCAAGTGGCATCCTTAAGACACACACATATTCTCGAGGGGAAAACGAAACGCAACGCATAGTCGTGTGCAGAGTACACACACACACGCTTACACATGGGATGCTGCAATCAAAATAGAGAAAAGCATTCGCTGAGGCGAAGGCGACGACGAAGACCTCGACGAATGTCTAACAACATGATACTGTTGCCCGTAAAGTGGGTAGGATGGGAGATGGTACACAGTGCCACGTTGCCGTTTGCAGCCGGTCCATAATCGCAGGATGCATAGATGGCGTAGATGGGCTGGATACGATGTGAAGCCGTGTATCCATTACCCAGCTGACGACTATGGCTGTAAATTAAGTTGTAACCCGAACAAACGGCAAAATTATTATGTTATTAAGAACGGGAATATGACCAAGGCGTGGGCGGAAGCGGCGGCGACGTAACCGGCCCAGAACACAATCAATACAAAAACGACGCAGAAGACAACGGACCACTTTAGGTTAGTAAAACAACAGTAACTGCAGCAGAAGATCCAGTATGTGTATGCCCGTACGCCCTGATTGCCATTAAAATCCGTTAGGTACACTTGGCCTAATGAACCAATGCACACACACACAGTCACACACACACATGGAGATAACAACTTTAGGCTGTATTGGAAAACTTTAGTTACGGCCAAAGGCTTATGTGAGCTCTGTGCCCCGTTCCGGCTGGCTCAGTTAATTGATGTGTGGCATCATTTGCATATTTGCAAGTTTATGGTAAAACAATTTTCAATTCCTTTGCCTGCCACCGGAATGAAAAACATTCATAAGAGGCTTAAACGATAACGGAGTGTATGAATACTGCTGTACGAGAGAGGCAGAGTGCGAGAGAGTGAGTGAAGGGGGCAGAGAAAAGAAGTATGAAATGCCTTTAGGTATACATTCTATTACTTTGAAAATCATTATCAGGGTGACCATGCGGCTACCTCACCATAAGACAAGTGAGTCTTGCAAACCCCACATGAGTGTGATTTCCAATTGAAAATGCAATATACGTCCGGAATATGGAATATATGTGTGTCCCCGTGTCTTGTATTTTGTAATTCTTCTACAGGACACATATTTAGTCGATTTATGATCCAGTACTCAAAAGGAGTAGCATTTTTGCCTATTCCCAATCAATTTTATGAAATTATATCCATAGCACTTACTTGGAAAGTTAAGCAGCCGCCGACAGACAGATGGACAAAAATCCAAGGACTTTAAAAATATCATGTACCAAATTGGTACAAACAAAAAGTGTGCCAGGAGTTTTCTAATTGGTGAGCAACCCTGTTGTGATCGTGTAAAAATTAACAGACGGACTGATGTGGGGACATGGCCAGACCATCTTATCAGTATCACGTCGCCAGACCAGTGGAAACTTACATGAATTTAAACATGAATTTAAATGAGAGGGAAATTTGCAATTTAAAAGGGATTTTTGGTGCTACGCTGATGTCAGCGACATAAAGTGCAAAACATATGTTTGAACTGCAACACTTTAAAATTTCATAATTTGTTGTTCCGCATTGAATCAATTACGCCAACGACGACTGAGGTTTTGAATCGACGCTGGGCTGTTGACGTAGACCTTATCTTTCACGTGGCTCCAAAGGAAGAAGTCGCAAGGTGTCCAATCACAAGATCTCGGTGATCATCTCTTCGAGAGATAACACGGTCCGGAAACTTTTTAGTTTTGCGAACAGTGACTGCAAGATTTTCACCATTTTTGTAGAGAATTTTAATAATTTCAGTGCGCTGTTAAAGCGTGTATCGTTGCATTTTTAGTAATGGCGTAGTTTCTACTTGTCAAATGTCAAAGAATAAAACTGCTTGTAGGAATTTTTAAACGTTTAGATTTCTGGCAATTAATTAGCAATGAGGATATTCAAAGAGAGGAAATCGGGATTCCAATCTCCATTTAATTCTTAAAAATTATTAATGGCCCTGTTAGCGCTAACAATATATATTATCTATGATGACGACTTACTTTGCCCTTCTACGATCTTCTCGGACTTTGTTACTCCTTTCCAGAATTTGGTTTTTAGGTGATATTGCAATCAATTACAATAATTGAGCAAAAGCGGCAGCTACCCGAAAAACCGGGTGATTCTTGTTGGAGAAGCCTTTATTTGCATTGATGATTCATTCCAATTGCTTATTAAATTGTTCTTAAAAATTGTACTTCAATTGAAAATAAGCCGAGCATTCTGTTCGTCTTGTATTTCCCTTAACATTCCATTAAGAAAAGAAGACGATTCTCATGACACTGATCTGTGTACGAGTGTTTCTCTAGATAATGTTTACGTGGATTTATAGATTTATATGTAACCCATAGAATCACCTAGAATTACCAGATTGAATCTGGGTAGGAATACGATTTGAACAAGAACAACAAGTGTTTGTCCCATGTGTTCCGTGTATTTTTCACAAAGATGTCTTTCTGTTTATTTACAAAAAAATCCCAATCGTAACCAGATTTGTGTTCCAACTGTCATAATCTGATCGGTTATGATACTTCTGGAAATTATTTTAATACTTTTCATGTTGGTGAGTTCATCTGGTAATCTTCTCTCTTCGTTTATGTTTATGTAACTTAAATATTAGTTACTTTCCAAATATGTATACAAAATTAAAACTAGAGTAATGTTACATAATCCGAAAAATTCGGACTAGTAGATATTTCGTTTCGCTGAGGCAGTTACGGAACCCAATCATTGCTTTGGTTCGACTCGAGTTTTTCAACTTGACCATCACAATTTATTGAATTATTTTGGGGTAGTTTTTTTTTTAACCTTCATTATTTTTCTTCTTCGGTATATTTTATTGATCCTTAAAAGTAATTTAAATTTCCTCTCTTCTCTTTCCAGGTAAGTTTCCGTCACAATATTAAATAACCCTCTCTATGGTAAGACTTTTTGAAATGTTTGCCTACTCTAACATAGGTTTGAATTCCAAAAAAAAAAAAAAATACATTGTTCTCTGAGGACGAAATTTCATCCGGAGTTGGCAATTTCAACACCAACACTTATTTCATATTACCCTATGGTCACCCTAATCTATAAGTATGCCCAGAACATGATATGCGGTACAGCTACCGAACAACGAGCGGTGTTGTTTATGAGATAATATACATTTTAATGACTTACTTGGACCAACCCATACGTGGAGTGCCCACGGTCCTAAATACAGTTTGATTGTTTACTCAAACATGAATCCGTTTTTCGCTCAAGATAAGTTAGGGCCAATCCCCCGTCCCCAAAGAATGCGAGTTCATTTGTTTAGGTTCAATCGATTACAATACGATTTTCGGAATATTTTCACATGAATAAATGTAATTACATTAAATGCATCAGACACAGGCCGACATGCCGTCACACACACACACACACACGATGCGATTGGGTCAACTTTTAAACAAATTCCGTAACGTCCGAATTTATTACAACATATTTGTATGTGGCACGGATGGATACTTTGGCTAGTAATACTTAAATATGTACATGCAAATACCTTCTAAATGTGTATTTGTAAATAAATATCAAACACTTTTTAGCCCCATCTCTCATCCGGAATGTAATGAAATATTTAGTAAAAGTTTGATGTTTTATTTAGAAATTTGTGGTTAGATCGGTTTAGGTGATTTGACCATTGATTGGTTCGAGCATCAGCTCCATTTCCATTTCAGACAGCACCAGCATCACCGTCGTTGTCGGTCCATGATTCAGGAGCATTCGATGTCATTGATTTGTGTACATGTCTGTGTGTTCGTTGGTGGCATCCGCATTCTGTTGGCTGTGGGTTGCATCTGCATCAGTTATAAAGGCTCGTAATTGCTAAAAATGTTTACCTTTCACTGTAAATTAATTTTTGCTTTTCATTTTACAATTGTTTGGTATTGTTGTTGCTCTCGTTTTAAATGGACACCACGACCACACATTGGAACATATTAAAATTGTATTCAGATTTAATGTTGCAGTGTGACCACCGGATCGGACATATGCCACGAATCGTTTATGGATATCGAGAATACTAGACATTGGGCCACATACAATTCAAAACACCTTACAGTACCAGCTTGTGTTCAAACACACGGCAATTACTCGGAAAACTGTTTGCAGGAACATTTTTTATTCATTTGTCAGAGAATTCTTTTAATATGTTCCTCAAAATGTCATCAAAGCAAACCAACGTTAAAATTTCAAGTAATTAATGGGCAATGAGGATATTCAAAGAGAGCAAATCGGGATTCCTATCTCCATTTAATTCTTAAAAATTATTAATGGCCCTGTTAGCGCCAACAATGTATATTATCTATGTTGACGACTTTTTCTGCCGTTTTACGATCTTCCCGGACTTTGTTACTCCCTTCCAGAATTTGGTTTTTAGATGATTTCAATAGTGCAATCAATTACGCCAATTGAGCCAACGAAGTACATTCGATTATAAACTTGCCGGCACTTTTATTTTCCGTTACAATTCAAATCGTCATTTAATCTCCAGACTGTATTATTGCCAATCATCGAATTGCCAGACGGCCGTGGTGTGATAGATAGTGTGTGCGACTATCACACTGAAGAACCCGGGTTTGAAACCGGGTAAGACCATCAAACATTTTTCAGCGGCTGTTTTCCACCTCGTAAATGTTGGCGACTTTGCAAGTAAGAGAGCAATCTCTAATCCATTGAAATCTTTTCTAGAAAAGCATTAGCCGTTCGGAGCCGGCTTTAAACAGTAGGTCCCGATCAGTGAGTACACAAATTATATCGTACATAGCTCACTGATTTCGGGAGAAGTTCCCCGACTGTTCCTTCATGGAATGTTAAGGGAAATAAGTAAGTAAGAACTGTCAGACATCATCATCGTCCGGTCACACTGTACTCATTCGTCGAATGGCAAACTTTCCCCGACGAATGGCATATTGTTTCCGAACAAATGTTCAGACACTTTTATGTCTGAATATATGAAATGTTCAACCAAGCGAAAACGTGATAAATATGCTTCAAGTCAAAATGTTACTTTATTGATTGTTTAATATGGTCTCAAAGTTGTATGTTTTAAGATTTTTGGTTTAAGGATTGTGTTCTTAGTGTCATCTGAAATGGAATTTCAGCAACCAATTTAGATGATCCAATCATCATTAAAAGTCGTTCATTTTCCGTACTTTAATGTTAAGGAATTCTTTATTTTTATTGATTTTTTTTCTCTCTGACCCTCTCTCACTCTCTTCCTTCTCTGATCTGCTATAAAATGATAGTGATGTGAGTTTAACGCTTAAGGGATCTGATTAACTTTGACATATTAACCCGTTATATCTTGAGATGTGTTTGAAAAATAAGTTTCGGTTTTGTATTCGAATGTCAGTGGAGAGATCCTTAGATTAGTATATCCGTGTCCTTTTCCCCTTTGTGGGGAATTCCTCAAAAAAAAAGTGGTGTCTAAAACTCAACAGCCAAAAGTTCGCATTCCTTGCACATCACTGAAAAGAATGAACATGAACTTCAGTTGCATGACTTTGCTCTGGTCTGCCCTCTCTCGCTGGACTCGTGCAGCAAAGTTATTATTGTTATTCTGGAATATTTTCGTTTACGAGGTCGGCTGTACTAACAACACCACACACTCATATGGACTGGAGATGGGACGGCGGCATGAGTACAAGAGTCCATAAATATGAATTCTAGCCCTCGAGTTGTTTTTTTTTTGATTCGGATGCAGCGGGATGGGTTGGGGTGAGTGGTAGCGGCGTCATCATCATCATCATCATAATGCCAATGTCGGCATTGTACAAATGCTTTTGCCTGGAAATGTTGGGTGTTGCTGCCTGCCTCTCAATGTGGCAAAAGACTCACATCGGGGGCAATATCAAAACTTTTTAAGAGTACAACAGAAATTTTGCATTCTCGGCTGTGCCTCGGCTGTTTTGTAGTCGTATAAACACTGGAAATGTTTCCGACTGCTCTTGATATGTGTTTTTTCTTTCTGTTTAGTTTCCCCCCTCCACCATTAACATTAATGTCTTCTTATCTTTATTTTGTGTGTTATAATAAATTAAAAACAAAACAAAAACAAACGGCAAAAAAACTGCTCAAAACAATTGTTAAGCCAATGGTTTTTAGTTGTTAGTTTAACAAACGAAAACGAAATTTATGCTGTAGAATCTGCTCCGTTCAAAAAAGATTTGTCATTCATTCCTTCCTTCATTCATATGCAGATTAGGAACAGTCGTTCGTTCGCTCGTTCGTTCGTTTGTTTGTGTTGGCTGGTGTGTGAGCACTTGAGGCTGGAATTAAGGAGACCGTATTGTGGGAACATCAGTTCAAGAGATTCGGCTTGTCACATACATCGGACGCCTTCGACTATTGGCTTGTAGCAGTAAGAAAGCTGCGAAAAGCTTCTGAAATACTTTCAGAAGAGTTTACCCTCACGCAACGGGGTAAGAGCCAAATATCAGTTGTTACGGGTTGGTCACCTGCCTAACACAACAACAACAAAAGGGGAAATACTTGCGCATGTGGGGTCTGGGCGGATATCTTCCGCAAACACTGCACATCTGCATTTTTATGGCACGCAATGTTATGTTTTGAGATGGATTTTCTTTGCATCTCAATTGTTTATATTTTGAAAAATCTCTTGTTTTGCGTGTAGTAGTTTGCCATATGTACACACACAGATCCCCACTAAATATGCATGAGTGTGTGTGTGTTTGTCTGTGAGGGCTTTATGAAAGTGATGTTTAAAATGTTTTGTTTGAGGATGTGACAGCAGAAGAGAACGACAACAGATTTGTTGTTCGTATGTGTGTACTTCACACACACACACACATATATATATATATATTTGTATATATATAAAGGCCCAGTTAAATGTACCAACAACACACATGTACATCAGGGATGACAACGATATCGATTCCTTCATTCCATAGTATGCTAAGTCGAAAAAGTAAATTTTACAGGAGACACATTCAAAGTTTATTTGAAATTTCTCGAAGGAACTCGAATTTTTTTGTATTTTTATTAGAACTATTGTAGTGAGGAGAATAAACATGCGGGTTTTCTTTATTAGAACTTGTTTAAAAATGACTTAGATCACTATAGATCAAAAATGTTATGGTGTTCCTCTAAGTCGACTTTATTTATTATTTTTATTTTATAGACTTATAGACTTACAAGCATTTATTTATTCAAAAATATTCGATGTGCATGTGTGCTTAGACTTAGGCAGCACGGCAAAAGTAAATGTCCCTTTTAAAGAATAGCCCGTTTTGGAATGGACGAATGGACTTCATTCGTGTGCTAAACATAAGTTTTGATAGGACTGTCGGATAAATTCAAGCTTTTAACAGGATTTTAGTTGAAATTATCCGAAGTCAAGAAAACAATCTCCCTAAAAAACATGCAAAGTCGACTTAGCATACGGAGAATATGCACGAGATGCCTGAAACGCCACTGTCTGGCCATAAAGAGACAGTTGCTCCAGATATCAACCACCCCCTACCCCTACCCCCCAGGACTTCATTTTTAGGGGCCAAAAAGATGATTTTTTTTTCAGAAGACAACAAATTATTTGTGACTGCCTTTTACACAAGGCCCTCGAGATGTACATTTCCAACAAGGCCTGGCTAAGTCAACGCTGAAACTACATCTGATTAGCCATTTTTGTCGGTGCACGTGTGTCTGTATGTATTTGTGTGCGTGTGTATTTGTTAAATGCGTTTAACAGACAGACACACACACACACATACTGAGTGCAGTTTGTAGTGTGCCTTGTAAATTGCAGTCTCCCGCATAAGCGCACTCATCCATCCGTTTGCGATTCAAAGCGTTCTGTAATTTTACGGATTGTTTGTTCTTTTGTGTGTTGACTTCTTTTGTAAACTGACGAGCGTTTTCTAAGTAATTACATGTCCTCTCGGCATTGTTTGTTTTTTGGCTTAAATTCTTCTGATCTTTATACGCTCAGGGGCACAAATAAACAACAAACACACACACATGCACAGTGTGTAATTATTATTACAATCTCAGGAAATAACAAAAACTAATTTGAAATTTGTATAAAGTGCAACAGAACTGATGAGAAAACAACCAAAGGAGCCGCTCTGCCAGCAAATTTGTCCTATGAATAATAAATAACAAATTGTTTTCTGTTTGTCGGCCGCAAGGTGTCAAGGGTCAACAGTGTTTGTTTACACACTTTTTTATTTTGTTTTATTTTATTTAAACCGATTCCAGTCTATTTCCCCAAACTTCTTGTTTCTGTCCTACAATAAGTTATACAAGGAGTTTTCTCAGCAATAGGAGAAAACGATAGGAGTTCTCTGTGTGATAAGTGAAGTGTTAAAAGAGGCAGTTCTCACGAATTTCTAATACCGACACAGAAATGAATGGAGATTTAAAATACCGAGAAAGAATTGAAGTAGCAAGCATATTGTGACCAGGATATGAACCTGGGTTTGATGTGTGATAGTTCCAACTAATTGGGAAATAAATTGTTGTATTTTAATTGTGGTTACGGCCAAATCTCGTTGATAGATAGACTTGGATCAGCGCGGTATTGAATTGCAACTGGGTGATCTGCAGAGGCGATGCCATCGAATAGATGATAGTCGTACTAGTACTAGGTGTACATGGTGTACTAGGCTTACCTTGCACAGTGATAATAGTGTACAACTCAACGGCAAGTTAGGGACTTGCTCTACATCAGTTTGGGAGCCACTAGATCGGCTCAAAAAAGGACTGTAATTTAATTTCTGGAGAAAATTCGATTTGTTGTGAACTTCAATAACTCGAAATCCGATTATCCCATAGAAAAGTTCTAGAGTACGGAGACTTTGAGTTATGGAGTTATTTATAAAACTAGTAAGTTGTAATGCGCCTATGGCGCCCGTTGAAATATGGAAACAAAATTGTGTAGAAAAAAAAATTTTTGTGGAAAAAAAAAATTTTGTTGAAAAAAAAAATTTTTGTTGAAAAAAAAAATGTTGTTGAAAAAAAAAAATGTTGTTGAAAAAAAAAATTTTTGTGGAAAAAAAAAAATTTTGTTGAAAAAAAAAATTTTGTTAAAAAAAAATTTTGTTGAAAAAAAAAATTGGACAAAAAAATTTTTTTAAAAAAAAAAATTTTGTTGAAAAAAACAAATTTTGTTAAAAAAAAAATTTTTGTAAAAAAAAAAAAATTTGTAAAAAAAAAATTTTGGAAAAAAAAAATTTTGGTATAAAAAAAATTTGGTAAAAAAAAATTTGGGGAAAACACAATTTCTGTACAAAAAAAAATATTATTTTTTTTATTATTATTACTTATAGAATTATTATAGAATGCCTATTTAAATTCCTACGTACTGCGTGACAGAGTCAGTGAATCAGGGAATCAGTGTATCAGTGAATCAGTGTCGAGGGTAAATATATATTAAGATTGTGTAAGGGAATTTGTCCCCTTAACTGCCACTCGAAGTGATTCGACTTAAAGAAAATTCAACTTATGGAAGTTCCACTGTACATAGAAACTATAGGGGATTCGAGTTGAGTGGCATTTCTTGATAAATCCAAAGATGTGTGGGTTCTTGCGAAACATCCGGAATACCCTCTCGATTTCTGTTGATACTTATCTCCAATAGTATGTAGTTCTCAGAAATAATTTCATAGTGAGATACGTATATATAGAACGGCAGGTCAGTACTGCTACAGCAAGAATGTATTGATAAGTCGCTTAACCAACGACGAAACGCGTCTTCCTTTGGTTGTGTATATTGTAATTTCGCTGACCCATCATTTCTCTCCATTTTACAACAACAAAAACCACTGGTCATTTAGCTTGCATTCGAGTATAACACTCTTTTTATGAAGCAATAACCAAAAACCTGTAATATAATTAAATTTTGCTCAGCGGACTCAACAAAAAAGAGAGTAACTCGAAATTTCAAATAGACATTTTTAAAATAATTTTATTTCTTCGTGCTGTCTTCCCAATATGAGACAAAACAGAATCGAATTCGGTGATACCGCCACTTTATCTGTGTAATCAAGAAAACAATAGCTGAGGATTTTTAAACTAGACTTCATTTGAATGCCTGCCTTTAATGTAAATACGTTAAGGTATTTTTCAGTTAACACATTCCGCTACATTGTACGACTATTGAACATCACACCATTCGCTACGACTGCAACAGTGTCTCCAGTGAACTGAACCCTTTATTCATTCACTGAATCACTGAGTCACATTGAACCCTTCAGCCCCGCCAGACCATTGCAATATTTATACGCCATCATGTATCCTCCATTCAAGTCATCCCATCGCGAACACGATTAGGTGCAGTGGTGTTCGCTAACAACAGAAAGACAGAAAAACAACAGCGACCAAATGTTAAAAATCCAAAACAAAAAGCAAGTGCATCAGGATGTTGTTGCGTTATCGGGACAATGTCATAAAATTGCAACAGCTTGCTGTGCGTAGCGTAGCGTCGCGCCGTGCCGTGCCGTTCTCTGCAAATGCCTGGAATGGCAAACTGACGGACGGATAAAACTATTCCATGCGAAGGCTGTTCTTCTTCTACTGTTAATGCCATAAATTGTAGACGTATCGCCATCGTCATCATCATCGCCTTCGTCGAGTAGAGGGCAGCAATGAGAGGAAGAACCTTTCGTTATTTACGATCCGAGGACGAAAACTACCTATCAACTGGTTCAGAAAGCAACTTGTCGCTAATGGCTGACTGACGGACTGACTGGCTGGCTGGCTGGATGGCTGACGGTCCAACTACTACTACGGAGTTTTTGTGTAGTTGCTGTTGCTGCTGAGTTTATGGTTGTGAAATGTTTTGCCAATAATACAAAGTTTTATCGATGTTTTTATAGCTGCAACAACAGCACCAGCAGCAGCAACAGAAATAACTGCATCCGCAATGGCAACGGCCACGGCAACTGCAGACAACTTGAAATACAATGAAAAACAAAATAAACGAAATAATGCTTTGTTGTTATTGTTTTTTTTGTATTTTTATTTTATTTTTGTTAAGAGAATCCACAGGAGTTGTAGTTTTCTAAGGCAACATTCAGCAGGGAATAAAACTTAAGCAACAAATATGAGGGCTGCAGCATGAGGTGGGTGCAACGGTAGCGAGAATGTTGTGAGGATTATGTCAGCAGAAGATAGCAAACTTGGTATTTGTGATCTTCAGCCTTGCTCAAAAATGATGATTTCATTATGAAGAAACCTTCACAAAGTCCATTTGAAAAATTATTCACAAAATGGGAAAGGAAATCGATACACCACAGCTGTCTCGTCTTCCCCTTGGTATTGTTTACCAAGATCCGACTGTAAAAGAGTAAACCTTTGTTTTTTTTTGTTTATATTAAAAAATGTCCCCCCAAAATTGTACGTGCTGCAGGATCAGCTATTATTTTTACAAAGAGAATATCTCTTTGTAGAATTTCTTTGACTTTGTTTGCCATCGTAGTTGTCGACTCAAACTGCACGTGATCTTTTCCACAACATTCGTATTACATTCTATCGACTTAAAGTCCAACCTCGTACGTGGCAAATCATAATTCAGTTGCCATAAGGATTTTCGTATTTGAGACATGTACTCACACACCAAGAAAATCCGCCAAGGAGAACTAACAAAACACAAAAGTTAAAAAACACATTTAATTTCTTTCCTCTTCCATTTGCCGTTGTCTTGGCCAAAGTCTTATAAATATTTAGTGTTTTGTTTTGTTTCGATTCTCTTTTGCTGTTACGGCTCATAATTCCGAAATTTATTGCTTCCCATAGAATTAACCCCACTCAAAGGGAAACAAAACAATTTCCAATCTCATAAATATGATTTATCACTAAACAGCATTTTTACGATATTTCCCCGAAAAGGTATTTTCATATTGCACACAGCAAAACGGCAGACGGAGATTGAAGAAAAGGAAAATAAGAAAATGAAAGTGTTAAAACCAATCGGCTTCTTTTGTATCAAATGAGAATTTCCATTTATCACCTAGAAGCAGCGACGCGAAAGACAGCGGAAAAACGGTCACTGTGTCACAAAATCAATTCATCTACGGTTCATGATTAAAGCCGGCTTCAGACAACCTCATGAATTTCTAAACTACAAATACAAACACACACACACACATCTGCACACATACGTGAGATACACGCACGTTTTACCATTCAGGCACTCGCAATCCCATAGAGATCGATGGTTCTTGGTTATGGGTCTTAAAATATTTGACACTGAATATTTATTTCGTTGTGATGCTGCGACAGTGTTAGTGACATTGAGTGTGTGCTCTGTCTGTCTGTTTTGGCCTCATGTCATTTTTATGTGACTGCCAACCAGTGATTTTCGAATCACTAAATTATGAATTTTGAATATTGAATTTCAATAAAACACAAAACAATTTTAAACACGGCCAATAAATACTTCATTGTTGTTGTTGTTGCTGTTGTTGTCGAACAGATGGCAGCCATCGTTGTCATTGTCCAAAAACATATTTGGCTGTAGGTGAAAAACGCCAAGAATTTGGGCATTGTTTGATTTGAAGGTCGTGCCAAACTTGTGCGGAATTTGTCCACTTCGTGAGCGGGGAACTAGCGAGGTATTGTCGATGTAGAATGAAGATTTCATAATGAAGACATCTTCACAGCGTGTATTTGAGACGTCCACCAGCTACTGCACAAAGGAGTTGTTGGCCATATTGGTCATATAACCGGATCTGGTCACGCTTCGAATAAAAATGTCGAAGCTGACATTTTCTGTTTTATGTTGTGCCAAAGTTGGCCGACGTCCGTGAAACCTTAGTAGAAGCCCCCCTGGGTTTTTCTATAGACCCCCTTGAATACCATTTCGATTTTTTTCTTTATTTTTAGAAAGAAACCACCCTTTACTGACCATTGGTTGGCCCGCAACAATTCACACCAAGCGTTACTACTGCCACAGAGTCTCCCTTGAATTGACTCAGCTTTCAACAAACAAAAAGGAGGATGTCATAATAAGTGTGTATTCAAATTGTCGGATATTTTCAGAAACATTTCAGAGAAATCATTTAAGACAATAACTTTTAAAACTAATCCACATTATTATGTTTCTGGGCGTTGCAAACATTAGCATAAAGTCATAATACCGCCTGTCTGCAAACGGTGCTGCGCGGCATTAACAAATCTCTTTAATTGACCAACAATTTGACAAACGCAGTGTCGCCTTCATTTAGATCCAAGATTTCTATCTCATCTGACAACAACATAAAGTTGCAGCAAAATATGTGTATTCACGTGTGTCCGTAGCGTAAAACAAAAACAAACATACCCGCTCGCGACAGACAGGCAGTCGGGTCGGTGGTCGCAGTCTAGTCAAGCTCTGTCGGCCGTTTTCTGCATTCACAAGACTCATGTCACAACAAACATTTAATTGTCTGACAACATTCAAAAAATGTATTTATGAACGACATTTTATTGGATTTTTTAAAAATGTCATTGGATCCGATGTCTTGTGTCTGACTGTGTGTGTGTGTGTGTATTTGGGCACAGATCTTAGCCCATGGCATGCTAAATTATAACGTGAATACGAAATTTGGTAAAATATGCACTCGTATCGGAAAACGTTAATAGTTTATTTAGCAGCTAGTTTGTCATTTCTCAGTGGTGTTTGTCGAAAATATCGGTCGGTTGATCTGTTGGAACAACTGCCTGTGAACGTTTGCATTGGCCTGGCTCCCCTCTACATACACTCGTGTATTTGAGTGTTTGAGTGTTCAGATGCTGTGGCAGCCCATTTGAATGTGAACGGTTTTTCATTGTTCATGAGGTGTGAAGGTGATAAAGCACCGGCCTACCCAGCCCCCAGCCCCAGTTCCAAATTTAAATTTGTGGTTTGAATGGGGGGTCTTTAAAAATGCCTCAACATATATAAAAACTTTACGTACGTCTGTTTTCTCTCCCCTTTTCGAAAATGCTATCATTGTCAATAGACAATAAACATTTCTGTGTGTGAGCCGACAATTGTTTGTACATGTGTGTGTGTGTGTATGTATGTACGTACTGTAATGTAAATGCACATACATATGTACTTACAAATGCATTCGTTTTTATTTTGTTGTAGTCGGCCATAAAGATAATTTTATTGGGGGGAGGGTGTTAATTCATTAGCCACAAGTAAATATTCAAATAACTTCGATGATAATAACAATAAAGGCTCTTGTAATTGCCATATGGATGAACATGATTTCACACTTTAAGTAAATATTTATCTACTCTAATTTATAATGGACATGTAAGTGTGTGTGTGTGTGTGAAGGCATGACACTGTTTATGGCCACATAAGTACACATTTATGGACCATAAATAATTGTATCACCTCAAAGTGTAGGAGGCAATGAAAAAGTTGTATCAATTTGATGTTTTATACCCTCCATCGTACCAATGTAATGTGTATTCATTTGGTCAAGAAGTCGAAGTTTTCTTTATTTATTGTGATGCAGACGAATCGGATAAATAGAAAATTTAAAACTTATTCATACAAATTTAAAACAGCTTTAGAAACCGTTGTTAAACATGTTAAATAAATAGAGACTGCTGAATACAGTCAGTGGCAGTTTTCTCAATAGCCGATAGTTTCTCCTACTTTGAGTGCATTTCTTCTGAGAAAGGACTTTCATTTGAACTCCATTATGTATAAGAGTTACTGTGGTTAGGCTTCTAGACACAATGTGGTCCGTTTTTACATCCAAAGTGTGGTCTGTACAAAAATAGTATTCCTTATACAATTGCATTGATTTTTAACACTGATCGCTATCATCTTAACCAGCCAGATGGACCTGATTTAGATGTGATGTGATGGGATGTCTGTGGTCCAAACATATTTAGGGTCCTAAATAAACGGCATGAAATTCAAACCCAAAATCGCCCTAGACAATATTCAATCGCAAGTTGGGATTTTTAACATTTGTTGGCGAAAAACTCACGCAGAGACTTGGGAAACAAATTAATGAGTTTTAATTAACTATCGTTTCCGGGGAAAATGTTTCCTTTGCTATTGGCGGACTACTCAAAATTGACACCACCTCTTGCAAATCACTGATGTGTTTTCTTCCCCAAACGGTTATATGTAATGCAATCCGAGTTGTTTTGTTTGTCCTAGACAGACAATCTGGAAACTTATAAGGAAAAACTGAAAGTTTGTTTTCTTGTGCCCTTTGGTTTACCTAAAACCCATTATCGAGCTTACGGCGCAGATAATTATGAATTCAATAATAGTAATCGCTTTTATTTTGATATCAACAGCATGAAACAGTGTTCTAGTCCGCCATATTCAGATCTGCTCAAAGCGAAACCGTGTTGTAGCATCCCGTATTTTATGAGGGCTCTCTGTAATATTCGTAGCCCAATACCATGGTATCTCCAGGTGATTGTGGCCTAACCATTGAACGATATGAGGAAATATTCAGCATGGGATATCAATATTGGAATTCAACAATTTGAATATCGTTCAGTTTCAATTGAATCAATGTAACACATGTATTCAATGTTAATTAAAATGAAACTGTATTGTATTACTGGCGGTTTCCGTTTCTCCCCATTTTTTTTCTTCATATTTTTTTTTGTAAATTGTTATTTGCCTACAGTTGTCAATTAATATGTAAATTAACATATTGAATGATTTGAACAAAATGCAATCATGTAACCATTAGTTTTTGTTGCGGTTACGTTTAACTTGTGGTTAACAACAACACAGGCACGCATACCAACGAAAAAAACAAATAACAACAACAAACAAACAAATTCATTTCACGGTTCGTTAACGTTATTGTTAACACACAACAACGAACGATGGATGCATGGCTGCCCCACATGGCTGGTGGGTGAGGAGGGGGTGTGTGGACCACCAGCATGCAGCATGTGGATGATAAAGAGACATTAAAAGCAATTACCCCATGCAATTTGTCACTTCATGAACTCACTCCAGATAACCACTGCAACGACAGACCAGAGGACAGAATTACTGGCAGCCCAGTCCACTTCGCTGTCCGCAGTTCACAGTCCCGTCCAGTGCCCATTCACACGAAATGTTCGACATGACATATCCACAAGAGATGTCTACCATCATTACTGTGATGGACCAACACCTCATTCCGTCTGTGTGTGTGTGTGTTTGTGTCCATGTGTTCGCCAAATGACGCAACGGAAACGGCAGAAATGGCCAAAGAAGCAATGTTGGCAAGTGATAATTTGAACACCACAGTGGCCGACCACACACTCGCTGTAAGTGCCTCAAAAGGTTGTACTGGCAACATGTGTCCCAGTGTCATTCATACTCATTTCACATGCAATGCCAGAGTGACACTTTCCTCCCTCATCACTTCCAGTTGGAGATGGTTTATGGCCATCGCCACCGCCATCTCTTGCTACTGATGCCTCTGTATTCCATCGGACTGAAGAGCAACGTCTGTGTTGCACATTGATGGTGTGTGATGTGTCCATCAAGGCATTATTGCAACATTAACAAGTCTTGTTTTTATTGTTACTCCGGGAGATGTCTTCATTTGTTTGATGCTTTTGTAAATTGTTAATAAATACGTAGGGAGTCCTTTGCTCCCTCCCCTCTGCACATTCCTCTGGCATGAGTTTATGTTCAACATCACGTCATGCCTGGAAGTGTTCATTAAAATTTATGGATTTCAGAAATGTTAAGGGGCAACCGAACAACAGAAACGAAAATAGGCTGGATTCGGTTAGGCTGACATGTAGGATCATAAATTTCACCAAAAATTGCCATAGATGGCGTGCGGAGAGGGACACATGTGCTATTTCGATTATGATAATTTCCATATTTTGTTGTTGTTTTTTTTTTAATATTTTTTTTACTTGTCCATTCATTTGTTTAATAGAATTTTGTGGTTGTTTTTTTGTTGTCGTCTGGAAAACATAAATTTAGCATAAATTAATGTCAACAATTGTCAGAGTTATTGCACGACATGACAACTTGTGCCAGACGCACAATCTGGAAAATCTAAACCAAACAATGGGAACAATTGACCACTGACTGACACACGATATGGCCAAGACCATGTGTCTGTATATGGAACATAGTTGACAGTGACTACAGTGGAGCAAACAGGGCAATGACAAAACTATTGTTTGAGGCAAATAAACCAAAAAAAAAAAAATGTGAGACGGAATGAAATGAAAGGCGATGAAAGGTCATGTCGGCGAATTCCCCACTTTGAACATTTTCACCAGCCAATATTTGCACAAAATATTGTGCTCACTTTTTGTAAATCTGTAGCCCGTTAGATAACCTGAACGACAGAAGTGCAGAATCCCAAATTACGCACCTTCATTTGAGCGTGAAATTAAAATTCCTGTGTCGGTGTTTTACCACCTAAATTGCAGAGAGAGTTTGATTTTAACCGGGTGCTAACCCAAAGAGTAACAGAAAAGTTAGATAGACCTAAACTAGTAAGAGATTTGCCTACAGAGCTAATTTAGAATGACCTTCTGGGTTTACTTGGGGACGACAGACTATTTAAGGTGATAATCAGCTAAACTCAAGAGACTCCACATGTCCCAATAAGTGAGTACCGAGTATATCCTAAACAGCTCACTTGTGCCACAGATATCTCTTGATGAAATGTTGAGGGGAAATGAATAAAAAAACAATCCAAAGGACCTACGTATCAGTCAAATAATTATGAAAGCCATTACATTATATTCGAATATTCGGTAGGCCCAGACATTGTTAGAGTTTTGTTGGCACTCTAAAATAATGATATACATATGTATATTAGGCTAAACTCTCAGTTTGAAATCTAACCGTTTCCTTTTACACGAGCCCACTGTGCGCCTTTTCAAGATTGCGTTCAAGAAAACTCCTTTTATTCTGAAAATGTCGGTAACGAGTGTATGTACACAGCGGTTGTTGATACAAAAGACACAATAAACCAAAAATTAAACAACAGCCATTAACAATTTAGCTCGGCAAGAAGTAGTGCTGGTGGTGGTGGATGTGGCAGTAGTCACAGTAGTAGAAGGTGGCTGTATTTGGAAGACAACAGCACGATAAAAAAGGGGGGGGGGGGGACACTGAAACAACTTCAGTATTTATTTGCAAATGACATTTTACACAGACAAAACTGCAAGCGCAAAAAAACGCAAAATAAACTGCAGAGCCGCAAAATATGTACTGACTTTAACTGTACAAAAGACTCTGTTGATTTGTGTTGTTTTTGTTTTCTCTCTCATAAAAGGCAAATGTTTACTTTGTCATATGAATCTGTGAAATAAGTCCAAAGTGAACTGAGACGTCGACATCGTCGGCTTATTGGTGGTGGTGGCGCTGGCGCTGGAGCAGTGGCTGATTTACTACTTGCCATGGAAAGACAGACTGACTGTCTGAATGACTGGCTGGCAGGCAGTCAGACAGTCTGTTTGGCTATTAAGTGGTTAACATAATGAATGAATTATCATGTATGATATGAATGCATGTGTGAATGCATGCTCGAGTAATGCATGCACTCATACTGAATGTACGTACGTACACATGCCTGTGCTTGAGTAAAATATTTGTATTTAATGTAAATGGAAAATTATTGTGGTACGCCTTTATTTCAACACATTCACACACTCCAAAGAAATGTGAATTATGACATGGTGAGATATCTTTATTAAGTGGCCAGCACAGTCGTCGTCATCGTTGTCGATTCAAGAAAAGTCAAATGTTATTTTGTCAGCATTGAAATCATTTTCAGTTTGTAATCTCCTCCTCGATCACACTTCAAGTGGTTTACACTCGACATTCGCTGTGGATTTTTTTCAGCGATAAGACGCCCCAATCCAATGAACAATGGCCATTCTTAATGCGATGGCTGATTGGATTTACTCACCCCTCACCCCTGTGCACTCGCACTATCTGGAATCTCATCTGGTGTCTCTCCTAATTCGTACTTTTTCGGGTCGTTGTGACAAACAAATGCAAAACTAAAACACCTGCAAATGCCACCGATGCTAATGATGCAATCTCAACCTTGGATGACTGTGTGTATTTTTGCCAATCGTTGAAATTCCATTCATTCACTTCTTTGAACTGCTGCTGCATCTCATGGTGCGTAATGATAATGCGACTGAGTGTTCAGATGGAAATGCATTGCAGCCATGCGACTCGTGTGACTCATAACGGTTATTAAACACGATTGCATTATGTTTCGAACATAATTGAATGTGTCGTTAAAATATTAGAGACCGGCTATGCAAATGTCCGGCCACAAGGTTGAGCGAGAACGACAGCTGGAACAACTTGCATCAGATGGCGGATGTCAAAAATAGGAAATGTAACAGGTCTAATTATATGCGATGTGAAGGAGCTCTGGGTAATGGAATAATTCACAATTGACATGTGGAATAAAAAATAAATGTCAATTATGAAATAAATAAGATTAGTTCTCCCGTAGGTTTTCCACCTGACGACTCCCAGGTAAAACCATAGATGGTACATCGTATCAAAAGGGTTGGGGCGATAAAAGGGAAAATTTACGAACGAAGTCAAACATGTTTATAAAATGTTTCCCAATCATAATTTTTTAAAATATTAACAAACAGAGGTTTTAAGAAAATTTATTTAAGAAATCGAAATGTTACAACTTGGCTATCCGTGGCTGATGCCAAAACCAGGGCTGGCTCCATATGGAGGAACTCCGACGCCAACTCCTATGTTACAAAATTGTGAACTCCGCTATCACAGCCCTGTCCTATGGTTACCGGGCGGGCGGCTGTAAAAGGACTTGAGATGCAGTCGATAAGGATCTCTGAAAGAGGGAGCAGCGTTTGTTGACGTTTGTCTTGAATTTGAGAATGTCACAGTTGGCGGGAAAAACACTGGCTGGAAGATTACTCCAAGATTACTACAGTGACAATGAATGGATGAGAGTTGCTGGAGGGAGAACAGAATCCTGTGGCAATCCTGCGGCCAGTAACTGTACCGTACGACTTACAGCCCCATCAATCCCTTTCAAACTTAATTTGTTGGCAAATATTGTACAATGTAATGCGATGTCATTGTCGGATAGTGAAATGGTAAGCAGGCAGAGTAATTGTTTAATTTTCATTTATTTATTAATAGTCTAGGGGAAATTACAATCCTAGCCTGTAACTAGGAGTAAAATTAATCTAAAATTTCATTAAACTTATTCAAAGACAATGAAAAATCGAAATCACATTTCATATTTAAACTCTGTATTAAACTCCTTTATGGCTCGTTAACTAGGTTCATTGACTCAGTAGTTACGTCTATGTACAGGCAGTTTTAAATATTCTATCGAACGTAAATGTCTAGCAATAAGACTTAGAAGTAGAGGACATTCGATTCATCCAGAAATATTATAAAACTCTTACAACGGCGACTAGTTATTGTATCAAGATTATTAACTTACAGCTGGATTTATAAGGTGGCAGAGGGCTAGAAAAAATGGAATGGAATGGAAAATAGAAACATTTCATTTTGCGTGATTTTCACCACTACGAGTATGTTATATATTACCTTATGCTCACAAGTAATGTACAATGTAATGTGATGACATTACTAGATAATCTAAATGGTAAGCAGGCAGAGTAGCAGTTTAATTTCCATATCAGTCTTCAGATATTTTTAAGGATCTAACCAGAACCCTGGATTTTAACCGCTGTGAATGAGCAATCTCTTAGAGTAATGAGATCACTTACTGTGTAATGAGTCGGCACCACTAAATAATGCACAAACACAAGAGTGCTTGACATGTCCTTAGTTTCATAACAAAATGTTAACCAGAAGTTTGGATTTTAACCATTCGGGAAGCATTGATTTGTCATATGACAACGCTATCCCCAATAATGTGAGAGAACATTAGAGAGCTCATCTGATAAAATAGAAACATTTTTTGTTTCCCAGCAAATCTTCCATTACCAAATGTCGACATTGCCGCCAGCGTCTTTGATTGTGTTTGCTCTCTCAAGTGTTGTAGTAACTTTCCGGCAGTCAAACTTTGAATTTGTCGCCACTCTTAGCCATGTGAGCAATTACAATATCAATAATAATAAACTATTTTCATTTGGCGATGTTGCGAATGTGTTCCATCCGAATATGAGTTCATATTTTTTTTTTTAGTATTGAAAATGTGTGTGTGTGTCTATTTATCCAACATCGTGTTTAACATGTTGTAAACCTTGTCATTTATCATTAGGAGCGACAATATCTTGAAATGGAAAAAACTACGCGGATCACTTAAAACAAATTAAACTGGACAATTTGCATAAAAGCTTTTTAATGGCGAAAATTTACGCAGAGGCTGGTGGCCACTAAAATGGAAATGCATTATTTAAATCAAATGTCACTTAAATGCAATGTTTTTTATGTGCAAAAAGATAACGGTGAACATGAAATTTAATTAATTAAGAATAAATTTCAAAATCAACTAAAGAAAAAACCAGAAGTACAAGCTACATGGAAATATGTAATTTATGACAAAGTAAATCAACCAAATTAAGAAAAACATGTAAAAATCCAAATTAATTAAATACATACTTTATTAATCGTCTTCTAATATCTAACAGTGAAAGAAATGAAAATGTGGCTTGTTACAAAAACGTTTTAGATTTTTTCATTTGCACATTTTCATTTAATAACGTCCCTAATTTGTCAATTCCATGAACGGGCCTCGGGGGGGCTTCTTAACATTCTGCTAATAATTGACACAGTCGTTTCTTTTTGCCGATATATTCGAAACGTGTGTGCCAAATTGAAAATGACTGCCCCGACTTACAAAAATGCCATCCAATCTAAATAAATTGTTGTGACAATGACGAATATAACAAAAAAAGAAACACCTTTTTCACTTTTGGGGTTAAAGACATGAGAACAAAACAGGAAAAAAAAAACCCCATCAATTTTCAGTTTGAAAACGTTTTCTCTTCACTTAATTGAAAACAACAATAAAACCGAATCAAAACAAATTCATTGCAAACACACACACAAACACACAGACACAAAAAGTTCACACCAACAAGTCAAAAACATTAAAAACAAAGTGAACCCATTCACACACACACACACTCACTCTACACATACAAAGAGGGAAACAGCGTGAGTTTTTTTTTAAGGAAGCAAATGAACGAACAGATGAATTACAACAACTGCCAAGATACGGGCCATGGTCCGATTAGGTTACCAATGGAGTCCAGCGGTAAAGGGCCAACATTTTGCTCGGCATGAAGAAAATCAATCATTTCATCAACAGCTGTTGGGGGATAGCTGAGACCGGGGCCGGGCATCACATCGATGTAAATGTTCTAAATGGACTCCACGAACAAACGCTCTTCCACCAACGTGAACTGGACTGTCTGCCAATGGGTTCACTGCAGTTGACTTGTGTTGATGTTAGAAGTCGTCAGTCCCAGTCACAGTGTAGTGGAGTATGTCGGTCTGTCTGTCTGTCTGTCGGTTGGTCTTTGGAGTTGAACAAAGAGTGCGAGTGCAAATGTCAAAACAGAAACATTAAAAACCAGCAGAAGTAAAGCAAATGAAAGGGATTGTAATGGGAAGAAAGATCGAATATTTTGATAATAAAACATGTTTTCCCATTCTTTGACTTCAGTTTGTTGTGGCTCTGGTGAAAAGATTTGAAAGACGAAAAATAAACCGGGCGCTTTTCAATTTCCGTGATTGATGATGTTGTAGAAAAAAAACCGAACAGAGCAGAGCAGAATAAAATGAGTTAAAGACAATGAGAGAACAAAGGCCAACGAGTGATGGCATAGGAAAGAAATGTTGTTGTCGAAGGAGTTAACCAACGATTTGTTTTGAAAGATTTCAAGGAGCACCAACACAAAAACACAACAAAATAAAACGCCTCTCGAACAGCCAAAGGAAAACCCTAAACTCATAGAAAAGCGGCGTGAAAATTCACTTAAAGCAATAATTAAAAATTACGTTGCCTTCACAAATATTTCGTGGAATTACGGACACCTGCATGAGAAAATGAGTTAATTTTTACGGTATAATTAAATTATAATCGATCAACCACATTTAGAATTTGAACAACGACCAGCAGACGAAATACGTCATTTCATGGCGTAGCAGCAGCTGCTCGTAGTTTGGTTTGCAACCTAGGCAGCAGAATAGAAAAATTGAGTCAACGCTGTACGTGGTAGTCTGATTTCTGTAAATCAAATCTAAATCAAGTTTATTGTTTCACCTTTCGAATACTTTATCTTTGCTGAAATCAATGAGACATTTTTATTTTGGAACTTCAAAATAAAATTGTGTGAATTTATTACAACCGAGATGATAAACCGTGCCACCCTCGTTTACATTCTGTGTTGACACAAGGTAGTCATCATGTGCAACTTTCTAGCAACTTTATAATTTGCCACAACCTAGATTGTCCACATTGGCACACTGTGTCGAAAGCCTAGATACTTCTCTACAATTTGCTCTCTGTGGTGGTCAGAAACCCCGGCTCCTGCTCTACGAAACCTCCTCATATTTTATTACAATATTTTCCAGAACTTCGGATATCTCTATTTAAAAACAAAACTACCATTTTAGTGTGCATAGAAACTACTTTGCGTGTAGACAAATTACAATCCAATTGAACATAATAATTGTAAAATCTATTGGACTTCGATTGCCTTGACCTCTCAACAATGACGTCACACGAACGATGCTGAACCCACACAGCTCAACAGATTCCATTGCAAGAAAACGATTATCTCATATTTTCTGCAAGGGCAAACAATGCAACCACAATGGACTGGTACTCCTCGTACCGAAAGAAAAAAAAACCATAAACTCATTGTTATTAATTACACAAAATAATAATAAAAACAGAATCACACGCTCGCTCTGTGAAATAAAAGCACGACTAAATTTATAACAATGAAGGCTGTTGACCACAAACTAAAAAGGCTTTAAGGGGAAGGTGTTAAAATGGAAAAGTGGTCAATAAGTGTTGGTCAGCATAGGTTTGTGTGTGTGGGTAGTGCGTAAAGGGGCAATGAAGCGGAAATGTAATCGGAGTTCAAAAAAACGTAGAAATTATGAATGGAGTCCGAAGGCGACGGCGAATCGCACCCATAAGAGTACACCCAAATATGTAGCTGCAAACTTGATTAACCCATAATTGGCAGACAATTGGGGTACAGAAAAATCAAAATTCCAAAATTTAATATTCCACATGATGAGCCGCATAAAAAAATCCAGCTCAAGTGTTAATAGGACGTTCCGATTATTGAAGTGTCCACAACACATAAATCCATCAATTTGACCATTGATGGCAATAAAACGTACGTGTGTGTGTGTGGACATGCGTGTGTACGTGTGTGTGATAACAACGAATGACGTGACGCTAACGTGAACGTGACGGTGCTTAATGTCAAAGTGCGTTCTCAACACGTACGTTCGCCGCACAAGAAAACGTCATATCTTGCTGGTTTCTTCATTCAGTGGCTTTATCGGCCGCCCGCCATCTCAGCATGCAGTTCCCCCACTGGTTGGCCCATGTTGAGAATGTTGTTGACGTCGTCGGCGGCGGCGTATCAAGATTCTTGTTAGGTTGTTTCTGTTTCTATGTTGACGATTGAATTACTTTGTCACAATTCATTTGTTGCAGCATTTCTTCATACACACTCGTATTTTAATAGACGGAGGCCATCAGAGGCGTCACGTGCTGCGAGAAAGATCAAGTGTTGCAAGAGGTTCTCACCATCTTCATGTGACTTCATAGACTCTCAGTCTGTTGGATTGAGAACGTGAATATCGTTATCGGATACTGTTCGGGAGTAATCTTCAAAATTCCAAAGGCAAACAAACAGGTTTCGGGAACAAAAATTAGATTTTTCCCATAGTTTTTTTTTCCTTCTTTCTGGCGACTGTATTTGCAAAGAAGTAGACATGCGTTCCGCTGTTCGCAAAGAGGAAGCAATGCGTTCCGCGGTTCGCATCCGAAGTAGTCTAACAAAATTTAATAAAATGTAGACATTGATAATCGAACAGAGAAACCCTTGATGATGATAGACGAAAACAACAAAAATATTGCGAACAATTACTGCCTGTTTCCATAAAACGAAGGTGTTCGTTCGTTACAAATCGTCAATATTGGAAGCGTTATAAAATGGGTTTCAGACATTATTGAATTTTGATTTTCAGAAATATTTTAGATAACGACATGTGGAACACAATCTGAAACGAGTAAGACCTCGTCACTGATAAAAATCCATTTTATTGCGCATTAAATTTTGACAATTTGCATTAAACGAACAAATTCGTTTTATGGAACCCGGCAGTAATTTTTTCCCAATATGTCTGTTGTCTTATAGAACAAAAATAAAATTTAATTTCAAAAAGTCTAACAAATAAAATGTGGTCTAATTCTAATTTTTATTGAAATTAGATATCAAACAGACAAACCAAGTTCAGATTTTAGGTTGGCCGGCTTGAGAGAATACAGACAGATCCATGGGATCGCCGAATAGACCGCTGTGATCGATCGTTTCGGCAGAAACTGCATGTCATATATGTTCACGATTGATGTCGATAGTTTAAGTCGAATCTGTCTATATGTAATCTTTGATTCACCGCAGATCAACAGCCGGGACCGAATGAAGATTTTAACTGGTCAAACAAAAGAAAAAACGATATCTGGTCCCAACGACCTCTAACAAAATGTATTTCTGTTTAATTTGCTTTCTGCCTACGGTAACATATTTCATACGAAAATCACCTCACCTACAACTGAACGTCATTGTCAAGACTTTCTGTTATTCTCGCTTACAACTTAATTCCATTTCGGTTGTATTGTTGGGTCCATGTGTACAACTTAAAACGACATCAGCAAGTGGAATCGCATACAACTTTCAGTTTATGTGAGCAGGTTTCTTTTGTGTAAAGTCCGTCAGCCAATTTCGACAAGTCGTCTGCAGGTACGCAAAACTCAAAGAGTCAAGAAGGTAAAATTCTCATTCTTGCATACAAAGGTGCTGAATGAGAAGTACGTCTGAATGCCGGTTTTTTTACTATTCACTCGTTGCGTCAACAGATTTTTTTTGGTTTACACTAGACAGTCTATTGGACCCTTCTTGTATGGGAAGCTGTGGATTAAAAAATTGGATGATACAATGTTTTCCTTTACTGTGATGTCAATTTTTTCGGAAATTCTTCTGTGAAAAAAAAATCATTTTTTGCTGCCAAGTGTAACCCCAAACGAAATACTGTTAATCGAATTAGTTGGACGTTCTTAATATATATTTACCCTCGACACTGATTCACTGATTCACTGACTCTGTCACGCAGTACGTAGGAATTTAAATAGGCATTCTATAATTCTATAAATAATAATAATAAAAAAAATAATATTTTTTTTTTGTACAGAAATTGTGTTTTCCCCAAATTTTTTTTTTCCAAATTTTTTTCTACAAATTTTTTTTTACAACATTTTTTTTTTACAACTTTTTTTTTTCCACAAAATTTTTTTTTTCCACAAAATTTTTTTTTCAACAAAATTTTTTTTTTTCAACAAAATTTTTTTTTTCAACAAAATTATTTTTTCAACAAAAATTTTTTTTTCAACAAAAATTTTTTTTTTCCACAAACATTTTTTTTTTCAACAAATATTTTTTTTTCAACAAAAATTTTTTTTCCACAGATATTTTTTTTCAACAAAAATTTTTTTTCCACAAATATTTTTTTTCCAATTTTATTTTTTTTCCAAATTTTTTTTTACAAAATAGTTTTCTCAAAATATTTTTTACAAAATTTTTAAAATTAAGTAACAAATACTTTCTCAAGCAAATTAACGGGCGCCATAGGCGCATTACAACTTACTAGTTAAAATATATTGAAGACATTGCAAGTAATAAATAAAAAAGGGTATTTTAAAATAATGTCGGGTACCGATACCAAAAAAGCACCAAAGATGGTGCGATAAGCATGAAAATGGCAACCCTGGCAAGTATCTCTGTTTGGGCATTGCATTATTGCTGCTATAACATTCTCTTACCACTAGAGAACTAGTCCTTCTACTGTCAACCTTTTCTGTTCCAGGAAAGAAGGCAAACGCATGCCCTAGTTAGTTTACATCCAGCAATAGTAAAAACCGGCCCCATATGTTTTGCACATACATCTACAGCCACGAGTAAGCCCATAAATTGTAAATTCAAGTTTGAAATTTCATTCGGTTCCATTGTACAACTCAATTGTCGCATATAAAAATTGTTGACTTTTGCCAACTCATGTCAGTCACAGTCAAAATATCGTCATATTCATGGAGAACATGTTTATGTCTTATTTTGGCAACCCCCCTCAAAATAAAGGCAACAGTTTTCTATCCATTAACCTAAAAAAATTGTGAAAAGCTTCGCCGCTAAATGCAATTTTATCCGAAACAGCAACAACAATAAAAAAAAAACACCACCCACCGAAATTGTCGCCACTTAAGCCCACAATTTATATGCAGCATTAAAGAGTCACAAAAGTTGTTAACATACATTCAGTCATTCGTTCGTTCGTTCGTTCGTTTGGTCCCGGGGCAACATATCCATCCGCCGCCAATCCCGACAACAGCACGCACGCAGGCAGCCCCATAAACTATCAATTGAACAATTTATGCTCATATTTATTCGATTATTATGCGCCTCTTTCGCGTCTATGGCCGCAAAGGCCGCCAGTATGTATTTTGAAGGCATGCGAGACGACATACGAGACGACAAAGTCATTATCAAATTAACAAAGAGACCGAACCTTTGGCTGGGAGCAAGCACGCACATACTCAGACGCATACCACAAAATGTGGCTCTAACAAAGCAGGCAAGACCAATGAGACGCGGACGCACAGATACGAAATATGTGAGTGGTGCGTGTTTGCCAAGCCCTGAAAGGGGATTAAGTATCACTTCATTCCAAATTGCATATGCCATACAGACAAACGGGTGATGCAACATTCGGCTGTTAGACGGGCACAGTGGTCACCATCTCAAAAAATGGCTAATGGCTTTTGAGCTACTGATATGTTTTTTTTTTGATTTTTTGCACATGGAAATAACAAATAAATTTCATATTTAAAAGTAAAAAAAATCCATTAAATTGAACTTTCGTATCTCGATCGAACCACTGTGCACTGCTTAAATGCGACAACAAATTGTTGGAACAAATGATAAGAAAACGCCTTTATGCAGCACCGAGTAAGAAGAAGAATTAGCATAAAATTCCCAATGAAAGGCACTGACAAATGCATTGAGTTTTTGCCAAAAACCCAAAACACCATTAATCGAAGCCATCGTAAATTAAGACTTTCATCCCGAGCTCACAGGCGTTTTAAAGAACAGTTTAAAGTTGCATTTCCAAACAAGCAAAAAACGAAAACAAACAGCAACAACAAACAAATCTTCATTAAGTCAAAGTGTGAAACACTTCATAAATCATGTCATGCATACGTTTAATACTTAATAAATTACCAACACTCACACGCACGCAGTACAACATAAAAAGAGCGTGAGAGAGAGAATCAGCAACAACACCACACAACACAGCCAATATTCATAAATTTGTACACAAATACACGAAGACGTCGTAGTCGCAGTACTCGAATAAAAACAAAGGTCTTTAAAGGGAATGCCAGCAACATAAAAACATGCGTTGCAACATGCAACAATTAGTTGAAACACACACGAGAAGAACGCCACCAACACTGCCACCACTGACAACAACAAACAATTAAAATGTCCAATTGAGGGTCTTCTTCGATAGGTGCTCACTTCCCCGCCAACCGCAACCATCCAAAACCCCAGTGGACGGACGGATGGGTTTCCATTGGAATTTAACACCAATTGGTGTCAAAATATCATGCCAAGGAATGAAGTTTGACAAAACGAAACGAAAGACGTCGGAGTTCCAAGAATGAGAACATTTCTGAAATTGAACTTTATGAACTTTGCTTTATTAAATGATAATACTTGTTCAGACACGCACATACACACACACACAGCTACAGATGTGGTCTACAGACGTGTCAATATGTATGAATGCCCGAACTAATCAAGTTTTCCACCAGATATACGGGTATGACTCGTATTACAAATAACTAACAACAATTAATCAATTAAAACAAATATTTGTGTGTGGTTTGAAAATGTGTGTGTACACTGGAGACAACATGGAGCATGCTCGGGTATTCGAGATTTGAGATGATTCGACGATTAGCCATTGATTGAAACGGGGGGGTTGATGATGACGCCAGATGGCGTTGAGAGTTATAGGCCGATAAAAAAAAGTGTACGAGAGAATAGAGAAAATGTTCTTATATCGTGGTTTCGATAGAAATTTTCTAGAATATCTCAACGAAACAGGCGACCAAAAAAAAAAAAACTTTTTTTTTTCTTAACGTTTCAAATACGGCCACGGTTTCCAAGGTCAACTTTCCATAATTTGAAAGTAAAGGGTGGTCCAACTAACATTTTCTTTTTAAATTACCCCAAAAAAAAAACAGTTATATTGGTTTATTCGACAAAAAACACACGGAAAAGGTGTTTCGTCGGAAACGAAGATCAGTCATCCTGCTCTAGCCCACGATCGTAACATACTTAAAGAGAGAAATAAGCTTTACTTGTTACAAAGACCGTTCTACTTGTGTGTAAACATAATTTTTATTATTTTTTTATTTCAATTTGTGAATCTCTCTCTAAATCGATATTTATTATGCTCCGGGTTATTGTTATCTTAAGGAGCGAAAGGGAAAACAGAAAATATGAAAACAGCTGCAAAAACACACATATTTGCACTCAAATGTTGTACTTTTTTAAGATTGTTGCTTATTTTTCCTGAACACGCTATTACTTCTGCCAAATACGTAAAAATAATAGAAAATTAGTTTGTTTAGAAGCTTTACTTGATACAAGCTCCAAACACACGTTTTACTTGTGTGCAAACATTAAAAAAAAATACTGAGTTTTGAGCGTGTAAAAAACGGATGAGAGATAGCCTGGACAGTTGCGTATTCCGGCTAAATGTTCTAATGTCAGGGACCAGACGAGGGAAGTACCTGTTCGGTTAGTGGCATTTTTAAATTAGCTTTCTGGCAAAAATTAAAGAAATTTTGAGCAATTCACAAAATTTAATGTTTTACTATTTTGAGTTGATTCCTTTATGAAATCATTTCTCAGATAAACATGCAGTAACATAAAGCGGTGTAATTGCCGCCAGTTCATGAATACCCCAATTGTATGTACTACGCTGTAGCGCAGCATTCCCCCCCCCCCCATTTAACTACAATTTCGAAAATTAGAAATTTCCATAATTGTACTTTAATTTATTAATTCCCAAAGCGCTCTCCCCCCTCTTTCTCTCCCACTAATCAATTTCTCAATTCAATATTATTGTTATGGCCGTTTTATTTGTTTTAATCGTTTTTTGTTTACCCACTGAAAGCGAAAGGCCGCCAACTCATCTTGTCGTCATTGTCGTTGTCGTCTTCGTCATCGTCAGTCAAAGTCTTATCAGTATGTTGTACGCGTGTAGCTCTGTTGATGCCCTGTTCTCACTCAATCAATATTTAAATTTTCATCAATTCATTGGCTTTTGTTGTCGCGCCAATGCTCGTAATTCGATACATTACTTGTCATGCCCAACAAACAAAATACGAAAATATGAAAAAAAAGGTCTAAGCGCCCAGACTCCAGCACCGAGCCGATCGCCGATCGTTCGATCAATGAAGTGGAAGTTATTGTTGCTTTGACATAATGCTAATGCAGGTCTCATCAATCACTTTGTTTATATTCCCAATGTGTAGTATAATTTGTACATCATCATCCTTTCCGTTCCATTTCGATCCATTCTGCGGTTGCCTCATTGTCCACAGATAAAATGACGGATTGGTGGCGGTGGCAGTGGCGGTCAGCGACGATTGCTCGCTCATGATTGTAAATGTTTGTGTTTATTAACAATGAAAATACATCAATAAAATGGAAAATAACATTTTCTACTCAATCACTCTACTTAATTTTTCCTAACTCAACGCCAACCAGCTCAGTCATACAGCCTCGTCTCTGTGCTAAGCCTAGGGCGGGGACTGAGTTATTGACAGGTAAGAAAATACCCTCGGAGATTAAGCAGGTGTGATGTACTCGTATAATGAATGTGATGAGAAAAAAACAAGAAACCCATCATTTGGATTAAAAACGTAACACAAACACAATATGAACTTCGAAATTTGAAACAGTGGGAATCGTGCAAGAAAACCCTGAAGACGGGGGATTGGACTTTAAAATACTTCAGTAAAATGTTAATCTTTTAAAATGTGTTTGACGCAAAAACCAGATTAAAGATTAGATACATTTTAGTGTTAGCACACAACATTCAACATTCAAATATTTAAATTCAGATGCACGTGTGTATTCCACAAACATTTTGGATTCAATTGGAAAATCAACGATTTGGACTTAATGAGATGGACGATGAGATGTTATCCATAAAAAATCATAAGTAAATGTTAAATATTTCAAAATGTTTAACAGCCCTAAATAAACTGGCATAGATTATAATACAGGGCAGGAATGCAACCCATAATGGTTACTAAGCTTTGTTACCATTGGCCTGCTTTCATGAAAACCTCTTTACTCTTTTTGCCACAATCTCATTCGAGAGAGTCGAGTCGAGAATGTGTAGTATGCTCGTATGTTTTTCAAGATTTCTAGCGGCAACCAAGAGTGGGACATTGAAATCAGAACATGGGCTATATCTGATATTAAGTGGGACTGCAGGTCGGCAGGACCTAAACAGGGATGGCTTTTCAGATCAATGTGCCTGCGGATGAGTGACTATTAAGTGACACAGAGCTTTAACGGACTACAGTGTGGGTGGGAGAAGAATGGCGAGGCCAGAACAGAAGGTTGTGTGATTTTGCTAAGTGACGACTGGAATCGCAGCCTCATTAACCCTAAACTCATTTTGTCTGACATGTAAGTTCTTGAATCTGAATACTGGAATACTGGAGGAATCTAAAATTGTGTGTTATATAAAATGGGAGCTTTAAAAGCATTGCATTTCACTTTATTGTGAATACAATAAACCGTCTAAAGTAGGCGCTGACATTTAAACAGTTTTTGCATCTTACTGATACGTGATTCTGACGCTTTCTTTGCCATGGAAGAATCGAAAAGAGTAGCAGCTCCAACCCGCCGGCCTTTCACTACTCCTGGGTTTATCTGACGAATAACTGAATTTTAATCATTATTTTATTAATGATTTTTCATCGAATCAATGAAAATCTGTTGGCTCCGTTTATGCTTAATTTGATATAGACCTTTTTGTCAAACCATTCGCCTGCGGTCCCCACATGAATTTACCTGTTTTATTTCGGATTATTAAATACGCCCTCGTTTACTACACGCAAGTGACGCTGTAAAGTTGTTGATGTTCTTAACCGTCTTGCAACCAGTATTTCTTTTTTATTGTCTAATTGACGCTCACACACATAACCATATTGACATTTTAAATATGAAAACTAATGGACTTTATCGTAAAAGTGCAAGTTTTATTAACACATTCATATTTGGCTTAGCAATGCTTATCAATATCGGCCTACCCATCAGCATAGCCCAGGTCAACTTTTATGTTTTGCCACACAAGTGTTATTAATATGTATTTTCTTCTTCTTCTTCGTCGTATTTTTCTTATCAATATGAATATTGTTATTACATCCGTTAGCCCACTTTGGTTGTTGGTGTGAATGCTTCACCAAAAGACCTGACCCAATTGACCAACGTTCTTAATGTTGGCCAAATTTGGTATGATACGACTATCACAACATCTGCAAAAAGAAGATTACATATAATGGCTTGTAATAATCGGTAAACCGGTTGGTGGCACTAAATCGGTTAAGATCAAGGTAAGATCTTCTCCAATGTCTTCGTTGGCTTCGTCTGCTTCCTCTGGCATTACAACTTCCAAATGTTAATTAATGTGTAAGGGAGTCGAACGAATGAACGCAGCCATCGAAAACCGGTTAATCAACCAAAACAACTGCTTCGATTTGGATGCCAGCAACATCAGCAGCAGCGGAAGATGCCAAAGAAAGAGAACACACAGACGGGGGGAAAATGTATATTTTGACTGTGGGTTGCGGTTGTGTTACGTTACGTTACGTTGTGATAACCGTAACATGACATAAAACATAACCGAACTGAACTCACCTGAACTGATTCGAATTGAATTGAACTGAAGCTAAACATGACAGATGTAAAATGAAAAACATAAGTCATTCATTCGTTCATTCATTCATGCACGTTTCAGCAAATCATTCATAAGGAATTCTTTGAATCAGCAAACACACACACGCACTGGGGTCAGGTCGATCCGAGTTATTTCATTTCAATCATTGGCAGAATCACGGCTCGTCCGGCACATGCTGGTTTTTCATTTGGTCAGCACATCTTTTGTGTGGCCTTTTGTGTTCCCTGTCCGTCTGTCCGTCTTCTGCTTCGACCGACTAATGATGAACAGCAGCCGCTGTGGACGTGTGTGTTTTTGTTTGTGGATCGATTTACAAAATTAAACAAATTCAAATCATTCCATTCCATAATTGGGTGTGTGTTTGTGTGTGCGGCGATAACCTTTGACTCGATGATGGATGATGTGGTCGGTAGTGTCTCAGCTCATATGGTTTGTGTGATTTACATAAGTAAATATGAACATTAGGGTGTACTGCTGAGACAAGTTCAATTTTAAGTTTTTCATCACAAATCTTTTCTGTCAAAACTGTTTCATCCGTGGGGGAAAATGGACTATACAACTAAATTACTGAATAGATGCTTATATACATATGTACACGCTGAAAAAAAATGTCTTTACTTGTGACATAGTCCAAACACGCGTTTTACTTGTGTGTAAACATTTCAAAAAGACGAATTTAGTTATGTTTAGATTGTCGAGATTTCTAAATGATTATGACCATGAAGGCCTGAACCACGGTGCGCCATCACACAAGGATCAACTTCGCCTCCCAAACCTGGTGCGTCAGAGGAGCCAATACGAGAATTGGCTGTTTGTTTTAAAATTCTCGATCTTGGCTAGGGGTTGAGGTCAAGACTCTTTGGATCGTAGCACCCATGTATGTTTGCAGTTTCACAATTTTATATACTAACTAGGAAAATAACTAACTTTTGACTACAACAACGCGTGACATTGAACCGAAAAACTGCTAGTAATGTTCGTTGACTTTCCGCATCCAAAACGAGTTACGGTCTGCGAGATTTTTTCGGAGATATGTTTTTGGTTTCACGCCCCTCGAACTTTCAATTTCTAAAAATTGCACACCTTCAGATTTTCAGGCAAACAAAATTTAAGGAATGAAAGAGACAAACCAAACCCGGTCTTTAGCATCCAAAGTGTGTCCTCAAACACCCTGAAATTCTAGAAGGTGGTACTTCACTGAACGCAACCAAATCCTCATACAGGTCTAAGATTTTCGTGAATGTCAGCAGGATTAGGCTCAACAAATTTTCAAACAAAAAAATTGTAAACATTTTCGAAAAACTATCACATAACAAAACAAGTTTTTCAATCTTGCAATACATTTTTGTGTTTTTTTTTTCTTTTATAACTCACATATGACCCAGCCTAATGTACATGTGTATCTTCTGTGTTTTGTTTGACATCGAAGCTTCTGTGTAGGGTCTATAAATGTCAACAGCGTTTAACGTAACTTTGTTTTTTCGGAGTAGAGGGGGGGGGGGGGGGGGGACTTAGCATTTTATTTATGAGAAAATTCAATTGAAAAGATCTGATAACGTCTGTGCATAAACGATCAAAGCGACAGCGCGTGTGTGCGTTTCAATAGAATTTCACAAACAAAGGAACCACAATGAGACGATTCTATTTAAAATGACATAAAAATCAATTAGAAAATATCTGTCATTAAATTCCGATAAATCTGTTGGGAAACAATGCACGTACATCATGTTTTTTGTTTGGAGAAAATTTCCAAAGTTTTTATGGTTTCAAAGGAAAGTCATAAACAGAGGGTATCAGATTTATGCGAAAAGTACTTGGGACTACCAGCATTATTTATTAATTGTCCATTGAGTCATCACCAGCAATAAAATGTTCATTAACTAGTTCAATCATTCGTTTTGCTCCATTCGATTCGATACGACTTGCTATTGTTACGATAGTGGGCGCTAATGTTCCACCGATTCTTGAGAGATCCCTTCAAATAAATCTTGTCTTTTTTTTTGTTTGTTATGCGGAAATTATTCAATCTTCTGGTCAGTTTCATTGATCTTTGGAATTGTCTAAACTCTTTGTGAGTGTCTGTTTTCACTTTCCTTTCTGTTGTTCGCAGCATCACTCTAATCAAGTCTATTTGCACTTCAATTACTTCAATTGGTTGCAAAAATACATTTATTGTTTGTTTTTGATTATTGTTGTTGTCTGCATTGATTTGAGAGCACTCGCATCCAAATGTTAGATTGATTTCAGTAAATTTATAGCATCGAATTGTGTAGCATTTGTTGCGTTTGTTTGCATGCGTTTTAAATTGAAACGTAGAATGTTGCACGAACGTGGCAAAGCTGTCATGCTGCCATAGGCTGGCGGCTTGACTCGCTGTCCGGCTGACACAGACATTAAATCAATAGTTTGACATTTTGTCAAGTGATCTACGATAAATCGCCCGAATCGCTGGAATTGCCAATTGAAAATGTCTAGATCTGTTAAATCTTTAGATCGAGCGGAGAGTGACAACAGTTGCCACAATTGAACGGGAGATTTTTTAAAAATCTAAACACATAATTGATTTATATCTCTGATGAAACGTTTATAAGGTATGTGTGTGTGTGTGTTTTGTTTTTCAATTATCCCAAACGATTTAAAGTTAATTGGTCAAATTTAGAGACAATGATTACACAGGGCTACAGAAAATAATGAAGTAGACATTTCTGGGAAGTCATACTTTTTTCTTGTTTGTGAAATTTCCCAAACATCCCCAAAGTACTGACATGTTGTTTGCTTTGTTTGCAACATTTCTGCAAATTTTTTAGTTGTTTTCAAATAATCGGTTAATAAAATAATCATTCAACTGAAATAATTCACAGCTTTGAATGTTCGTTGGCCTCTGGTGGGTTGTGATTGATGTCTCGTCAACGGTTAAGCAACAGCGTTAAACATTTCTTCAGATTACGAGTAAACATCGTCAAACACTCCTTTGAGGATACGCTCACCAATCGCCGCTTAGCTCTTCCCTGCAAGCTAAGATGATGATAAAATTATCAGCCAGCAAACCTAATTTCCTTTGTTGATCCTTCAAGGTCATTCAATGGATTTAAGCGAGCTCAACGTTCGGTATCTCTGGTACGAGTATTTATCCATGGTTTCGGTGATGGATTTTTATCCCAAAATACAAAATTCTTCCAGAGCACACATTAAATTTTCAACCAAACCCAAAGCAAAATGATGCAGCTGGCTTGCTTACAATTTCACAGGTAGTTGACAGGAGGTTGGCTGGAAGGGAAGTTATTCTTAGTGACTTAAAGTGCCTCTTTCGCAGCGTTCGATTTGTTGGCCTTATGAAATGCAACATACTACCAAAATCAGGATTGCTGTTTTCGTTTCTAAACAAAAGTAGCCTCTTCAGCGGGAAATATTTTGCAATATTACAGCTAATTTTACTTTAAATGATTTTCAAGAAATGAGACATCAAAATGTGTGCGGAAATGCAGAATCCTCTCATTTATTTAATTCCAATCGACTTAATTAATTGTTATTTTCTGCATTTCAACTACTGTGTATGGAGCTATGACCAGGTTTTTCCCCAAGTGGCTGAACAAATGTCCTCCCCCTCCCCACCTATTATCCGATCATTCATCTTGCCGGGAGATCAGAGTGTTATTACATTGACTCGTGCTGGCAATGATTCCAAATCTCAACACATTCAGGTAACGACGAGTTTATCTGCAGACAACGGATATGAGATTTAAATTAATTTCAACTAATTTGTCTGCGATACTTTCTTTGGACGTGTCAAAAAACCATCATTTCACATATCATTTTTCTACAATTAAAAGATTTTACTTTTGCGCGATAAACGCCATCGGGCAGCAGCGCAGCCTCGTCAGACAGGCGATGGCTTCGGATGGCATCACGTTTTCGAAATTAATATCCGAACAAATGATCTGTCATATGTCCGGCGATGATAAACTTTAAAACATGTACAGACGTGGAGTATCTGAATCACAGACGTCTGCCATTCAGACGTTTTTAACACTTTTTTACTTTTTTGAAACTGCCGACAGTTTTTTTTTTGTGCAAGCCGATGTTGGACGTTGGCAAAAATACAACTTTGTGTGGCTTTTTTTGGAATTGCTCAAATTAAAATGTTTGTCATTTTTGTGGTTGTTGTTGTTGTTGTTGTGGTGGAAATTCACACTCTGCCATGATGTGGCACAACATTAACAAATTGTTGTTTTGTTATCGCTGATAAACAAATGGAAATACCCGTTCCAGAGGAGATCATCCATTCGCCGTGAATACCGAATACGTCTGAGGAGTGTATGCTGTCATTGGCAATGTAGTTGTTATTGTTGTTGTGGTTTGTTTAGTTTGCCATATAATCAAAGATTATTTTTATAATCATTTAATTAAATAAATTGGACATTAGAGATTGTCGGACAAGAAAACTTGTCAATTTAATGAAAATATCCTTCAAATTAATTGTTGTTGTTGTTGTTGCTGTTGTGTTTTTCTGTTGACTGAAAAATGCCCGATTACTTTTCAAAGCAGCTTGTAAATCATTTGGGAAATTAGTTATGTAAATGATAGTTTGACGAATGAAAAAAAGCCACACAGGAAAACCGATTTTCGTGGAAAACTCAAGCTAAACAAAAAAATGCGACTTCCTCAAGTGATGGAAGTCTGCGATGGCCTGTGAGCAGTTCAGCATCCAATACCCAGGACAATATCGTTAAATATGAAACGGGGTCCATGTACAATCCACCTCTAGGTGGAGCAAAACGTGATTTGTTAGCATGACAATACAGCTCCTGTGTTGGCCAATGTCAATACCGGTCAGATCGTCTAGGTCCATGGCCGGTTCGCAATGACAGGACCGAGAAGGTGTACGGAGGTGTGGTACGGACTCCGCTTCTTCATACACAAACCTTCTGCAGTAGTTGCAACATTCAGTCTCAGTGCATGCCTTCCCAACGGGCCTTTGGGCCACAAATTCAATACCACCCCGTTATTGTCTTATGTTTCTATGATATTGTTGTGAAATTGATACACAACAATCCATGTTTTAATGCCCATAAAAAAGGTCTATCCTGATTTCAGGTTCTACCACTCTAAAACCCAGATCTTTGATCAGACTTTAATGAAATTTTGTGTAGTGGACGAATATCCAACTCGTTTATTAAGCTGGTTTGTTATTGAAATCACGGCCCCGTCCGATTTTACCCATCACCATGATTACTACTGACTATACGTTTGACTTGTCATGCCGGTTCATGACTGGATCGAGACATTGAAGTTATGGACAACAATGCAGTCGTGTGCAATGTTCGCGTTTTGATTCTTGCCAGACCGGCACAGCTTCTGATTTGTTTGACCCTCCGCAGTGATTTGTTCATGACGCGAGTTCATGGACATCTCAGATGCCAGATTTTGATGGCATTTTGTGTGTTTGTTCGCCAGTGCAGCTCAATAGAATTCTGTACAATTAAATTCAACATGTCGCAACGGCAAAGTGCAGTCAGTCATACTCACTCTCGTAGCAATTCAATCAACCTACATGCAAATTCGATGCGATTGTTTTCTGTCACTGGCTTTTTGTGCAAATGTGGCACACTTGTGCATCATAGGCAGCGCAAAATAGACAACACCAGCACCACTAACAACAACAATATCGACAACAACAACAATATCGACAACATCAAAAGTTGATAATTGATTGACGCAATTCCTTCAGCGAAGCAACATTTGCAAATGAAAACAAACAAAAAACAAACAAAAACTATAGCCATAGATAAATTGGAAAAATACCACGAACAACAGCAACAATTGAAAATTGAAAATACATCAAGACAAATGTTACAACAACAGCAATAACAGTTGTTGCCACAAAGTCTAGTATGGAAACAAGACACACCGACGACACACACACACACACATGCACACACAATAAAATATGAGCTCTTGGGCCATTACTCATACACAGACACTTGTGTTCCTCGCCGTCTGTTTGTTTGTTCACATTGGGGCACCAAGATGTTGATTGTGGTGCTCTTGTGGCACGTTGCATGCTGCGACAGTGAGCCTTCTTAAGTAATATTGGCAACAGTGTCACCACATATATTTTATTGCCATCAATGACTATGTTTCTGTTGTTGTTGTTGTTGTCTTCCTCTCATTTGCTGAAGGCCAAGCGGCCGATAGCACGATTGCCCCCACCAACCAGGCTGATTGTTTGCAGTCAAGCTAACAAACAACAACAACAACAACAGCAAAATGGAAAAACATTATGTACCCAGTCATTTGTTTGTTTGAAATATTGTACTTATGCACAAAACAACGCCAGCAACAAATTTAAATTTAATTTCATTTGAAATACTCGAAGAAAAAAAGTACTTGTTCGGCCCCTGGCTCCTCTACACGATTACCATTCCCTGAATGCCACCAGCAAATATTTCAATACTTTTTTATTTATTATTTTTTGTTAATTTGGATAATTTTCATTCATAAAATGCATTAATTTAAGATGATTTATGAAATATTACGTATACGCCCCCCAGGTATCTGTTTTCGCCCACCCCTTTACGACGAACCGGTTAAGCGATTCTTTGGCAACTGATGTGTTATTGGCAGCAGCTTAAAACAATTGCCCATAATTAAATACTAAATTAACGAGTCAATATTGGAAACAACTTGCAATCATTAGTGGTGGCTGGGACAGGTTCACATCACTCATACGTCGTGGTGGTCTGACCAAAGTACGACAATAACAAATTGTTCAAAGCGAGCTGTAAACATGTAAATACCGTCTGAATACTCGGTATTCCGAAGAAATGAATTGGCCAGCATATATTGACAGATATATATATATATATATAGAGAGAGAGAGAGAGTGCTATAAATAATGATTTATCGACTTTGTCCAGTAACAAACGGATAACATGTATTTCCACTTTCATTCCCATCACATGTGATTAGAAATTCCCTGCAAATAAATATCGTCTCTAGATCTGTCTTTAGGAAAATCAGACATTTTTGATTGATGTGTATGATTAATTTAGAGAACCGATTCAGTAATTACCAGGTGACTTCAATAGTAGGTCAGAAATCTGTATCGCACTCATGGCAACGGTGAACATTGTTAACAAATGAATGTGGACCTTATTGGATCCTATTGCAATAACTCGCCCATACATAAGTAAATATGAAGTCATAGATCTCCCGTACAAGTTCAGCATCAAACTTCCTGAAAATAATATATTCTGTCAGATGTTGATCATATTTGGTGTATTCTGTTACAGGATATCTGAAGTAGGAATTGAAATTACATTCAGCGAGTTTTGTGTGCGAGAAAAATGCTTTTGTGCACACATTGTTCGACTACATGGCCTAAGTGACCAATCGATGGTCATAAGAAAACAGAATAAATATTGAGAATAGATTGTGAATGTCTTTCATATAAGAGAAATGAGTTAAACACTTTCTCTAATACAACTTGCTGACTTGGAATTAAAGTGTAGGTGAGAATAATAATTTAATTTGTATCCACTAAAAGACAGCACTGGCAATACCAGCAACATTTGAAGCGGATGCCATCAAAATTGGGTTGGTATTATTGCTCCTTTGTAAAACATGACGTCCTTAAATAATTGTTATCAGAAAATACGATGGCAGAAGAGCTGAGTGAAAGTGAATCATCAATCTCTTAAGTGAACGTATATACATTTGGTGCAGTGATCAGAACCTACGTATATTAAACGTTTGAGTTCTTAAATTTATTTAATTGCGGCCCTCTTCAAGTGTTTCTTTCTGTGAATAAACCGTTAGTATTTCAACAACATGACAAGTGTTTTTAAAAACCAAATTATATTCCCTCGGACTAAATCCGCATCGATTCTGAGGCCATGGTGGCACAAAGTCAAGTGTCGATATCTAGTGAAAAATCGCGATATTTTAAAATTTGAAATTATTCCCAATCCCAACCACAAATACATACAAACATTCACAATACGAATATTATTGCTGTCGGTCACTACGATTTTAAAACTATTGCATTTAAGGGTTTAATTTAAAAAAAAAAGAACAAATACATACATATGTACATATGTATGTATTAATATTAAATTCAGCATCAACTACATACAATTGTTGGTACCCTTCCTAATACTTGTCTCTATTGACTAATCATATATTTCTAAACATCACCATTTACTGCTTTTCTATTTCAATAATTTGTGTTATTTTTCTTTCGTTTCAGGTAAGTTCATCCAAATAAAATATGGGCATTTAATTCAAAACTTCAAAACTTGTCTTGTGTTTAAACGTTCAAGTCAATGAACTTTGGAGCAGCAGCATTCTTTGATAGAGTAACACAGCAAATCGATCAAACAAATACACATGACCAAATATTTGTTCAGTTATTCAGATAGAGAGTGTGTGAGAGAGAGCGCGCGCGAGAAAGAAACAGCAGCTGCACTAACAGCAACGACAGCCACAATGATGGCAATAGCAGCTCAAAGCCACCACAATGACAGAGAAAACAATCGATTTACTATTTTAATTAGTTTGCATTATTCAACAACAATTGCCATTCATTCATTCGTTCAGTCGGAGTCAGTTACGGCTGTCGGTGTCGTCAGTCAGCCATTCAAGCTTCGTGTATGTGTGAGTGTGTCTGCTGAGAGATAATACGCCACGTTATTACATCGTTGAATGCTGGCACGCTGATACACTCACTGGCTTTACGAGTGAGTGTACACTGGTATTGTGCGTGCGAGTGTGTGTGTATTATTCCCATAAGGATACGAGTACAAAGTAAACAGATATACGAGCGCACAGCTCAACAAAATCGATAAATGATGGAATATTAATATTGAGTAATCAATGGGAAACTTTCACACAACACACAGAGACCAGCACACAACTATTTGAGAGATAAATGGAATGAAATGTGATGCCGGTGGTGAGGGTAATGTGGTGGTGTGGCCGCTGGTATGGGTGGGCTGGGATTTGGTTCGGATTGTAAAAGGAGGGGGGACTAATGCTTTGGAAAATATAACATTAATAATTCATTGAGTGATGACAACTGATTTTCCAACAGGAGAAAAGCAGAAACATAACTCGGTGACAAGGTAGAAAATTCGCAGAAAAGAAAAGGTGTATACATGACACAACACAGCGAACGTTTTTTTAAAAACCCCACAAGGATTGTCTGTGACTCGGCATGAATGATGACCAGACACGGGACTACCTCTGAACAGTGCAGGGTTTTATTTATTGAGTGGGGTTACAGTTTTAGTAAGATAAAAGAAAGAAAAAAACTGCGGGGATGATCATTGAAAGCGTTTGCATTCAGAAAACTGTTGGTGATAATTCCTATGTCTCCACTTGGTCTGCAGTCTGATGGGATGATTATTGGACCCAACGAAAACGGACGTACGGAGAAGTCCTAGGGAGTTCTTTATGAAAATATCGTCCCCTCAATGAAACAATAGTGTCTAGTGCACAGTGTCTACACTTTTATTTTATTGCGAAGACACTGAAAGTAAAATCATTTTACTTAATCCTTATTCAAGTACATTTTCATCATAGCAATAGATTTTTTGAGACAAAATTTATAGTTGAAATGAAAACACCAAATTTGTTCACTTCTTTGGCAAAGGCACAAAATATATACTTTTATTAGTCCCCTTCGAAGATAAGCAATATGTCCATCATATTCTGTCACTTCGCACAAAAGTCCAAACAGAGTTAGTTGAGTCGGTGAGCTATTAGAGACAATTTTGGACAGTAGAGTAGAATTAGTTAAAAATTCCTATTTTCATCATTCCGCCAGAGTTTTAGGAATTTCGGTATTGGTTTGCAGTGTCCTCGTATATTTTTTGTGAATATTTTAAAGTTATGCAATTTCTAATGAGTCGGTGTTGCGGCCGCCTTCGTCTGGTACGTAGTGGGTGGGACTATCACACAAAAAACCCAGGCTCGTATCATTGTGAGACCCTCAAAGCCGTTTCCACAACCTAAACTCTGGAGACGGAGAGTATCCTCTACGAATTATAAAAACTCCCTCAGAAAAAGTTGAAAATTAACATTTATTTCGAACAAAGCTGAATGTGTTGTAATAAGATCCCCAACCCAATAAGTTCCCTGACATGTTAAGGAAAATACATGCGTATCCTTCCTCTGGTCCTCTGTATGCCAATGCAAATCAATCATTCATCTAGTAAGACATGTCAGAATTACTTAAAAAGAGAAGAGATTGAATTCTATCACCGCTGACAAACGACCGTAAGGTCTTGTTTGGAAATGTACAAGAAATCCACCACAAGATTATATTTAAGACTGAACGTCAAGATTTAGATTTAACTCTATGGAATATTCCATACTTGTGTAACAGTTAGTCCCACTCGGATGTCGCACAGAATGCAATTTGGCCGATATAGGATGACATTTTCCATGTTTCGAAAACGCTTGATGGCATTTTCCTCCAAATAATGATATGTCAGTCTTCATAAACAAGCGAGAATCTACAAAATTTGTGATTTTTCGCTGGGTGAAGGTTTCACTTGCCCAGTTTGCTTTTGCAAGTACAAGGAATAAATTGACACAGACACAAATCAATCAGTCAGATTGAAGTAATACAAACTGAGACATCGTATCACAACCATGCGACATCGTCACGACGTGGTACTTATCTACTTCGATTGGGAAATGTTCAGTATCGGATTCCGTTTGTGCAATTCTCCATAACACTATTTTCATACTTTAAGTCGAAAGGCAAAATGTGTGCTGGGCAATGGCCTCCAGACAGACAAAGAAATGTGTATTTGATATTATGATTCCTTTACGCACACACACAGAGACAAACAGACATGCACTCCGGCGCTTACACGCACAAATATACGAAACTTTGCAATGATGATTTTTCATTAAGTTTGCACGGGGGGTTTCCGGAAAGTCGTCATTTCGTGTGATTTTTCTTTCTTTGTCATTCGTGTCGCTTTGAAGTGCTGCAGTCAATGCTGACATCACACACTGTCACTGTCATCACTGAATTCCTGTCTGCACTGGAGCACATAACATTTTTGTCAGTTTAGATAATATTTCGACAAAATCAAAAGTAATTGTAAATCAGTTTCATTAAAAATATTTCATCATAACATTTGTACATAAGTCTTTGCCGCTGGCCGCGAGTCCGAATGTGCGTGCGTGTGTGTGCGCACAAAATTTCAAATGCCAATGACACACCTCGAAAATATCATGAAAATTATCCAATCATATTTTTTTTTTTCTGAGTTATACGAATGTCATCTAACAGGTTTTTCTTCGATTCGTTTGCGTGGTTTGTGAGATAAATTGTTAAAATGCATAAATGCTTCAACATTTCTCATATTGAGGTGAACAAATCATTTTGTAATAAATCATCGCCAGACAGCGTACCCGAGCCACCGTCACCGTCACCATCATAACCATTGAGATAAAAGTGGCTGGACCGGTGTAACCCTTTTTGAAATGTATTTATTTAAGCGTTTACTTAAGTTTCACTGTGTGGGGGGGGGGGGTGGTTTAGATAAGGACTAACTTAATCACCCACACACTTGAACCATGCCCATCTCCACCAGCAGCCCAAAGGTTAATGTCCTGCAGAGTTGAGGATGTACGGAATGAAGAAAATCTGAAGATGGTGAGTACTACTCGTATTTTACATAAAAGTGCTTGACTGACAGAGGAGCTGTTGTTGTTGTTGCTGTTGGAGACTCCAACGCACTCACACCGCCTCAACCAAACTTTCAATTTTTCACATTTTTCTTCTTCCGGCAACCACTTCTTTCATTGCTCTCATCCTTTGGCTGTCACTACTCCACAATCTCAGCAGCTAAGCCTTTGGGTCCTATTTCAAATCCTCCTGTCTTGGCGTCTGAGTCGGCCACTCCAGCCCACGACCATTAATAAGGAGGAAAAAAGCGTTGCTGCTGCTGCTGTTGTTGTTGTTCTGTGGAAGCGAGAAAAACATGCCATGAAATGTTGCCTTTGCTATCCGTTAAATATTGTTCTCGGTGTGGCAAAGAACCGGAACCATTCGTTCGTTCAGCAGTTGGAAAATATCCATCCCTAGAGACGGAGAACACCAAAAACAAATCAAACACACACACACACAGAATTACATGCACTTTCTTTTTTTGTTGTGATGCCTTTTGGTCACACATTTTATGGCAATGGTGGATGTGGAAGCTGTTGATTTTGTTACGGGCATAACATCTTAAAAGGGGAGTTGTAACAGCAACAACATTAAAAGGTGGCCATACTAAAAGCTTTAAGACATTCTGATGAAATGCATTCCAGAAGGACTTGCTGGGCATGACAAATTAGTTCGTTATAGACGAAAGTTCGTTATATCCAGGGTAAAATAGGGAAGAAGCAAAACTCTTGGAACTTAAAAAAGTGTTCGTTATATGTCCCCCAAGACTTTCCAGCATCCCCTTCTCGAAGAAAGACATTCCTGTGTCCCTTTCTAATTAAGACATTCAGGGTTGACGAGACCCAACGAAAAGTCATGAGTTGTGGGTGTTTATTGTGAGCCTATAAGGTGCCCGAAATGATTAACCTGGTCACTCCAAATGATGTTGTTTACTTGTATTCATTTGGAATTTTGTTGTTTACCCTTCGCTGTTACTATCAATGGCTGTCGTTGTTCGCTGATCCTATTCGATGTTTGCTTTGGATGTCACCCAAGTGTGCCACAAATAAAAACAACGCAGTACACCGAAGAAAATTTGTGGCAAATCGAAAGATAAAACTGGTGACAAAAGTTGCACTAAACATGCAAATCGATGTAGCACAAGCTGAGCTGGTAAACTTTGTAAGATTAGCAGAAAAATATGTGGAAAAGGCAACAGAAAGGATGATTTAACAGTCAGAATAGCTAGTAAAAAAATAATCCAAAAACTTAATCAGAAATAATGTGATCAATAGCGAGTTGCGAAAGTATGTCTGGCCAAAAACCTTTGGATATTTTTATATCGAATTTATCTGAGTTGTGAGGTTTCTCATTAATCTGTAAATATTGTTTCAAGAGTTACCCCCTACTGCACTTAAGCTAAAGCTCCGGTATCAACTTACGAAGTCATCTTTTTTTGGCTAAACTCGCGCAGCGGAATTTGGGCAATTCTCACCGTGCAACTTATGTTGCAACCGAAACTAAGTATAGAATATTGACGAACACAACCAACAAACAAAACACACACACCAACAAGGCTCAGAAAATATTTGAATGAAAAACTACACGGATTTCTACTTACACATTTTACGACCAAATATCGTAAAAAAATACGCCTGTTAATAGAATAAACAGGCTTAGGCAGCCAACAAAGAAATGAATCCTTGGTCGATATTGAAAGGAAGCCGTAAAGGTAAACAACAACAAAGAGCATATCCCCTTTACAGGGCAGTCATAAAAAAAACACCTTAAGCTATAGGGAAAGGATCGTAAAGAATTTGACGTAGCTTTAGTACACCCGCAAAAAAAGAAGAAAGTACGTTTTAATTATAAAATTAGTTACACCAATTAAAATGTAAGAAAGCTGATCCATTAATGTCTTAATTAATGTTTAAATTTAGGGACCGATGTTATGCGAACAATCCAACAATTCAGAGCCCTAATTCAAGTATCGAGCAAGCGCTTCGTGACTCAATCGAGTCATAATGTTGGCCAAATTTGTCTTTGAAATGGACTTAGAAACTCAAAAGTTGTTTGAACAATGTAATTGGACTAAGTTCAGGATCATCTCTATCATAGCTGACCATTGATATTTAGAACCTATGGTAACAGATGTCCTAGTGGGTCTCATATAATTTTGCTACAAATGTGAGCTACGACAAAAACTTCCTTTTGGACTTTTTTGTCTATTCAGAAAATTTCAATTTAGGATCCTTGGATTAATTAATGTAAATTATAATTAAATTCTTGTTATTTGCTAGTCTGTAAGGAATTTCTGTCCATAGACTCAATAAATGAAATGAAGTAGCTGCTGCTGACAGCAACGAACCCCATGGCACACTTTCATTTTATTTCGAACACTTGCTGATGGGGACATCACTCTTCAAATAACGATCATTGCTGATAAACTAGAGCTTAACAAAATTGTTCCTCATTTGCTAAATATTCGATTTCTCAGAATTCTTAAATAGTTCTTTGCAACTTTTGTTAAATTAATTGAATTTACTTCACAAAGGACCATAATCCAATTTTGTTGACATAAAAGACTAAAACACTATTGCACTCCCCCAAAAGACTGTTTTAGTTGCAAATTTTAATTTTGTTATTTTTTTATTTTTCTTCTTTATCAGACTGTCTGCCTGTGCTTCGCGTCGCAACGCATCCTATATAGCGCATGAAATATGGGTCAATCGTATCTTTTTTTTTAAGTTCCCTGGATTTATTTTCGTCGCAATTTTTCTCGCTGCTGGCATGATTTCCCCAGCGTGGTGAGGAGGCGGGGAGGAGGCGACGTTAGAGTTTTTATTTTTTTTATTATGAATCTGCTACTGTTGCTGACGCTTCTGTTGGTTATGGTGCTGCCTGGCTGTTGTTGTTGTTGTTTTACTTTTTGAAGTTTATGATCTCGGTGTTATTGTCAGTTTGCTCAGGATTATGCAATATTTTGCTTGTTTTTTCTTCTCGTTGTTGTCGTTTGCTTTTCCATTACGGTTGCTTGCCAAAAGTCATAAAGTAAATCTCTGTTTCTTTGTTGAACTTTTTTCCGCTCCCCCCTTCTGTTTGCTCAGCCGCTTTTCCTGCCGACCCATATTTAAGTTTTGTTTGAAACGCGAGTCTCTGGTGCGACGACCATACTTTGTAAGTAATTTTTTTTTTGGCATAAGTTTTGTTAATTTCACTTAAATTATTCCGCCATAACGAGAACGTCTTTATTGAGAGATTAGGAAGCATAATGTGGAAAAGTTATGGATAATCTTAAATATAATTTGGGTGACAATTTGTCAGATTTGTTTGAAAACACTCAAGGCACCGTGAACGCGAAGATGTGCCATATAAACCTGAAGGAAATGCGACATATGTTAGGGTCACACTCTTTGATAACAGTCAACCCAGGACAGTCCCTTTCTCTGTTACTCAATAATATCCAGACAAAAATATAACTAAATCTGCTCTCTGATGAGCTCTATAAGCAAACTGTATCTACCTCTTCAGAATCGTCCTACTGACCACATCATGCGACAGTCTGCACACTAGGTAGGGCGTTATTAAAGATCCATGAGAGTGGCTAACCTCCTATAAATGTGTGAAAATTGAAAGTGGAAATAAGGGATTAGTGTTTGCTGGCATTTGACTTGAATTTGCGAATGCCATGCCTGGAAGGAAAAACACTTGCCGGACGATTACTCCACAAACGAACACTGTGGCTGAAGAATGAATTTTCTTTATAGTGCGACGCACAGTGGCCCAGAATCCAATTCCATCGACCATTAGTTAAAAATCTAACAATTGGATATGTTTCGATTTTTTGCAGCGACTGATTAAAGCCTCTGTTGGGAATTGAACCCACAACCCCCACTTTGATAGGCAAGCACGCTACCAACTCATCCACCGGGGCGCTTATATAATGTGATTTTCTTACCTTCAGTACCACACACAGTTCGGTGGCAGCAACTATTTCAAAAATATCGATATCGAGCTGTCTAGAGTGAATGACATTCGTAACAAATTGAACTTAGGATGAGTCAAAAGCTGAACAGAAGGTGAATTTAAAACCAATAAAAACAAAACAACTGGTTCGATATGTCCGGATTGCATCAACTTGTCAACTCGTCATCTAATGTCAGAATTTCTAAAAAATGCAGCTTTTATTCTTTAGTTTAAGTAAATATGAATTTAAAACAGTCGACATTTTGCGACAGCCATTCACAGCACTTCCGAGTACAACGTTTATTTTGTTTTTATTCTAAGACCATGAGATGTCGCCCCGTGTGGGTGACTTTGGTCGCAATTCAGCCAATTAGTATTCTGCTCATATTTGCAAAAATCTGTTACAAAGTGCGAAACTGAAAATATGAACAGCGAAACCAAATTAAAATCTACAACAAAAAAAAAAACAGAAATAATTAAAATGTTAATTGAAAAAGTTCTAACGTCAACAGATTGGCAACATAAAATGCCGGGCACGTTTCTTTAGGACGTATGTATTTGCAACAGAGGCTGTCTGGGTTGCACTTATGCACACTGAACGGAGAACATTTGAGAACTGGAAACCGACTACATGGCAGTGATAAGGCACAAGCACAAGGAATAGACAACAGCAGCAACATATGAAAGAGCGTGGCGTGAAATAAATGATTGACGGCTCCTCCGTGCAGCTATTGGGGCGACAACAATGGGGCCTAAACCGGCCAGAACTGGTATTAAGCGACAACAACAATGTTCTTGTGCATTCAGCAGTTGCAGTGGGCAAGGGAACGCTGGGCGATAAAAGCATTTATGGCAAATGTGACTCAAGGGCCGTCTCGCAATGAATGGACTGAATCGATGGGAGTGGATGGATGAATGGGGCACAGACACAAAAAACAAACTGTTTAAACGGAATTTAATTTTGTGGCGACTAATTTTTCAATACAATTTCCTTTCCGCCATGAATGGTGGCGACTATTGTTGTGGCTGGGCTGATGTAAATTGTGTGGAGTGAGTATTTTTATGAGACCATTGTTGTCAGCGTCATTGTTGCCGCAGACAGACTGCATGCAACAGAGCGTCATCATCTTAGCCACCACTAAACGACAACCAATTGGTCACGATCAGTTAGTTGCTGTTAGTCGACAGTCATTGCTGTTGCCAGTGATGCTGTTGCTGATATGTACTATGCCCGTTGTTGTTGCTATTGCTGTTGCTATTATTGTTATTGTTATGCATCGCTGTTGCTCCGTTTGTTTAGCGTGACTCTGACTGATGTTCATTCAACAACAACAACGAAAGCAAACATCACATTTGCAGCATGCCGCCGCGGCATGGAGTCTCATGAATGATCTCGTTATTTTACCAACACCCCCCTCCAACCCCATCACTCCATTGTGGAGCGGGCTGCATTTGTTTGTTTCCATGCGGCTAGAAACGAACAGCAATGTTTGCCCCTCCAGTGCACGTGGGGTGTACGCGAGTACTTCTTCTACCGGTTGTACGGACAAAGATTTTCCTATTGAGGAGTACGACTATGATTGCCGGTTGTTTAGTCGTACGTTCACGTTCGTGTGGGATATGGATGCGGTTTGGCTTTGTGTGTGGGTTGAGGAATGGATTGAGGAATGAAAATGTGGCTCAGGTTCAGGGCTGTAATAAAACGTGCAATACACCTTAAACCACTTACAATTGTGCATACACACATACATACATATTGCCAAAACCACTCTACAAAATGAATTAAGTAATGCTCATGGCTGTGGTTTTAGTTAACATTGCGAGTCCATGTATGAACGAATGTATCGGACTGTACATTTCCATGGGCCTCACTCATATTGGATGGATGGCTGGGGTCCATCCACAATAATTGTTCGTTTGGCAGAAGTTCATGTAAGCCGAAAATCAACAACAACAGAAACTCTCGACCACCTATTGATTTTTCGGACAGCAAAAAAATGCTAATTTTCAACATGTTTCGATCGAGTTCCATGCAAATTGCACTTTTCTTCTATCAACTATTTTTCATATATTTTATTTTATTTTGTTTGCTTTAGTTTTCGTCTACATACATCGTAAATTTGGATGGTTATTCAATCATATGTATGAGATAAAAACGTTTCACAGTGGTGTGGAAGCTACAAAATTGTGGAAAGGAAAAAATAGAAATTTTCCTGGTTTCGTTTTTGCGAAAAAAAAAAACAAAAACAAATAGTTCACACTTAAAGAATGTGACCTCTTAAAGAGGTCAGTTTGCTGGGGCAATCGCATTCAAGACCATGCTGACATTTTGTGAAAACTATGACTTCTATTGTGATAGGGAGGGGAAAGTTCTCGAGGCTGTTCATTTCGTTGAAAAGAAAATGTAGTTTGGGAGATTTTTGCAAGCCGAAATCGTCTCTATTGCACCTTTGAAAGCAATAATTGCAAAAGTCCCGGTGACAGATATCGATTATAAAACTAACCTGGAAGATTTGCACACTTCAACCTCGCCCTTATAATATTTTCCCTTAGGGCAAGTATCTTGAGTCTGACTATACTTTTATATGAAGTTTTTAATATTCACAGAGTGAAGTAATTTTTAGGGCGCCTAAAAGGGTCACTCGTGTTCACCTACAACCCATTCCATTTATCAAGCAGGGCGAATGTCCAACGAGCAACCATGTCCTGCACGTAGTAAAATTAATACGTATTAACATATTTATGTTATCGCAATATTTTAGTTTAAACTAAGAAATTCAACACCAATAAGTCGATTTTCTCGACTTTTTCGAATTCAAAAGTCGACTACATTTTTCACAATTCTTTCTAAGGAAACAGTCAATTAATCGTCTACTTACATAATTCTTACATTTTCATGCAGTATTATTCGTGACTGAGAGATTACTCTTTTACTAGGTGGAAATCGCCCCGGAAAAATGTTTTAATGGTCTTACCAGGATATGAACCCGTATTTGCTATGTGATAGTCGCACACTCTGTCTACCACACCACGAACACATCATATTTATTTATCAGGTAATGTTTATACAGAGTAATCGTTTTCGGGATTATGATGGCAACTCCGGCCGACTTTCTTTAATGCTCAGGTGTCACCTACGGCAGACTGGCTGCGATAAGCAAAATCGTAAACGTCTACGTAAAACAAGAGAGTAAGAGGGAGAGCGGCAGACCACTCGAACCTCCATTTCTATTACATTCTTTGTGTGACAGATTTTCAAAAGCACTGAAATAATCTCAAAGAAAGGAACAATATGGCAAGACCAACCCCCACAATACGCGAATATCGTGGAGAGTCGCTGCACTCAAAGCAGTGACAAGTCTCAGCAGTTTTGGATCATTCCTTAAGAAGCGCATAAAAATCCAAATTGCTGAGTTGATTGTTTTTTATTTCTTATGTAGCACCCACCTTTATAGGCTTTCCAATAACTGCCCTCGCCCTTGTCTAATTTTAACCTTGTGTATTTGTTGTTGCTTCCCCTTGATATGTCTCTGAAATTTCTACCATTTTCTACATCTTCTATGCCAAATCCTCCTGTTAAATTGCTCCGCCCTCTCCGCGTAACATGCGATTTCGTTCCACTGTACTCGTGTGGTCAAAACAATTTTTCAACGTCATTGATCATTGGGTTTTTTTAAATTTATTTTATTCAGTTTTTTTTTAACGTAACATTCATTATTTTTACTTTTAAGTGAATTTGTATAAATTGAACCTGTTCATGAATGATTCATTTTGTTACTGTTCGGTGAGTTGGGTGTTTGGTGTCCCCCCCTTCCCCTCCCCCTCCCACTTGTTTATGTGTTGTAAAAATAAACAAATTAACATTGGCTCTAAAAAATTCATCAGAGTCATAAAACTCCAATGAATGAAAATGCAATTTTTATGAGTTTATTTAGTTATGGGTCGGCCGGTGGTCGCTGCAATGATAGACAGGCCGCGGCGGACCGATCAACCGCAGCAGACAATGTCGGCAAACGCTACACGTAGAGAAAATATTGTTTATTTATCAAAGACAGCGATCGCCATTAAAGATAACAATATTTTCAATCGAAAGTGTGAAATGCTTTCCATTTCTCTGGCTTCCCTTGTTAGACACTGAAATGGACTTTTCATTTTCATTAGGACAATTTCAATTTGCCGCCTGTGAAAGTCCCCCCACTCCTCCTCGTCATAAAGATTACAAATATTTCCATAACGTACGTGGCCGTCAAAAATTGTGTGTTAACACGCCACAGGTGACGGTCATAACACACTTTTTGTCTCTCTCTCTCTATCTCTTGTTAGTTTCATTTCATCGCCGCGATTGATGGCTGAAATTAAATATTTGATGGCTGAATTCAATCCCTGTGCGATTAAAGTCTGTTTGTTTGGAGTGTTTGTTCAGTGTACGCTGAGTTGTCCGTAAAATATTCAATATTTTTTCTATGCAATTCAGGGGCACAGCACGGAGAGTTTATCGCATCGTTTAACCTTCACTTGGCGTGAGGAGAGGAGGAGGAGGAGGAGGTTGGGGATTAAAACGATTATGCATGTATTAGAACTTGGTGGCACCGTATTGAGGTTCAAGAGTGATATCGGCAGAAACAGCATTGCTTCTTAAAACGACAGAGTAAAATACGGAATGTTTGTGCCGTTTAACTGGGATTCTTCACTAGTCTGCCATGAAATCTGAGTTAGTTACTGCATAAATAGGAAGTCTCTATCACTGTGTGCCGGGAGGGGTTCTGTGCCGTGTTCGATTCAACCATTGACATGAGGCAACTTATTCCAGTAGTCATAAAACCGTTTGTCACACATTCTAGCAAGAGCCCACTCGTACATTAGATGGGGTCTGCAAAAAAAGAGTGCTTGCTTAGTCCACATTTATTTCGTTCGAAAGGAAATTAAAGGCGTGTCAATTGCTTGTGGTTACCGTCGACTCCTGAATCTGGGTATCCATGAGTACCAAATGGCTCTTGACATGAAGACATTTCGTTCGTTCTTCGCGACAAAGATGTTACGGAGGATATTTCACCCAACCTCACTTCTTACACTGTCACAGGTAAACATAGTCCAGCGTCCTAATGACACGTGTTGTAGTGTTCGTCTGTTAGGAGAAGACTCTGATATACAGCTGTTTGCTTGGCCCAAAGTAGCATCCATTTGTCATCATGATAGTTCAGTGCTACATTATTTATTCTCGTGATGCCAGACCCGAGGGAGACAAATTCGTTCACTACTCCGCTCATGCAAACGCTTTCTTTCGCCTACTCACCCTCTATAACTGACAAATCTCTTCACATATTTCCTCTCGATCTCCATCTAGATTTCCAAAAATATTCTCACCTGTCTCGACCTGTGTGTGCGTGTGTGTGACCTCTTGCAGTAGCGATTGGTGTGGCGAGGTCGCTTCCGACTTCTAACGTAGATCAGGTGTCTTTCAGCGTACTTTGTTTTTCGAAACGATCATCAAATAAATGAATATAGAGACGTGTTTTATTTTACAAAACATTGACCGCGACCCTGTCTAATGTACATCTGTGGTATCGATGCATTTTAAATAAAGCACGATCGCATGACATTACAGCCAGATTATTGAGAGTCGCTTACACCGCAAATGCCGGCAGTTAGTCAGCAGTCAGTATTCTGCCAGATGCCAGTCAGTGAGTGGAGTTCCAGCAGCCGCAGAATGTTGTACTGCACAAATGCTAATTGAGTTTCCAAGAATTTGTGGCTGCTGCCGTTCACGCAACCACAAGACGATGCCAACGTTATGATTAATAAGTTTGAATGGAAACCATTGCCGTGGCAATGGTAGAATGCCCGCATGCCACTGCTCGTACAAAGTATTCGAATGCATCGCATGAATTGCATATTTCCGAAGATTCAGAAGATGATCTTGCTCAGATAAATATTTCAACTCCCAACTTGCCGCCGCCGCCGCCGACGACGACGCCATGTAATGGAGTGCATCACTTTATTAGATTCGGTGAAGCCGTTTTGTGGCAATGACTGTGATGATCACGATGTGGACATGGCTGGATTTTTGATGTTGACGTGGACTGGATGATGGTTATGATTATTTGATTGCATATTATCAAATGCCATTAAGACAAAACATTTTGATTCAATTTCTGAGTGATTGATACGAGAGTGGCATTGTGGCGTTGTGGATCTTTTTGCATATGCGGAGTATTTCTTTGATTTTAATGACTTCAATTGATTTTCAATTATGTGAGTTGGCGTATGGACCAGCAAACCTTTCGGTGCGGCTGCAACAGCAACGCGCAACATATTGAGCATGTGCATGCAGCTCATAGAGCGGGATCTTTATCGATTAGATGTTCGCTATAGCAGGCAAGTGGTCACGAGTTCGCCACGAGTTGGCATCAAGCTAACGACCCACTTCACTGCGGAACAATAAACGAAATAGGATATGTGATGTCTTCTAGTTTGCAATCTTGGCTTCTTATATAAAGGTCGATCCATGTGTGACAATCATTCCTACAGGATTTCATCAAAAAACTATTTCTGATTTGTAGAATTCCACTTGTATCAGTCTTCATGTCTTCTACTTGGTAATCTGCGCTTCTTATTTCAGAATAACGACCAATCCATCAGTGATGGTTAACATATTAGAGTTGACCCTTTCCCACTGAGAGGTTGCTACAGCATTTCATCGAAATCTATTTCTGATTCTTCACAATAAGTCTTAAGTTTCCGCCGTTGACCCCGTGGTATCAAACGCCATCAGAAGAAAACAACATAGAGAATGAACAGTTTCTTATGAATTTGTTTTCATCCACAACAGGAAGACTAGTAATGGGCACACCGCCCAGTCCAACATCACCGCCATCTCAGTCATATCTGAGCCTACTACTCTTTCCATAATTTCCATAATGCAAAGAATGTTAAAATAAATTCGAAAGGCATCTCGTTCTGTGGAAACTTCTGGCTAGCGCTCTTTAGGCCGACCACTTTAAATTGCTTTAACTTGGAAATGTCCATGCAAGAGTTAGTGAGACTTGAATTGTACAGTTTCTCCATGACATCGTACGCTGGGTTACCGTGTGCTGGGTTATCGGACATGCATGTGCTTCCAATTGATTTCTAATTGCAAGAGTTGTTTGGCTGCTGGTTGATAGTTGCGATGATGGTGGTGTCCAACAATCAAAACTGATAAAAAATTATGAATATGATTGTGGCAGACATTTTCGGAGAGGATGATTGAAAAATATGATGACGATGCTGGTGATGGCAATGACGATGGCGATCTCCACAGCCCACTTTCTTTGAGATTGCGGCACAAACACACACACACACAGACATAGACGCTGTTTGGCGAGGGAAATAAAATGCGTAGTCGTATTTGGCAGTAAAAGTGAAACGTGATCTAGCCACTCGTTCACTCATCCATTTTCGTTTCGTTCGTTCAATTTAATTGCAACTTATAAATATTGCTGCGGGTATTTCTCATTTCTTTTTTTTCTCTCTCTTTTTTTTTTGCCAAAAGCCATCACAATGCAAACAATTTAATGTTAAACGATTAGTTATTATTAAATTACTATTCCAATCACCTGCAACAACACTTTACAAACTTCACCCAGCCGCACCATTTCCATTACGAAGTGGATGACAGCAGCGAAAGAAAGAGTTGTCTGTCTGTTGTCCAAGCTCTAAATCACAATCATCATCATGGTCGTCGGCGTTAACGTCAATGTTAGCGTCAGCGCCAGCGTCATTCCTCGAAGTAAGAGTGTAATCGACATCGAGTAACTCATCTACCCGCATCTGAAGTAGTCACCTTTTCATGACTGCACTCGAATTTGCCAGCTATAATTAAACAGCACAGCAGGCAATTCAATGGAGTTTGGGTTGCGAGTGCCACCGACCACACCACACCACCCCGGGTGGATTTTTGTCATTAAATGTGTTTCATTAATTCTCCTTCGACGTGCGACTCTGCTGCTGCTGCTGTCGCTGCTGTTGTAATCCGTTAATGTTGTTGTTGCAGCAGTCGGAATGAATAATGACGAGTGAGTAGCAGTCACACACAATGTGTGTGCAACACTCCATATGGATGGCAGGCAGGCAGACAGTCAGTGAGTGGTGCATCATTTTCCATTTCAATGCGTTTTATTGTTAATCACAACATTGCTGCTGCTCCTGCTGTTGGCAATATTATTTATTTTTTTCTTTCTGTTTTTTTTTTTAAGTTATTTTTATTTAATATTCAGTGTACACATGTTTAGGAATTAATTACCGATGGTTATCAACTAATTAAATACATGTTGTTGTTGTTGGTGGTGGTGTTTTTTTGTTTGCCAGGATGTTGGAACATGCCACAACAACATTACGTGCAAGTACAAGCACGTATGACCAATATGACTGTGATCTCATCCTTGTGTGTCTCGTGGAGATTGTGGAAATTCGAATTGATTTAAATCAGAAGTTACAAGAAGTTGGACTGTTGGCATAAGAACATTAACAACGCCAGGCGACCTTTTGTTTAGACAGGTCGAATATTCTGAGTTACGACAAGATCGAAACTGTTAAACGGTACAACTGAAACACATTTCACTTATCCGAAGAACGGTTCAGTGAACAACGAGGATAACTGAAACAAATTGGCTCCATGACTGAAGATGTCACTATGTCTTTCGCAGCACAAGTTGCCCTTTGTTAAAAACATTTGCATGTGACTGAATTCGTCCAGTTTGTGTTTTGAGAATATGATATTTGGGAATTACTGCGAATTCTAAAACTAGGAAATATCCACAAAGTGCTTAGCAAATTTCACAACCTAACGTTTACTACCCGTAAACATTTAAATGTTTGCAAACATTGCGTACTAGTATTCATTGTTTGGGGAGTTAAAAATTAGCCTCTATTATTGGAATATTTTAACATAATATAATTGATGTTGTTTCCATCAGAATATGCTTGCGACAGAAGAAGAATAAGAAAAACGTACAAAACCTAAAAAGGTCTGAGGAACATGTTTTGTAATATTCCCTCTAAAAAAATACCATTGATTTGATGTTATAAATATACTTGAAGATTTAAAACTCATTAGACCTGTAGAATTCATGTGAAATGTACTTTTCACAATGGTGAACGCCCGTCGTCTATCAAAAATATGTTCGTTTATTTTGCAGTTATTTCCCGAAATTCACTTACCCCATTAATTCGAGTGGTGAGTGATGACACGAAGCTTGCCTGCAAATAAATAAAGAAGTCGCTTTATTAAAGAATGAAATTCAAAAATTTCAAACAAGAGTCTATTATTTATATTCTGAAAAAACATAAACCATAAAAAGCTGCAAATACACACTTATTTGCACTCAAATGATGTATTTTGTTGAATTTAATTAGTTTATAAGCGCCCCGGTAGGCGAGTTGGTAGCGTGCTTTCCTATCAGCGTGGGAGTTGTGGGTTCGATTCCCACCAGAGGCTTTGGTCTGTCGCTGCAAAAATCTAAACATATGGTCTTTGTCACCCGGTTTACCCTTGGACCCAAAAAAAATTAGAATATAAATTTACTTTGTATTGTAATTAATAATAAATAAATATAAATAAATAATTAGTTTATAGAGTATTTTTTCCAAACACGCTACTGCTTCTGACCAAATACGCAATAATAATAGCAAATCAAATGTTTTTGCAGCCAAATAAACGTTGTTTAGAAGCAAATAAACTTTACTTGATAGATGCTTCAAACACGCAATGTACTTGTGTGTACAAATTTAAAAAAGAGCGTGCAGTCGTTTTCTGATGCATTATTTCGTAAGCTCAGTCTAGTTATCAGTAATACGCATGACACCATTTGAGAGTTTTACCAAGGAGTTCGGAGAAAATACTGGTTTTATGCTGACAATATGCGCATATGCTCTCTTTTGGAAATATTTAGCAAACTACTTAGGGCGTCTGTGTGGTAAATGATCTTTGCTCTCGACACAAACCAACAAAACCACTAATCTTCCATTAAAATACTTTTCACAAAGAATGCAAAATGATTTCGAAATATTACACCGTGTTACACACATTCTATCCTATGAACCAAATTTACTTTTTCGGAAAGGGGATAAAAAATAAAATACACGTGTATCGGCGATTTTCATGTACACGTCAGAATTTTTTTTTTTAAGTTTGAAGTATAAAGCTCTTAGTGGCCTGTGTGAAAGCCTTTGGACCGATTTTTAACCCTTTTTTAGTGATCCAAAAAAATTGATTTTTATCAATTCTCAGATTTTCCTAATTTTTTTAAGGTTTCAGTTCAAAAAACATTTTTTTTTCGTAACGCTTAAGTAGTTTAAAAATTTGGAGTCTCTTCAAGATATGCTAAGAAAAGTGAAAAAAAAATATTTTTTGAACTGAAACCTTAAAAAAATTAGGAAAATCTGAGAATTGATAAAAATCAATTTTTTAAAAAATTTGACGTGATACAGACATTTCCACGAGTCTGCCTGCAAAAATCAGCTCGATTGGATCACTGAAAAAGGGTTAAAAATCGGTCCAAAGGCTTTCACACAGGCCACTAAGAGCTTTATACTTCAAACTTAAAAAAAAAAATTCTGACGTGTACATGAAAACCGAAAATATAAATATTCTTTTTGAGATATCGACATATGGGACTCAGTCCCAAGCGAATAAGGTCTCATTACTAATGGAAATCCATTTTATTGTGCTTTCAATTTTGACAATTTGTAACGAACGAACAAATTCGTTTTCTGGAAACAGACATTAAGAATGGAAAAACGTCATTTAAACACATTTAAACACCACTAAATTCCAACTCCCAGCTGATACCTGTTTCGACATCGCCCGTTTGGCCATAAAATGTCATTACATCGGTTTTCCCCTTTTTGAATTGCAACATGCAAAATATTTGCTCACCAACAACGCATTTTGTTCACATTTGTTTGGTGTCTAATTGTCCATTTCAGATATGTTATTTCCAAATCATATCCAGCGGCCTCATTTAAGTCGGCTTCAATTCAATTGACGCCTCATTGCAATTATCGCACATCATCTGCAGATGTGATAAGTATCGCCCATAACAAAGTATGATGCCCCAAAGCCTTCCAACTCAACGCCATCCGATATGTTTCCGTTATGTGTTTTTTCTGTGTCTATGTCTGTGTTTCTAACACAAACATCATGCGATATCGTGCAACAGCCAAAGGAGCAGCAGTAGAGACTGCAACATTCCACCAACAAACTGTCAATACTCATACAATAGGTGTGTTTTATTTGGCAAGCTGTTATTTGTTTTTTGTTGTCAAAGTTTTTTTGTTACCTTCTGCCATTTTCATACAAAAAAAAATTTAAACGGAAATCAGTTTTTGTTTGTTTGTAAAATAAAAAATATTTTGTCAAATAAAACATGTCAGATAATTTCCACGTGACAGCCCAACATCATTTAATTGATTGTGATGTGTATTGAATTTGTTGAAATGTTCATGGATTTGTTATAAACATACCCCCACCTCAGCCCTCAGCCGGACAGATAGCAATGCAGATGGAAATGCAGTTGTGGGATAATCGGTTTTCTGAAAGCCCAAAGGGTTATTTTTGTTTTTGCATCACTGTGACGAGGATGATGACGACAATGGCGACGAGTGCTGCCTGCCACACGACCAAACCACCATTGTTGTGGTGTAAATGTGTATGTCATATTGTGGCTTGGTATGACATGAACAAATTACATTTTGTTATACATTTCGACCATAAAGTCAATATTTGTCATATTTGAGGTACGAATTGCAACATCAACGGCCATCATCCTCCAGCCGACCATGCAACTGCAGACCGATATGTTTGAACAACAACAAACAAATAAAATACAAAAAGAACACACTGGCAACACCGCAGCAAAGCGAATCGCCCTAAGCGCCTTTCAGGCCGGACTATGTCATTGGCCAAACTTTCAAACGTACCGAATGCATTTGTATGCGCTCCTTTGTTTGCGTTCCATGGACCAGATATAGATTTGGCAAATATTACGTGATTTATTGTTGAGCAAAACGCATAATAACGAATGCAAATCAGTTGCATTTCAAATGGAATTAATAAATTATTTCATTTTGCGTTTAGACGACAACAACAACAACAGCAGCAACCACAAATGACATAAAATATTTACATATGAAACACTTTTTGGCCAACACCTAAAATTCTACTTTAGCCGCTGTCCTCAAACACAATAATGTGTCTGTCCGGGGATCGTATGGCCTGTCCGCCCCATTTGTCCCATTGTGTTGATGAATGACAACGGCACTCGACTGTTGCATGCACTGCAAGGAAAATGAAGTCCTATGAATCCTAAAGGAATGTTATTGGACAAAGTTGTATGGGCAAAACTTGGAAATGATCAGGCAATGTAAAATATTTCATTAAATGCCAAGGAAATGGTGTTGGCTCTTCAAGATGTTCCAAGTCTTGGGCTGCTTAATAAATGTTAATCGTGCACCTCGGAATTGGGAGCGCATTCTCATCTCCACAGGAGTCTCACTATTCCCAGTATGCTATGGTAATTGTGGCGTAAAGTTTTTCGGACTGAAACAGATGGGGCTGTAGCATAGGCGAAGGACTTTTCTCCTGAAAACACCCTGCAGCGCTTCATTTGCTTTTGCAAGTTCGAAAGTTTTAGTGCCATAAAGAAGCACGGGTATAATAAGCGTATTGTCTGGTTTGGTTTTAGTTCGGCTGGTGACAGGTACAATTATTCTGTTGACTTGGTTCAAAAGCTCCAGTTACATATCAAACTATACGACCGTCGACACGGAGAGCTTGAGGATTTTTGCCTTTTCCAACATTTTCTCTCTCACCATGTCGAAGAAGTTGCACACTTGGCTGTCATCCTGTCATAGACCTCTTGTAGTGGTGAAGGGTTTGGAGAGGTCACATCCTAGTTATGCCGAGGTCACATCCTACTGTCACTCAGTTTCAACTTTTGCAGGGTTCTCATACGCAAACATGGATTCAAACAATTCTTTTTCTTTTTATCAGAGCTTCAAAGGCGATTTTATATTCGATAAAATAAATATGATATCAGTTTGCTTCCTATGGGCCTTTTCCCGAATTTGGTGTAGTGTGAGGATTTGGCTTTTAGCTGATGTGAAAACGCGCTGATATGTTTGAACCCCTTCCATGAATTTGGACTTGAACATTGATTATGGATCCATTATTTATGGATCCGCCTTATTTAGCACAAATGGATTTGTCTATTTTTTTTTGTAAATCGAACATACCACACTGAGTTTCCAACCTCCATTCTTTCTTTAATTTTCTCGGATATTGATGATTCGCACCTTATCAGCTGAACTCTGCTGGTCTTATACTGCTCTACCGGCACTCTGTTGGCGGTGTGGGGATTTAACGACTATTTCATATTAATTGAATAACTTATTTGTTAGTGAGCAAATGTTACTCTTTGAAGATTGAACAACCAGAACTCCCTTGAGTTGTGTTGGAAATTCCATAAATTTGCATTGACAATTGTAGTTAGGTGGCAACTCAGTGTGTAGAAACACCAAAGACGTAAGTCTGTTTGCAGATGCCACTAATTATCGCATTGGAATTCAGGGTTACATTTGTAGACACGCAAATCATAGCCGACTCCTAAATACGTATGTCCTCTAGATTATCTTTGCAAACACATATTTTTCGTTCACCCTCATTGAACTGTGAGCTATAACATGTGTATACCGGCTGATCGGGACCTACTGTTCTTAGTGTCAGCTCAGAACGGCTTACGCTATTCCTGGAGAACTTTTAAAGAATCTCTGAAGAAAGCTCAAAGATTGTTCTCGCAATTCCACTGGCATTGACTAGGGTGCAAACGATCGCTGGCAAATGTTTAATGTTCTCAGCAGGATATTCAGGAACTACTTGTACCTGTGAAACGTCTACCCATTCTGCGTTACAACTTGTCATATTCTCTACCCTCTTTTTCGTTTTCTATGTTTCTTTCAGTGTAAGCATCTCTTTAGGTTTCCATTAGGACCGTATATCGATAGATATGTTTATTACAATACACATTAGGGTCTATTGAAAAGTGATTTTCTGAAGGCGTATGGTTCACACTATAAGTACCAAATGGCTTCTGACGAGCATGCCAACAACAAAAAAAGTAATCTGTCAGAATTTTCCCAAACATATTCCACAGCATCTAGAAACGCCGGTAGAAGGACTCCTCCTCTTGGTTAAATCCTTAATCGTTTATTAGATATGCGACTGCAGATATTTTTCAGTACACCCTAATATACATATGCAGTTACATTTAGAATGCACAAACCATTTGTATAGTCATTATCGTGATGTCAATAGAATGAATCGATTTGTACGAGTTCGTCGTATCGGCCTGTGTGGCCATAATCTGCACATTTGTTAGTCATATTTTGTCGAATTTGCATTTCTGAAATATATCACTTGTGACTCCAAATGAGTCCTACAATTTGATTACCATTGTCGGCATGTGTGGCCGGGGTGGGCAACACAACGAAGGAGGGACACAATTGTGGTTTTATGTCGACATTTAACAATTTTAACCATTAATTATTTTGGGATTTTGTGGTCATGAGGCGAGTATGTTTGGCTTGTGCCAATGAGGCATAATTGCTACAAATGCAATAATAACAATAACAACAACAATAGCAACAACAACAGCATTGGCTTGTGCCAATGAGGCATAATTGCTACAAATGCAATAATAACAATAACAACAACAATAGCAACAACAACAGCACCACCACAGAACTGCAACAATTGGCGAGCTGTTGAAACATGAGACTTCAATGAACAGTGGACAGCGCATTTATGAATCAGCCAGTCGAAATGTCTGACATACATCAAACTAAAGTGATTTTGGAAAAGCCGTTTCTTTTCAACTCTCTGAAGAAGGAATTTTAAAATAAATGTTTTTCTTTTTCCTTTATTCAGTTAATTATTTATGTATGACTCCTAAGTGCAAAATGATCGTTTATTCCTTGTCTTCATCATGGTCATGGCCGTCATAAAAATTACACAGGGGGAAAAAAAAAACAAAAGTTTGACATGACACCACAAAACCACTCCCTATGAAACGCCTTCCAAGCCAGCGGAGTGAATGGTGTTCGGCAAAAGTCTCCATGTCGGTGGGTGTGTGTATGTGCGCGAAATGAACTCTATCCTGTCAAGTGGATGAAGTCTGAGATTCTCTCGGCTGTCTGCCTATCGGTGTGTCGTCCGTCTGGCATGGCCTGTCCTGTCCTGGCCGCATGACGGACGTTTCAGTGTTTGCCAGCGATGAGCTGAATTTTAATTAAATTATTACAAAACGTGTTCGCGTCATTGGGGCGGCGAGAAATTAACGTTTTTTAATTAAGTTGTTTTGCTTTTCCTTTGGCTCGGCTGAACTCAGCACACCTTCACCCACTCTCCCAGTCGAGTCTTTCTTTTTGCATACTCATCACAGACTAACGCCGGATCGGCTGTTGGAGCAGCCGACATTGCATTGCATGTAATAAAATGATTTAGACGTTAATGTTTAATGGCAAACATCACGGAAATTAGCTGAGTTCAAACTTTCTGTTTTTCACGCTGCTCCCATTTTTCTGTGTATGAATCTTGGCAAATATTTGTGTAGACCCGGTGGCAGCGAAAAAGAAACTTACACTTGGGTTCTGGCTGTATTTGCGAATGGCAGCTGTGCTGAATGTTGCACAGAAATACTGATAATTTTTTGAATTACTCTCTCGCCCTAACCCACCAACTGGTAAAGTTGAAGTCAGTCGAAAACAAAGTTATTCTTTTGCATTTCATTTTGGAGTTCTTAGCAGCCGTTTACTTTGCAAACTTTACTCGTTCGTTTAGTTTTGGGCCAAGACGAAGGCGAATGCACAGAAAGACTGAATAGAAATAGTTTTTAATTAGCTTGAAAAAGCAAAGTTCTCCAAATACACACAGAGGACCGACAGAGAACGAGGAGGAAATGTTTGACACAAGTTGAGTGTTTTCATTTCATTTACACACACACACACACACACGCCCACATACACAGACAACTTTGCGAACTAATTGCTTTGAAAATTCGGAGTCGGACGTGTGGAAATTGTTTCCATAGAAAGTGGCTGGAGCCTTGGAAGGAAAGATCAAAATCGGAAACTGTAGAAACAACATTGTAATGGATACATCGAAGGGCGGAAGGAGGGGAGATCTAATTCCGAAGAACATATAGAATTAACAGAACAAACGTGGACAATATACGCCTTTTAAGCAATTACATCAAAATAAGTGAAAGAGACAAAAAAAAAACATTTCTTTTAATATCGCAAAATAAAAAAAATTTGTTAACAATGTGCTTACTCACACACATATTTTAATGTTCAATATTTTGTATCGACCTTTTTCAATTGTATTGAATTTAGAATTTTTAAGAATTGCAGAATTTTGAATGGTTTCTGAACCACTGTGCTTCGTCGTTGGTCATACAATGGAATAAAAGAAACAATTGTGACTGTCTTACCGTTTAACAAATGCCATAAATAATCACAATAATTTACAATTCTTAAAAAATTATAACAAAAATAATTTTTAATTTTTTGGTTTTCAAAACGTGTCTGTTTGAAGTGACGCTGATCCACTCATTGAATGTGTAATCACCACATGTTGGTAATTATTATCGGCTTAAAAAAAAATAAATTGAATTTATCGGATTACCAATTACACAATTTTCAATTAGGCATTGCCATAAAGAAAACATGTATGAAACAACAACAAATATGGATATCAGTCAGTCATAAAAACGATGTAATTTTATTTCTTCCATTTTCAAGCAATGGGATTATCGATTTGTCAGAGAGCTGTGTTTATACAAAGACAGTCAGGGTTCGGTCCCTATACCAAAGACAGCATGGAGAGCAGACGTTGGCTGAATATTTCCAAAAGATATGTGTGTAGTAAATGGTCAAATGGTCCCCTGCTAATTACTGACATTTGCAGTTTGTAGGCGAATTAATGAGTTTGCAAACGACTTGACACGTCTACTGGAGGGATGAGAATTTATGGAATAAGAAAAATTTCTATAATTTCTCTATTTCCAGCACTCCATTTTCTGCAAATTCCCAGGAACCCACTGGAGACGGAAAACTGTCGGCAAATAGATTTCCAAAATGAAATCGCATTTTTGCTTCAGTTGCTGAACGAAGCACTGGGTTACAGTCCTAAATCACCTTGCAATTTCATGTCGTTCCACTTTATTAATTTAAATTTAATTTAAAAAAAAAATATTGTAGAAAAATTACTTTGCGGTGCTCCGTCCTAGTCCAAGGAATGTCAATGGAATGCTTCTCTGTTCCGAGGCTTTAAATGTGACCATTGAAGGGACTGACCAGTACAGTCTCTGTTTTATCCTCCCATTTCGTCGATACGTTTTAATAAAAAAAGATATCAAAACATGTTGCAGGAAACGACAAATGTTTTCAATGGCCACATTGAATTCTGGGCTATTATTTTAACAATAATTCAGTACGTCTGTGTGCCGATGCCCAGCGGCGGATTTCAGGGCCAATGGCCTATTGTGTAGGCGTAACAAAAAAATTAGATCTACAGGAATGAGTCAAAGGTACATAGGAAGGCCTGGAGAGGAATATGGACAAATGTCATCGCTTGGCATATAGAAATCAATGTGTATCTGCACACTCACATCCCCTCAGGCCATTATATAGGTTAGTGTGCATGTATGCCTACAGGTAGTTGTGCCTGTGTGCGTTTATGCCACTCGACAGTTACTTCAAGCCATAAATGGCCATACATTGTATGCTGTGCCGAGATATGGACAAAACCGGCGGTTTAACATAATAAAAGCGCGGTTAATGTACAACATTTTTCCATAAAATTCACATAAAACATTGCAAGAGACACCGGAAAAAACAAAACGAAAACACGACTGGTGGATGTTGTTTTAAATTAAAATAACAATGAACGTCAAGACAATAAAATGACGACAGGCAACAATGCAATTAATTTAAACAAAATAAGAGTATGAACATGACACATCCAGATGGGCACCGCTAGATTAATGGCCTGTGGTTAATGACAAAGTTGGCTGACTGTATTCGCAGAGCTTGTTTGAATGCGTGCTCCTCAATACTTTCGCTGTCCTCCGATTTCCATAATTTCTATTAAGTCGCATGGATTCCCTTTGAAAATAATATCAAAGTTGTACATTAACCGGGGATGTGTTTGAAAATCATTAAATGAATTCTATCTCAGAGGAATCAATTGATTTCAAAAAGCTCAGCTCAGCATCAATCAAACAAATTTCCATGGTCGGCTGGCAGTGAATGGAAAAGTAAAACATAAAAAGGAAATCAGAAAAACCGTATTGAAAGGCGAAATGTGCATGACTCGTAAAAAAGAAAAACTCATAATAAATTCGATTCCACTTTTTAAGGCTCAACGGCTCAATGAGTTCGATTAGAAATAAATCCGAATTGAAACCTCCTCCATCAGTGTGCGCTTCACTTATTGCAAATAGAAACAGAAACAGAAAGGGAAATGACAAATGTCCTTGTAGAGTTGGAGTGAAGAGGAAATTACAGAATGACAATATGGAAACGGGAATGCAATAGCATTTTACAGCTTGAGTGGGAGTGTTGCAGGGATTGTTGACCACACTTGTCTCGGTGGTGAGTAGAGTATTATGGCCGCAGTGACCACCACATGAAGTGGATTTAATTAATTTCTAATTACTTTGATTTGACAGAAAAACAGACAAAACCGCAAGACCGCAATCAATAAAAATCGTATATAAACTTGTTGTATGAAGGACGAAACTTTATTAGCCATCGGATGGGCGAACAGCAGACAAACCAATGGATGAGAGTGGACAAATCTTAGATGAATACTGGAAAACTATTCGTGGTTGGTTATAAATCTGTAATTGAAAATAAAATAACCACACTAAATTAGAAACATTTTCTAAGTAATAATAATAGAGCTCAGTGGAGAATTACTGGCCGGTCCCATTCAAATAAGTGTTCACAGAGTTTTAGCTGCAATGTCCACGAGCTTTTGCCTGAATATTCCACTACCGCGGCTACCTAGAATTCCCGACCTTTTTAATATTTCCAACTTTCGTTTGGAAATTATTCTGCTTAGTCTCATTTTCATGAAATTTCACACAGTTCTAACTGAAGTATCCACGAGTTGATGTCTGGAAGATCCCAACAGGATTGAAGCTGAGAGAGCACTACTAAGGCTATTTGGAGTTGGGAACACCAAATGTCTAAAAGGAATAATTAATACCGTTCGATCATTCGTATTAAAAAGATCTCCCAATCTCAAACTATTTTTTTAACATATTCAGTATGATGTATGACTTGAAAACCTTGACCTACAAACACTTATAGCTTCAACAATGTTTGCTGGGTAACCACTTTAACCGAAGAGAGATTATTTGCTGTGCATCCATTAACGTTAAGGGACTCTGGTGAACAAAGGACCGCCACGAGCCGAACAGACGCCAGCATCATGTGTAACCTCCTTTTGATATCATCTACGATGTCTTCTCCTTCTGCACTCAATTATTTCACGTGTACTTTTTCCGTTTTTTCGGAATTTTCAAAGTGAAGCATTTCTAAAGGGCTTTTTACTTTTGTACTTTATTTGTTTGTGTTGTAATTCGCATTTGCTGTTATGGGAGTTTGAGTTGTTTTCGTCCATTTCATCCTTCAGATTAATTTCATTTATGGCCTTGCTGCCTGGCTAGGGGCTTCCTCTTTATGTTCCTCAATGTCGGAGTTGCATTTTCACTGTGTGTGTGTGTGGATGCCACCGATAATGCCATCCAACCGTGCAACCAAGTGGCCCATAAATGATTCAATATATTTTTTTCTTTGGTGTAAATACAATTTTTCTTTTGATTTAACTTCGTGGTACACCTTTTTAAACTCGTATCTGTGTGAGATTCCCAGCGAACAGAAAAAGGGTTTCCTTTATGTTCTTTTCACTTTTATCGCTGCATTCTGTTCCTCTGCCACTGAGTGGCAAGGAAGGCTCACTCATTTGTAACATTGGATTAATTGCTTTTCTTCTCCACCGCTGAAATGGTTTCAAGGTTCGACAAATGTACACTGATTGAGATTAAGAAGTGCGGCACGAAAGACTTCGATGGGAATCTTTGCAAGAGCATAACTATTTATGCCCTACACCATAATGGTGTGGCACTGTGGGATTACAGGTGAGCTTTGTCATAAGGGAAAGGGATTTCATATACGAATTGAAATACAGAATGTGAATCGGTTAAGACATGCCGAATTCAATGTTGATCTATGGGTTGTCGCCTGTCTATTCGTCGGATATCCATTTGCCCGGTTGTTTATGCATCTGTCTACCAGCCTGGTAGCCCATCCGTCCTGTTGTCCGGTTGTGTCTCCACATATCCATTGTCATCTGCCTATGGTGCAGGAAACTCTCAGTCGGTATTGTTATCAAAGTACATCCAAAGAAAATGTTGAAAATAGGTCTCACATATTTTACATGAGACTTTTTTGAATTATCTGAACTACATAAATCTCCGTCTATGTCAGTCGGTATCCAGTCTGTCTGCCCATTTATTTGCTCATCTGTCCATCCATTTGGTTGGTCATCTGTCCTTAGCACTTCTGTCGTTCTATGAATCGGTCCGTTTGTTTCTCCATTTATTTTAAGGTCTTCCCTCCACTAGTTCCATACGGTTCTCTGTTAACCTCTTCGTTTTCATGATCGTACAAAGGATAATTCGGCATTAGATTCCCCTGCAGCGTAAACTAAAGTCGGCTCCCTTTAGTTCAGCCTATTCTACCAAAATGTGTACAAGTAATCTTAATGTAATCACAAGACCAAATTGAGTCTCAGTGAACACAATGAATATTTTCTGTTGGTGAAGTATTGCTGTGAATCACGAATTCATGTCTACAGCTCTCATTTCAATTGAAGGCGGGCGAGGCGCACCCCGAGGCCTATCATTTTCCCGTTGAACGGAATTCAATTTACAAGCGATATCATTTTCTTACGTTCACAGTACACACGCATTATAATGAACAATTCTTGTTTTTTGTTGTTGTTGTTGTTGTCTTCTTCTTCTTCTGTCAAACTAATGAGATTTGATATCAAAAGATCCATCCATCCATTCATCCATCAATCACTTTTACAAGTACATATTGGGAGTAGAAGGATTCTGGTTTCATTTGGCAATGCAACAACTCTTCGTTTCATTACCAAATTGGTCTGGGAAATCTACTGGCTGCCATTAGTTTTAGGCCAGGCCAACAACAATGTTTGCTTTGCTTTGATATGACTTTTACAAGCCGCATCACAAACGAAGGAAGAGCAGCACAGCCTAACGAGGCATTCAATTAAATGCACATTAAAATACCGTATTTCAAACGATATCGACTGGTATTCGGACTAACAGTCGTACCACAAATAAATTTGTATTTGAACCGAAATACTTACGTGCATTTATCGCACACACACACACAAAACTTGGCAACTCAAACTGGAAGAATATCTGTGGCCAAGTTTTTATTGGCAAACAACATTCATGTCTTCGATAAATGTACCGTTTTTAATAACCAAATACAAAAAACATATTTTTTTTAATTTCAATTCGACCAAGCCAAAAAAAATGCCCTGTAAATCACACAGCCATCTTTGGCCAAGGATAAATCTGAGTACGAAAGAGTATTTTTTTTATTAAGCAAAGAAAAAAAAAACAGAATACAATTGACATTTAAATAAAATATGAATGGTGCATAAAGTTCAGGGTATCCATAAAATATTTATGAATTCTCTGAAAGAAACGCCAGCTAAAAAAGAAATACAAAAAAAAAAAAAATGTTTAGGCGTGCGATGGAATTGTGGCGTTGGCGTATTGAGTTGCACTCGATATTGGTTAATGTGAAACAATCTTATGGACAGACTTGCGACAATGCCTCACTTGAACTTTGACTGAAGCGATATCAGTTATTAAGTGCTTTGAAAACCAGACCAAAAGAGCGAAAAAAAACATACTTCACTTACGAGGCTCGAATAGAATTGTAGGGAATTGGAAATGGGCCAGTTTGTATATAAATGTATTCGCTTTCTGTGGGCAGTTTCTTCATTTGAATATTTAAGAGGTAATTGAGACCACGCATTGTTATCTTTGGAATGTGTTCAGTTTTTCGAAACCATACAAAAATCTCTGAACTCGTTTAAAATGTTAAAAACAATATAATTTTTCGAAAAACTTCTGAAAACCTTTTGCAAAATCCAGTTTTGGCATTTGTTTCAATATAATAATACAGATGTATACTGCACATGGATGGTCACTGGTTGATCTACAGAAAAACTGTCCAAGCAGATTTGAGTTCAGCCCATCAAAATCTTTCGAAATTCGCTCTAACATGGTCTGTGTAGCCTTGAGCTTCACCTGTGGAACATTGTAGACCAGTGTAGAGAATGTAGGTCGAAATCACCCTTCAAATAATTGTGATTTTACCGAAAACACGATCTGTTCAGAATATATGTTATTTCCAAAATAATAAACGCCTTCACGTTCTTGTTCTGTTTGGTGTTGCATAGCTTTAGGGGTATAAACTGGTATACCGTGAGTTTAGTGAATCGAAAAACTGCTGAGTGAATGTCCCGGAAAATTGGTTTATTTAAAAACATAAGAAAATCGAAATTAATCGTACATTTATGATCAAACAAATTTAAATTTGAAACACGACAAATTGTTCATATTCAGTCTGTCCCCAATTAGAGACAAACCATCTTTTCAATGGGAGATAACAATTCGGATCTGTATATGCCAAAAACGGTAACGGAGTTACTGACCGACTATATGATCAGAAGAAATCACAGAAATAGTACCGCTTCTAATTTGTTGCCTGCTTTTAAGGGCACAGTGAGAGGTTCCTTCGAATTGACAAAATTATTTTAAATATTGGAATATATCCAGCCTTTACCGTTTCGGCATTTTTCGACAGAAAATTGCCCAGCGCTCTTAATTTCAAAAAATTAAAAATTTATATTTAGAAAGATATAGCAAATTCAATTGTATCGTAAGCGCAACACTCCTTTATACTTTGACCTCACAAAATTCAGTTCGGAACGGCTAATGTTTTTCATGAGAAGTTTTAAATGGCTTAGAGATTGCTCTCTTGCTCGTAAAGTCGCCAGCATTTACGAGGTGGAAAAAAGCCGCTGATTGATGATTGATGGTCTTAACAGGTTTCGAACTGCACACACTATCTACCACACAGCGGCCGTCCACATTTGCAAAACTACATTTTGAAATATTCGCTTTCGCAAACCGACATTTGACAACATTGGCTAAACCGTCTTCATTACATTCCCAGTTTTAATTCAATCTGACTATGAATTGCTGTTGTATTCTCGATATATGTTTATGAATAAGCTGACTTATGATTTCAATGTAATTATAGAAGTCGTGGTTGATTTTATTCGTTCCGTATGGGTTGCTATTTTAGTCCGTATCGTTAGTCCACACTCTAGAAGTGTATTCTTGACTTTCGTATTTTATTTATTCCAATCTGCAGGAGATGCCCATACTCACTCACTAAACGGACTGCAGCCACAAGTTTCAATCAGTTTCTATTGTTTATTTTATTTCCTTCTCTTGTGCGGATTTTCTATTTCAAGCTGAAGTTGAGATACGTCGTCGTTACCGTTTTGGAGTTTTATTGCGAAATTTCATTAGTGGCCAAACATTTATCTTTATTTGGTTAGATCGTTTTAGTTTTCCGCTTGTCGGTTTTGTTGTTTTGCGAGTTCATTTTATGCAAAAATATTTCTGTTTTCCAATCTTTTGTTTTATTTTTTTGTTTTTTTTTTTTTTTTTGTTTTGCCATCTATGCAAATATATTTGTTGCATATTTCATTCAAAATGGAGTTTTTCTCTCTGAGTTTTGTGTTGTGTTGCGCTAGACGAACGACGAACGAATGGAGGATGGCGGGTTAAACTCAGGATTGTTGCAAACAGTAGAAGAAGGAGACGGAAGAAATAGTTTTAGTTGTTTTTAGTTAAATTTTGCAATTAACATTTAAGACATTCTTCCAAAAAAAAAAGCCAACAAAACACACACACTCACACACAAAGACATACAGTCGACAAAAGACCCCCTCCAGCTATTTGAAATGTTAAAAATTGGAGTTCAAATGTTTGAGTGTGCATTTGTGTCTGTGTCTGTGTTCGAATGTTTGCAAATATTTATTTGCATAAACTTTCGGTACCCTCCACCATAGCGGTTGCATTGATATCATCATTTTGTCATAGCGTTTGCCACATTTCGAAACATGCCAGAGTGGTCGCATGAAGAACAGACCAAGTTTTGCCAGACATGTCAATCGGGTTCCCCATTCGAGTACCGGACAAACTTATTGTTGTAGAGCACATATATGTTTCGGCTTCATTCGAACGTTTTTACTTTTTGTGTCTTTGTTGTTCATTATGCCGATCGGTTGTTTGTTTCTATTGGCAATTTTTTCCAATTTGCACAAAGAAACAAAAAAAAAAACACTGAATATTTCTAATTTTCAAGTTGTTGTTAATGCCTTCATCTATGTTACTCCCCATGCAGACAATTGGCCTGAGGTTGGCCACCGTCATCGATTTGTTGGAGTAGTCAAATTCGTAATTGAACGTTAATCACTGTCATTTTTCCACCCGGTGTTGCCACTTTGTCGATATCAAAACAACAACAAAGGAATAAAAATCGAATTCGGCCCAATCGATGATAACGGCCAACATGGACAAATAATCAATGACAAATGGCCAAATCAATGTGTGAACCTTCTATATATATATGTTTTTTTGTTGTTGTTAGTGAAATTGATTGGCATTCGCATAACATTTACAGCCTTTCCGATGTGAGATTACGTGACCGCAACACTTCCACGTAAAAGTGAAGTTATTTGAACGATTATGTAATTTATTACATTCCGAAATTGTAGAGACCTGAAAACAACAACACTCGCCTTGGTTATAATTCGTGGCTGAGTCACATTTATTGTGCAGTGTCAAAGAGACGGGGATGTACTAAGCGAAGGAATCGTTCAATATGAAATGGAGTCCTTAGCTGGTTTTCGTAAAATGCACATTTCGAGGAAAACAAAATCCTATGGTTCATTCGTATGGCCCCCCATGACCCTACATGAAATACAAATGGTTTGTTTGTAGTAAAAATTCGACATTTGAGTTTGGATTACGCCGGAGTGCAGCCCATTTGACTTTCCACTTGTTCGAATAAAGGCAACTACTTTAAGTTCCTACAAAAATATCCTCAACGAAACAGACTTACAAACCCATTAAATGCAGTTGTCTTTAGTTCGTCTACTTCTAGCTCATAAATAATGCAATGGGGGCACATGTACAGGAGCCACCACCACGACTATTCTGCGCCACTTCCCCGAACAGCCTTAAAGTCACAACGGATGTAATGTCATTTTGCATTCATATTTTATTTATCTTTTCATTAAATTTCCCCACATTTTGATAAATGTTGACAATTCTTATCTTCTGCAACCCACCACTAAGCCATAATTCACGAAAACGAAAAAGAAGAGATAAAAGTGAAGAGTGAAGAGAGTGTGAGAAAGAGAAAGAGAAAGAGAGGGTGGCGGACGAAACTTTATGAAGGGTATTTGTAATTTCAATGTGGTCATAACATATTGCCCCCCCCCCCCCCCAACACTCTCTCTCGCAATCTTTGACCAAATACAAAAACGAAAGAATTCACAGACACCCACAGCATAGACGCACACACACACACTCGCCTATAGATTTTAAAGTACGTCCACAGACAGAGGCAGTTTGTCAACTTGCACAAAACCAAAACGACCGACCCAGCAGCGGCCAACCAGCCAACCAACGTAACCATGCGAACAGCCAAAATAACTCACAGAGTTTAGGCCAAACTTATAGCCAATGTTCGCCACACCGAATTCATTCAGCCAACCGCAAAAAGAAGAAGAAGACACTGAAAACTATGTCGAAAAGATAACATCACTGGGCACATAACAAATGTAACAACCCAACAAGTCGTGTTGGGCCAATGTGAGCCGATGCCAAAAACAATTTCAACTTAACTCAGAAATCGGATTTGCTTGAAGCCTTCACAAGAATGAAAAACGAAACGGCCAACATATGAAGCGACTGACGGACAGACAGACAGACGGACATGTACATAATCAAATACTTTTCCAAAGTGTTTCCGCTTTTGTTTTGTGTGTTGTGTGAGTGTGTAACGGGAGGTCAACAGCAGAAGTGCTCTCAATTTGGATTTGACTGCTTTTGATGATGTTGAGCAAACATCCAACAAAACATCACATAAAACCACCGAATATTTCCAGCAGAACAACCAAAACTATTTTATTCTGACTACATCCAACGAACAGCAACGATAAACTAGAGATGGAAATGAATTTACACAAAATAACTGTGGCAGCTCTTTAGCTGACACACACACACACATACACACGCCCAGAGCCACAGCCATGCATACTCGCACTGCCATAGTTGTAAATGCAGCAGTTTTTTTTTATTAAGCCAAAGTTTCTGCATACTTTTGGGGGCAAAACTGTTCTGTTTTGCTGTAGTGCGTGCCATCTATTTGTGTGACTGTGTGTGTGTGTGTTGGTGCATTTAATTTATGTCCATGAGCATGTGTGTGTGCAAAATATTGTAAGCGAATACAGACTCGTCTGCTCAAGTTTCTTGCTCATGTTTTTCCTCCTTTTTTTCTATATTCATACATCAACAAAATTGCCAACAATTTATTCCAGAAGGGTCGTATTTATTTGTGATTCTCACCGGAAACTCTCTCTCTCTCCCTCTCCCTCTCCCTCTCCCTCTCCCTCTCCCTCTCCCTCTCCCTCTCCCTCTCCCTCTCCCTCTCCCTCTCCCTCTCCCTCTCCCTCTCCCTCTCCCTCTCCCTCTCCCTCTCCCTCTCCCTCTCCCTCTCCCTCTCCCTCTCCCTCTCCCTCTCCCTCTCCCTCTCCCTCTCCCTCTCCCTCTCCCTCTCCCTCTCCCTCTCCCTCTCCCTCTCCCTCTCCCTCTCCCTCTCCCTCTCCCTCTCCCTCTCCCTCTCCCTCTCCCTCTCCCTCTCCCTCTCCCTCTCCCTCTCCCTCTCCCTCTCCCTCTCCCTCTCCCTCTCCCTCTCCCTCTCCCTCTCCCTCTCCCTCTCCCTCTCCCTCTCCCTCTCCCTCTCCCTCTCCCTCTCCCTCTCCCTCTCCCTCTCCCTCTCCCTCTCCCTCTCCCTCTCCCTCTCCCTCTCCCTCTCCCTCTCCCTCTCCCTCTCCCTCTCCCTCTCCCTCTCCCTCTCCCTCTCCCTCTCCCTCTCCCTCTCCCTCTCCCTCTCCCTCTCCCTCTCCCTCTCCCTCTCCCTCTCCCTCTCCCTCTCCCTCTCCCTCTCCCCATCTTCATCTCAATCTTTCTCTCGGCCTTTGACTTTGGTACCTGAGAGTATTTCAAGTCATAAAAGAAATCGACTTTGTTTTAAATTTTCAAGATTTTATGAGCCACTTGAGAGTCAAGGTCTGGCTCACACCACCCGGTTTCGACGTAATACCTCTCTGAGGCTGTCGTAACTTCTCGTTTGGGCTGGTGTAAGGTGGGGGCACACCACCTAAACTGAGATGAAGTTCTGCTTGGGATTTGGATTTAAACCACAGACAGCACGTTGAATGCATCGTCTAGTCTGGACAGAAGAAGTTCTACATTTAGAGCTTGTAACCCAAGGCTAAAGGGCATCTCCCATTTATGGCTCCACACAACAACAGACTGAAAATTGGCACATTCCATTCAGATCGATCAAAAACCAACTCTGCAGAAATTCGATATTTTGATGTATTTCCCAGCCAATGGTCCGTCCCAAAGTCAGTTCATATTTGTCATTACTTCCGAATTGCGTTGGCTCCAAAATAGTCGGCCACCTCCTAGTTCATACTTTGTTCTCATTTGTTGTGGCACCTTATTGTCTTGCCACCATGGCTCCATGGTCATGATAGAGATGTTATAGGAAAATCTGTAAATTAAATCGAATCCAGAATGCACTTCATCCGCCATAGAACATGATTTGTTCATTTTCTTCCGTTTCCATTCGGTTAAACCTTTAGTATCACTTTATAAAAGAATCAGGAGAGAGACTGCCGTAAACGAAAATAGAAAAGAGCTGCACGAAATACGTACGTAATGTTTTCTACTTTGTGCGAACTTAAACGTAAAGTATCGCTCCTTTTAGACAACGTCTTTATTCGTTCGTTCGTTCGTTCTTTTTATTTTTGGTCTGGTGTGAGTTGTGCTTCAATGGACGATTTGTTGGCCCGCCTCCCTCACTTCCGTTTGTCGTTGTTTGGCGTAATTGTGCGATAAATCAAATGCATTGAAGAAAATGACAAAAGCATGGGATAACTAGAACTATATTCGTAGTAGACAAAAGACAAGACAGCGAGCAATCCAAGGAACCCAAGGAGAACAAAGTAGTTCTCCTTTTTTTTTTATTAAATTTAAGTTCAAAATGATTTCGGCCAATGTTCCACGAAAAATGCAAGCACCATACAGACGGTTCATGGCTGAGCGGAGATATAAAATGCAATTGCACTTTAGATGTGTTTAGAGCACGGACAATGTAATGGATCGTTTACAATGGGAAAACAAAATGATTTGTAAGTGTCAATGAGGTGCAGGATATCATCAGCTCATGTTTAACTAATTTGCTCTTTAAATTGTTTCTTGACCTTTTCCGCTTTATATACATCACCTGATACCTCCTCCTTCCATCCAATATTCTCCTACACTAAAAGGTTACCCATCCTTTTCAGCCAATGTTGTCATTTCAGAATGTCATCTCCACCTTTCTGTACTCTCAACAATTTCTTTCAAATGTCAAATGTGAATAAATGACACATGGAGAGAGAAAAACAGGCAAAACATGATTTAGGAGTTTTCTCATTCCCAACGTTTTGCTTTTGTTTGTCATGCATGGCAATAGCGAAAGTGGTCGTCTGTCATGTAACCACTTCCACTGGAAGGACCAGCTCTTGCCACATAACGAATAACAATCAGACATACAGGAATGACAAACTATTGTGCATCCGAAAACGTATGACAGTTAAAGTTAAAAGCTTTACAGAAACAAGTACAAGAAGTGTTAAAATCGGCCGGCCTGAATTTTAGGAACTCCAAAGCGATTCGATTATTGACTCACATATTTTCAAATTCAGGAAATTTTTCTACTGAATGTATTGAGTGGAAACAAACTTGTTCTTTTCCTATTTCTAATTACTTTCACGAGAAAACCAAAAGTATCTGAGAAAAAAAAATATTTAGTTTTAGATAGAACAATGTTGTTCTCGTTTGGTGTTTTTATACTGAGAACAGAGTAAAAAATGAGTACCCTCCGGACTGAAATTTGTAGTACCATAAATCAAATGCAAAATAACGAGCAAGTGGTCATTTGACAGAAATATTAGTCGGCCCGAAAACTTTAGAACTTTCTTTAGCTGACTTCTATTCGGAAATCCACATGTGCCTTCCATATCGGATAGTGGAATCCACCTTCTGTAGTTCTACCACAATTTTGTTTATGATTTTGCAGACAAGCCAGCACAAATGACTCCGAGGTAACTGATTTGGCCCAGAGCACCAACAAATGCCGATAGCAAGGGAGTATGTGAATCGGTCAATAGATAATCTTCTTTTCCGAAATAAAATGATTTTGCAAACGAAGTTGTGGCCAGTCTGCCCTTTGTGCCACATTGAGGTTATATCGAACATGGTGGGACATTTGCATAGCATTGACCCAGTGCCTAATATTTGGTCCTGTCTCCGCCCACAGTAAAAATATTTTTAAATTCTATTGGATAAAATCAAGAGCCACCTAATGAATCTACTAAAATCACCTGCCCTTAGAGATCCTAACCTCACATGTTTCATGTCTGCTACATTCCGTCATGGCACTTTTCAAATCCGAAATAAATTGCATTTTCCGCTAATTGAAATTTTAATTTCTAATATATTTCCTCATTTCAAGTGGAACCCGTTAATGAAGACATCAACATTTTGTGGCTGACGACCAAAGACCATAAACGACACATCATGTGTCGTGACTTATTTTTGCTTTGTGTGGAAAGCGAACGAATATAATTGAAAGATTTTTTATCATTTCGAACTTTCTGAAGGAATTTATCACTCCATTTTCCTGCCGCTTCTTTGGAATGGCAGCAGTCATGCCATGAATGTCATGCCGAACCACTGCCATGTTGGTGGTGGTGGCACGGCAGAGAGATCGAAGGAGAGGGGGAGTAGGGGTGAAAACGGCCACATATTGAATAAATAAAAATGTCATAATAACAAAAGTTACGACACCCAAAGTGTAACCGCCATTGCGCTCGATCGTATGTGTGTGTCGCTCACATTTTGCTTTTGGCCTGAGCCAAAGTGCGAGACCACAAAATGTTGCTACTGTGCCTCGGTTGTTTGCCACTGATAAATAGGAAAACCAAGCGATAGAGGTTGGTGATGGCGGCGGCGGCTCGTTTCTTTTATTGGTAGGCCGTGCAATAATATGGCTAAGAGCAATAGCAACAACACCAGCCCATAGCAATGGCAATAACGTATGGCATGTGATGACAGTTTTATGATTTATGGGATAAAACTTAAATTATTGATTGGGTAGTTTTCCATTTTTATTTTGCTCTTTGATTTCAATTTTTTCGCCACCTTAGCCGGTGTGCAACTTAACGGCAGTCAAACTTTAAATTGAATATTTGGCCCCCGACGTCGAAGGCACACTCCCCAAAAATGCCGTCATAAAGTCATCTACATACGGAAGACCAACGAAATAAAAACGAGGAATTATGTCGATATGTTTGTGAGACATGGAAGGAGTGGACATGCAGAAAGGAATTGTCGAAATGTCCTGTCCGCTCCGCCTCTCAATGCGATTAGGTAAGTTACACAGAGATCGTATTTAATCCAAAAAGGGTTATGCGAGTGTCATGACATGAGGCGAATAAATTGTTCAGTCACAATCAAACAGGCACTCAACTGCATACTCGGGCAAAACCATAAATTTCAGCTCTGGTTGGGAGGACGATTTTTGGCATGACATACAGTTGTACTACTCTGCGGATGATTGGAACTCCCTGTTGATTCTGTAGTCTTTCGAGACCCTGCGCGTTTGCCATCCAGAAAGGGTCATACGGGTCGTAAAGCCTCTGCCATGAAATCTGAACTTAAATGAGAACTCATATTATGATTTATTCAGTTATTTCCATAACTTTAAGCGTAAACCTTCCAAAAAAAAAACAACACTTCAATTTCATCACTCTTTCGTCCGGTTCCCTATCACTGCACGGAGGAACAGTGAATTTACATAAACCTCAGTTGACACAATGAACAGCAAAATAATATTGTCGAGTCTCAAGGATATGGTGGCCGTTGCTGTCGTCCGCATACAAGTACAAGCATCAAAATGCTGTCGGAGTTCGTCCTCGTGCACTTTTCGCTTCTTGCGTTCGCATTTTGTATTTATTCAGGCCTTTAAGGATTCTTCACCCGCATATGGTCGACTTATTTCCCCAGAGCATCATGGCCTGTAATTCGGTCTGAGTCAGTGCGTTACGTCCTTCGTAGGTTCGTCTTTTTTTTTGTCCGAAAAATTGCTGTGGAATGGAATGATTGCAAAGGATTACACACTCGCACACAAACTGACATACGCAACCACACGATATGCATACATATAAAGTGGACGACGACGTTGTGTCCACAAGGATTTGATACTTCTTTCAGTACACAGTCACTCCTACTCATCGAAATGTACAGACAAAGGAATGACTCCCAAAAGGATTTATGCTCACATGCACACAGTCTAAAGTAGAGCAGGCTTCAGCAGGCACAACACTTAACAAAAAGCCGGATATGGACACGGAGATGGGCTACTGCTGCTTGGTGTGTTACGAACAACAATTGAAACTATTTATGTTACGCTTTTTGGGGTGGCGAGAGGGAGTAAAGTCATGCAACTGCAACGATCTAATATCGCCAGTTCTGCTCTTGTTAGTGCTGCCTGGAATTAACAGAGTTGCATTCTGTTGCCGGAACTTTTATGATAACATTTTATTTATTTAGTTTGTAGAACAGGAAATCCTTTATAATTGCCATTGGATTAGGAAAACAGTGTGAGGAAATTCCCGATTACAATTCAACAGCAGCGGTCATTCACATACTCTTTTAAAGGATTTCTAACTACAAGTGAAGATTGGACATGCGTTTTTTTAAAATAAATTTAATTTTGTTAATATGACAATGTTGTTTTCTTATTATCTACAATGACAGCGAGGTTTTTCGATTTTTAATATTCGAATTTTCGAGAATTCACAAAAAAATGGACTAGAATTACATAGTTTTCGCTAATTTGAAGTCAGTACGAAACAAGGTTTCGGATATGATGAAAATCAGACCCTTGGCATGTGGTGGTTAAACATCATATGTAAGTGAAGTTAATCTATATTGTTTAGTAAATTCTCGGAAGACTTAGAATCATTATCACAACTTTATTCTGTATTACTTCAAGGTTCTTGACATGAGTAGAGGCTCCATTGCTCATTGAAGTAGAGGCGAAGAAAAGTGCAGCTTGAAAAACTGAAAATACACTTTCTGTCTTAACTATTTCAAAGAGAGTTTCTGTTGATCGACGGATTAACGGTTTTGGAGACAAAACAAAGACAGAACTTTCCCATATATTTTTTTTCTACAATTCATCCATATGGAAATTTGTTGGCCTTAACACCTGCAAATGAATTTGGCATTAGGAGAAAGAAAGTTTGTTCATCTGCAGATTCCAGAGGATTTAAAAGTTAATGAGAAAAAAGTAAATAATTAGCACTACATGTACCAAAGCCATACTTTATAATGGAAAACTAGTACAATAACTCTTAAAATATATAAGATGAGGATGAACCTGAAACACAACTCAGAGAATATTGGAACACCTAGAAGGGTTCCCGACAACAAACTGTCAGACAGATCGCATCCCAGAAACACACGTGGTTGCGAACTGCACGACAAGAATAGGAGATTGACGCGGACCAGAACACTACACATACACCCAAGATGGGAAATAGTGTAGTGCTACACAGACGCATCCAAATCCGAGTTAGGAGTAGGCACAATCCGAGGGCTTAATTGCTATACCAGGTATCAAAGTACTCAACGATTCTACAAGCATAGATCAAGGCCGTCACAGAATGTCTAAAATGGCTGCGGAATAGGGTCACAGGCAAAACTATCTGTATTTTCACAGACAGTCAGAACGCAATTAGATCCTTCAGAGATGATAATGTCAAGTCAAGGAAACTCATGGACTGTAAGGAAACGATAAATGGCGTATCGAGGATAACGACATATTTATAAACTGGATACCGGTCCAACAAGGGTTTCCAGGCAATGTTAGGACCGAGGAACCTGGAAGGGAATCCAACCGAAATACTCTGCAATTGTCTAAACCTTTTCTGAAGATAATAAACGCGTTGAGGGAATGCCTTCAGATAACAACAGGATCAGGTGGAAAGAACCATAAAGGCAACCTGGGGAAATCTCGATTACAAGAAAACAAGGAGAATACTGGGGTTTAACACAAATGAACTGAGTAACCTAGTTGGGGTCATCGCAGGACACACCAGCCTAAGGGCACACCAATTTAGTATGGGATGTTCCGAGAACGACGAATGCAGGGCATGCGGAGAGATGGCTTCCACTTCCTGTGCCAGTGCCCCGCTTTCTCGCAGATTAGGAAAATCCAATTGGGAGAGGACACCTTAGGAATTCCAAGGAATTTATGAAACTGTATAGAGGGCACCGAATTCCTAACGTAAAAAAGGGCAAGGGAATCTGCAGAAGAAACCAGAAGCTCAAAATAGGCCGAATTACTGGCCTAGGTGTATGTCAACGACATGAGACGGTCATTTGACCGATCCTCCATATCAACCTAGCCTAACCTAACCTTGTCTACAACATATGAAATTGCATTCTGGTCCACTGTGCGGCCAATATATACAACTAGTAAGTTGTAAAGCGCCTATGGCGCCCGTTGAAATATGGAAAAAAAATGTTGTTGAAAAAAAAATTTTTTCATGAAAAAACAAAATTTGTTGAAAAAAAAAAATTTTTGTGGAAAAAAAACATTTTGTTGAAAAAAAAAAAAATTTGGAAAAAAAAATTTGTAAAAAAAAATTTTTTTTGTTGAAAAAAAAAAATTTAAAAAAAAATTTTGGAAAAAAAAAATTTGGGGAAAACACAATTTCTGTACAAAAAAAAATATTATTTTTTTTATTATTATTATTTATAGAAAAAGAAAATTATAGAATGCCTATTTAAATTCCTACGTACTGCGTGACAGAGTCAGTGAATCAGTGTCGAGGGTAAATATATATTAAGATTGTAGAATATTTATCTACCAGCAAATTTAAGCGGATAAATAAATTAAATGATATGGCACAGCAGTCTGTACAGTAAATTTTTAATTACCAGAATTACAACTCTGCTCATAAATTAATTTTCATGGTACAGTCTGATTTCCAACACATACGATGGGTGTTTAGTAATATGGATCGGTTTTCACTTGAAATTGAATGTGCTTTTCGAGTCCAGGTCGTTCAAATTTATAGTGTGCCAGCAGCGAAACATAAAACATAATTACTTGGAATTTTCATTGTTTTGCAACCACTGTGCCATATCTAATTGAAAACGTTGTTTGGTTAAAAACACTCTATGTGGTGGTTTCTGATGTGTTTTTTTAAAATATTTAATAGTCACGGAGATTTACAGAAAAACATTCATTTTCTTTTTTGTTTAGTTGAAAATTTAAATTTTTCTCTCTTTTTTTTTGCACAACAGCTTTCGGCATTTTCAAGTGAAGTGTTAATTGTTGGCGGTTTTATTTAGGCGTTGGCAAGGGATAACCCAATCACCCATTGAACCATTTGAGCCAAACTCAATTTAAATTTGATTATGTTCGGGTGGTGGAGGCGGCTGTTGTCGTCGTCTGGATTAAATATTTTGTTTTGTTGTCGCGTTTACACTTTTCCGCTGACTCGCTTTGGCTTTATATGGAGTGACTCTCATGTAAAATGGGTGGTTAACACCCATAAAATGGCAATTATTCCTTTGGAATCGGGAGGGGGGGGGGGTGATCTACCATTTGCTGGTGGTTATGAACGATGCTGGAGGCGGCGATGGTGGTGGTTCATAATAATTAGAAAGTGTTTGCTGCGGCTTAGAGACTTTCATGTCTGTGTGTGCGTGTGTGTGTGTGCGACTGTGAAAAATGACTTTCCATTGGTGGGGGCGAGGAAGTTTGGTTTCGTTATTGGGGGAGGAATTCGAAATTAGCTTAGTGAAATTTGATGGTTAATGATAAAGTTTGTTTGAAAAACAAATATTTACGTATCTCTACTCATATTCTTTGGCATCGATAAACATTAAGAGTTTTGCCCAAACCAAACACACACACACACACTCACAAGTGTCATCTGGAAGCGTTTAGATTCGAGTGATGTGAGATCAAATAATATTGTGAATAATTTACAGGGAATAATTGTTTTACATTAAGGCAAACTGCTCTTAATGCTTCTTGCCAATGCGGTCAAAAGAAATTCAAATACGGAAATTCCCTTATTTGTCAAATAATAATCGGAGGTGGTGGTCTGTGTCCATTTTTGTCTTTTTCATTTGTGATTGGAGACAATCTCCTTATAATGTCCACGAAGATGTATGAGTCTATTTAGCACCTCCCCTCCTTCCTGCCGTTCCATCGAATTCCCATCGTTTGAGAGACCAACGAGGATGATAAAGGAACGCAAATAATTTCATTTATGAAACACTCAACGAAACACTTCTACCGCCGACTAGCAGAGTTTCTACTAAAAAAGAGAGAGAAATTGTTATGGGCAAAACATTTATTATTTATAAAAATGATTGTAGGAAATATCTTCTGCAAGACTTTTGTCTAGGAAAACAGAATGTTGTTGTCCTTCATATGAAGTGTTTGTTGTTTTTACTGAAATATTCTTGTGCGTTTGTTCTGTGTTCAAGGACGTCATATGATTTTCATCGTTGCTATCTTGAATGATAAAAATGTTCCGAAAATTCAAGAGAATTTTTTTAAATGATTTCTAAACTTCTGAATAGTTTAGTATTGACAAACAATTACAAAATTTATATCAACGATTACATCAAACCATTGAATAATATTTTTCAATTTTAAAAATGTTTTTCTACAAAATTCTTGAATGTAATTTTTTGTATCACACATTCACGATCATTTTGCATTGCAACAATCAGGCAAAGATCTTTCTTCTTGCCCCCTATTTCCAATATATTTCCATTGTCAGCGTTACCGTGTGCGTTTTAAGTAGGGTGCCAAAAACCACTCATCGCTGTGCGAAAAATCCCTTTAGCAAAAACAATAACTGCCACAATTGTATTTGTATTCTGTGGAAGTTTATTTCGCAGATACGAGTGTAAGTAGAAAAATAAAACAACAGCAACCAGATGACATCAAAGCCATGGTCAACATCAAATTGTACATGGTCTATGCACATTAGGGTGGCAGGTGGTCTACGCTCAGTGAAAACTCACTTTTGTAGTTTTAAATTTTCAATGAATGTTGGGTGGTTTTGTGGTCTGAAGTTGCTTATTTTGTTCGATATTTTTATATTTTTGGTAATTTGCGAAAAAATCAAAAGTGTCTAGAAAATGTTGAAGCAGTTGATATTTTTTGTGAGGATCTCATAAAAACACAAATAAGTCTGATTTCCCTTCGAACCGCACAGGAACCCGAGTATATATTTTATTATTACCATAAATTAGTTAACTTAATTGAAGTGTTTTCAACTAGACGATGAAGAAAATCATCGTTTTCAGTTCAAAAAGACAGTCGGTGAATATGGGGCGTTGCAGAATTCTTCCTAGTTGGCCAATAATGATATCAGCCATATTAGTTAATGTCCTACCAATGTCAGTACCCCGAATGTGGGCCCAGAGCAGGGTACTGATATTTTATGGTTTTATGATTTCTCAGTCATAGCCGTGAGACTCAGAGAGTGAAGTATTATGACGGATTCATTGGATAGTTTCTCATGCCCACAAGCAATCTCTGGCTGAAACCCAGCCAAAGCAGTTTGCAAAGTGAGTGCGGGCATGTCCAGGGATGCCAGTAACAAGGACGTCTTCTTCTAAGCTCTTTTTTTTTTTTTTTTTTTTTTTTTTTTTCAAGCGCTAACGAGTTGGAGCTTATTTTAAGGGCCTACAATTTCCGACAATCTTTTGCGGAAATGCTTAGTAAGTAGTTCGGTTTGAGTCTGACCTTCCATAAATCATGTTCGAAAATTAACCAATATCTTCAACACCCCACCCCAATGCACATGAACTGTCCAATTCAAACAGAACACTTTTATGTCATTTGTCAGGTTGTCTGTCCGTCGTTGGTATCGCAGTGTAGCCACAGATGGGTTTATCGCTTGCCACACTAACCACCACAACGGAGTACCCACACCAAGAACAACTCCAGCAACAAATCATTGGGGAATATGAACTTTGCAAACAGACATTACTACTCGTCCGCAATTACCGACTACAGAGATAGAGAAAGACAGACCAAAAAAAATTCAAAACTGAAATGTATGTCACAAAAACTAGAATTTTTATTAATTTCTGCAAGCAAAAATCGGAAAAAAAACCCCATCGAGAGATATGAAAGAATCGTAATCACTGCAGATATTGACAAGTCTGTTTGACTGCAGAATTTGTTGCCACTGCCATTGCCGGCAAAGCTGCTGGTGCTGTTGCTGTTTTTAATTAAATTTTCAGTTTTAACCACAAATCGTATAATTGCATCAAATTGAATCGGTCTGGATTTATTTGTCAACAAGACCTTCAATGTGTTTCTTTTTTAGTTTTTGATTCTGTCATGGACTCAAACTTTGCTACTCAAGTGTCATGGGTAAACAAAACCACACCAAACAAAAAAAAAAGATCTCAAAGCTTGGAAGTGATTTAAAACCAGCTGGCGTTTTTGGAAAAATTTATTAACTTGGCTTGCACAGCAGCGAAAAAAACAGTAACCAGTTAATAAGCAAAGATATGATCATTAATCGTTTTTATCATGTGAAAATCAGCGAAACTCATTCAGAGGCACGTACGAGTATGAGTACATTCGATTCGACTTGACTCGATCGATCTCACAACGTGGGTTGTTCACAACTTTGCCAGTTGCCCGTGCAATGACATTTTGTGGGTGGCTGAGAATTAATCTGTTTCTGGTAATCGGAAATATCAGCTAATGATTACGCCATCAATTAAGTGGGTTTCCTTTGCATTTGTGCGCAAATCAACGAGCTTAACAATTAATATCGCCGGTCGGGCATAAAGAAAAACTCTGAAGTTTGTTTGTGTTTGTGAATTTTACAGAATCCAATCAAACAACAACAACTACCGACCGACATCAGAGACTAAGTGATAGAACGAAAAAGTATAGATTTCTTTATTGTCTTTCATCAGCTGTGTTCGTTCCTTTGTTCGTGGCAAACACGCAATAAAATCCGAAAGAGTCCCGGGAAATGCTGGAACACTTGCCGACGGTTGATATAAGAACAAACTTGGAATATGTAAATATATCCGATACTAGAGAGACTGCTCCGATACAACTACCACTGTGAAATATATGTGGGTCATGTCGAGAAAGACCTAGGACTTCGGAAGAAGTCGGTTGATGAAGTTACAGCACTAGCCAACCTGGCTATTGTGAAACATATTTTGGATTAAAAAACATTTATAATGCTGTTTTAAAAATTGTATGGGCAACTTTGATACTTTTACGATAATGAATATTTCCACTTTTGTCTTCACTTTTTTTTTTTGGTTATAGTCCAATATGTTTTTCTGGAGTGCGAATTATTTCTGAAGACTATTTTCCAAAAAGGTTCCAAAAAGGTCAAGACACAACCGAAAACTAATTTTGTATTTTTCTGTTAAACATGTACCCACTGACCGGGGCCATTGTTTAATGCTAATGCTTTTTCTAGATAATTTTTTACATGGCTCTTACTCGTAAAGTCGTCAGCATTAAGGGAGTGAAATCAGCGCTGCAACGGCCGTCCACATAACCTCACATCAATTTCAACCTAATGATCATGGTGGCGTATGAGTTATTTTAAAAATCAATAGACACCACCACCTCCCAAGGAAAATTGTGTAGTTACACTTATAGTCGTTGAATGGTCCTATTTCCAATAATTAAAAATATAACTGAACTTTCATCGAATCAATTCCGAAATTTCCAAAACGAAATATCCGAACTCATTTACTGTGAGCCAGTGTTGAGGAGTAACTTTTCGTAACGATTCCAGATTTTCCCGAAAACTCTCAATTGCAAAACAATGGAGATCAAAGTAGACATCAAAAATCAGCTGGCATTAAAACACACTGCACTGACCAAGATGCTAAATATAAAACCTAGGGACAAAAATCACCGATAAATGATAATCCATGGACCTTGGATTGGGAAACCCAAGGCGAAGTATCAAAATACAAAAACCTGGTCTTTGCACGAGACAATTGTCTCTGTTGTTCACATAAGGAAGAGGGAAATGTGTCGTCTGTGTTGACAAAGGAAATACAAACGGGTACCACCACAGACAATTCACCACTGCCACCGGAATAAAATCGCAAAAGTAAAGGAAACCGATTCGAAGATAAAAGCGCCAGTGACACAGCAGTCGTTGCCGTGCGATGCGGCGCGGTGCTGCGATGCTCGTGTCGTTGAAGATGTTGTGTCATTTAAACGAAAACGTTTAACATCAAATGTTGCTCGGCACTGAACTGAACTAAACGGAGCCAAAGCCTAGCACAGCACAAAGGGGTCAACTGGGAATTTTGACCTAAAAACTATTTGCTATTTATGGCCACGAAGGATGCACTTTGCGCAGTTGCTCGAAATGGCAACTGTCAACGGCTGTGGGGCGGAGGGTGGTGGGGATTTTATTTATTGAAAGTGCAATACTCGTAGTTATGTAAGAAATTTGTTTATGGTGTTAAGTGCTTTGACACAATTTGAAAATGATTGCGAGGCAGAATGATAATCCTTTGTCGTCTGCTAGACACAAACCATTAGGAGTAATTCTAAAAACCCGGCGAGGATTGTAAAAGATATCAGGCGATTAATTACAATGACAGAAGTAAATTGTGTCTGTCATGTGACTATCTACGAAAGATAGATGTCAGCAAGACAGCATTACAAAAAAGGACCCATTCAAAGTTAGCAAATAAGACTCGAGCGTGTGGGACAATTGACTATGAAATAAAGAACTTGTATTGTATTTTGTGTTTCATTGGCGACAATCATGGCATACAGATATATTCAGTAGACCGACCTTTGATGTCGGCCAGTTAGCTTGTGAGACATTTAAATTTTTATTCCGGAAGAAGTTTCCTCTCATTTATTTACTTGTCATACGTCTGGTTGTCTAGTAGACAATTCTTAAGGCGCCCGAGTATGTGCACCGACAAGAATTTGGCCAAGATTGTGCAACTTGTGTGAATCAGTCTGATGAGAATTTTGCACCAAGTTCTCAATTCATTTGCTTACAATTGATTCTTCATCTACTTCGATATCGCTTCGGAGCGATTTCATCTGGTCAGAAACTGAAGATATGAACACGGTTAACCGAGGAAGCACAATTGATCTTTTGAGAATTATATTCGGTACTCAAAGTTCTAGTGTCTATTGGCTGTCTGTTAGTTCTGATCTTTTAGTATGTAACCATACATTTCAGATGGAAGGTCTTGAAAATATCTATGCTGGGTAGTAAAATAAATCCTTTGCTCTCGCAAATCGATTTGATCAATTTGTATGGGAGTAAAAAAGTCAACAAAACATATACATAGCAAAAACGAAAACTACGGGAACTTCTAAGAATTTTTTACAAAGAAGTAAAATATTGTTGTCACATTTTACCAAAAGAAAAACAGTTTCTATATTGACTTCTGGCGAACAAATACCGATGCACAGTGGTCCAGAAATCAATTTCATTGGCCACAAGTTTGTAACTTTTGACCTAGTAAAAATTGTTAAGTTCTGAAAAAAACTGGATGTGGGCAAGGAGTGAGGGTTAATTTTAAGGTACTAATTAGGGTTGTAACGAAATTCGCATATGCGAATGCGAATTATTCGCTTCATTTTGGACATTCGCAACCGCATTCGCACTCGCAAAAAACATTATTTTATTATTCGCTCTCGCATTCGCATTCACAAAAAAACTATTTCCACCTTCGCATTCGCGGAAACATTTAGGCCAAGTCATTTAAACTATTAGTTTTCCAATCTGGCAAAAAAATTTTGTTACATTTTTGTTACTTTGAAATAAATATTACTGGAAATAAGTACTGCATAATTGACTCTGACATTCCCAAAGATTTTCGCATTCGTTGAACGATTCCTTCTAATATTTACATTAGCTAAAAGTAATTTTTACTATTGGCTTTCGCATTCGCTTTCGCATCCGCATTCGCTAAAAAAAATGTTTACCTTTCGCATCCGCATCCGCATTCGCTAAAAAAAATTTTTACTATTCGCTTTCGCATTCGCTTTCGCTAAACACACATTCGTTACATCCCTAGTACTAATATTAAAAACTGCACAATGGGTTGTATTGTTGAAATATATCCAAAATTGACTTCTTGCTTATTTCATATACAAAATTTTCAGTTTTTCCGATTTTTATGTGATATTTGAAAAAATGTCATTTGATTTCTCCACTTTGTCGAACTGTATCTTATATATTTTAAGAGCAATGGTACTTAATTTTATTTTTATTATTAAGTATGTTTTCCTAGATAGGGATTTTTTTAGACCCATGGTTTACAGTTTAAATATTCTTAGGATTTCTACTAGTATTCCGTTTTATCGATATAGAAAAAACGAATATTAGTAGAAATCCTAAGAATATTTAACCTGTAAACCATGGGTCTAAAAAAATTCCTATCGAGTTACGCCCTTTCTAAATTAAGCCATCGATATGCTTTGTTGATTTTTCTCCCATAGAAATTGACCCACCCTAATGTACAGACCATAAACTAGAGTGTTTATTGAAATTTGACAGTGAGTTTTTCAAAGAAGATTTTAAATTTAAAAACCACATGAAACCGAAAATCTATCTCACCTACTATAAGGAGAGTACGGATTCTCAAGGATCTCTTTTAATGCCTTTACAATTAATTTAATTTGTCTAGGCCGATTCTAGTGACTTCCGTAAATTATCTTTAAACCCCTAACCCTAATTATTATTTCATCCATTGCTCATTATGACAGATCAAGTCTCCCCATTTTCCCCCGCCCTTCCATTGTAAAATTCGAGATATGAGAACTTTGCATATGTATTGCGGTTGTATTTGTAAAGTTAATTAAATTGTTGGAAATTCCCTTTGAGCGTCATACTCAAACACAGTCACACACATTCCATTAGTGTGCGTAAGAGTGTGTGTTGGGATACACATAACTGAAAACCCATTGCATACATGCAAACACATGCAGGACATGCAGGGATCTCTGCTTATTAAATATAAATTTTCGATAAATAATATGATAGGATAGGATTCGAGGAATTCGTTCGCCCAAGCAACAACTGGAGGTATTTGGTAGTCATGCACAGAGCAAATGGAATGTTTTCATTTACATGAATTAGAAATGAACTCATAAATGAATAGACCAGACAGATTAGAACAGAAGCACTAACGTGGCCGAAAGCACTAGCAAAAAAGGAACAGGCAGCCGGAAAATGGTCAATGTTAACGATATCCTCCTCGGTTAGATCTGGAAAATGTATGGGCTGCCACTGCTACGGTCGGTGGCATTTGAATGATAAATTATGTGCTGGGCTGACACTTTTGTAGGAATCGCTTCCTTCGAAACCAATGTCATAGAATGCCTCTGTTGTTGTTGTTGCTATTACAAGAGGAGGTTTATGCATAATTGCTTTGAAGTGTGTGTGTGTGTGTGCGTGAGTGTGTGTGTATTAAAGGATGACAGACTTATTAAAAAATTTAATAAATTACATTTTAAGGAAGACAGCTAACTACCTAACAAATGGATGTTGGCGTTGGCTGGCTGTTGATGTCCGACTTGCTAAATCATAAAATTGTTTTTGACGCCGCTTGGCTGTGTGTCTACAGTTGACTTGGCTAAAAGCGACAATAACAACAACAAAAAAACCGATTTGGCTTAAAGCTGTCAAATAGACAAACGAGCTGTCGCCTTCTCAGATGTGTGGCGTTATGGTTTGTGTTGTTGTTCCCGGCCAACTAACGCCATTACAATCACGGACCATTACAAATATTTTACCACCTGCCTGTCTATGTCCCCACCCGTCCCCTGCGACAAATCCGTCCGCGTTCGTCCTCCGTTCGGCCGTTATATCACATGTGCATATGCATGAGAAGAAAGAAATCCTGTTAAAATGACAAATATTGCGAGGCAAAGATGCAGGTTTATGTCTGGTTCATATGCCCGTAGGTAGGTAGGTAGTAGGTGCCATAACAGAGACATTTCATTCGTACGGCAAAGGCCGGCCAGAAAAAGAAAACGAAACTGAAAACGAAACCGAAAGCAGCAAAAGGCTCAATTCACAATTTGTTTTGATCATTTGTTTGTAGACCACAGGAGAGTTTACGCAAGCACAGTGTCTAAATTTGTGATTAATTTCGGTTATATAAACATGTGGACGGACAGTTCAGCTAACCGGAATGGGAGACTCTTAAACCCTAAAACTAATTAAAACGTATTAAACACGTATGAAAAGAAACAAATCCATTGCCTCCGCCAGATTTGAGTGCGAGAAACCCGCTTTCTTTACATAGATTACATTGGTCTATGGCGTGATTTCTGTGGGACTGGGGCTGTCTTCGTTGGTGTCTTTCTTGTCATTCCCCCTAAAATACAATCTGCTGCAGTGGAATTATGTTGTCTGTGATGGGATAATTGAATTTACTAAATATCTCATATATGTGAGAAGAAGAAAACAAATGGAATCTCCTTACTATCCATGTTGATCGAATTTAGATAACAAAACCATGAGATAGAAATGGATTCTGGGCGTACTTGGCCAGCGTTGAGTTTTGTAAATGAACAGACACAAACATCTCTTACTTGTTTCCAAGTGTTATCAATCAAATGGATTCATTACTTTGGTCAGCGGACGGTGGTGTATTTACTTGTTATTTATTTCCCTTAACATTCGGGGGAACTTCTCTCGAAACTGTGAGCTGTTCACGATATAATTGTTTTTTCTCACTGAGCTTCCCTGGAGAAGTTTTACATCTCTCTTAATCGAAAAGTCGCCGGCATTTACAAGGAGGAAAACAGCCGCCGAAAAATGTTTTATGGTCGTCTTAGCCAGTTTTGAACCTGAGTTCACTTGTGTGATAGTCGTACACACATTTTTTGGTTATTACTTCCCCTCAAATCCAGCCCACTTTAAAACACTGTGCAATTTGTTTACGTTGGTGTGGCTAAAACCTTCAAGCAAACTTTAATTAAATATAATTGTCAACATAAATGAAAATCTTGTTACGGTTAAAGTGACAAAACCGCCGCATGAGCAGTAGTAGCACCAACAACTCTCTCTGTGGTCAAACTATGTTAAGGAGCATTCGCAACTATTTTCACACAGTTAAGGGACGGCTTCAGCTAACCACCTGCTAATGTGCCAAAGAAATAAGCGCAAACCAAAGGACGGACAGAGGCGTAAAGAAACGTGAACTAAGACTGGTAAAGTGTTAAATTGGCTCGAGGTTACTCAATATTGCACCACACACACACAGACACACACAGAGGGAGATTGCATGTTGAGGCATGCATATGCAGCAACCACCCATGCACTCGCCAATAATCATAAACGACAAAGAGACTCCATGGACAACGACCACATCGTCGAAACGTGCCAATGCTTAAAGAAAGTAAAAGTGTCAAGGAAGTTATGACATGCATGCTAATGCGTCAACATTATGGAGCGAGCACACATGAAGTCGTCCCCGACAAACTACTTTCGTAAAATATATTCATTAAATTGGATTTTCTTGAAATGCAAAGAGTTGATCAGAAATTAAGATATTTGAATTTTTCTTCTTTCTTTTAGGACGACACGGAAAATATCTACTCACGCTATTACGTGCCGGGCTCTCTGACCCGCAAGAAAGAGGAAGAGTTGGGCTCACCAACAGCCATGCTGGAGTCAAGGCGTAAGTATGCCCTACAGCAGCGGCAGAACAAAGGTATGTAAACACATTCACAAGTTCCATTTCGATGGCAACAATACAAGTTTGTTGAAAAACATCACAAAGAAATTCTTATAAAGTGGGAACGTTAGACTCACCCCAATAGACTCGCCACATTAGAAAGAAAAAGGAATAATTATTTTGATATTTTAATTAAGAACTTTAAACAAAAATATGTCCACAAATACAACAAGTTATGTCCATTGACATCACCAACTTCAGCTCCATGCTAACAACGTTGGCTGACAAAGCAAACGATGGTCACGCCATCAAGTGAGTTGTCAACAAGCTTAGCCAGCGATAGGCATGTGTCGATTGGTTTGGTTCATTTCAGAGAGCTCTATTTTGATGCTTAACTGATGGGAGTGACAACTGACGGAAAAAACTCGCCTACAGGTGGTGTCAGCTGTCAGCTGGCACAGCTAAAAATGGGAATCTGGTGACAGTCATGTCGAGAGTGCTCTCGAAGAATCATACATTATTATTGATGTTGAATATCCACCCCCTAACCTCAATGAGATCCAAACAGCAAAAGCCTGTCTTAAGGAAGGACAACATGGCCGCAGGTGCGAGGGGAGTAGGGACAGAGTTTTACAAGACCGGGTGAGAATATTTTGTAATGCTGCATCAGTTAGTCTGCTCCATCTGGCAGAACCTTAGCGTTCTATCTCCGAGTCACAGAAAAAAAGGAGAAAACTGCCACGAACCTGCGGGAACGATGCGTGTGGGTATCGAAACAGTCAACTGTATGAACTATATCCTGGTTGAATGACGACAACTACAACGGTAGAAGTAAACAGGGAGACCGAGACCAAGTTCAGAGAAGGTACTTTTAGGTCACGTATCATCCCCTTAGTTGCTGTAGTAGTCATAACCTTCAGTCACATTGCAGACAGTCGCCTGTAATGGGATATCGGGTCTTGAAAGCGACAACACAGTGTTAGAATGTTTCTTATACATGCAGGGCCACATCTGTCCAGAATCTGAATGTAGCCTCGGACACCCACCGAAATAAAGTTTGCTAGTCTATAGGCTGTAACACGCAGTAGGAGTTTGCAAGTATTCGAGTTTAACTGGCAGTCCTGTCTCTTGTTAGGTCGTCTGTTTCCTGGTGTTACTGAGCCATGTCCTTGAGGAATCTCCGGCAAGTAAGAGAACAAAAAATCAAGAGATTTTATGAAAGCCCCTACTGAGTTTAGGACGTTACAGCTCAGCCATTCTGGTGCTTAGGGAATGACAACACTCGGAGAGTGGCGCAAAGTTGTTAGAAATCATGCATTGGTTTTATAAATGTCAGTTCTGTGGGCGAAGCACAAGAAAACTCCTGCATTTTTAAAAACCCCAAAGATCCCTGCTATCCACGCCTTTTGTTCAGTTTTATTTTTTGTACTCCGCAACACATTTAAAAGGTTCAACGCTTAAAAAGACTTTATGACCATTGTGTTGGCGGTTAACGTATTGCAAATAGAGCAATTCATTGTTGTCCGTTTAAAATATCATTCGTTGGCAAATAAATATCTTATTTAAGTACATTCTGTCTATTACTACCGAAACACATTCTCTTCTTATCTGGGGGGGTGGTGAACCTAACTGAATTGCTACAATTCAATGTTAAATTGTCGTATATTCGGTTGAGTGTTTTTTGATCGAACGGGGGAAAGAATGTCATTTCGTTGGTTCTGTTTTTTTTTCGTTTCTGTTTCTGTGTTGTTTTTGGGTTTACTGCCTTGCCTTCGCAAACGGAACGGAACACGAAATGTTGGCATGTTGTCGAAGGTGTTAAATTGCATTCTGGGTGTTTGCGCCTTTGAACGCGAATGCAAGCAGCAAAAAACAGCTCAAAGGAAAACAACAAAAACAGTGTAAAAAGTTAACACCAACAATGGCAGCATGTTTGGCATGCTTTCGACCTAAATTTGGCTGCTGGAAAAAGAACAACGCTGCAGTGTGTTGGTGATATTCGTGCATGGCTTTCGAGCCATGCAACGTAACCTATCACTGCAAACTACTCCAAGGAATGTAATCGTACCCTTATGGCATCTGGATTTTGCGGAGGCAGGGCAACAGCTTTTATGGATTTCATCTCTGGTCTCATTGTAAAGGTGATGACGGTCTTTTTTGTTTACTGCAACCACAATCCCAAATCCTCTGGAGTGCAGATTTTAGTTTTTTTTTATTTGTTTCTTTGGTGTTTTTACAATTTTATGTGCTTTTATGTTCTACGATCTTTTCCATTTACTTTCAGCCTTGGCCAGTGCTCATCATCGGCGCATTGTGAAGGAGGGCTCCTGTCGTTTGCCCCAACCTCGAGTGGAGCGCATACACCGAGACACCTGGAAGATCTATACGCCCCATTGCACAATACTACATCGCTGTGCGGATGATACCGGCTGCTGTCCCACCGAACGCCAGACCTGTGCACCCAAACGCACCAAGAATGTGGATTTGTACTTTTTCGTAAGTATCCATTCAAAGCAAAAAATTTGCAAAATGTAACATTTCAGTTTGTCCGTCCGCCTTCTTTTGTTATTTGATTCCATTCGTTCTGCGTTCTGCCGTTAAATTGCGGCGTGTACTTTGCAGTAAATTTCAGCGGAAAACTTTTGTGGGGTTCATTTGAAATGCAGCTGCTGCTGCGGCGGCGACTGCGACTGCGACAGCTTCTGATGTTATTGCTGGCCCTTGTCTCGAGTGGCGTTCGAGCATTTGTGGCGGTTTTGCACAAATGTTTTGCTGTCCAAAATTTGTCGTAATGAGGTCAACAGCTCGTGACCGTTGTCAAGTGGTCACAGTTGTTTCGAACGATCACAATGGAGTTAGTTTGCTTTTTACCCGGTTCCTAATGATTTCTCTATGATTATTTGGAGACACTCTACATTAAGCCAAAAGGTAGCCGCTTTCGAAACGAGTGACAATAAATTGTCTGTTCTATGCATCAAGGGCAACGTCACATTCCTGCTTCCAATAACCAAGTAAAATCAAGTCCAGCCTCACACAGTTGCATGTGAACTGTCGATCGTGTTAATTAAAGCAGGATTGCGTAAATCACATATCGTGTATCTTCGATATTGTCGTTCTACATTAGTCATCATTCTGGATAATGCTTTATAATTTTTTCAGTTCAAGAAGTCCGTGGAAACTGTATGGGTTCTTCATATTCCCAAAACCTCATTGATTACTTTGTCAGTTATCAGTATCACCTCCTATTCGTGTAACTTCAGCCTCATGGAGGTATTACCACGAATTGTAATATCTTAATATATATTTACCCTCGACACTGATTCACTGACTCTGTCACGCAGTACGTAGGAATTTAAATAGGCATTCTATAATTTTCTATAAATAACAATAATAAAAAAAATAATATTTTTTTTTTGTACAGAAATTGTGTTTTCTCCAAATTTTTTTTTTCCAACCTTTTTTTTTTCAACAAAATTTTTTTTTTCAACAATTTTTTTTTTCAACATTTTTTTTTTCCACAAAATTTTTTTTTTCAACAACATTTTTTTTCCAACAAAATTTTTTTTTTCCCCAAAAATTTTTTTTTTTTCAACTAATTTTTTTTCCATATTTCAACGGGCGCCATAGGCATTACAACTTACTAGTATTGTGTAATGATCGTATAATGCCAGTCGCATCTGTCACCGACAAGAACTCGCTACGTTTCTCTCTCTCTCCCTCTCTATCTCTATCTCACTATCTCTGTTAAATAAACATGTCCGGGCTGTATAATGTTATGAATTCAAAACAGTTGAGAAGGACATTTTCGTCGAAACGAACTCAAATGAAGAATGATTCTGTTCAATTCATTGTTGCTGGTACTTGTTTCTGTTTTTATTTTGCAATTATTTCTATTGATTGTTACCATTTCAAATGAACCCTTGAGTTCTAGTCGTTGATAACGGCAGCAGCAATGGAGTGACGTTAAAGTTCTGTTTTTTTTTTGATGATGCCACAAAAAACAAACCAAGTAATTGTTATTTTATTACCATGGCCGAGAAGCAAAAGTTTTCCATACTTAATTGAAATTTGTTTAATTAAACTAATAAAGTGTAAATGGAGGATAAGAAGACAAATGCCACAGACACACACTCACAAAAAACGAAGGATAATGAGGGCAGAAGCAGATGAGGAAAAACTGTTTGCGGATGTAAAAGTTAATTGGCGGAGGAGCCATTAAATATAATTAACAATTTAGAGTTCGGTTTTACAACGAGTTAACATGCAAAGTTGTCAAAATTCTACGAAAATGTGGAAAAATAAATTATTGATTCCCTATCAGGAGTTCTGAACGAAACGCACGCTCGCCTCGCTCTAGTAAATGAACTTCGATACTTTGCCAAGTTGTGTTGGTGTCACACACGAACTTCTCTCGACGAAACCAAACAGAGAGCAAGTGTCTCTTTCGATTGTGTGCCGGACTTGGTGTGAGGACAAGCTCTTTCGCATTTCGTGTTTGGGCAAGAAAATGCCGTAAATAAAATGGGAAATAAATGTTGGCCATAAAAAGTGTTTATAAAAATGTGAGAGAGTTTACTGAGTGTATTTTAAAAAAAATAAATTTAGGTCTCGGTCAATGAGTATACAAATATTGTAGCGCGCACAGCTTACAGATTTGAGAGAAGTTCCGCGTCTCTTCCTTGAGGCAAGTTGTCTACGTACAGCGTAACAGTTTTCAGCACCGAGGTCCTACATATTCGTTGATAGGATGTAATTATTGGTAGACAAAGCTGATATTTTATTCGCGATGCGAAAATTTTAAATACCGATAAGGAGATGATTCTGTTGCGTCTACTTTGGACGACACCTTGCAGAAGGACTTCATTAGAACGGAAAACTGTGGTTCTGTCATGTTTGTACACATTAATTAGAATTATAACAAAAACAATCCATTGGACAAACGTGCCAAGTCAAATGCAAACTTTTCGAAGAGTGGGCAGCTGTGTTTTTTTCTACGAACGTAGCACACATTTTCTGTAAACTAATTAGTGGCATCTAGAGCTTACTGCCGTACTACCATCGATATAATCTGTGATAATACAGAGGGCAGACGAGTGTTCTGCAGATTGTCCGAAGACTGTTCAGACGCTACAACCTTCAGATGTCAGTAACTCTTCTCGAAAAATTCAGTGTTACGTTCGTACAAAAAACCATAGTTGTCCACGAGAGGAAAAGTTCGCATCTGACATAGGACATTTGCCTTCTAGATTGCCTTCGACTTTGAATTATAATTTGAGTGTCGTTGGCATCCCTTATGGCATTGTCGTTCGCCTATAGACAAAGATCTACAACGCGGGTAGGCGGTCACTAGAAATAACTTTGGCTTATAATTTAATTTTACACTCGTTATGGAAAAGCTGTTGAAATAAAGCCTTCGAAGTTTTTAAATCGTCCATTTGTGACAATTTGAAAAATTTAATTCTAAAGTGGCTGACTTTAACAATGGAATGCCACTCGTTTGGCAACATAAATGTGCAACACTTGAAATGCACAATTGCACTTGATGTCAATATCATTGTAATTCGATTATGTCGAATGCATTTCACAGTCGTTTGTAGACAACACACACACAATTACGCATATACACACACACACATAAATGAGGACATTTTGAGAATACTTAACGCTCCCTGGCAGTCCTTGAATCGTACGTGCGTGTGCGTCTGCTTGTGTGAATTTCTGTCCTTTTGTTTGAAATGCAGAGAAAGGAGCATTCAAGCAGAACCTTGCAATCTTTTTGGGTGTTGAATACCGAATTCCCTTGAAATGAGTTTACAAAAGAAGGAAGTGCAAATTATGCCGCCAAAAAACAACAAATCCTGCTGCTTCTTCGGATAAAGTGAGAAATCAATTTCACTTCACAATCATACATTGACGTGCAAAATGCCTTTTCGCAATTTCCATGGCAAGGAGTGGGCGAGGGGATCTCGTTTTCCTGACTGCCACCGACGTATCCTGGCAACTGCAAGTGGAGCAAAATTATAACTAATGCTCAGCAACACTCTGCCAGTCAGTCGGTGTTCGTTGCCACCGTCAGTCGATGACGACGACGGCGACGTTGTCGTCTCCGTGGCGGTAGCGCCGCTAATGACGACTGATGATGATGCAACAAATTTGTATTTGCACCTGAGGCAATACAGTGGGTATCAACACACATACACTTATAACAATCAATAGCTTATGTGTGAGCTTTAGTAAAATTCATGTTGCTTTCCTTCCCCCCACTCCCCTCCAACAATGAGAAACGCATCGTTTCTTTTTTTTCCAATTTCATTTCATTCATTCAACGCAGTGAAGTCGTACGATATTCGATTCGATTGTATAATGTTTGTGTGCATTCATGAATCGAATTTGTTTGATTTCGATTATTGCTTTGCCGTCTGTCTGCCAGTTTATCCGTCCGTCCTGTGCCTGTGGTTTATGTTGTGTTCCCACGCAGTGCGGCAAAGGATTTGTGTCTTTCGATATGTTTGTGTCTGCACGCAAATGTTTGTTGCATTTATTATGTTTGCAACAACACCTGAGGCATGTTGGGATGTTGCTCTGCTTGTTCACATTGTTTGGCGTACGTAGCCTTCTTTGTTTTGTTTTTTTTCTTTCTTGTTTATCACAAATACGAGTACGAGTACAAACCAGAAAGAAAAACAAATTTAATGAATTTTCAAAATTGTGTTTGTGAAAAGTGATGGGATTTACAGCAGGGAGAAAAGTATCTCGACAGACTAAAAGAAAATTTTTATTACATTTTCCAGTAAAATTTCACAAACACGCCACTCACTGCGAAGGTGAGCTGTAGTGCGCAAACTAGCTTGTGAATTTCCCATTTATGAACCGAAAGTTTATTGGCAATTACACAGAGCTGCAGGATCAGGACTGCCATTGAGCCATTTATAGTTCTCTGAATTGAAAAAAAAACACACAAAACAAGTTTTCCATAAAAACTAGGTAAATACGTCTTCGCATTACGCTCAGCTTGCATTTAGGCAAACGATTTTGACTTAAAAGGGGAAATGTTTTGCAAAGACACGGTTTATTGTGATTCTGTGTGTGTCGCTATTAACTGGAATGCCCTAACTCTAAATTGCCGCAGAAGTAATTTTAAATTCTTTTTTATAATTGTATAACTTTTCAAGTATTTACACCCATCGCCATGAAAAGGTTACCTATGTTTTTTTTCTACGATCGTGACAACGGTTTCCTATGAAGGAATTGGTATATACCCACCATAAGCTTTGATAGGCGCTTCAGAGATTGAAGACTATTGGAGTTAGCGTCTGGCGCTAATAAGAGGACGACTGTCGTCTAGATGGCTCCTATTCATAAGATAGAGCTGCAATATTTTCGCAATCAAATTTACGTCCGACAGCAGCCCTTTTTCACCACTTCAACAGCGCTAAGAATAAAAGAGTGATGTCTTAGCCATTTAAAACGTCTGTGAAACAAGCGTCCCCAGCTATCACCTCATGCACAGGTCACTCGAGAAGTCGTCTGGCTGATCCTTCAAGGGACGACCACCACGCATTTCTCAGCAAGTGATGCGGAAAGAAAGACTTCGTTTTCAGAAAACGAATCCATTGTGATGTGGACTGTTCTATGCAAGTCTGGGATAAATTGTAGAAAATGCCAAGAGAAAGAAGACTGCAGAACTCTAACTCAGTCATACATGAAACAGACAATGACAATTTTAATTGAGATTTAGGACAGTTCCAATGTCAGTGGAATGTTTTCTGAACGTAATAATAAATATGCCGTCTAATTTAATTTCAAAAAGTGACACTTTGAATCGCCAGTCGCTCAGTCTCAGCGATCGCTTTTTGAGTAATATTAGATAATTCTTTACTTATTTCCCTCAACATTCCATGACGGAAGAAACCGGGATCTTTTTCATACTCACTGGTCGGAATCTACAGCTTAAAGCCGGCTACGAACGGCTAATGCTTTTCTAGAGAAGTTTTACATGGCTTAGAGAATCGGCAGCGTTTACGAAGTGGTAAACAGGCACTGAAGGTTTCAAGCCTGGGTTTTACATATCACCGTCCAACGGACACTAGTGCGATTACGCAGTTTGGTGACAGTTATCACAGCGATAGTCTACACACAGACTACGTCATGTGGAATATTGACATTCAGACTGACATACTCGCAATGAGAGGGTTTGTGGTTTTACTGTTCTCACCACCAACCTTTCATTTCGACAATGAAATCACCCATTCTACCGCCCTGTTGTTGCCCAGTAATTACAAACCATTTTCGTTAATTTCCTCACAATCACCACAAACAATTTGTATTATCTGCTATTTGTATTCAATTCCTTTCTATGGCGATTTATATGCCGCCAAATGGACCTACACAGGCAAATGTGGTCAAATTTAATTGCATTCATGTAAAATCGACAGACTCTCTCGTATGGGCCACTAACCGAAACGAAGTTCATCTCAGATCATGACAAATAAAATAAAATCCCCCCAAGTACATGACACTAACGTCGCAACCACAGACTTGCGGATGCCGAATGAGAGGGCGGGTGGATGGCTGGCAAGGAACACTGGTGCTTGCCCATGTGACGTGTGGCATTGCGGCAAGTTCATGGAATGGAAGGACAGCGAAAATTGTCTCAGACTGATTGACTGAGTGACAATGAATGAATGATACTAAGGACGGACCGTGTGGCCACAAAGAAAATCTTCGTCGTGTGATGGTGAAATGTGATGGCATTGTTGTTGTTTGCGCGCGTGTGTGTGTGGGTGGTGTTGAACTTGCGGTTATCCACATTGGCAGCATGACCAAAAGGTGTTTTGTGATTGCGCGTCCATCGATGTGGTTACTACACTGGGCCCGGAGTCGTAGCTGCTGTTGTTGTTGTCGTTGTCGCTGTTCAGGTTAAGCGGTGACAAATGTTGTTGCAACATTTTGTTGTGGCATGAGCGGCAAGCGATCATTGGTAGGTTATACCTAATGAATGTTGCATGTTGTGTTCATGGCTTTCTGGGGGCCGGTTCATAATGGTTAAAGCTTATGCCATTTATATGTTAATTTATAATCGTGTGCCCCTTACGACATTTTCTCGTCGGTGCTGATACGCGGTGTTGTTGTTGTTGTTGTTATTGTGGTGGCTCATTTCGAGTGCTTTTCAGTTTGGCGAAAAGTGTAACGTGTAACACGTAATTCATAAGCGCCAACGTAATAAAACAAACCTGAACAGAGCGAGCCATGTCGCATTGACTCGAGCACCGATCGGCACTAAGTAATAATAAGCTTAGTGTCGTCTCGGGTGGTTATGCGGTTTACCACCAATTTCTCTGAGGCTACCCGGCCATCCTGGCTGGCTGCCGTTTCTTTTTCTGGTTTGTTGTTGTTGCTGTTGTGGTTGTTGGGTGCAAAGAGTTTGACTGCCAGCGTTTTCTTTCATTAGTTGAGAGATTTGTTGCCGTGATTAGTCGTAGTGGCGGTGGTGGGGAAGGATTTTCCAGAGTTGGCTTCGTTCGGATTGAAGGATTTAATTATCGATCATTTAAAAGTCAACACATTGTGCCCCGGTTTGTTTACATACGAAAGCGCCATTTGGGCGCAACAACAATAATGGCGGGTTGTTAATGTCGGTGGCATGCCACATGCCACCATCAGCATCACACATTGATGTTTGCTGTGGTAATGCATTCCTTTTTCTTGCCATTTCGGGGTGAAAGTGGTTTGCTTTTGGTCTCTGCCTCGTTCCTCGGTCTCCTTGGCAACAGCTCCTTGTCTCTCGATGTCGAACACATCACAATCAAGTGATACGAATGGAAGCTTAGGAAAATTGCTGTGCAGCAGGAGCCACCGTGTGAGTGACTGAGTGAGTGTCGTCTGTGGCGAACAACGCAATCCTTTTTCGCAGCCATAAATTAATCTTTGGCAAATTCGTAAAGGTTTTTGGTGTTATTAATGAAACGAAAATTACATTCATTGGCATTCGTTCCCCTGCAACATCAACTCCTGCCCCACTTAGTTTGACACATTTGTTGAAGTGTGGATGTGTTTGTGTGTGTGTGTGAGGAGGCAAACTGAGAGGGGCGGTTTATTGAACTTTACTTTGGCAAGTTTGCCTTTCTCCAGTGGAAGACAAAATTGTGTAGTTGAGGCTTTGCAAAAGGTTGAAATTAGCTCGTGTTATGTCAGTTAATGTAAATAAACGCATACACCCGCCTGGGCTGACAGCATTTTCCGCTGACACACACACACACAGTGGCACAGTGGTTCAAGGTGGTCCAATGAACTGGCCACAAAATAAGGTAACCGGGATGGCATAGTGCGGGTCCGGCTCCAGCGAGGGTAGACCTGAACTCCCACACAATGGCTCTTGAAAACTCGGTGCCTCTCCAGGCAATATATTAACTGAACTTCTGAACCAGCCGCGTTTTCACTACACCGCCTAGCTAGAAGTGGACTGCTCGACATAACAGCGAACCTATGGGCGAAGAATAAACCTCAACAAAATGGAACTCGTTCTAGTTCTCAGCGAGAAATCAGCTCTGGAACAGTTTGGTATTAAATGCGAGGTGTAAGGACTGTGAAACGGAGTGTCCGAACCAATTACCGGCAAAGTTGGGAACCGTCGTTGGTCCTAGGCTCAACCATCAATATAACTGCATCAGATCTTCTATCTGCTTTGGAAAATGGCATCAATACATAATTCGATGTAGCCACCCACGTACAATGCTCTGAAATGCGTCGGCCCTCATTAGGATATCAATTTAAATTACTTAGAATAGAATAAATCATATGTTTTTCAAAAAAAAACTGTAAAGTGCTACTCTCTCTCTCTCTCTCTCTCTCTCTGTCGGTCACCCACTGTCAAAACACTGTGCATGTCGCATGTTACGGCCATAGCATGTAAGTGCTTTGCAATGTTAGTTGCTGTTGCTGACTGGCGTTGCTGTTTGACGTTAATAGTTGGTTTTATTTCCTAAGATGTTGTTCTGCTTGTTGCGGCAACATCCCGGGCATACCACAAAATGTTTACACACACACACACACACATATGCACGCACTAGTATGAGGTGCGACGAGTACCAGTTCATGTGATGGCAGCTTCTCCCCGGGGTTTTCAACACACGTTTCACGGTGGCGCTGTGATCCGACCAAAGCTTCAACCGTACGTCTGTGTATGTGCAACTTCTTAAGTGCATCCTGTCTGAAGAGCTCACACATGACACGTTGCAATAGACAAACACCACAGTGACAGTGGCATTTGTTGTCGTAATTGTTGTTGCAGCAACACACACGCGTCTGTCTGCCACAGTACGAGTAAATGCAACAGTGACTTGTAGTTCATCAGCCACTGTGTCGGTATGCCCCCAGACAGCCGGAATGTTGCCACTCTCAGTGTTAAGGCTCAAGGTACGCTCGGTGTGCCGCCTCACCTGTAATGACGTTCGGAAGGATGTGTACGTATACGAGAGTATGTTCCCGCACACGAAAATTGTCATCGTGCTGACATTAGTGACATGTTTCTAAAAGCAGAGAACTCTCCCACTCACCACCATCGATGTGACAATTCTTGGTGAACATTTGTTCCTGCCACTGCTGAGCAGGACACCGTCTCAACCGTCTGTTTGCAATGCGAACTCAGAATGCACAACTGCAGCACTTTAGTTTGGTATATAAGCCACAAAAGATACACTTAAATAAGAAATTAGAAATGCAGGAACTTTGCTTGCACCCAGAAAACCAAATGATTGGTAGCGCAAGACACAACACTGCTCAGCAAATAGGTTGCTCATGACAGCAGAGTCCTACGTACGAACATATAACTTGAATGCAATCTGTCACTGCAGACAGAGGCAATTAGTGTGAGAAAATGATGGTCAAACTACGAATTGCCCGAAACGGATCTAGCTGAAACACAGAACTTGCCATTACCAGACCTGATGCCCGAATTATTTGGGAAATCTGTTTCGGAAACAACATTTTTGAGATGATACTCCATTTTGAGATAATTGTTTGTTCAGAAAATATTCCAAGACTAACATACTCCTGTAATTGTTCTAACCTTTCCTTATCATTTGTATTGCCTACTTTTAGGCCATGTAATCAGAGCACGCAATAATTGGTCTCTTTCGAGCTTGTTGTCAGACAAAAGCCACTCTTACACTGACACGATTCGAAACCCTCAACCCCTTCGCTGTTCGTTGGCTTGGTTGTCGCTCAACTGACGACAGTTTTTGATCGCTTGCTCGGCTCATGTGTTCACTCGAGACACTTGGATAAAATTAGACAAACGGTCTAGGTAAACATTTACAGCACTTCTCACATGCGGACTGTTTGCTTACTGACCCTCAGTAGCTGAGCGACGAAGGGATCTATTCGTATCGAGCGGTCAGTAAGAGACCGATTCGTGTGTTATGCTCAACCCGAGATCGAGAACACGAAAGAAACGACAATGGAGGTATCTGTTCAGATACTGAGCGATTCCGTATCATTTTGTTTGGTCTTTTCAGTGCAGTTCACAATTCTCTTCTGTCGCAATGAATGTCTGTACGGACGGACAATTTTCAACGACAGCTGGCAGTGTTTGCCTATGTTTATTGAATGTGTAGATAATGTAATAATAATGGCGAAATGCTATTAAGTTTATCATTTACAAAATCAAGTCGCTTCTTTTAGCGAAATCAATCAACCTAGTTGTTTTATCAATCCTACTGTTAGTCCAACTTAACACAATTTCATCGACTTTCTGTGCTGGGTACTTTGCCATATGCACAAGAAGATTCGATGCGTGAGGATGTGTGCATGTCAGTACAAATGATGTCTTCTTCTATATTCGTTGTAGGCTCTCAAAGGAATTTATTGTTAAACATACACACACTTGGTGGATCTTTCCCACTCCTATCTCACTACCTAAGTATTTTACAGAACAGACCTTCAGATACAGACACAAGTAGTTACGAAAGTAATTTTCCCCTCCCTACACTCTTACTTGAGTACAAACACATGTAAGCGCAGAGCTGTAAACTGAAACAAAAGTATGAACGACTGTACGTCTGTATGTGTAGTTTACAACGGATGTACAAGGGGTGCTAACAAATGTCTCCTCGCGTATTTCCGTCGTAAGCGAGAATTTCGTTCCACATCAAATCAGTTTCATTAAAATTTCTGATTACACTTAACGCACAAATACTAATGCAGCCAAATACACCAATACACAGGAACAATGAATGTAGGCCCCCTCTCAGGGCAACTTTAACATAAGACATGACATTTGTGTTGGTTTAGTCGCCTGAGTGTATGCTACATAAAAAAAAATTAATGCATGCAAAATTTGTCAAACAATAAGAATGGCAACTTATCACTTGAATTTTGTGCTGCAATTTCGTTGGACAACATGTGCACATGGAGCGCTACCCGCGACCAAGACGTAAACGGCAAAAAGAAAATTTTACAGGAGAGTGTTTTCTGTTTGTAAATATAGCGTTGGACAATTTTCTATCAAATGTTATTTAAAAATGAGTTTCGAAAAAAATGGTCTTGGTCTTGTCACTATTTGAAAACACATTTCGTTAGAAATGGCTTTTCACGATTTGTTCCTTAAAAAACTGATCTGAGATCACTTCAGATGTTTTAATTCTTGTCTGACCCGATATAACCCATATTCAGCCTCAGCTAGGTAATATCGGCAGACATAGTTTAGCTGCTATCCTTTGTATGTCGCACCTTTTGAGCTGTAAAGTATTGTTGGAAAATAAAAATGCAGCTTCACAGACGACTGTTCGGGCTTTTTTTTCTCACCCAATTGGAAAACACCCACTCTTCTACGGATCATTTTGTGTGTATTGAAAATCGTGCGTACGCGTTTGTGTATGTGTGCAGTTTTGTTAATTAAATGGCTATTAAATGGTTTAGTTTTTGCTCATTTCTATGCTAATAAATTTGTATTTGTAATTAATATTATTTTTAATTATAAATAAAGCAATAAAACAAACATTAGCAATAATTAAAAATGAATGCAACTCCATTGAAATTTATGGTTTTTTTTTTAAAAACAAAATGCCCACCTACTTACCTTAGAGTGAATTTATGTATGTATGTGAACATACCTAATGACAGAGCCTGATTATGCGCCGGCCAACAGAGGCGATTGTCAAGGGGACCAGTTGGAATGGGTTTTGAAGTACTTAATTGAAAGTATGAATCAGAAAGGAACTTCAGTTGTTATAAATGGAAAAATTGTATTTCGGTTTCGTGCCCACTCTGCACATTTTGTTTCGGGCTTGATGGTGTAAACCGTCCCCGCAATTACAAGTCCAGACTTTTTACAGCGTCCTGCGAGCGATCTTTAAAACTTACCTGAAAAGAAAAAATATGATTTAAAAACAACGACATTAATTTCTTGTCCTACATAGCTGAGGCTTAAGATTTTATAATATTTCTACACTAGTAAGTTGTAATGCGCCTATGGCGCCCGTTAATTTGCTTGAGAAAGTATTTGTTACTTAATTTTAAAAATTTTGTAAAAAATATTTTGAGAAAACTATTTTGTAAAAAAAAATTTCGGAAAAAAATAAAATTGGAAAAAAAAATTTTGGTAAAAAAAAAATTGGGGAAAACACAATTTCTGTACAAAAAAAAAATATTATTTTTTTTATTATTATTATTTATAGAATTATTATAGAATGCCTATTTAAATTCCTACGTACTGCGTGACAGAGTCAGTGAATCAGTGTCGAGGGTAAATATATATTAAGATTTGTACTAAATTCTAAAAAGAGTGGAATTGTTGTCTTTTTACCCTTTTATTAACCTAAGCAAGTAGTTCGTGCAACAACTAAAAAAAACAAAAAAAAAAATATTCTGTAACCTCTGCGATAAGAACCTACAGTTTAAAGCCGGCCCCGAATGGCCCTAATCTCCCGTAGCTGCCGGTCCGTCGTCGTATCATTGTCAAAATATTGTCTACATTCACCGAAGACAAGTAAAATAATCTGATAGGACTTGGCTCCGCCAGGTGATGCCTGCCATAGTCAGCTCAAATTACATGGGATTTCCTCCAAACGCAATTAGGGTCTTGTGTGTATCAGTCGTTGGAATAGAGGATTAGTTGGTACCAGCAAGGATATCTTACTTGCCCTCTAACCGGCAATATGTTGCCACGTGTGTGGGACATTCGAATGTTGTCCTAGAGGAACGGTTAACGGTTGGAGAGTTAATTCCGTGAAAATACAGATGGGGAACTTCTCTGAAATCAATAAATCAATTATTTGTATACTCACTGACGGGGACTTAATGCTTTTGCCACAGATGTTTTACATGGCTTAGAGTTTACTGTCTACCTCATAAAGTTACCGACATTTGCTGCCAAAAATGGTTGCTGGTCTTGCCGGGACGCGACCCAGGCTTTGCGATATGATAGTCCAACATATTATCACTCCAAAATTAGAATTACTTAACTGAGACGAGTCAGATTGAAATTCTTTTGACATTTTACCCACATGGAGTCACAATCTGTTCACAGTGTATGACAAACGTTTAAATTACTCCAAACTATGAGTTAGGCGACGGTTATTGACGAGTAACGCTGTTAACCGACCAATGAGATGGTTGCAATTATCAGTAATGTTTATATGCTTGTGGTACGAGTGTGCGCACTGTATATTATTTTGTGATCTTTCTTGGAATCATTGGAAATTTCGGATCAATTTTCATGTTTATGTTTGAAATGTTTCGCTTAAAATATCAAAAGTGAATACAGACGTATGCTTAATATTTGATCTTAATCAGAATTCAACATAACTTATACGCTACAAGCATCAGTAGTTTTTTTTTTATTTATTTATTTATTATTAATTACAATACAAAGTAAATTTATATTCTAATTTGGGTCCAAGGGTAAACCGGGTGACACAGACCATATGTTTTTTAGATTTTGCAGCGACAGACCAAAGCCTCTGGTGGGAATCGAACCCACAACCCCCCCGCTGATAGGCAAGCACGCTACCAACTCGCCTACCGGGGCGCTTGGCATCAGTAGTTTATTACGATCTTCGTTTCTGTGCTTGTCACGTCACAATGTTGTGGCTAACACCAAACAGGGGTTGAACTTTAGAAAAAAGATAAAGAACTTTTATGTGGTGTACTTAACACAAAAAAGTTGTGCATTCACCACAGTTCTCAGCCCACTAATAAAAACAAATTCAATTGGACAACCGTTCATTCTTAACCTGGACAGCATCGCAATGCTGTTCGCCTCCACACTCAGTTGGACTCATTTAAATTGAAGTGAAACAGTTTCATTGTAACAGATGATGTCAACATTTGGAAATGCCATAATTAATTCGAATTCCATTTAAATCACTTATAATCTTCCGAGAATTTCCCATTTCAATTTATTCCATGCATCACTCACTCGCTCGTCTAAGTGTCATTTAATTTGACAAAAATAAAGTTTCACATGTGGACGACAAATGCAAATGCATCCACAAATAAACAACCCAACAAACAAACAAACAAACAAACGGACAGACGGACAGAGCGACAAATTAATTTGCATATACAAGCATTTTGATCTTTTAACCGGCATTAACATACTAAACCACAAAACGGTCAATGTATTCAGCTCTGGTCATGCTTGCCAGCACCAACACTAAATGTATCTGGGTAATAACAAACTGCTGCCGTTCAGTTGATGGATCGAGTGGCATCACTGGCCACCACCAGATGAGGTTTCTTAATGAATTGATTGTGATGAGTGTGTGTGTGTCATAAAATTAAAACGCACCAAGTCGTCTTACATGGAAAACTTCATGAACTATAAGCACAACAATTTAACATAACTTGGGGGGAGGGGGCTGAACGAAATACCCCGCCTCCTGACTCCCCGTTCTGTCTGACCCAATTGAACGAAAAGTTTTGCTACATTTACAAGCGCAACACTTTCGTGCGGCGATGAAAAGTGAGCGGCACTTTAAGCCGGCAATTGCCACCATCATCATCAACATCATCTTCATGATATCCATTCATATCCGTCTCGACTTATTATGGAAATTGTTAATGACAATATTTTCTTTTCTATTTCACTACAAATGCCCAAATTCATTAAAACGAACATCGCTCTGCCCGTTGTCGGGGCCCGGCATTGCTGGAAATTATGCTGAAATAGATATAACATGTATTTTAATGGCCACCGTTGATAGGAGGAGCGTGCAAAAGGAGCCACAGTTCCATGTTCAATTGCCAAAGAAAAAAAAAATGTTTTTAAGAGGCCCGATCAGGCTGGCGATACGCCGGCACTCCATCATCACCATCGCACAGCAGCAGTTGTTTGCGGTAATGATGCTGTTGATTTGCATTAAATTTCATTGTGATCGGCATATGAGTATGACCGGTGACGGATTAAGGGTACTCGCGGCAGGCCTTAGGCACATTTTTCGTTTGCTTTGTGTCACACTACAAATTAGCTCGAAATATATTTGCTTTATATTCCAACAACACAGCCCATAGACTAAAGATTTTGCAACGACAGACCAAAGACAATGGTGGGAATCGGATACAAGGGTAACCTACAAGGACGATTATTGAGTAGTTGGGTCCGACACAGGTATGCTGATGTGATTGAAATGTTGTACTTTTTACTTAATTTGTTGCTCTCATTCAATGGAGAAGTGCTTGGACAATGTCTTTTGCCAAGTTTCCCTAATGAAAACTTCATTGTGAATTGAAATGGTGAAATTGATATAAAACAGGGTGACGACGAAAATTTCCAATGACCATCTGATGGAGCATTCATCGACAACTAATTACCTTTCGAAATGTCCCTTGAACTGGCGATCGACGGACAATTAATTCAGATTTTTAAAAAATATAAATGGCAACACTGGATATGTATCACTTATAGTAATCAATACAAATTTCTATATAGTGTGGAATTGTTGGAGATAGACTAGATACAGGAATGAACAATATACACCCAATCTGATCCATATTCAGTCGAGTTTCTCACCTCGATTCTTTACACAGAAAAAAAAGACAACCAAAAAATGTCAATGAAAATATTTGTACAAGAATTTCATCACTTCTCAATGAAATTTTTCGTTAATATGCTAAAAAAATTTGTCAAATATTGAAACGAAGTTTGATGAAATGTATCAACAAAACAATTCATCAAATATTTGAATTTTTTTAATGAATTTTTTTGTTGATCCCATTTATCAAATTTCGTTTTAATATTGATACATTTTTAGCATATTTACGAAAAATTTTATCAAATGTTGAAAGAAATTTGATAAATTGAATCGACAAAAAATTTTATATTTTTTACGATTTATTTTATTTATTTATTTATTTATTTATTAATTACAATACAAAGTAAATTTATATTATAATTTTGGGTCCAAGGGTAAACCGGGTGACAAAGACCATTTGGCTTGATTTTTGCAGCGACAGACCAAAGCCTCTGGTGGGAATCGAACCCACAACCCCCACGCTGATAGGCAAGCACGCTACCAACTCGCCTACCGGGGCGCTTTTTTACGATTTGTATTTTGGTTACCTAATTTATAAAATTTCTTTTAATATTACATACATTTTTTTATTGTTTCTCATTCTATGAACCGTTTCAACAATGAAATCATTTCTGACAAAAATGTTAGAAAAATACGTGACAAAACAAATTGTAAAAAGACTTATTCATTTCTATTAAATTTACTCTTGGTTTGGTTTTCTTTGTTTCATATGTAACTTAGAATATCAAATAATTTATGTGTACACCTTTGAGCTGAACAACCTCCAAAAAGCTACAACTGCATCAACACATCAACATGGATACATACAAAATAAATACATACATATTAAAAAATGAGTTTCTCACCCACAGAATTGATCTTATCTGCTCTCTCCTCTCAACGTAAAATAAAATTCAATAAACGACCTACAATTTTGTTTGTAGATATGCGAATTTTTTCATCAAAAATATTTTTGATAAACAACCTACAAATTGAATTGAATTGAATGTGAATGTTTTCATGAAAAATATTTTTAATGAACGACATACAAATTTTTTTGTATATATGAAACTTTCTTCAACAAAAATATTTTTGATAAACAGTATACGCATATTTTCTTTAAGTTGACAAATTGTTTTATCACAGGATTTTCAATGAATTTTTTGTTTGAATTCGTGAATATTTTCATTGAATCGAGAAATTATTTTTTTCTGTGTATACTATACAACTCAAGTGAGAGTGGATTGAATTGTTTGGAAGCAGTCACTTTAGGTCCTTGGTATGCTTTGATCGAATTCGAATCATGACTATTATGTATTTAAGAAAGCTGTCACAAGATACAGACTTCGAGACAAATCTTAAAACCTAGTCACGCCCCATCCCACACAAATGTTCCATTACTTATCATAATCTTCTAAAATTTCGTATTTAATAATCGTTTAGTTTTAATAATATAGCGCCTTTAGGTAATCCCAGCCCACGCACCGCTCACTTTATAAATCACTTTATACAGTTTTCGAGGGAGGCGGGAATATAGTTCATTTACAGACGCATTAGTTCGAATGTCAGTAATAAGCATGGCAACATGTGAAAGGCTTTCACAGACAATTTTGTTTATTTCGTAGAAAACACACATACGGTATCTCTGGGAAATGTTCAGCAACGGAATTGGGCAGTCTGCCCTCTGTATAGTATTTGGTGAAGACATGACCCTTCGGACGCCCCCACACAAATCTACCACCACTCCATGCACTTTGGAAATCGCCCACATTTGAAATTCGATTACTTTGGAATATGAAAATTGTATGTTTTTACTGAAGGTGAGAGTCGGTCAGTTAACCCATTTATTTAATTTTTAGTATGCAACAAGGAACTGCGCGACAAATTTAAGAAGAAGATTAAGATATTTTCGCTCTGGCTGAAATCGACTTTCGGGCCCCAGCACGGCCGCAAACCAGCCATGGGCCAGGCATGACACATGTGTTGCATACTTACGTGTACCAAGTACGAGATGTTTGTTTGTTTTATAGTTGTCATTATATGGACAATATCTGTCATACATGTGTTTCACAAAAGGCAACAACTTAGCCCGGCAAACTGTCAACACTTTCTGTTTGCATGTCTCACACTGTCCGTCCATTTCGCTGTCTGTCCTCTGTTTCGTTGTCATTTTATTTTGCTAATGAATCCACTCGTATGTAGATGATGATGATGATTTTTTGGACGTGGCAAGGACCGACAGACACACTGGCAGGCAGATAGTCAGACATTCGTCCATATTGTGTTTCGTGTCATATTTTGACAGATAGCAACAAACAAAAAAAAGTTCAAAAAGTCTGTTAAAACAACACCAACAGCAACAACATAATATCTTCATTAAGTGCTTCATTTATGGTCGTAATTGTAATGTAAATGTCTACCAGACATTGGCTGTTACAGACACTGGCGACCTGGGTTAACGGAGTGCTGGGGCTATGCCTGTGGCTCGGGCAGCGGTTTTGTGGTGGCCACAGTAACGGTTGCCACTGGAATTAGGTTGGTTTTCATTTTGAGTAGCGAACGCATATGCCGTTGTTGTTATTGTTGTCGTTGCTGTTGCCGATGTCGATGCCGATGTGTTGCCAGTTGTAAAGTTTACCACAAAATTGATGAAATCATGTTTTGTGTCGTTTTTGAGGTTTGAGTTTCATACACATTTCGATTTTCTTGCCGGTAATTAGATCCGTCTGCTGCAGCCATTTGCATGCGGTTGCCGTATAATTAAAATCAATCAGACATTATTGACGTCTGTCTGAAAATGTTTATAGAATCGATTAATGTGTCTGTGGAAATAGTGTCATTAATAGATATTTGGTGACAAACAGTTGGTCGCATCCTCCATATCATCTATTTCGTATGAAATACTAAAATGATTCTAAACATGATCTACGTTTGGTTTGGTTTTTATATTATTTGGCAGAGATTGACCTCCTTATTTGTTCCATAAGGGAAACAGTAAAATACATTTTTGTTATGTCAGCGATACCATCACACTATTTTTGCAGGAATCGGGTAAATCATATCTGGTCTTTAAAAAACAATAATTCTCCCAAATGAATCAGAATTATATTCTGTTGAAGAATATGTTGGTATGATCAGATTCACTACACACAACCTCAGCTAGATGCGTTTCGTCCTTGGTTAGGCGACTTATCAATACCATCGTGCTGTAGCAGTTCCGATAACTACTTCACTGTTCATTCCCCGAATATTGTCCACAACATGTGGACGGAAGCAATGAACTCACTCAACATATTCGTCAACAGAACGTAAGTCTGATTCATTTGGGAGAAGTTAACTTACGAAATATACGCTTGGGCGGACTTGACTGCCAAAGTTACTTTATATAATTTGTAAACTCACAAGTGTTAAAAAAAGTGGAATATTAAAACAAAATCTCACTCTCGCCGTCCTTCTTCCGTTTCAGGTCATAAGTCTCAATGAAACCCAAGGCTCCATTGAACGTCTAACGTTTGTCAACCACACCGAGTGTCATTGTGTTGACAAGTTTAAGCAGCGTTCTGCCGAATATGGATCCGATGAAAGCTCATCGGATATCGCATCGAATCACATACCGTATCTGCGGCGGGCCACAATACTCAATTGCAATTGCCCAAATCTGTATGAGAAAATCCTGCAGGAGGATGGATTCTGTCGGTGCGACTGCTCGTCGGGCAACATGGGCTGCGACTGGCTCAAGCGAGGCATGGAACATTTCTCCATGAACGACAGAAAGTAAGTGCTTGTCCATACAAATATTTTTGATTGATATTTATTTAACAACTTTTTTGTAATAATTGTTACTTTGTAACATATCTCTCTCTCTCTCTCCCTCTCTCTCCCTCTCTCTCGGTGTGTGTTTTGTTTTTGTATTGCAGGTGCATTACAGAGGGTCGTTGCAAATTGCCCACCTGTGAATACGGGGCATACATGAAAAAGCTAGGCCGTTGCCCGAGACGTGAAGAACGACAGCTTTCAGTGGATACGGTCGACTGGTGAGCAGCAACGCCGACGTCTGACAGCAACGTCAGCAGCTCGAGATTTCAAATATAATTGAGCGTTTTTTATTTTGTCTTTCAAAAACGCCCGAAGTAGACAAAATACTAAAGTGAACAACGTATGCGATAAGATCTCTTTTTTTTAGGATCTTTATTGAAAATAGTAGTTGTCCCAAGAAACAACAACAACCAACACTCTCACACACACACACACACAATGTTATAAAAATTTTACTCATCAAACAAACGAATAATAATAATGAAAAACAAAAAGTATTAACATAAACAAATAATAAAACAAAGTAAACGAAATTGTATAATTTATGAATTTAGATCTTTTGAAACTAAGTAATGTTACATTTTTGAATCATTATTAGACTTATTATTAACGACATTGACAAACGAAATTTAATGCAAATTAGCCAATAATGGTACAATGTTCTAGAACAAGATATCTCCATATATATACTAACTGAATACACACACACACACATACATACATATATGCAATTATATATATAAATAGTAATGATAACGATAACAGCAGACAATTAGTGTTTTACACCACAAGCAGCATATCCTTTCAATTCCCTCCTATTACTCTATATTTAAACTTGTATTTAAAATTAAATTTACATTTTAGTAAGTCTGTTTTCTATGAACTGCATTTAGAATTTACGAAATGAAACAGATTTAAGACAAAGCTCTGCAC